>OZ025871.1:6555712-7168212 GCA_964019415.1 Ianthella basta | reverse complement strand
AACACCACCACACAGCATCAATACTAACACCACCACATAGCATCAATAGTAACACCACCACACAGCATCAATACTAACACCACCACATAGCATCAGTACTAACACCACCACACAGCATCAATACTAACACCATCACATAGCATCAGTACTAACACCACCACACAGCATCAATACTAACACCACCACATAGCATCAGTACTAACACCACCACACAGCATCAATACTAACACCACCACATAGCATCAGTACTAACACCACCACACAGCATCAATACTAACACCACCACACAGCATCAATACCAACACCACCACACAGCATCAATACTAACACCACCACATAGCATCAATACTAACACCACCACACAGCATCAATACTAACACCACCACATAGCATCAATACTAACACCACCACACAGCATCAATACTAACACCACCACACACCATCAATACTAACACCACCACACAGCATCAATACTAACACCACCACACACCATCAATACTAACACCACCACACAGCATCAATACTAACACCACCACACAGCATCAATACTAACATCACCACATAGCATCAATACTAACACCACCACACAGCATCAATACTAACACCACCACACAGCATCAATACTAACACCACCACACAGCATCAATACTAACACCACCACATAGCATCAATACTAACACCACCACACAGCATCAATACTAACACCACCACACAGCATCAATACTAACACCACCACATAGCATCAATACTAACACCACCACACAGCATCAATACTAACACCACCACATAGCATCAATACTAACACCACCACACAGCATCAATACTAACACCACCACATAGCATCAATACTAACACCACCACACAGCATCAATACTAACACCACCACACAGCATCAATACTAACACCACCACATAGCATCAGTACTAACACCACCACACAGCATCAATACTAACACCACCACACAGCATCAATACTAACACCACCACATAGCATCAATACTAACACCACCACACAGCATCAATACTAACACCACCACACAGCATCAATACTAACACCACCACACAGCATCAATACTAACACCACCACACACCATCAATACTAACACCACCACACAGCATCAATACTAACACCACCACACACCATCAATACTAACACCACCACACAGCATCAATACTAACACCACCACACAGCATCAATACTAACACCACCACACAGCATCAATACTAACACCACCACATAGCATCAGTACTAACACCACCACACAGCATCAATACTAACACCACCACACAGCATCAATACTAACATCACCACACAGCATCAATACTAACACCACCACACAGCATCAATACTAACACCACCACACACCATCAATACTAACACCACCACACAGCATCAGTACTAACACCACCACACAGCATCAATACTAACACCACCACATAGCATCAGTACTAACACCACCACACAGCATCAATACTAACATCACCACACAGCATCAATACTAACACCACCACATAGCATCAATACTAACACCACCACACAGCATCAATACTAACACCACCACATAGCATCAGTACTAACACCACCACATAGCATCAATACTAACACCACCACACACCATCAATACTAACACCACCACACAGCATCAATACTAACACCACCACACAGCATCAATACTAACACCACCACATAGCATCAGTACTAACACCACCACACAGCATCAATACTAACACCACCACACAGCGTCAATACTAACACCACCACACAGCATCAATACTAACACCACCACACAGCATCAATACTAACACCACCACACAGCATCAATACTAACACCACCACACAGCATCAATACTAACACCACCACATAGCATCAATACTAACACCACCACACACCATCAATACTAACACCACCACACAGCATCAATACTAACACCACCACACAGCATCAATACTAACACCACCACACAGCATCAATACTAACACCACCACACAGCATCAATACTAACACCACCACACAGCATCAATACTAACACCACCACATAGCATCAGTACTAACACCACCACACAGCATCAATACTAACACCAACACATAGCATCAGTACTAACACCACCACAAAGCATCAATACTAACACCACCACACAGCATCAATACTAACACCACCACATAGCATCAATACTAACACCACCACACACCATCAACACTAACACCACCACACAGCATCAATACTAACACCACCACACAGCATCAATACTAACACCACCACACAGCATCAATACTAACACCACCACATAGCATCAATACTAACACCACCACACAGCATCAATACTAACACCACCACATAGCATCAATACTAACACCACCACACAGCATCAATACTAACACCACCACATAGCATCAGTACTAACACCACCACATAGCATCAATACTAACACCACCACACACCATCAATACTAACACCACCACACAGCATCAATACTAACACCACCACACAGCATCAATACTAACACCACCACATAGCATCAGTACTAACACCACCACACAGCATCAATACTAACACCACCACACAGCGTCAATTCTAACACCACCACACAGCATCAATACTAACACCACCACACAGCATCAATACTAACACCACCACACAGCATCAATACTAACACCACCACACAGCATCAATACTAACACCACCACATAGCATCAATACTAACACCACCACACACCATCAATACTAACACCACCACACAGCATCAATACTAACACCACCACACAGCATCAATACTAACACCACCACACAGCATCAATACTAACACCACCACATAGCATCAGTACTAACACCACCACACAGCATCAATACTAACACCAACACATAGCATCAGTACTAACACCACCACAAAGCATCAATACTAACACCACCACACAGCATCAATACTAACACCACCACATAGCATCAATACTAACACCACCACACACCATCAACACTAACACCACCACACAGCATCAATACTAACACCACCACACAGCATCAATACTAACACCACCACACAGCATCAATACTAACACCACCACATAGCATCAATACTAACACCACCACATAGCATCAATACTAACACCACCACATAGCATCAGTACTAACACCACCACACAGCATCAATACTAACACCACCACACAGCATCAATACTAACACCACCACACAGCATCAATACTAACACCACCACACAGCATCAATACTAACACCACCACATAGCATCAGTACTAACACCACCACACAGCATCAATACTAACACCAACACATAGCATCAGTACTAACACCACCACAAAGCATCAATACTAACACCACCACACAGCATCAATACTAACACCACCACATAGCATCAATACTAACACCACCACACACCATCAACACTAACACCACCACACAGCATCAATACTAACACCACCACACAGCATCAATACTAACACCACCACACAGCATCAATACTAACACCACCACATAGCATCAATACTAACACCACCACATAGCATCAATACTAACACCACCACATAGCATCAGTACTAACACCACCACACAGCATCAATACTAACACCACCACACAGCATCAATACTAACACCACCACACAGCATCAATACTAACACCACCACACAGCATCAATACTAACACCACCACATAGCATCAGTACTAACACCACCACACAGCATCAATACTAACACCACCACACAGCATCAATACTAACACCACCACACAGCATCAATACTAACACCACCACACACCATCAATACTAACACCACCACACACCATCAATACTAACACCACCACACACCATCAATACTAACACCACCACACAGCATCAATACTAACATCACCACATAGCATCAATACTAACACCACCACACAGCATCAGTACTAACACCACCACACAGCATCAATACTAACACCACCACACACCATCAATACTAACACCATCACACAGCATCAATACTAACACCACCACACAGCATCAATACTAACACCACCACACAGCATCAATACTAACACCACCACACAGCATCAATACTAACACCACCACACAGCATCAATACTAACACCACCACATAGCATCAATACTAACACCACCACACACCATCAATACTAACACCACCACACAGCATCAATACTAACACCACCACACAGCATCAATACTAACACCACCACACAGCATCAATACTAACACCACCACACAGCATCAATACTAACACCACCACACAGCATCAATACTAACACCACCACATAGCATCAGTACTAACACCACCACACAGCATCAATACTAACACCAACACATAGCATCAGTACTAACACCACCACAAAGCATCAATACTAACACCACCACACAGCATCAATACTAACACCACCACATAGCATCAATACTAACACCACCACACACCATCAACACTAACACCACCACACAGCATCAATACTAACACCACCACACAGCATCAATACTAACACCACCACACAGCATCAATACTAACACCACCACATAGCATCAATACTAACACCACCACACAGCATCAATACTAACACCACCACATAGCATCAGTACTAACACCACCACACAGCATCAATACTAACACCACCACACAGCATCAATACTAACACCACCACACAGCATCAATACTAACACCACCACACAGCATCAATACTAACACCACCACACAGCATCAATACTAACACCACCACATAGCATCAGTACTAACACCACCACACAGCATCAATACTAACACCACCACACAGCATCAATACTAACACCACCACACAGCATCAATACTAACACCACCACACAGCATCAATACTAACACCACCACATAGCATCAATACTAACACCACCACACAGCATCAATACCAACACCACCACATAGCATCAATACGAACACCACCACACACCATCAATACTAACACCACCACACAGCATCAATACTAACACCACCACTCAGCATCAATACTAACACCACCACACAGCAGCAATACTAACACCACCACACAGCATCAATACTAACACCACCACACAGCATCAATACTAACACCACCACATAGCATCAATACTAACACCACCACACAGCATCAATACTAACACCACCACACAGCATCAATACTAACACCACCACACAGCATCAATACTAACACCACCACATAGCATCAGTACTAACACCACCACACAGCATCAATACTAACACCACCACACAGCATCAATACTAACACCACCACATAGCATCAATACTAACACCACCACACAGCATCAATACTAACATCACCACACAGCATCAGTACTAACACCACCACATAAAATCAATACTAACACCACCACACAGCATCAATACTAACACCACCACACAGCATCAATACTAACACCACCACATAGCATCAGTACTAACACCACCACACACCATCAATACTAACACCACCACACAGCATCAATACTAACACCACCACATAGCATCAATACTAACACCACCACACAGCATCAGTACTAACACCACCACACAGCATCAATACTAACACCACCACACAGCATCAATACTAACACCACCACACAGCATCAATACTAACACCACCACACAGCATCAATACTAACACCACCACACAGGATCAATACTAACACCACCACATAGCATCAATACTAACACCACCACACACCATCAATACTAACACCACCACATAGCATCAATACTAACATCACCACACAGCATCAATACTAACACCACCACATAGCATCAATACTAACACCACCACACAGCATCAATACTAACACCACCACACAGCATCAATACTAACACCACCACATAGCATCAATACTAACACCACCACACAGCATCAATACTAACACAACCACATAGCATCAATACTAACACCACCACACAGCATCAATACTAACATCACCACACAGCATCAATACTAACACCACCACATAGCATCAATACTAACATCACCACACAGCATCAATACTAACACCACCACATAGCATCAATACTAACACCACCACACAGCATCAATACTAACACCACCACATAGCATCAGTACTAACACCACCACACAGCATCAATACTAACACCACCACACACCATCAATACTAACACCACCACACAGCATCAATACTAACACCACCACACAGCATCAATACTAACACCACCACACAGCATCAATACTAACACCACCACACACCATCAATACTAACACCACCACACAGCATCAATACTAACACCACCACACAGCATCAATACTAACACCACCACATAGCATCAGTACTAACACCACCACACAGCATCAATACTAACACCACCACATAGCATCAATACTAACACCACCACACAGCATCAATACTAATACCACCACACAGCATCAATACTAACACCACCACACAGCATCAATACTAACACCACCACATAGCATCAGTACTAACACCACCACACAGCATCAATACTAACACCACCACACAGCATCAATACTAACACCACCACATAGCATCAATACTAACACCACCACATAGCATCAGTACTAACACCACCACACAGCATCAATACTAACACCACCACACAGGATCAATACTAACACCATCACATAGCATCAATACTAACACCACCACACAGCATCAATACTAACATCACCACACAGCATCAATACTAACACCACCACATAGCATCAATACTAACATCACCACACAGCATCAATACTAACACCACCACATAGCATCAATACTAACACCACCACACAGCATCAATACTAACACCACCACATAGCATCAGTACTAACACCACCACACAGCATCAATACTAACACCACCACACACCATCAATACTAACACCACCACACAGCATCAATACTAACACCACCACACAGCATCAATACTAACACCACCACATAGCATCAGTACTAACACCACCACACAGCATCAATACTAACACCACCACACAGCATCAATACTAACACCACCACACAGCATCAATACTAACACCACCACACAGCATCAATACTAACACCACCACATAGCATCAGTACTAACACCACCACACAGCATCAATACTAACACCACCACACAGCATCAATACCAACACCACCACATAGCATCAATACGAACACCACCACACACCATCAATACTAACACCACCACACAGCATCAATACTAACACCACCACTCAGCATCAATACTAACACCACCACACAGCAGCAATACTAACACCACCACACAGCATCAATACTAACACCACCACACAGCATCAATACTAACACCACCACATAGCATCAATACTAACACCACCACACAGCATCAATACTAACACCACCACACAGCATCAATACTAACACCACCACACAGCATCAATACTAACACCACCACATAGCATCAGTACTAACACCACCACACAGCATCAATACTAACACCACCACACAGCATCAATACTAACACCACCACATAGCATCAATACTAACACCACCACACAGCATCAATACTAACATCACCACACAGCATCAGTACTAACACCACCACATAAAATCAATACTAACACCACCACACAGCATCAATACTAACACCACCAAACAGCATCAATACTAACACCACCACATAGCATCAGTACTAACACCACCACACACCATCAATACTAACACCACCACACAGCATCAATACTAACACCACCACATAGCATCAATACGAACACCACCACATAGCATCAATACTAACATCACCACACAGCATCAATACTAACACCACCACATAGCATCAATACTAACACCACCACACAGCATCAATACTAACACCACCACACAGCATCAGTACTAACACCACCACACAGCATCAATACTAACACCACCACACAGCATCAATACTAACACCACCACATAGCATCAATACTAACACCACCACACAGCATCAATACTAACATCACCACACAGCATCAATACTAACACCACCACATAGCATCAATACTAACATCACCACACAGCATCAATACTAAGACCACCACATAGAATCAATACTAACACCACCACACAGCATCAATACTAACACCACCACAGAGCATCAGTACTAACACCACCACACAGCATCAATACTAACACCACCACACACCATCAATACTAACACCACCACACAGCATCAATACTAACACCACCACACAGCATCAATACTAACACCACCACATAGCATCAGTACTAACACCACCACACAGCATCAATACTAACACCACCACATAGCATCAATACTAACACCACCACACAGCATCAATACTAACACCACCACACAGCATCAATACTAACACCACCACACAGCATCAATACTAACACCACCACATAGCATCAGTACTAACACCACCACACAGCATCAATACTAACACCACCACACAGCATCAATACTAACACCACCACATAGCATCAATACTAACACCACCACATAGCATCAGTACTTACACCACCACACAGCATCAATACTAACACCACCACACAGGATCAATACTAACACCACCACATAGCATCAATACTAACACCACCACATAGCATCAGTACTAACACCACCACACAGCATCAATACTAACACCACCACACAGGATCAATACTAACACCACCACATAGCATCAATACTAACACCACCACACAGCATCAATACTAACATCACCACACAGCATCAATACTAACACCACCACATAGCATCAATACTAACATCACCACACAGCATCAATACTAACACCACCACATAGCATCAGTACTAACACCACCACACAGCATCAATACTAACACCACCACATAGCATCAGTACTAACACCACCACACAGCATCAATACTAACACCACCACACAGCATCAATACTAACACCACCACACACCATCAATACTAACACCACCACACAGCATCAATACTAACACCACCACACAGCATCAATACTAACACCACCACACAGCATCAATACTAACACCACCACACAGCATCAATACTAACACCACCACATAGCATCAGTACTAACACCACCACACAGCATCAATACTAACACCACCACACAGCATCAATACTAACACCACCACATAGCATCAATACTAACACCACCACACAGCATCAATACTAACATCACCACACAGCATCAATACTAACACCACCACATAGCATCAATACTAACACCACCACACAGCATCAATACTAACACCACCACACAGCATCAATACTAACACCACCACACAGCATCAATACTAACACCACCACACAGGATCAATACTAACACCACCACATAGCATCAATACTAACACCACCACACACCATCAATACTAACACCACCACATAGCATCAATACTAACATCACCACACAGCATCAATACTAACACCACCACATAGCATCAATACTAACACCACCACACAGCATCAATACTAACACCACCACACAGCATCAATACTAACACCACCACATAGCATCAATACTAACACCACCACACAGCATCAATACTAACACAACCACATAGCATCAATACTAACACCACCACACAGCATCAATACTAACATCACCACACAGCATCAATACTAACACCACCACATAGCATCAATACTAACATCACCACACAGCATCAATACTAACACCACCACACAGCATCAATACTAACACCACCACACAGCATCAATACTAACACCACCACATAGCATCAGTACTAACACCACCACACAGCATCAATACTAACACCACCACACACCATCAATACTAACACCACCACACAGCATCAATACTAACACCACCACACAGCATCAATACTAACACCACCACATAGCATCAGTACTAACACAACCACACAGCATCAATACTAACACCACCACATAGCATCAATACTAACACCACCACACAGCATCAATACTAACACCACCACACAGCATCAATACTAACACCACCACACAGCATCAATACTAACACCACCACATAGCATCAGTACTAACACCACCACACAGCATCAATACTAACACCACCACACAGCATCAATACTAACACCACCACATAGCATCAATACTAACACCACCACATAGCATCAGTACTAACACCACCACACAGCATCAATACTAACACCACCACACAGGATCAATACTAACACCATCACATAGCATCAATACTAACACCACCACACAGCATCAATACTAACATCACCACACAGCATCAATACTAACACCACCACATAGCATCAATACTAACATCACCACACAGCATCAATACTAACACCACCACATAGCATCAATACTAACACCACCACACAGCATCAATACTAACACCACCACATAGCATCAGTACTAACACCACCACACAGCATCAATACTAACACCACCACACACCATCAATACTAACACCACCACACAGCATCAATACTAACACCACCACACAGCATCAATACTAACACCACCACACAGCATCAATACTAACACCACCACACAGCATCAGTACTAACACCACCACACAGCATCAATACTAGCACCACCACATAGCATCAATACTAACACCACCACATAGCATCAATACTAACACTACCACACAGCATCAATACTAACACCACCACACAGCATCAATACTAACACCACCACATAGCATCAGTACTAACACCACCACACAGCATCAATACTAACACCACCACATAGCATCAGTACTAACACCACCACACAGCATCAATACTAACACCACCACACAGCATCAATACTAACACCACCACACAGCATCAATACTAACACCACCACACAGCATCAATACTAACACCACCACATAGCATCAATACTAACACCACCACACAGCATCAATACTAACACCACCACACACCATCAATACTAACACCACCACACAGCATCAATACTAACACCACCACATAGCATCAGTACTAACACCACCACACAGCATCAATACTAACACCACCACACAGCATCAATACTAACACCACCACACACCATCAATACTAACACCACCACACAGCATCAATACTAACACCACCACATAGCATCAATACTAACACCATCACATAGCATCAGTACTAACACCACCACACAGCATCAATACTAACACCACCACATAGCATCAATACTAACACCACCACACAGCATCAATACTAACACCACCACACAGCATCAATACTAACACCACCACATAGCATCAATACTAACACCACCACACAGCATCAATACTAACACCACCACACAGCATCAATACTAACACCACCACACAGCATCAATACTAACACCACCACATAGCATCAGTACTAACACCACCACACAGCATCAATACTAACACTATCACATAGCATCAGTACTAACACCACCACACAGCATCAATACTAACACCACCACATAGCATCAATACTAACACCACCACACAGCATCAATACTAACACCACCACACAGCATCAATACTAACACCACCACACAGCATCAATACTAACACCACCACACACCATCAATACTAACACCACCAAACAGCATCAATACTAACACCACCACACAGCATCAATACTAACATCACCACATAGCATCAATACTAACACCACCACATAGCATCAGTACTAACACCACCACACAGCATCAATACTAACACCACCACATAGCATCAGTACTAACACCACCACACAGCATCAATACTAACACCACCACACAGCATCAATACTAACACCACCACACAGCATCAATACTAACACCACCACACAGCATCAATACTAACACCACCACATAGCATCAATACTAACACCACCACACAGCATCAATACTAACATCACCACACAGCATCAATACTAACACCACCACATAGCATCAATACTAACACCACCACATAGCATCAATACTAACACCACCACACAGCATCAATACTAACACCACCACACAGCATCAATACTAACACCACCACATAGCATCAATACTAACACCACCACACAGCATCAATACTAACACCACCACATAGCATCAGTACTAACACCACCACACAGCATCAATACTAACACCACCACACAGCATCAATACTAACATCACCACATAGCATCAATACTAACACCACCACACAGCATCAATACTAACACCACCACACAGCATCAATACTAACACCACCACACAGCATCAATACTAACACCACCACACAGCATCAATACTAACACCACCACACAGCATCAGTACTAACACCACCACACAGCATCAATACTAGCACCACCACATAGCATCAATACTAACACCACCACATAGCATCAATACTAACACTACCACACAGCATCAATACTAACACCACCACACAGCATCAATACTAACACCACCACATAGCATCAGTACTAACACCACCACACAGCATCAATACTAACACCACCACATAGCATCAGTACTAACACCACCACACAGCATCAATACTAACACCACCACACAGCATCAATACTAACACCACCACACAGCATCAATACTAACACCACCACACAGCATCAATACTAACACCACCACATAGCATCAATACTAACACCACCACACAGCATCAATACTAACACCACCACACACCATCAATACTAACACCACCACACAGCATCAATACTAACACCACCACATAGCATCAGTACTAACACCACCACACAGCATCAATACTAACACCACCACACAGCATCAATACTAACATCACCACATAGCATCAATACTAACACCACCACACAGCATCAATACTAACACCACCACACAGCATCAATACTAACACCACCACACAGCATCAATACTAACACCACCACACAGCATCAATACTAACACCACCACACAGCATCAGTACTAACACCACCACACAGCATCAATACTAGCACCACCACATAGCATCAATACTAACACCACCACATAGCATCAATACTAACACTACCACACAGCATCAATACTAACACCACCACACAGCATCAATACTAACACCACCACATAGCATCAGTACTAACACCACCACACAGCATCAATACTAACACCACCACATAGCATCAGTACTAACACCACCACACAGCATCAATACTAACACCACCACACAGCATCAATACTAACACCACCACACAGCATCAATACTAACACCACCACACAGCATCAATACTAACACCACCACATAGCATCAATACTAACACCACCACACAGCATCAATACTAACACCACCACACACCATCAATACTAACACCACCACACAGCATCAATACTAACACCACCACATAGCATCAGTACTAACACCACCACACAGCATCAATACTAACACCACCACACAGCATCAATACTAACACCACCACACACCATCAATACTAACACCACCACACAGCATCAATACTAACACCACCACATAGCATCAATACTAACACCATCACATAGCATCAGTACTAACACCACCACACAGCATCAATACTAACACCACCACATAGCATCAATACTAACACCACCACACAGCATCAATACTAACACCACCACACAGCATCAATACTAACACCACCACATAGCATCAATACTAACACCACCACACAGCATCAATACTAACACCACCACATAGCATCAGTACTAACACCACCACACAGCATCAATACTAACACCACCACACAGCATCAATACTAACACCACCACACAGCATCAATACTAACACCACCACACAGCATCAATACTAACACCACCACATAGCATCAGTACTAACACCACCACACAGCATCAATACTAACACAACCACATAGCATCAATACTAACACCACCACACAGCATCAATACTAACATCACCACACAGCATCAATACTAACACCACCACATAGCATCAATACTAACATCACCACACAGCATCAATACTAACACCACCACACAGCATCAATACTAACACCACCACACAGCATCAATACTAACACCACCACATAGCATCAGTACTAACACCACCACACAGCATCAATACTAACACCACCACACACCATCAATACTAACACCACCACACAGCATCAATACTAACACCACCACACAGCATCAATACTAACACCACCACATAGCATCAGTACTAACACAACCACACAGCATCAATACTAACACCACCACATAGCATCAATACTAACACCACCACACAGCATCAATACTAACACCACCACACAGCATCAATACTAACACCACCACACAGCATCAATACTAACACCACCACATAGCATCAGTACTAACACCACCACACAGCATCAATACTAACACCACCACACAGCATCAATACTAACACCACCACATAGCATCAATACTAACACCACCACATAGCATCAGTACTAACACCACCACACAGCATCAATACTAACACCACCACACAGGATCAATACTAACACCATCACATAGCATCAATACTAACACCACCACACAGCATCAATACTAACATCACCACACAGCATCAATACTAACACCACCACATAGCATCAATACTAACATCACCACACAGCATCAATACTAACACCACCACATAGCATCAATACTAACACCACCACACAGCATCAATACTAACACCACCACATAGCATCAGTACTAACACCACCACACAGCATCAATACTAACACCACCACACACCATCAATACTAACACCACCACACAGCATCAATACTAACACCACCACACAGCATCAATACTAACACCACCACACAGCATCAATACTAACACCACCACACAGCATCAGTACTAACACCACCACACAGCATCAATACTAGCACCACCACATAGCATCAATACTAACACCACCACATAGCATCAATACTAACACTACCACACAGCATCAATACTAACACCACCACACAGCATCAATACTAACACCACCACATAGCATCAGTACTAACACCACCACACAGCATCAATACTAACACCACCACATAGCATCAGTACTAACACCACCACACAGCATCAATACTAACACCACCACACAGCATCAATACTAACACCACCACACAGCATCAATACTAACACCACCACACAGCATCAATACTAACACCACCACATAGCATCAATACTAACACCACCACACACCATCAATACTAACACCACCACACACCATCAATACTAACACCACCACACAGCATCAATACTAACACCACCACATAGCATCAGTACTAACACCACCACACAGCATCAATACTAACACCACCACACAGCATCAATACTAACACCACCACACACCATCAATACTAACACCACCACACAGCATCAATACTAACACCACCACATAGCATCAATACTAACACCATCACATAGCATCAGTACTAACACCACCACACAGCATCAATACTAACACCACCACATAGCATCAATACTAACACCACCACACAGCATCAATACTAACACCACCACACAGCATCAATACTAACACCACCACATAGCATCAATACTAACACCACCACACAGCATCAATACTAACACCACCACACAGCATCAATACTAACACCACCACACAGCATCAATACTAACACCACCACATAGCATCAGTACTAACACCACCACACAGCATCAATACTAACACTATCACATAGCATCAGTACTAACACCACCACACAGCATCAATACTAACACCACCACATAGCATCAATACTAACACCACCACACAGCATCAATACTAACACCACCACACAGCATCAATACTAACACCACCACACAGCATCAATACTAACACCACCACACACCATCAATACTAACACCACCAAACAGCATCAATACTAACACCACCACACAGCATCAATACTAACATCACCACATAGCATCAATACTAACACCACCACATAGCATCAGTACTAACACCACCACACAGCATCAATACTAACACCACCACATAGCATCAGTACTAACACCACCACACAGCATCAATACTAACACCACCACACAGCATCAATACTAACACCACCACACAGCATCAATACTAACACCACCACACAGCATCAATACTAACACCACCACATAGCATCAATACTAACACCACCACACAGCATCAATACTAACATCACCACACAGCATCAATACTAACACCACCACATAGCATCAATACTAACACCACCACATAGCATCAATACTAACACCACCACACAGCATCAATACTAACACCACCACACAGCATCAATACTAACACCACCACATAGCATCAATACTAACACCACCACACAGCATCAATACTAACACCACCACATAGCATCAGTACTAACACCACCACACAGCATCAATACTAACACCACCACACAGCATCAATACTAACATCACCACATAGCATCAATACTAACACCACCACACAGCATCAATACTAACACCACCACACAGCATCAATACTAACACCACCACACAGCATCAATACTAACACCACCACACAGCATCAATACTAACACCACCACACAGCATCAGTACTAACACCACCACACAGCATCAATACTAGCACCACCACATAGCATCAATACTAACACCACCACATAGCATCAATACTAACACTACCACACAGCATCAATACTAACACCACCACACAGCATCAATACTAACACCACCACATAGCATCAGTACTAACACCACCACACAGCATCAATACTAACACCACCACATAGCATCAGTACTAACACCACCACACAGCATCAATACTAACACCACCACACAGCATCAATACTAACACCACCACACAGCATCAATACTAACACCACCACACAGCATCAATACTAACACCACCACATAGCATCAATACTAACACCACCACACAGCATCAATACTAACACCACCACACACCATCAATACTAACACCACCACACAGCATCAATACTAACACCACCACATAGCATCAGTACTAACACCACCACACAGCATCAATACTAACACCACCACACAGCATCAATACTAACATCACCACATAGCATCAATACTAACACCACCACACAGCATCAATACTAACACCACCACACAGCATCAATACTAACACCACCACACAGCATCAATACTAACACCACCACACAGCATCAATACTAACACCACCACACAGCATCAGTACTAACACCACCACACAGCATCAATACTAGCACCACCACATAGCATCAATACTAACACCACCACATAGCATCAATACTAACACTACCACACAGCATCAATACTAACACCACCACACAGCATCAATACTAACACCACCACATAGCATCAGTACTAACACCACCACACAGCATCAATACTAACACCACCACATAGCATCAGTACTAACACCACCACACAGCATCAATACTAACACCACCACACAGCATCAATACTAACACCACCACACAGCATCAATACTAACACCACCACACAGCATCAATACTAACACCACCACATAGCATCAATACTAACACCACCACACAGCATCAATACTAACACCACCACACACCATCAATACTAACACCACCACACAGCATCAATACTAACACCACCACATAGCATCAGTACTAACACCACCACACAGCATCAATACTAACACCACCACACAGCATCAATACTAACACCACCACACACCATCAATACTAACACCACCACACAGCATCAATACTAACACCACCACATAGCATCAATACTAACACCATCACATAGCATCAGTACTAACACCACCACACAGCATCAATACTAACACCACCACATAGCATCAATACTAACACCACCACACAGCATCAATACTAACACCACCACACAGCATCAATACTAACACCACCACATAGCATCAATACTAACACCACCACACAGCATCAATACTAACACCACCACATAGCATCAGTACTAACACCACCACACAGCATCAATACTAACACCACCACACAGCATCAATACTAACACCACCACACAGCATCAATACTAACACCACCACACAGCATCAATACTAACACCACCACATAGCATCAGTACTAACACCACCACACAGCATCAATACTAACACTATCACATAGCATCAGTACTAACACCACCACACAGCATCAATACTAACACCACCACATAGCATCAATACTAACACCACCACACAGCATCAATACTAACACCACCACACAGCATCAATACTAACACCACCACACAGCATCAATACTAACACCACCACACACCATCAATACTAACACCACCAAACAGCATCAATACTAACACCACCACACAGCATCAATACTAACATCACCACATAGCATCAATACTAACACCACCACATAGCATCAGTACTAACACCACCACACAGCATCAATACTAACACCACCACATAGCATCAGTACTAACACCACCACACAGCATCAATACTAACACCACCACACAGCATCAATACTAACACCACCACACAGCATCAATACTAACACCACCACACAGCATCAATACTAACACCACCACACAGCATCAATACTAACACCACCACACACCATCAATACTAACACCACCACACAGCATCAATACTAACACCACCACATAGCATCAGTACTAACACCACCACACAGCATCAATACTAACACCACCACACAGCATCAATACTAACACCACCACACACCATCAATACTAACACCACCACACAGCATCAATACTAACACCACCACATAGCATCAATACTAACACCACCACATAGCATCAGTACTAACACCACCACACAGCATCAATACTAACACCACCACATAGCATCAATACTAACACCACCACACAGCATCAATACTAACACCACCACACAGCATCAATACTAACACCACCACATAGCATCAATACTAACACCACCACACAGCATCAATACTAACACCACCACATAGCATCAGTACTAACACCACCACACAGCATCAATACTAACACCACCACACAGCATCAATACTAACACCACCACACACCATCAATACTAACACCACCACACAGCATCAATACTAACACCACCACATAGCATCAGTACTAACACCACCACACAGCATCAATACTAACACTATCACATAGCATCAGTACTAACACCACCACACAGCATCAATACTAACACCACCACATAGCATCAATACTAACACCACCACACAGCATCAATACTAACACCACCACACAGCATCAATACTAACACCACCACACAGCATCAATACTAACACCACCACACACCATCAATACTAACACCACCAAACAGCATCAATACTAACACCACCACACAGCATCAATACTAACACCACCACATAGCATCAATACTAACACCACCACACAGCATCAATACTAACACCACCACACAGCATCAATACTAACACCACCACACAGCATCAATACTAACACCACCACACAGCATCAATACTAACACCACCACACAGCATCAATACTAACACCACCACATAGCATCAATACTAACACCACCACACAGCATCAATACTAACACCACCACACAGCATCAATACTAACACCACCACATAGCATCAATACTAACACCACCACACAGCATCAATACTAACACCACCACACAGCATCAATACCAACACCACCACATAGCATCAATACGAACACCACCACATAGCATCAATACTAACACCACCACACAGCATCAATACTAACACCACCACACAGCATCAATACTAACACCACCACACAGCATCAATACTAACACCACCACACAGCATCAATACTAACACCACCACATAGCATCAGTACTAACACCACCACACAGCATCAATACTAACACCACCACACAGCATCAATACTAACACCACCACATAGCATCAATACTAACACCACCACACAGCATCAATACTAACATCACCGCACAGCATCAATACTAACACCACCACACAGCATCAATACTAACACCACCACACACCATCAATACTAACACCACCACACACCATCAATACTAACACCACCACACAGCATCAATACTAACACCACCACACAGCATCAATACTAACACCACCACATAGCATCAATACTAACACCACCACACAGCATCAATACTAACACCACCACACAGCATCAATACTAACACCACCACACAGCATCAATACTAACACCACCACACAGCATCAATACTAACACCACCACACAGCATCAATACTAACATCACCACACAGCATCAATACTAACACCACCACATAGCATCAATACTAACACCACCACACAGCATCAATACTAACACCACCACATAGCATCAATACTAACACCACCACACAGCATCAATACTAACATCACCACACAGCATCAATACTAACACCACCACATAGCATCAATACTAACACCACCACATAGCATCAATACTAACACCACCACACAGCATCAATACTAACATCACCACACAGCATCAATACTAACACCACCACATAGCATCAATACTAACATCACCACACAGCATCAATACTAACACCACCACATAGCATCAATACTAACACCACCACATAGCATCAATACTAACACCACCACATAGCATCAATACGAACACCACCACACACCATCAATACTAACACCACCACACAGCTTCAATACTAACACCACCACTCAGCATCAATACTAACACCACCACACAGCAGCAATACTAACACCACCACACAGCATCAATACTAACACCACCACACAGCATCAATACTAACACCACCACATAGCATCAATACTAACACCACCACACAGCATCAATACTAACACCACCACACAGCATCAATACTAACACCACCACATAGCATCAGTACTAACACCACCACACAGCATCAATACTAACACCACCACATAGCATCAGTACTAACACCACCACACAGCATCAATACTAACACCACCACATAGCATCAGTACTAACACCACCACATAGCATCAATACTAACACCACCACACAGCATCAGTACTAACACCACCACACAGCATCAATACTAACACCACCACATAGCATCAGTACTAACACCACCACACAGCATCAATACTAACACCACCACACAGCATCAATACTAACACCACCACATAGCATCAATACTAACACCACCACACAGCATCAATACTAACACCACCACATAGCATCAATACTAACACCACCACACAGCATCAATACTAACATCACCACACAGCATCAATACTAACACCACCACACAGCATCAATACTAACACCACCACACAGCATCAATACTAACACCACCACACAGCATCAATACTAACATCACCACACAGCATCAATACTAACACCACCACATAGCATCAATACTAACACCACCACACAGCATCAATACTAACACCACCACATAGCATCAGTACTAACACCACCACATAGCATCAATACTAACACCACCACACACCATCAATACTAACACCACCACACAGCATCAATACTAACACCACCACACAGCATCAATACTAACACCACCACACAGCATCAATACTAACACCACCACACAGCATCAATACTAACACCACCACACAGCATCAATACTAACACCACCACATAGCATCAATACTAACATCACCACATAGCATCAATACTAACACCACCACATAGCATCAATACTAACACCACCACACAGCATCAATACTAACACCACCACATAGCATCAATACTAACACCACCACACAGCATCAATACTAACACCACCACACAGCATCAATACTAACACCACCACACAGCATCAATACTAACACCACCACACAGCATCAATACTAACACCACCACACAGCATCAATACTAACACCACCACACAGCATCAATACTAACACCACCACACAGCATCAATACTAACACCACCACACAGCATCAATACTAACACCACCACATAGCATCAATACTAACACCACCACACAGCATCAATACTAACACCACCACACAGCATCAATACTAACACCACCACATAGCATCAATACTAACACCACCACACACCATCAATACTAACACCACCACACAGCATCAATACTAACACCACCACACAGCATCAATACTAACACCACCACACAGCATCAGTACTAACACCACCACACAGCATCAATACTAACACCACCACACAGCATCAGTACTAACACCACCACACAGCATCAATACTAACACCACCACACAGCATCAATACTAACACCACCACATAGCATCAATACTAACACCACCACACAGCATCAATACTAACACCACCACACAGCATCAATACTAACACCACCACATAGCATCAATACTAACACCACCACACAGCATCAATACTAACACCACCACACAGCATCAGTACTAACACCACCACACAGCATCAATACTAACACCACCACATAGCATCAATACTAACACCACCACACAGCATCAATACTAACACCACCACACAGCATCAATACTAACACCACCACATAGCATCAATACTAACACCACCACATAGCATCAATACTAACACCACCACACAGCATCAATACTAACACCAGCACATAGCATCAATACTAACACCACCACACACCATCAATACTAACACCACCACACAGCATCAATACTAACACCACCACACAGCATCAATACTAACACCACCACACAGCATCAATACTAACACCACCACACAGCATCAATACTAACACCACCACACAGCATCAATACTAACACCACCACATAGCATCAATACTAACACCACCACACAGCATCAATACTAACACCACCACACAGCATCAATACTAACACCACCACATAGCATCAATACTAACACCACCACACAGCATCAATACTAACACCACCACACAGCATCAATACTAACACCACCACATAGCATCAATACTAACACCACCACACAGCATCAATACTAACACCACCACACAGCATCAGTACTAACACCACCACACAGCATCAATACTAACACCACCACATAGCATCAATACTAACACCACCACACAGCATCAATACTAACACCACCACACAGCATCAATACTAACACCACCACATAGCATCAATACTAACACCACCACATAGCATCAATACTAACACCACCACACAGCATCAATACTAACACCAGCACATAGCATTAATACTAACACCACCACACAGCATCAATACTAACACCACCACACAGCATCAATACTAACACCACCACACAGCATCAATACTAATACCACCACACAGCATCAATACTAACACCACCACACAGCATCAATGCTAACACCACCACATAGCATCAATACTAACACCACCACACAGCATCAATACTAACACCACCACACAGCCCCCAACACACAGAGTATAGACATAGCTCAGACAAGGCTTATATAAGTAGAATTTACTCAAAGAGGTCACTCCACTGAATCTGCAATGCACAAAGTGGTTGGAGGTGCAATACACAGAAATATTTATACATAGCATACACAAAATGGTATAGTGTTCCTAATACACTAACACTCTGTACATGTGCAGATTTATAGTGAAGTTTCACATGGTATCAGTACTGGTAGGAAACATGAGTAGTGCTCAGATCCACACAAGTTTGAATGAATGAGTTACAAAGTGAATTAGAAGGCACCAAATTATTTATGGTACAGTACATCTTGACACCGTCAACGGCATTTTGTGCACAGCACCTACGTATGCAAATTAGAGGGAATGACTCTGGAGTGCACCTTGTGTGTGGGTGTTGCAAATGATACTTTACACACTATACACTGTGACATGAGCTGTTGTGGTGTTATGTTGGTGCTACACTACTGCTGGTTGCATGTAATCTGTACACTGCACATGTACTATGGGTGTACCTGAGCTTTGAGTGATAGTAAGTACTACTTTCTGTAGCCAAGCCTTAGCACACTGACAGTTATGGGAATCACCACCACAGGGCCAGCAGCTGGCAGGTTTCTGGGGAATGTCTGCGTTAGTTAATTGAAGGAAGTCCTTTGTTCCCAGGCTGCAGGCACACAGCCACCCACAGACTTGCATATGCTCTAATGCATTCAAGCAAGCACAACAGACTAGTATAACTTGAGAAAGGGCCACACCCACATACACAGGAATGAACTTTGACCTTGACCAACAGTTCTTCCCAGCAGGTGGCTAGCCAGCTTTTCTTATCATATTAACAGGTTAGGTGACACTGCTCATCAGTGATACTCATAACTGTACGTGTACAGTGCGTGTTTGTATAGGTGAGTGTGGGGGGGGGGGGGCTGGCGTTGGCAACAACATTCATTCAGAGCTAAACTTTGCAGTGGCATTCTGAGAAAGGCTCGCTGTAACACACAGATCTAGAGCAATGCTTGTGATTGTGCATGTGTGTGTGTGCATGTGTGTTTATATGTAAGTGTGGGTGTAAATTAATAATAGAGTGTGTGTTTGTATAGGTGAGTGTGTGGGGGGGTATCTATGGGTATGTGTGTTTTCGAATGTGAAGGGTAATGTGAACTGTGAAGTATAATGTACATGAATCTGTTACCCAACATTGTTGTACTTGGCTGCACTGTGAGCATGGTGTATACACATGTACAGTACCACCATACTACAACAGTGTGTCACAAACATCTTTACTAGGCACAAGAGTAGCTGCTACCCACAGACAGATGACAGAGAGTGAATGAGCTCACTTTCAATGTCAGTGTGGATGCCCTCTGTCATGACTGACACCTTCATGTCGCTTTGCTGCAGTGCTTTCTGCAACATTTGGGTTGTCTTGTCTCTTCCCATGTGTTCTGTAGTCACCAGAGACCATGCTGGAAGCATATGTCAAGCCTGAGGGTCCTGGTACATCAGCAGTTGGAGGGACAGTCACTGCAGAGACAGTAACATGAGATGGAATATGCATGGGGAGATTGACAGACAATGCTAACACGGCAATCTTGTCACTTGTTCATGACAAGTACAGGAACAGAAGCCATGCAGTGCAGTATTCAGATGAGAGTCACTTTCTCTAGCCGTCATTTATACTATAAAGCATATATCATATAAGAGGGCTACAGACTTTATACGTACGTACATCTCAATCTACATGCTACAGACAGCCACCAATACAGCACGTGGCTTGCAATTCAGAATGAAACTGCATTGATGTATAATGAATGATGCACAAATTCAAGCTTTATCAATGCAGTAATACAATGGAACCTGTCTAAGCTGGTGACTGAGTTAGGCAGCCACCTCTCTAAAGCGGCCAGCCTCCCTGCCACAAATAGCACTAAAACATTGTCAATCTACCTCTGTAGAGCAGCCAGCCACCTCTCTATACAGGTCAGTTCAAACTGGCCCACAGGTGGCTGCCTTAGCCAAGTTTCACTGTATGATAACACTTTACCACATCCCATACAACATATGCAACTTACATGACCTGTTCAAACACACACACATGTACCCACACACTGCACATCACACTTCACAAACTCACCTTGGTGTTGTCCCACATTGTGTGGGTGGTACCCTGTAGCAGGCGGGTCAGTGTACATCTGTCTTGGAGCACAGGGCTGTGGTTGAGGGAGGGGAGCACATCTCAGCGGAGGGGGAACTGAGTGAGGAAGGAAGAGAAATGAACATCAGTAAGCAATCCATGCAGTCGGGAAGAAATGCACAAATCAAAACTCTGCTTAGACAACACACACCAAATACCAAATACAACAATTAACACTATCAGTTCATACAGTGTACGTGGAACAGAATCAGACAGAATTTATCATTTTTAACCCTCTTAGAACTGCAGTGCTCACTGGTCAGTGGTCCAGGAGGTCTCCTCCATGATATTTGGTCTGGTCCATAAGGATGATGGGGTGGAGTGGGGGCTGCCTGAACAGAGATGGGTGGGGCAGGAGGGGGAGGGGCAACGGCACTCCCTGAGAGTTCTGGAAAGCCATAAGAGGTGCAATTCCCAACTCCTAAACAGCAATTGGAAAGGAGGAGGCAACCTGCAGTGAATTATGTGAACTACATTGCTGAGAAACTATTTACACAGATTCTCAGTCCCATTTTACAGTGTGTCCCCACTATTAGGCATGGCCACTGGGGACCAGTGGAGTCTCGTAAATGAGCTGGAGTGCCCAGAATGCTGCCTTGTACTTTATGTCAGATGTCAATGAACCATGTATTTGGTTTTTGAACAACCAGAAACACTCTCCCCATTTTGATGTACTTTAGCAATAGTAGCATACATACCTTAGAAGAGTACACTCAAAAAACAGATATTGTACGTAAGTACTGGTCAGTGCATGTCAAGTGACAGTATAGTAGAGTTGTAGTGGGTAGGCAACATGCTGTAGCATAACATGCTTCAGTGGAAACATGCACACGCACGCGCGCGTGCGCACACACCTCACACACACACACATACACACACACACACACACACACACACACACACACACACACACACACACACACACACACACACCTCACACTGCACATTACATGCTCACCTTGTCGCTGGCCCACAATGTGTTGATGGTACCCTGTAGCAAACGGGTCAGTGAACATCTGTCTTGGAGCAAATGGCTGTTGGTGGGGGCGCAGAGGCCATCTCGGAAGAGGGGGAACTGAGTGAGGAAGAAAGAGAGAAGGGCATCAGTGAGCACTCCATGCAGTCAGGAAGACATGCACACCATCACGAATCTACTCAGACAACACACAACAACTACAATCAGTTCATACAGTGTATGTGGTAACAGAATTAGCACAAATTTCACTTCAAGGTTACCACTGACAGCACACCTCACCTTGGTTTGACGGAGGCCAGCCTTGAGGACTGTGAATGTAATTACTACCATAAGGAGTATGAACAGGTCCAACTGTGAAGTACAATGGGAATGGGAATGATAAGATGTGGAATTGAAATGATAGTTGCACATCATATTGAAACAACCAAGCAATTGCACACTTTCACACCTGCACCCATACACAACCACACCTACCACGCCCACCAAACCCACCACACGCACTACACCAACCACAATTATACTACACACCCACCACTACAGTACCTTGGAGTTGTCCCACACCAGACGGGTTAGGGAATGTCTGTATTGAATCATGTGGTCGAGGGAAGGGAGTCTGTCTACAGCTCATTGGAGGAGGGACTGAGATGGGAAGACAATTACATGCAAATCAGTAAACACACTAGTTGGAAAGAACTTGCAGTTAGCACTTACCATGCCAACTCACAATGCACAGCACACAACAAACACCACAGTGTCTGTACCAAGTGTAGAATGCAGTGCACTCTCACATTTATACAGTATACACATGCCATGAATAACTCAAACACTACTGCTATGGACAGTGAGTGAACACAAAGACACACATAAAATACTTCCTCAAACTACACACCAAACCACCTGCATGTGCACACATATACACACCTTGATACTGTCCAGCAATGTGTGGTGGATACCCTATAACAGAAGGGTCAGTGAACATTGATCTTTGAGAAAAGACCTGGGGGTGAGGAAATGGACCCCTTCTTTGTGGAGGAGGACCTGAGTGAGTAACAAAGGAGAGGACAGTCAGTAACCAATCAGACTACACCCTACACACATGGACCACATGCACATACACTGTACAGCGTACCATATTGCATGTCTCCAGGGGGATGTCCCATCACAGATGGGGAATGTCCCCTGACTTGTGGGGTAGCAGCAGGTGGAGGGAAATTGCACTCCTGTGCTGTGAGTGGGCGTGGTCCATTAGGGAGTGCCGGTTGTGGCAATGAGTGTGCCTCTCCTGCACAGGGTAGACACACAGAGTGTGTGTGTGTGTGCACAGGAGCAGCGGGACTGACTTTAGTAGCTAACCCACAGAATATGGTGTACACCATACAAGTAACAAGTAGCAGGAACACAGTGTAGCAAGTGTCACACTCAAAGGGAGGTGACTGTTGTAGTGTGAACATGTAGTGTGAATACTGGAATGTACAGGAATGGATGTGAATATTGGAATTACAGCTTCTGCAGTTGTATTCAGAAATTAAATTTCGACATGCCTATGTATTAATTGTTCAGTACCTTGTGTGGGCGGGTCCACTGCTCCCCCATCACCTCCCACTGCAGCTCCAGTGGGGAAGGCTCCCACTTGGCTCCTCACTGACTGGCAGGGGGTCTGTCTCACAGAGGAGTCCTGTAGTGATGTGAGGTGGGGAGGGAGGCAACACTGCATGCTCACTGAGGCTACAGGTGTATCCACCCTTCAGCACACAACATCAACACAAACATGTTGTCTGCAGATGTCACTGCAGCACCTTATCACTCAACACCACTGCTGATACAATGGAGTGGCACACAATGATTACATTGCTATTATGTACAATATATTTTGGTAAATTTGTTGTTAAGTTGTAGCACGGCAGAGAAAGAGGCACTGCAGCACAGTGTGGATGCAATGCAGGAGACACTGATCAGATGGGACATATGAATTGAAAGAAGTCAAATCTGATGAGAGTGGCCAGAAAGAGTACTAAAAGGACTGTCAACACTTGTCAAAGGGCACCTGACCTAGGAGAAGGATCCAGCAGAGTCCATGCATAGAGTACCACATGTCTTAGTAATGTCTAGACAGACAGAGACAGGACTACGGGTGGACGTGCTTGTGAGCGAACACACAGAGGATGTCCACATCCAATGGAGACAAACAGTATGTAGAGCTGTGAACTCGGTGGACCATAACTGGTAACTGGTACTGCAATAACTGGCAGTACTATATAATAACAAGTGAAGAGTGTGGAATGATGTTGGAGATATATACAACTAAACCAGCCATGCACTCTGACCCAATCTAACACATAGCAGCTGTTGAATGTGTGCCGCCTCACAAAGAGGACTACTGTGCTAGCATTAAGGGTCACCAAAAGAAGCTAATGCCAACTCCAGCTCCCTCTCTCACTTCACCACCTGCCCAGACCTTCTCCTCTGGACTAATGGCGGCTCTCTTCAAGTACTTGGCATTCAGTGGGTGAATGTAGCTGAGGTTGGTGTGGGCCGAGCACTCTCCACAGTCAGGTGACCCGCCCACTCGAGTGAACCCTGGTGGTGTGGGCGGCATAACGTACTCATCCTCATCCTGTGAGTAATAGTGGCTGGAGCTCATCTGTGAGTCATCACTCAGGTCAATGACTACTGTTGCAGAGGAGGCGATAGAAACATCACTGCTCGGGGATGCTTGTGAAGTGGGGTCTTCCCACTGACTGGCCCTGCCATCCTGTACCAAACAGAAAGTAGTACAGTGTGAATTGACAGTACCATGCAGGCACCTCTCCACACCCACCTCCTCCTGGCCCTGCACCAGCTTTCTACTCTTATTTACAGGTGGAGAGGTCCCTTCCTCCTCCTTGTCCTCTTCTTCCTCCTCTGGCGTCCTGCCTGCCAGAACAGTCTGAGGGTACTAGAGAGGGGTAGGTAGATAGTGGGCATTTGTGTGTGTGTGTGTGTGTGTGTGTGTGTGTGTGTGTGTGTGTGTGTGTGTGTGTGTGTGTGTGTGTGTGTGTGTGTGTGTGTGTGTGTGTGTGTGTGTGCATTACATACAAACCTAACCATATATGGGCATTAGCACACAGTCTATATCAGGTACTGAAATCAGCACCACTGCTATCACAATACAGTGACATACAGACAAGAAGAGACACAACACCACATCAGTCTATGGCATACAGTGAATGTGAGCAGAATTGACCTGCTACAAGATGTTGAGGTACTACGGCCAACGGTACCAGTGCACAAAGACAAGATTCTCCTGTTCTTAGATGACACTGGTAAACAGTTCAAACAGAGCACATACATACAATCTCTATCCTGCGTTTGACTGAGCATGTTGTTTGTGTGGATTGGTGGGGGGACACTGTGTGTTTTATGACAGGGAGGACATGCATCTATTCAGTACTGGAACTGAGCCATTGTTATGTATGATGCTTGCAAGATACAACAGGTCACACAATTGGCATCAGCACAGGAGGGAAAGTGTTGGGTTCAAGATTACTAGGAAATTTTGTGACAAACCCGTCTTCATACTTTACAGCAATATACGTACTGTAGGGGAATGGTCCAGTATAGCCCATGCAATGTGGAGCCACATGTCTACAGTGAGTGATGACAGTGAACTATCCCAAGGTGTTTAGGAGAGCTTTAACTGTAACAGGACAACTCACCAATAAAAGTGCACAGTCAATTAACCAGTACACACTGGACCATGAGTGTGAGTACTGTGCGTGTACTGTAGTTTCTGTGACAGAAAATTTGGTTCTGCAGACACTCCAGACTGTGGACTCAGTAGTCACTACATACAGTTCAGAGGATCTCCCACATCAAAGAAGGAAAACAAGACGTATGCCAACAGACAAAGTGTGTGAGAGAAGTCTTGATAATATGGTCGTGCATGCAGCAAGTAGAAGGTTGTAGTGCACCCTTAAATGAAAGTATCTTCCTCTGCCTATGCATTGAAAAGACTGGACTACGGGCAGACGTGCTTGTGAGGGGACACACAGAGGATGTCCACATCCAATGGAGACAAACAGTATGTAGAGCTGTGAACTCAGTGGACCATAACTGGTAACTGGTACTGTAATAACTGGCAGTAAACCTGACAACTGGTCAGTGAACAGTTGGAATGGGAATGGGTCCGATCATTGGGAAGATCAGTGATCACTATACATGTGCAGTATCTCATGAAACAAAACATAGTACACATGTAAAATCACTAACAAAAGAGTTTGAGAGAGTACCAATCTCTTTGTCCATCTTGTTAGCCTACTTGCCATGTGAAGGATCATGTGAGGGCTGGCATTACATAACCAGTGACAACTGGTGCTAAACTATGAACCATAAACAAAGGTACAGTAGCTAGTGAATAATAACTGAGAACTGAGAATTGCAGCTCAACTAGTTAGCAACTGATTAAAGTGTATGTACGTATATATGAGTGATGTCCTGAGTATATCCCAGTCTGTCCAGTATAGGGACTCACAGGACAAGTTAGACAATGTACAGGTAAACAGTCACATTGCAGACACCATGCAGGACTGGACAAGGAGGGCAAAGGACAGGGCAGGCTCTACTGGACAACTGTGGCATTGTGTTGGAAATGGTACAATGTAGACTGCTCTCTGAAATGTCACTGACCTCAGTCCTGTCCAGCTCCATCACTGTGTCCTCATTAGTTGGCTGGGAACCTGTTGAGTGAGGAGCATCACCTGATGAGGTGTCACCTGTGTGTGAGTGAAACAGACAAGGACAGAGAAAGTGGACATCTCACTACATGAGGCTCACTCAACAGGAGGTGACCAAACACCACAGCATGTGAACAGACAGACACACAGGGCAAGAGGGGAAGGTGGTGTGCTTGAGTGACTGGGATGAATAAGGAGATCTCCTTGCACACAATGGGAATGTATTCCAAAGTCTAACCACACACAGTAATGTACTTACATACCTTACACACACGAGGGATAAATCTCTTATTTGGATCCATAAACTAGTGCTCAAGTGTTAGGGACAATACCATCATATCTAGTAGATATCTAGTAGCATATCTGCACTCTACTACACCTCAACTGACTGAACTACAGCATTCAGGCAGCAATGTAGGTCCTGATACATGTACATTGGGTGCTACACATGCCCACTCATGTAGTAATGACAGCACTGCAGTTCAAGGCAGTCAAGCAAGAAGCTCACTTCACCACCTACAGGTGATACACGGTTCACACACAAGAGAGAGCTAGCCCCACCCAACCCAGCACAGCCAGCTGGGGAATGAGGTGCTGCTTCTCTGATACAACTGACTGAGGACTTGACAGACACAGCACAGACACTGCATGAGGAGACTGACTATGCACCACTCACCAACTGGGCAGAGCTCAATGGAGGGCCATCCTAACTTGTCTTGTCCAACTTTGAACTTCCTCCTCTCATCTGCTGTGAGTTGTGCTAGTATACCATCCACTACCTGTTGGTCTCTGATATAAGGCTCCAGTTGGAACTCTGTAATGTTCTTGTTCCTGACAACTCCTCTCACAGCTGCCACTCCAAACTTGTGCATGAGTGTTTGTGATACTGATGAGGGCTGCAAGAGTGAACAGTAAACAGTACAGAACACGACAACTAATGCTTATGCTATGTACACAAAGTGAGAGGTTCAGAATAAGTGACAAATGTCACAGATGTCACTGTCACTGCACAGACAAATGAGCCATGTTGTAGCAACAACATAGTGGGACAGCCACAGAGTGACAGAATATCAAGTATATTACTTCCCACCACACATGGCCCATTAGTAGTAACAACAACACAATGTCATACTGCAATGAAGTCACATTGCATGAATGGATTATGAAACAAAACTGTTCCATCTTCTGTCTGACAGCAATGAGTGCGTGTTACTGCATGTGATCTGCTCAGATAAATTGTCTTATGCTCTGCTCAATAGTAAGAACACATAACACTACCAGTGCACCAGACAGTGCATACAAGACATTTCAGGGAAGCAGCTACAACAAAGTGCACCTCTTGACAAGCAACTGAGGCCCACTAATCCAATACTGGTACAATGTTGGCTATGGTACCCTTGTGGGACCAGAGTGATTTGGAGTCAATATGCAGTGTACAACTGCTGAAGAGATGGAACTTACCGAAAAGTCAAATATCAACTTCTTCAGCCTCCCATGTCCAGCCAGCTTTCCTTCAAGCTCCTCCAGCTTAAGGCCATCCTTTGCAACCCCTCTCTAAAGAATGACATGATTAGATCTAGTACGTAAGCATCCCACACACTCTCTGCAGTCTACACAGTGTATGTAAGGTAACAGGACAGGTAGAAACCTATCCACTATCCAAACTGAATCACAGTCAGCAAGCCAATGAAAGACACAATATGCTACAAATGGAAGGATCATTCTGGCAAACACCAAATGGCTGAGGAATGATGAACATTGTATAAACCAAGAACACACTGAACAACAAAACACAGTGAGTGGGATGGGAATGTAATGACATAGGAAGTAGTGGACTAAGGGACGACCACCTGAGGGCAATGGTAATTTAATCAAACTACTAATTCTGTGCTTATCACAGCGTTACTCATTTCCCCCAAGATGTGCTTTGCATTTTCTCAGCTAAACTCTCCCTGCCCTTTGATTCAAGCCATTCTACAAATACTTCTGCCTGGTGCACACAGACACAACTCAGGGGAATGCATATATTCCCCAGTTGTTGCCATTGCAGCAACAATGTACGCGCCATTGCAGCTCAGCTTAATGATCCACAGCAGCAGTTGTTTGTTACCTGTATCAGTAGCTACTGTAAGCTAATTACTCTGCAAATGCACTGTACACTGAACATTGTATAAGCCATGACCACACTGAACAACAAAACACTTAGCATTACATGAAGTCATCTGTTGTCAACTGTGGGTCTGAGGTAGGAGTGGCTCATGCAACCTTCAATATACAGGCTCTTTGGCATCATTCCTGACATGATAGTGGGAGAAGATTTAGGGCATGCTATGAGGGAGGAGTTAGATTTGATAGCTGCCGGCCTGGTGCAGGTGGTAATGGCACACTCAGTGTTGATCACACAGGCAGAAGACCACTTGAGCTGGAGTTAACGTTGAAAGGTTATGAAATAGTGATGAAGCACAGGTTACCTGGTATAAATTGAGTGAAGATAAATCTGTGGTGATTGGCAGAGAGCCTAACAAGTGTACTGTGGAAATGGGAGATGTAAAGGACAAGTGAGGGAGATTATCTACCTGCAGGAGTTTATATGAGGTTGAATTAATGGAGAGACAGAAACAATCATTCAATGACAACGGTTGATGCAGTGAAGGACTGTTGGGAGACAAAGAGTGTCCATGTAAAAGAGATGATGATAAACATGCAATGGTAGTGTCACCCTATAAGATATGGCTGTGGGAGTTGGGTATTTGCAGAATGTCATACGGAGAGATTGTTAGAGGTGGAGATGAAAGTTTTGAAAAGGGTTGTACATAGATGAGCCATCATGTAAATAAAATCATTGTAAAGAGGTGGAAGCAAGGAGTATGGCAGTAGCAGTGCAAATGAAGAGATTGACTTGGTGAAAAGTGGCAGAGTTGAAGTCCACGTAGAGTGTGATGTGACATCAAGTGTAGGGTAGGATTGCCAGGGAAGACATGAAGCAATAGAGTGCTAGTTGTTCATACACAGTTGTTGACAGCAGTTAAAGGAAAGTCTGCAGAGGCATACAGAGAGACTATTTTGGAGGAAACACAACTGATTGCTGTACACAGACACAGCTGATGTGGACGCATACATTGCTACTCTCCAGTCATGGGACCACTGAAGTGGGGTACCCAGGTCAAAAGTGAGTCATTACAGCTCAGCAAACTGACCCCACAAGGAACAAGACAACACATACATAACGCAGGACAGGAGGCCTAGGTGGGGGAGTGAGGACAGTGTGAAGTTAACACAGCACTATAATGACAACTAGAGGGTTATAAAGTGACTTAGATTATAGAAAATTACATTACCATCCTACAATCCTAGGGAATCAAAATGAATAAAGTTCTATATGTACGTAGCCAACAGTCAGAGTCTCACCAATATTGTCACGTACCTGCTATTGTAGCTACATACGTGAACAAGTCTATGTGAGCTCCTACCACAAACACTATCCATCAAGTGCATCAAATGGGGGATTGTGAGCCTAGGGCATTGACTTATGGTACAACTCAGCACCTTCTGCCTGACCTCCATTATCTCTACTCTCCATTGACAACTTGCACATCTCCTGGGTGGTAACCTAGCAACATTTAGTGCACTAGAAGCAAGGCAACTGCTCAGTTTGTTCCGTACACCACAACCCAACAATGAGCTTTCTTGCTCGCCCATGTAGCAGGGATCATGTCTAGCTCAGGACTGGATTGTGACAGAGTGACTGGACTGCAGCCATGTCTGCCACTTAGTGTCAGAACAGCATTCCAGTTGAATGATCCACAGGTCAGAGAGGTAAACAGGCTACAGATAGCAAAGGCTTGAGAAAGATATAACTACTCCTCACTGTGTGAGGTGTGAACATGAGGGAAAGATGTAAGGAAGAGTGAATAGAACAATGTATCAATTTAAAAATGGCCACAAGATAAAGGTCACGATAAGACAACAAGTAGGATGAAGGAGGTCTTACAGATGGAGGCAGGGAAGCAATCAAGTGATGTTGCCAAGTTAATGAAGAGCCCATGTGACATATCGTCTGGCAAGTACAGGAGAGCAGTGGGCATGGGTTGAGAGGGAGGTCTTTCTCACCCAAGGAAGGGAGGTCAGGAGAGGAAGAAAGACTAGTTTGAAGGTTTTTGGTGCACAGACACACAGCTGACGGGAATGAATAATTACATTGTCACTATCCAGTTACTATGGGGCCATTCAAGTGGGAACCAAGAACAAAGAACAAGACATTTGAGTTCAACTGTCTGACCACATAGGGACTAACCCAATCTTACTGTATAGCACATAAATGTTTTCAGGTGTTTGTTATCTGTATTCCTCTTATGAGTTAGCGGCTAAGCTGCCTAATCTGCATATATAATGCACACACAGGAAATAAACACATACCTGCTGTGGGACCATGATGTTCTCACACTTGAGCTCTTCCACATGTTCAAAGTAATCCACAGCACCACACACCACATCAAGTGGGACACATGATAAGGTGACCCTTTTCACACTCCTCGGCACCACATTGCCTGCAGAGAGAAAGGTTTGTAAATGAGCTGCTACAAGTGTGAGTGTGGTCCATTATAAGGTTTACACACCATTGACAATTAAGCCTTCCACAACACAGTTAGAACTGCATGGGTTGTGCCATGGTTGGCAGTCAAGTACAATTACCTACTACCATTACTACTACATCAACAACAAGTGAGTGAATCTCTACTTGCATTAATCCCATGTATGTAAGTATCCTAGTGAAATGAAAGGTGTGTAAGTGATTAGTACATCAAACCACAAGTGGGCAATATCAAGCTGTCACTAACAACTAGAGAGCTACAGCAATATGAAACACTAGGACCCAGGTAGCACACAGTGCAGGTTGTAAGGAGAGCAGCTTTGAGACCCTTCAAGTCAGTATCTGCACTGGTTATTATCATTACCAGCACTAGTTGCAGAGAGCCTGGACCACTAAAGGCAATGTATGACAAGCTGTACACATTACAGTTTACAGACAAGGATCACAGCTTACAAGGTCAGTGTGACACATCAAACACTGTCATTCAACTCACCATCACAAGGCCAGTCCCAGCACTGTGGTGGTAGACTCAGTGACAAATCTGTCAATGTAGTGTTGTTGCTGAGGCCCAACAGGAGGTGGTGGATGAATAGCTTGACATCTTCCTTAGCTCTTAAGTGATAGCTCTCCAACGTCAGCTTTGTCATTGTCTTGTTCTGGGCTAGTGATGTAGCCATCTTGTCCAGAAGGTCACGGCTCAGGCTCTGCAGTGAGCAAGGAGGTGAAGTACACATGAGCATATGAATTATCTAGAATATGTAGTCTGTGAGAGCAGGAGGTGGTGAAAGGAGAGATGGCTTACAATGAGACAGAGGAAGGAGTGAAGGCTAAGCAGCTATGCTAATAGGTCACCCCACTGCAGGGAAGTGGGCTGGTGAAGACATGAGATAGGGGAACAAACAGGGTATAAGCAGAAGAAATACTTAGACTGAGTGTAGGTAGCAGGGTGTGCAAATGGAATTAGAACAGTACAGGTCTAGAAGGTACAGCTTGAGCAACACACCAGCTGTCACACAAAGAGGAAAATATGGACAGTTCTGCACAGAACATGAGTACATCAGAAGCCCTAAAGCTGTGTCCTCTCTCAGCTTGTTCTAGTTAAAAGGCATACACACGGCCACAGACAGCTGTCTGATACAATGAGCAACACATTAAAAGGTTAAGGCTCAGGGTTGGCAAAGAAGAGTCAAACAATGGGCAATGCACATCAGTTGCACAATAGTTTAACAGTAGCAGGTAAAAGACTTGTATTTGTTCTTGTAATACCACAGTCAAGACGTAGCTACTTAGACCCCGTGACGTGACGTGACTACGTGAACCCCATGGTAAGCCAGCAGGTTGCAACAAGACCAGTGGCACCATTGGCTGCAGAGACACTAGCCTTATCATCCCAGTCACATGGATTCCTCGATGCAGTAGAGGCTTGCAAGACCCATGAGATGAGGGAGGGGGGGTATGGCCTTGAGTGACGACATCAGAGTATCTGTTCTAGGCTCCTGGCCGTCCCCACCTACCCTATTGAGATCTGGATTTTGTGATCTGGACACACACACATGCACGCACACACACACACACACACACACACACACAGATGGTGGTGCAGTACCACTTAGCAGTAAAATATGTAGCTGCAATGGCTAAATTACAGTACCGTTATTCCAATACATTACCTCAAATATTATGTCATGTGACTTAGTAACTATTACTAGTACATCTCCATATTTGGAGATTAAGATTTTGAGAACTGGTCAATTGAAGGAACTTAAGATGCAGTTTCAAACAAATCAGTGATAGATGGAGATCCCTGCAGAACACACCACAATACAATTCTAATGGGCAGATACAGTATCACCCACAGAGACAGCTTTGGTGCAGGAATGTAAGATTGGATCCAATTCACAGCTTGTGGATTGACATGCATGGTGCTTAGCCTTTTAACGATTAGACAGTGGTCAGCAGTGTCAGAAGTGTTAGCCACATCTAAATAATATAGTACACCAACAAGTAAACCTCAGTCAAAGGTTAGGTACCAGTTGTCGGCATTGTGAAGCAGTGAAATGTCAGTGGAGTGGTGGGGCCAGAATCCCGATTGGAATGGATAGAGTAGTTGGGCTATACTGAGATGGGAATCAACCAGGCACTGACAGCAGTGGGTGTGGTGAGGAATCATTTCAAAACTAGAAAGCAAGGAAACGACACGCTGCAACAGATCGAGGGTGATCCAACTTTTTTAGCTGCAAATGAAACGCTGTCGATACCTCTACACTGGGTGGCTTGTTGTAAGTTTCAATCACAGATAACGTGTGAGCTGTGTGTGAAGTACCACTTCTCTTGTTCCTTGCGACCGCGCGTGTGACCACCCGCCATTTTAATGACGTCACAAATAGCGGCTAACATACAGTGTCACACAGGGCACACAGGGCCATAAGATGGCATATCAAAAACACACTACATTCACTTATTAAGCAGACACAAAACACCATAGCATGCTGCACACATTGAAGAGATAGTTACAAGATGCATGAGCTAGACATGACTAGATTGGAGGATATGGACAAGGTGACTGAGTGATAGCCTCTGGAGCTATCATGTCCTGGTAGCTACCTCTGACTTCAGAGTCACTACTGAAGTCTCAGCTTCAACAACAACTTCCAAATGCAGGAAAAATAGCTTTTACCTTCAGCAGCACTATACATAGAGGAGACAACTACAGATAATCTTATGTACAACAATGCCCTCATTAGAAGGTGGAGAGAAAGGACATAACAGAATTGCATAATTGCTTTTAACCACAGTAATTTTAATACACCTTACTCAGTGAAGTGCTAGGGAAGCAGTGTTAGTGTCCAAGTCGGTGCCCCCCTCCCCCCTTCAGTTTCTTAGAAGGGGGATAGGTCCCCTCAGTCTTCTCACACCTCACAGTCCTGGTGCCCAAGGACTACAGTGATCGGAGGAGCCCTAGTCGGTACAGATCTTCCAAAGTGCTGCTGTTACTCCTGTTCTTTCAATTACAAAATACCTAGGCCAGATCATGGTGATGAACTTGGCTGGTGTACCAAACTGGCTACATTAGGAAGCCATTCCGCTGCTTCTCTGTTGTGTCCACTGTTACATACTACAGCCTTACATCGTCACAAGCCAAGTGCTAGTGGATGATTAAAGTGCAGAATGGAGATGCAGCAGCAGGCTAAGCAGGTTTAGAGGAAGAAGTCAGCTTACAGCCTAAAGTTGGCACAGTTCTAGCCAATTTGGCCACCTTTGAACTACTGTATTACAAACTTGTCAACTGTTAATTATACACCTCACAGATACTGTTCTTCACCATTCCGATTAGCAGCAGACTTAAGTAATCCCATAAAGCTACATATCTATGTATAAGCGAGCACAACACTTTTAGACTTTAAGTTACCAAACTATTATAAAAGTGTTCCAATGCCTTTGCTAACATTTGACTTTACTACCATTAGACCAATACATTGTTGCTTCTAATAACTTTCAATGAACCAAAAGTAATGTGCACTCAAAATGGAAGCCATCTTCTGCAATAAAGGAGGCAGTAGAGGTCCATGCTGTTCCCAGGGAGCACATTCCAAATGAGAGTCTTGAGAGTTGTACTTGACACTGCAAATATTGCTTGCTGTGAAGATTAGTGCAGGCCCATTATATAATTACACACCAGCTGCCACCATGGGTAAATCGGTCTGTAGGCCACAAGTGCACACATGGCTTCAGTATGTCCGCTGTGTGGTGGTTTGAGTGAAGTATGCTGTTCACATTCTAAATAGAGTGCTGGACTGAATACAGCAAGGTAGTCTATGCACAAGTGGTCAAATGTGTACTGTGAATGTTTAGCAAAAAGGTGCACACATGGATCCACTTGATCAGAAGCCAGCAAAGTGGCCATGTACAAGTTGTGCTTTCTTCGTTGCCTTCATGTGCCATGTCGTCTGAGCATGTTAGAGTGGGATACCAGACATACCAAACACACAGATAACGAGCAAATTGTCACATTAATTCTTCTTCATCTTCCAAGCATGCTAGATGTGTTGATTACCTGAAATCCTTCCACATTCATACACATTATCATAATTATTCAATTTACTGTGGCCAGTGGGGCTCACCTCACTTCCACTGCTTGTTTATGGTCATGTACTAACATTGTGTATAGTGAGTTCCTCGCGTGCCAGCTAAATGTATCAGACAGTCACATTTTGATACTCAGGGCCCTTGCCACCTACAGCTACTGTACATTGCTGTTGCACACACACACTTGTGAGCATATGTGCATGGTTGGGCCTAGCCCAGTGCAGACAACATCAACACTGTCCAGCCAGTGTCAACTTCAGTTGGCACCATTTATACCACCAATGCTGGCCAACTGGAACCAAATGGCACAAGACAGACGACACCATCCAGCCGGTGATGCGAGGCAGAGCAAGCACTGCCAAAGGGCATGCTAGCTTGTATTACATTAATGTTTGCTAATGAAAGGCAGCAGGTGCGTGTTATCTCTTATGAGTTAGCAGACTCTGCATACATAATCCACAATGCCCACAGGAATGTAAAATATACACATACATACCTGCTGTGGGTTCTTGATGTCCTCACACTTCAGTTCTTCCACATCTTCAAAGTATTCCACAACACCACACACCACATCAAGTGGGACACATGATAAGGTGACCCTTTTCACACTCCTCGGCACCACATTGCCTGCAGAGAGAAAGGTTTGCAAATGAGCTGCTACAAGTGTGAGTGTGGTCCATTATAAGGTTTACACACCATTGACAATTAAGCCTTCCACAACACAGTTAGAACTGCATGGGTTGTGCCATGGTTGGCAGTCAAGTACAATTACCTACTACCATTACTATTACATCAACAACAAGTGAGTGAATCTCTACTTGCATTAATCCCATGTATGTAAGTATCCTAGTGAAATGACAGGTGTGTGAGTGATTAGTACATCAAACCACAAGTGGACAATATCAAGCTGTCACTAACAACTAGAGAGCTACAACAATATGAAACACTAGGACCCAGGTAGCACACAGTGCAGGTTGTAAGGAGAGCAGCTTTGAGACCCTTCAAGTCAGTATCTGCACTGGTTATTATCATTACCAGCACTAGTTGCAGAGAGCCTGGACCACTAAAGGCAATGTATGACAAGCTGTACACATTACAGTTTACAGACAATGATCACAGCTTACAAGGTCAGTGTGACACATCAAACACTGTCATTCAACTCACCATCACAAGGCCAGTCCCAGCACTGTGGTGGTAGACTCAGTGACAAATCAGTCAATGTAGTGTTGTTGCTGAGGCCCAACAGGAGGTGGTGGATGAATAGCTTGACATCTTCATTAGATCTTAAGCCACCACCCCACAATTTCAGCTTTGTCATTGTCTTGTTCTGAGCTAGTGATGTAGCCATCTTGTCCAGAAGGTCACGGCTCAGGCTCTGCAGAGAGCAAGGAGGTGAAGTACACATGAGCATATGAATTATCTAGAATATGTAGTCTGTGAGAGCAGGAGGTGGTGACAGGAGGGATGGCTTACAATGAGACAGAGGGAGGAGTGAAGGCTAAGCAGCTATGCTAATAGGTCACCCATTGCAGGGAAGTGGATTGGTGAAGACTTGAGATAGGGGAACAAATGGGGCATAAGCAGGAGAAATACGTAGACTGAGTGTAGGTAGCAGGGTGTGCAAATGGAATTAGAACAGTACAAGTCTGGAAGGTGCAGCTTGAGCAACACACCTGCGATCACACAAAGAGGAAAATATGGAGAGTTCTGCACAGAACATGAGTACATCAGAAGATTTAAAGATGTGCCTTCTCTCAGCTTGTTCTAGTTACACCAAAAGGCATACACACAACCACATACAGCTGTCTGAAACAATGAGCAACACATTTAAAGGCTAAAGCTCAGGGTCGACAAAGAAGAGTCAAACAATGGGCAATGCACATCAGTTGCACAATAGTTTAACATTGGCAGGTTTAGTTCAACAGGTAGTCATTGCAGAAAGAAGGTCGTTATTGCAACAGTGGAGGATTTGACAGCATGCCACACACACACCCTCCTTCCATGCTGTTTGCACTCGCGAGGGAGTGATACAGGCTAACATGACACACACACACACACACACACACACATATACACACAAACACACACACACATACACACACACAACACACACACACACACACACACACACACACACACACACACACACACACACACACACCAGTCCAGTTCAGTCCATCTCCTTGCCATCCTAAGGGCGTAGGGCAGGACACCTAGGTTGGTGCCCTGTTTCAGAGGCAATGCCATCAGAAAAAGGGTGAGCTGACCAGACTCACTCACACACTCACACACACACGCGCACACACACACACACACACACACACACACACACACACACACACACACACACACACACACACACACACACACACACACACACACACACACAGTAACTGATAGAAGAGTTGATGGTGCAGTACCACTTAGCAGTAAATGGATTTACATAGCTGCAATGGCTAAAATACAGTAAATTCCAACACACTATTATCAAATATTATGGTATTCTAAGTGTCACTTAGTAACTATTACTATTACATCTCTCTTTCTTTGGAGATCACGCCATTTGAGAACGGTGGAATAAAAGAACATACGAGCTCTAACCAAATCAGTGGTAGCAAATTTGAACAAGAACTTTGGCAGAAATATCAAACTACATTTCAACAATGACAGGGAAGAATGATTTCTGGTATTGTACATTCAAAACCAGTCTATGTACCTGAAGGCAAGGCATGACTCAAGATGAGCATTGCATACACCACAACTGTATACAGTGAAATATTGACACTATTAGCATTGCATCAAGTCAACAGTCATCATCTGCCAAGGTTGGTAGGAGTGCCCCAGCTAGTGTTCCAAAGAACACTTACTGTTAACACATTACTGACATGATAGATGGAGATCACTGCAGAACACCCCACAATACAATTCTAATGGGCAGATACAGTATCACCCACAGAGACAGCTTTGGTGCAGGAATGTAAGATTGGATCCAATTCACAGCTTGTGGATTGACATGCATGGTGCTTAGCTTTTTAATGATTAGACAGTGGTCAGCAGTGTCAGAAGTGTTAGCCACATCTAAATAATATAGTACACCAACAAGTAAACCTCAGTCAAAGGTTAGGTACCAGATGTCGGCATTGTGAAGCAGTTAAATGTCAGTGGAGCGGAGGGGCCAGAATCCCGATTGGAATGGGTAGAGTAGTTGGGCCATACTGAGATGGGAATCAACCAGGCACTGACAGCAGTGGGTGTGGTGAGGAATCATTTCACAACTAGAAAGCAGTTATTCATTATTGAAGGCCTACAGAGTTGAAAGCTGTTAGTGCTTGAAAGTGACTGGCTTGGACTGTGTGAGTAATGAAAACAGGCAAGAGATGGAAGTAGGCACTGGCAGTAGGAGTGATGAGGAAGAGGCTTGAGAGAAAGAACAATTGTGAGGTGTGTGAGAAATGCCATGGGGTGATGAGAGGGCAAACGAAAGGAAGGAGGTCCAGAGGGAGGAGAAAATATGTACGTAGCAATGAAGTGATTAATTAAAACTTACTACACACTGTCTCTAATGCCCAGTATCTCTGGTTCTCTGAATGCTGAGGAATGCAGTGTGGTTAGCTGTTGTGTTGCTCTTCCCTAGTCCTTGCACAATTATAAGGTGTACGGCAGTAATTCAACCAATTGAAAGGTGCCAGTGCGACGCAGACCAACAAAAGATTGAGGTGGTTAGCCTCAAGCAGGCCTTCCCTGGGCCAGAGGTGTGGCAAGTCCTGTTTACAATCCTCACAGGCCCAGGTAATATGGTGTAGGATGGTTGCTGTCAGCAGGAGGAAACGACACGCTGCAACAGAGGGCGATCCAACTTCATTCGCTGCGAACTTCCTTAAGTCACCGTGAGAAGTGGCACTGACTAATGACAAGAAACCAAAACGCTGTCGATACCTCTACATTGTGGTATATTTCTATGACAGACAACGTACGAGCTCTGAGTGGCACTATTTCTCTTGTCCCTTGCGACCGCGCGTGGCCTCCCGCCATTTTAATGACGTCATAAACAGCGGCTAACATACCTCGTCACACAGGGCCATAAAATGACATGTCAAAAACACGCTACATTCACTAAGCAGAGACAAAACACCATAGCATGCTGCCCACATCGAAGGGAAAGTTACAAGATGCGTGTGCTAGACATGACTAGATTGAAGGATGTAGACAAGGTGACTGAGTGATAACCTCTGGAGCTATCATGTCCCTGTACCTCTGATTTCAGAGGCACTACTGAAGTCTCAACTTCAACAACAACTTCTAAATGCAGAAAAAAATAACTTTTATCTTCAGCAAGATCATATATAGAGGAGACAACTACAGATAATCAGACATATGAAAATGCACTAATTAGAAGGTGGAGAGAAAGGACATAACAGAATTGCATGATACTTTCTGCCAAAGTAAATAGACTCTTACTTAGTGAAGTGCTAGGGTCACAGCGTCACACTTCACAGTCCTGGTGCCCAAGGACTATACTGATCTGAGGAGCTCGAGTCAGTACAGATCTTCCAAAGTGCTGCTGTTACTCTTGTTCTTTCCATTACAAAAGACCTAGGCCAGATCATGGTGATGAACTTGGCTGGTGTACCAAACTGGTGACAGTAGGAAGCCATTCCATGCACTGCTTCTCTGTTGTGTCCACTGTTACATACTACAGCCTTACATCGTCACAAGCCAAGTGCTAGTGGATGATTTAAGTGCAGAATGGAGATGCAGCAGCAGGCTAAGCAGGTTTAGAGGAAGAAGTCAGCTTACAGCCTAAAGTTGGCACAGTTCTAGCCAATTTGGCCACCTTTGAACTACTGTATTACAAACTTTGCAACTGTTAATTATACATCTCACAGATACGGTTCTTTACCATTCCGATTAGCAGCAGACTTAAGTAATCCCATAAAGCTACATATCTATGTATAAGCGAGCACAACACTTTTAGTCTTACCCATCTATTATACAAGTGTTCCGATGTTAACTGTACTACCACTAAGCCAATACACTGCTGCTAATAACTTTCGATGAACTCAGAAAATCACGTGAATGTACATGTGCATTCACAACAGAAGCCATCTTAAGTTCTGCAACAAGGCAGGCAAAATTGCATTGACTGGCAGTAGAGGTCCATCCTGTTCCCAGGGAGCACATTACAAATGAAAGTCTTGAGAGTTGTACTAGACACTGCAAATATTGCTTGCTGTGAAGATTAGTGCAGGCCCATTATATAATTACACACCAGCTGCCGCCATGGGTAAATCGGTCTGTAGGCCACAAGTGCACACATGGCTTCAGTATGTCCACTGTGTGGTGGTTTGAGTGAAGTATGCTGTTCACATTCTAAATAGAGTGTTGGACTGAATACAGCAAGGTAGTCTATGCACAAGTGGTTAAATGTGTATTGTGAATGTTTAGCAAAAAGGTGCACACATGGATCCACTCGATCAGAAGCCAGCAAAGTGGCCATGTACAAGTTGTGCTTTCTTCGTTGCCTTCATGTGCCATGTCTTCTGAACATGTTAGAGTGGGATACCAGACATACCAAACACACAGATAACGAGCAAATTGTCACATTAATTCTTCTTCATCTTCCAAGCATGCTAGATGTGTTGACTACCCGAAATCCTTCCACATTCATACACATTATCATAATTATTCAATTTACTATGGCCAGTGGGGCTCACCTTACTTCCACTGCTTGTTTATGGTCATGTACTAACATTGTGTATAGTGAGTTCCTCACGTCCCAGCTAAATGTTTCAGACAGTCACATTTTGATACTCAGAGCCCTTGCCACCTACAGCTACTGTACATTGCTGTTGCACACACACTTGTGAGCATATGTGCATGCACAAATGTGCATGGTTTGGCCTAGCCCAGTGCAAACAACATCAACACTGTCCAGCCAGTGTCAACTTCAGTTGGCACCATTTATACCACCAATGCTGGCCAACTGGAACCAGTCAAATGGCACAAGATAGCCTACACCATCCAGCCGGTGATGCGAGGCAGAGCAAGCACTGCCAAAGGGCATGCTAGCTTGTATTGTTTGCTAATGAAAGGCAGCAGGTGGTTATCTCTTATGAGTTAGCAGACTCTGCATACATAAAGCACAACGCCCACAGGAATGTAAAATATATACAAACGTACCTGCTGTGGGTTCTCGATGTCCTCACACTTCAGTTCTTTCACATGTTCAAAGTATTCCACAGCACCACACACCACATCAAGTGGGACACGTGATAAGGTGACCCTTTCCACACTCCTCTGCACCACATTGCCTGCAGAGAGAAAGGTTTGTAAATGAGCTGCTACAAGTGTGAGTGTGGTCCATTATAAGGTTTACACACCATTGACAATTAAGCCTTCCACAACACAGTTAGAACTGCATGGGTTGTGCCATGGTTGGCAGTCAAGTACAATTACCTACTACAATTTCTATTACATCAACAACAAGCGAGTGAATCTCTACTTGCATTAATCCCATGTATGTAAGTATCCTAGTGAAATGACAGGTGTGTAAGTGATTAGTACATCAAACTACAAGTGGGCAATATCAAGCTGTCACTAACAACTAGAAAGCTACAACAATATGAAACACTAGGACCCAGGTAGCACACAGTGCAGGTTGTAAGGAGGACAGCTGTGAGACCCTTCAAGTTAGTATCTGCACTGGTCATTATCATTACCAGCATTAGTTGCAGAGAGCCTGGACCACTAAAGGCAATGTATGACAAGCTGTACACATTACAGTTTACAGACAAGGATCACAGCTTACAAGGTCAGTGTGACACATCAAACACTGTCATTCAACTCACCATCACAAGGCCAGTCCCAGCACTGTGGTGGTAGACTCAGTGACAAATCTGTCAATGTAGTGTTGTTGCTGAGGCCCAACAGGAGGTGGTGGATGAATAGCTTGACATCTTCATTAGCTCTTAAGTGATAGCTCTCCAACGTCAGCTTTGTCATTGTCTTGTTCTGGGCTAGTGATGTAGCCATCTTGTCCAGAAGGTCACGGCTCAGGCTCTGCAGTGAGCAAGGAGGTGAAGTACACATGAGCATATGAATTATCTAGAATATGTAGTCTGTGAGAGCAGGAGGTGGTGAAAGGAGGGATGGCTTACAATGAGACAGAGGAAGGAGTGAAGGCTAAGCAGCTATGCTAATAGGTCACTCCATTGCAGTGAAGTGGACTGGTGAAGACTTGAGATAGGGGAACAAACAGGGTATAAGCAGAAGAAATACATAGACTGAGTGTAGGTAGCAGGGTGCGCAAATGCAATTAGAACAGTACAGGTCTGGAAGGTACAGCTTGAGCAACACATCAGCTGTCACCCAAAGAGGAAAATATGGACAGTTCTGCACAGAACATGAGTACATCAGAAGACTTAAAGCTGTGTCCTCTCTCAGCTTGTTCTAGTTAAAAGGCATACACACAACCAGACAGCTGTCTGATACAATGAGCAACACATTTAAAGGCTAAGGCTCAGGGTCGGCAAAGAAGAGTCAAGCAATGGGCAATGCACATCAGTTGCACAATAGTTTAACAGTAGCAGGTAGAAGACTTGTATTTGTTCTTGTAATACCACAGCCAAGACGTAGCTACTTAGACCCCGTGACGTGACGTGACTACGTGAACCCCATGGTAAGCCAACAGGTTGCAACAAGACCAGTGGCACCATTGGCTGCAGAGACACTAGCCTTATCATCTCAGTCACATGGCTTCCTCGATGCAGTAGAGGTACTCATCTATAGGCTTGCAAGACCCATGAGATGAGGGAGGTTGGGTACGGCCTTGAGTGACGACATCAGAGTATCTGTTCTAGGCTCTTGGCCGTCCCCCCTCCCCCCCCCCCCCACACACACAGTAACTGATAGAATAATATGACAGAGAGATGGTGATGCAATGCCACTTAGCAGTAAAATATGTAGCTGCAATGGCTAAATTACAGTACCGTTATTCCAATACATTACCTCAAATATTATGTCATGTGACTTAGTAACTATTACTAGTACATCTCCATTTTTGGAGATTAAGATTTTGAGAACTGGTCAATTGAAGGAACTTAAGATGCAGTTTCAACCAAATCAGTGATAGCAAATTTGAACAAGAACTTTGGCAGAAATATCAAACTACATTTCAACAATGACAGGGAAGAATGATTTCTGGTATTGTACATTCAAAACCAGTGTATGTACCTGAAGGCAAGGCATGACTCAAGATGAGCATTGCATACACCACAACTGTATACAGTGAAATATTGACACTATTAGCATTGCATGAAGTCAACAGTCATCAGCTGCCAAGGTTGGTAGGAGTGCCCCAGCTAGTGTCCCAAAGAACACTTACTGTTAACACATCACACTGACATGACAGATGGAGATCCCTGCAGAACACACCACAATACAATTCTAATGGGCAGATACAGTATCACCCACAGAGACAGCTTTGGTGCAGGAATGCAAGATTGGATCCTGTTCACAGCTTGTGTATTGACATGCATGGTGCTTAGCCATTTAATGATTAGACAGTGATCGGCAGTGTCAGAAGTGTTAGCCACATCTAAATAGTATAGTACACCAACAAGTAAACCTCAGTCAAAGGTTAGGTACCAGTTGTTGGCATTGTGAAGCAGTGAAATGTCAGTGGAGTGGTGGGGCCAGAATCCCAATTGTAATGGATAGAGTAGTCGGGCCATACTGAGATGGGAATCAACCAGGCACTGACAGCAGTGGGTGTGGTGAGGAAGCATTTCAAAACTAGAAAGCAGTTATTCATAATTGAAGGCTTACAGAGTTGAAAGCTGTTAGTGCTTGTAAGTGACTAGCTTGGACTGTGTGAGGAATGAAAACTGGCAAGAGATGGAAGTAGGCACTGGCAGAAGGAGTGATGAGGAAGGGGCTTGAGAGAGAGAACAATTGTGAGAAATGTCATGGAGTGATGAGAGGGCAAACAGAAGGAAGGTGGTCCAGAGGGAGGACGAGACACGTAGCAGTGGAGTGGAATTAAAACTTACCACACACTTCCTCTAATGACCTGTATCTCTGGTTCTCTGAATGCTGATTATGCATGCAGTGAGGTTAGCTGTTGTGTTCTTCTTCGGTAGTCCTTGCACAAAAAAGGTTGTAGGGCAGTAATTCAACCAATTGAAAGGTGTCAGTGCGACGCAGTCCAACAAACGATTGAGGTGGTTAGCCTCAAGCAGGCCTTCCCTGGGCCAGAGGTGTGGCAAGTCCTGTTTACAATCCTCACAGGCCCAGGAAATATGCTGTAGGATGGTTGATGGCAGCAGGAGGAAACAACATGCTGCAACAGAGGGCGATCCAACTTCATTCGCTGCGAACTTCTGTAAGTCACCGTGAGAAGTGGCACTGACTGATGACAAGAAACGAAAACGCTGTCGATACCTCTACATTGTGGTATATTTCAATGACAGACAACGTACGAGCTCTGAGTGGCACTATTTCTCTTGTCCCTTGCGACCGCGCGTGGCCTCCATTTTAATGACGTCATAAACAGCGGCTAACATACCTCGTCACAAGGCCATAAAATGACATGTCAAAAACAGGCTACATTCACTAAGCAGACACAAAACACCATAACATGCTGCATACATCGAAGGGAAAGCTACAAGATGCATGTGTTGGACATGACTAGATTGAAGGATGCGGACAAGGTGACTGAGTGATAACCTCTGGAGCTATCATGTCCTATACCTCTGGTTTCAGAGGCACTACTGAAGTCTCAACTTCAACAACAACTTCTAAATGCAGAAAAATTAACTGTTATCTTCAGCAAGATCATATATAGAGGAGACAACTACAGATAATCTGACATATGAAAATGCACTCATTAGAGGGTGGAGAGAAAGTACATAACAGAATTGCATGATTACTTTCTGCCAAAGTTAATAGACTCTTACTCAGTGAAGTGCTAGGGTCGCAGTGCTAGCGTCACACCTCACAGTCCTGGTGCCCAAGGACTATGCTGATCTGAGGAGCCTGAGTCAGTACATATCTTCCAAAGTTCTGCTTTTACTCCTGCTCTTCTGATTACAAAATACCTAGGCCAGATCATGGTGATGAACTTGGCTGGTGTACCAAACTGGTGACAGTAGGAAGCCATTCCATGCATTGCTTCTCTGTTGTGTCCGCTGTTACATACTACAGCCTTACATCGTCACAAGCCAAGTGTTAGTGGATGATTTAAGTGCAGAATGGAGATGCAGCAGCAGGCTAAGCAGGTTTAGAGGAAGCAGTCAGCTTACAGCCTAAAGTTGGTACAGTTCTAGCCTATTTGGCCAACTTTTAAACTACTGTATTACAAACTTTGCAACTGTTAAGTATACACGTCACAGAGACTGTTCTTTACCATCTTAGCAGCTGACTTAGACTATCATCCCGGCTTAGTAGCAGACTTAAGTAATCATATAAAACTACATAAATTATCTATGTATATGCAAGCAAACACTTTTAGTCTTATCCATCCATTTTAATAGCGTTCCGGACTGTTACTACCACTAGACCAATACATTGCTGCTCCTAACTTTCAAAGGACTCAGAAAGTCATGTGAATGTGCACTAGCTCACAACAGAAGCCTTCTTCTGCAACAAGGCAGGCAAAATTGCAATGACTGGCAGTAGAGGTCCATGCTGTTCCCAGGGATCACATTCCAAAGGAGAGTCTTGAGAGTTGTACTAGACACAGCAAATATTGATTGCTGTGAAGATTAGTGCAGGCCATTATATAATTACACACCAGCTGCCACCATGGGTAAATCAGTCTGTAGGTCACAAGTGCACACATGGCTTCAGTATGTCCACTGTGTGTTGGTTCGAGTGAAGTATGCTAAATAGAGTGCTGGACTAAACACAGCAAGGTAGTCTATGCACAAGTGGTCAAATGTGTACTGTGAATGTTTAGCAAAAGGTGCACACATGGATCCACTCGATCAGAAGCCAGCTAATTGGCCATGCACAAGTCATGCTTTCTTCGTTACCTTCATGTGCAATGATAACAAGCAGTGCAAATTGTGACATTAGAGACATTTAGATTTGTGTAATTTGACCTATGCGTAACCCGTAACGTGTGGGAAAGTCACGTGCGCGACTGCAAACTGCAAGTCTCCGGTACGCACTACACGTTTTCAACCTGTAGACCAGCTTCTACGTGTATACAATTTACCTGTGCGTGTACATGGCGGATAACACAGCGTTCCCACGTACCGTCTTTTTTATAGTACAGCCTAACCTCTGTTCCGACACCTCGATTGGAGAAAGCGCTTTCAGGTCCCTTCTGCAACTTATTCAGCTGTTTTTTTAAAGAAGACTTGGAACATGCCTCTATTTTGGTGGCCAGAGCTGATGCACGACCTGGCTCTCGCCCGTGAAGTGATCTCCTGCCGTCACAGCAAGCTTCATGACTGGGCAGATATAGCGGCACCACCATAACAAACAGTTCTTATCATTCACAATATCACACATCTACATCTAAACTTTCTGTACACAACTACCCCATCATTAACAGACACTGCATTCATTTAAGTCGGAAGTATACATATAACTAGAGCTGACTGCAACACACTGATAAAACACAGAATACCCTCCACACCAATCAGTGCTCACACCTATTTGTTCAGTGTGACATTCACACTGAAATCAGTATTTACACCATTTCCGATCAGTTAAGAGAAGTACTTCATCCACACAAGGATAAGAGCAGAGTCCACAGCTACCCTGGACACAGGATATCCTAGCAGCATGTTGTGTACAGTGGGAGGACCTCTTCAAACAATAAGCAAACGAGTTTAATGTACTGTGAAGTAGAATGTGTCACCCAAAAACAATCCCACCAGGTTATATTAGCTGTGTACAACGTATGTGTACGCAAATCCTCAAAGTAGAGTACCAAATATGCAGAATGTACTGTAAAATGCTTAGTCTCTTACAAACCATGCCCAATAAATGGCATGTGCATACAACCATGCAGTCTCTTGCACTGCATGGTAGGAGTGAACAGCACACTGACAATGGATGTGCTCACAGTGGCAACCAACATGTACAAAGAGTGGACCACACCCACCTGACTACTAGTGCCTGGCTTTGAACAACTACATGCAGTAATAGTGAAAGAGCGAGAACATTGCAGCATGCTAACTTCCTAAGCAGCAGTGCTTTTGCCACTTGGCCAATATACAATGTGTTTGGGCTACTTTATATTATGCTTTTATATTATGTGTGTATCATATCATATGAATAGACAGTACTCTGATAGCTACATCACAGACCATCAACATGGAGACACGACAACAGCAGCCATACTTCCTGTGGCAAGATATGCTCTTACACAATTGGTTACATTCAACGGAAGCACGACTTTGACAAGTTTGGTATTTGAATCCAGAATTAAAGAAAAGGAATAAATGGTCCTTGCTTATTTCAATATAGTCCAGCTAGGTGCAGGTGTGACAAGGATGCAGAAGAGAGAGTGCACATAGAGATGCATACAGTTGACATACCTCCAATGGATTGGTGATGTCCACACACTGAATTCGAAGCTCTTTTACACGTTCAAAGATCCCCACTACATTGCACACAATATCAAGTGGGACACGCTCAAAAAAGATGCTCTCCTTGAATTCTTGTGCATTATCACCTACAGAAAAATGGATATGACACAAAACAGGAAACAGCATACAACCATATGCATGAATGGCAACACACTGCACAGCTTAGCTGAATGCAGTTCATAATACAGTAGGAAGTCACTTATCTGAACATGTTGGGGCTGGAGGGTGTTTGGATATTCAAAATGTTTGGATAATTGAAGTTATCAACACTCACTGACAATACATTACAATTTGCATATAAAAATTAATTTCGATGTAGCTGTAACTGAATTGTGTACATACATGTAACAGTTGAAGTAATCATTAATGTGGCCTGTCTTTGATTCTTTGCTCTCTTTTGGGAAGTCTCTAATAAAAGCCCATTGGGTATACCCATAGTTCCCATGGGTACACTGGGTTGTTGCTCGAGGTATATACATACGTATGTGAGCACTGTCTGCAGTGATTGGCAGGCAGTTTTTGCAAGTGAGACAGTTGGAGGAGTGACCACTCCTCTTCCATCTGTGAATGCTTGCTAGCCTTCTGAATGGCTAGCACATTCTCTTCACTCTTCATGATATCGTGAACAGTGGATTTTCCAACATCGTACTCGCCCACGATACTCTGCAAGGCCCTTCTACCTTTAACAAGCTGGCACATCTTCCCCTTGTTGTCTATAGTTAACACCACTCATATTCTCTTACAACTAGTGCTTGTCATAACACATAACAGGAGCCACGGGGCAAATTCTCAAAAACAGACAGGACATGACAGAATTAACACAGTGTTCTCACACAATATGTACGTATAATGGCTAGGCGAAAACATCAGGAAATCTACAGTAAAAAAGGATTCCATTACACCACACTCAAGCACTGGCTGAATTTTCAAGAAACTACACTATTCCAACTTCCTGCCTAAACGTCTACACAGCAGTGCCCTCTCTCCTTCCCCACCTTCATTACTCCCGTATTCTCCCAATTCATATTCATGCACTTCCCACTTTGTCAATGCATTGTCCAATATCTTCAAATTCAATTGTTTGGAGGTACTCCTCACTGTTTGTGACTAACACCATGTCATCCGCAATAGCAAGACATCAGCAATCTCATCCCCCAATCTCATACCATCTCAGACTGCTGAACTACTTCAAATTCTCAAATACCTGGTTTGCCCCATGAGCTTTCTCTGTTGATGGTCTGCTTGAATTCCTTGAGCTGGTGGGCATGACTAACACCAAGAAAATGATCCGAGGTTTGTGCTGTGCAATGACTGGCCCTTCGCTGATGAATGTGCACAGTCTCACAGCATTAGTTTATACAGTACGTAAGTACTGACATGACATATTCTTCAGATGCATCCTACTCTGTGGCCACACCCATATCTCACTTTGTGGTCTGAACACCAGACTTTGGTTCATTCTGCATTTAACCTGGGGAATTTTCTGCAGTGTGATCTCTCAGACACAAATAAATACAGCAGTGAACAAGATAAGTAATAATGGCATAACAAATCCAATGGCTGAATATCTTGCATGCCTTGCTGTAACTAATAGTTAAGTGCCATTCAAGAGGTATATTTATGCATCTGGATGGATTTAGAGCCTGGGTACTAGGTGGTATTTGTCACAGATATTCATTAGACAGCTTTTCAGTGCCATAGATGTTAAACTAATGTACTTGGATAGTGAATCACACTTTACCTGCTCATCACATAAACAGAAGAGGCCAATAACTGTAATGTTCTGTCATCAGACAAATCTGGACATACTGTAGTGTACATATCATGTGACTGGCCATATGTAAGATTGTCTGACTAAATGGCCAGTTGAAGCATCCTCCACCACAGTCAGAGCAATCATTGACATTAGCTGGCACAAGTTCTAGTGTAACACTACAGTGCTGTGTTACTGTGTCTTGCACGTGAGCATCCATGTTATGACATTAAATGATGTAACTGCTTTTAATAATACAGTCTCCACCACATGTAAGTGAAGAGAAGTGTGTTGCATGACAGGAGATCTACTGTGGTCGCATACAGGGTAGCAGCACCGCAGATTGTGATGAGATATACTAAACACTTTATAACTACATTGGTAGATACGCCAGTGTAATACAGTGTCAGATACTGTCATGAGCTTTAGCGATACAGCACCTGATTGAATAGAAGGCCAATTATCAATCCACCATTTCCACATTTGAGAAACTAGCAGCAGAACTACTGTTAAGAATACTAGTCATTTGACATGGCTGAGGTGTGACAAGGGCAAACAGGACTAGTATCTCGTGGTTCTCCTGTGGTATTCAACCTGAAGGGAATACCAATTTAAAGCATCATACACAATTATATATAACTATAACTACAAGTCTGAATTTGAAACAGATTAACAGAACTTGTTTGTATTTTTGTTTGAAGTCAGATGTTAAATTACATAGCTGCAATCATTAATCTGACATTAAGAAATTTGCCTAAAACCAATAGCATGTGTTTCTGTACGATTAATTGATGATCAATCTGGAAATATTAGCGTTAGACCATGTCCAATCATTCTTGGAAGCGGTGTGACACAATGTCACGGCTGTTTCGAGTTAGCAACTTAGTCTTTACATGGAAACTGGGAACCAGAACTGGACTGGCCGATGGAAGGAAGGGACTAAGGTGTTTTTAGCCTTTTCCCTCTTGATTGCAGACAAAATCGTCACAAGGTCTTAATAGAACAGTGGAATTGGTAGTGGGCAATGTGCCTTTTAGGTTAAAAGCTTTGATTATGCCTTACATTGAGTACAACTTTGGCATACACTTGTTTCTGTTAACTGCTTGTAGCGCGTCTCTCGAAGTTTTCCTGGCATAATGACTAACATGAGAAGATAGGCCATCCATCGTACAACATCATACTTGTGCAACTGTTCTGCTGCCTTTTTCCTACCACCCGCAGCAAATATTCTATGTCAATGTATTGTATGCCGCATACACCGTGGTCTGCGCGGTACTACTTACCATTGAGCTCAAATATTGCCACAGCAGTTAAGAATGCCAATGGAATCATCCCAAATGAGCACTATCCAGCAATACAAGGGTATCGCTGCAGTGAATCACTGTAACGTTGCACTGAAGAACCCCTTTAGCGTATAGCGGGAAATCGCTGTATTATTCATGTACGTATCGTCGTACAAGGGCCGTGAGCTCAGATAATGTGGTAGCACTTCATAATGCAAACTGCTGCTCCTTTGGGACGACTCCATAGGCATTCTGAACTGCTGTGGCATTATTAGAGCTCACTGGGAAGTTGTACTACGCAGTCCAGGGCACATGCGCAGAATAGCTTATTTGCTCCTAAAGCAGGTGGTAGGAAAAAGGCAGCAAATGTGTAGACATGTTCCGGAGGTATTTCTGCCAGTTGGTTTCGCCATGCCATGCAGATTTGACCTACACCATCCCTACATCTGTGCTTGTTTTTGTGGAAGACATTTTTACATCCCTTTGACTATAGTGCAGGAAGCACTTTGCATATTCCTGTAATGCTAGTATAGAATGACATGCAGGAGTGTAATTGGATGACATTAAAGTAGCAGTGAAATGCGAAGTATATGTGACGAAAGTGGACAGGTGCTGTGTGAGGAGGAAAAGGTTAGGAAAAGGTGGAAAGAGTACTTTGCATTGCTGTTGCAGAGTGAAAGAGTCCAACAAAATGAACACAGAGATGCAAGTGGAGAAGAGTAACGAGTAGAGGGGAATAGACACGAGAGGATAAGTTTGGAATAAGCGTGCACAAGCATCTGGAGAATGAGGAATAGCAAAGCACCAAGAGTATGTGGGGTCACTGGAGAAATGCTGAAGGTAGGTGGAGGGGTAGTGGTAGAGTGTCTGCACAAGATCATGGACCTGGCATGGAAGAGTGGGAGTGTTCTAGTGGACTAGCGGAAGGGCTCTGATTGTCCCAATCCACAAGAAAGGAAGCAAAACTCAATGCGAAAATTACCATGGTATCAGTTTGCTGAGCATACCTGGCAAGGTGTATGCCAGTGTATTGGAGTAGAGAATGAGGACAATCACTGAAGGAAAAGTGTTGGAAGAGCAGAGAGCTTTCTGGAGGGGAAGGAGCTGTGTAGACCAGTTGTTTACTCAGGCAGTTACGTAGGAGAGAAGATCATTGAAAAGAACAAGAGAATGCTGATGGTTTGCGTGGACTTAGCAAAAGCATACGACAGGGTAGAGAGAGAGTTATTGTGGAGAGTGCTGAGAGCATATGGAGTGAATGGTGAGCTGATATATAAGAGCAGTGAGGTCACTACACGATGATGGTAAGGCGTGTGTCAGGGTTCAGGGTCAGAAATTGGACTGGTTTGGAGTAGGGCAAGGAGTGAGACAGGGATGCACTCTGTCACCATGGCCATTTAACATCTTTATGGACAACATAGTGAGAGAGGCAAAGCAGAAGTTTGAAGGAGGGTTTGAAATGGAAACAGGCACGATACAGCTCCTATTGTTTGCCAATGACCTAATGTTAATGGCAGAAAGAGATGAGGATGCAGAAAGTAATCTGAAAGTGCTGGATGAAGTGATGAAGAAATGGAGAATGACAAGCAATTAATGAACGACAAAGGTAATGGTGGTGAAGAGAGGAGGAGGCACATACTACATTACAGTGAATGGAGCGGAGGTAGAAAAAGTGAAGTCAACGAAGAACCTGGGAGCCATCTTGAATAAGGAGGGATCATGTGAAGCAGAGGTAGATCACAGAATAGGTGCAGCATCCAAAGTGATCATTCAAACATGGGACTATCAGTGCCCTCTGCTAGTCCACTGGAACACTCCCACTCATACATGCCAGGTCCATGATCTTGTGCAGCCACTCTACTACTACCCGTCCACCAGCCTTCAGCATTTCTCCAGTGACCTCACATACTCTTGGTGCTTTCCTATTCTTCATTCTCCAGATGCTTGTGCACACTTCTTCCAAACTTATCCTCTCGTGTCTATTCCCCTCTACTTGTTACTCCTCTCCACTTGCATCTATGTGTTCATTTTGCTGGACTCCTTCACCCTGCAACAGCAATGCAAAGTACTTTTTCCACCTTTTCCTAACCTCTACTTCCTCACACAGCACCTGTCCACTTTCATCACATACTCTTCACACTTCACAGCTACCCTTTGTCCTATCTCTTATCTTCGCCCAAAATCTCCTCTGATTGTGTTGAAAATCTCCCTGCAGCGCCTTACCGCATTCAAAACTTTCTTCCATTCCTCATTTTCGCATTCCTCACTGCATGACATGCCGCCCTTTTGGCCTTCAGGTTACCTTCCTTAGCTTCCACAGTTTTCACTTGTACGTAGCCACCTCTTATGCCTCCTTCTTGTTTTTTACTGCCACTTCAACCTCCTTGCTCAACCATGCAGTCCGCTTCTCCTTTCTGACTTTCTTTCTTCCACACACTACTTCAGTACCTTCATGAAAATTCTGTTATCTAATGGACTACAATAGAAATGCCAACCTAACTGTTGCTTCTGAATCCTACTTACACACATCAAATAAGTATAAAATTATTTATTTTCAACTCCACTGAGCTATCTTCTTTGCTAGTTTTATAACTATGGCTACTTTTGCCAATAGCCAAATAAGTATATAGCAATTAAATCTGTCATCCAATTCATTCCTGCATGTCATTCTATACTAGCATAAAAGGAATATGCATACATCATGTAGCTTCCTGCACTATAGTCTAAGGGATGTAAAAATGTTTTCCACAGAAACAAGGACAGATGTAGGGATTGTGCAGGGCAAATCTGTGCGGCATGGCAAAACCAACTGGCAGAAAACCTCCTGAACACGTCAACACATTTGCTGACTTTGAATACGTTTTCACCATCCCTACATCTGGCAACATTTTGCCACGCCTCCTTATTTGGCAATAGTCTTGCTATCACCCCCTATATGTCCACCTGCTTCACAACAGGCTGCCATGTGAGACTATAATTATACTATTGCACAATCATGCCAGCTATTCATCTTCCCACGTACATACATACTACCAAGCTGCATTGAGCAAAGTGTTGATGAGGAAAGGCTGTATAGTTAGCAATTGCATGCAGAATCTAGTGTACCTACTGGGGGGTGTTGGTGGTCTGGAGCTGAAGCACTAGATTCAAGATCCATGATTATGGGATGTTTCAAGTTGAAGCTCAAGCCCAGACCATGGCAGAAAAGTTTTGGTGGCAGCACCCCCCTTACAACAAACAGCCCCACTGAACAAATAACTAATTGATTTACTATATGTGTGTCTATGTTGTTTGAACTATGAATGTATTGTGGTGCCTGGAAAAGTAGCCGTCTGACTAAATGTTCCCCACATTAAATAAGATCAATTATTATTATTATTATATTATTATTATTATACCCTATGACACATACAGGTGCATGATGATACACTGAAAGCCGTTCTTTTTGATGATATGACGGAGTCTTCACTACCAGTTACATCATCATTGGAAGTTAAGACAGACGCTGTCTTTGGTCAAAGGGAAAGCAGATTGTCCTGTATATGGGTGTAATCTTGTTAGAGAAACAGGGAGAGTCAGACCTGGTTATACCTGTGAATAAGTCTTATAGTTTAAAGCAACTGTACAAAACAGCTGCCAGCTCTACACTGTACATTCACTAGGTATTCGTGATTCTGTTCACACCTCAGTGGAAACTGATCAAGTTTTGGTTCCCCTGAAGCAAACCAAGAGCTCGTGATCTTTACTGTGGCAACACTGCGTTGACTCACTAGGTTCAGACTATAATCAAACACTCATAGCATATTGCATCCATATTTTTCTTGTTTATTCACTTCACTTCTGAGGAATGGCTTCATTGCTTTTACTGATGCTACTTCTCAGCTGAAAGACTTTAAAGATCCATCAGTTTCAGCCAATTGTGATGAAATTGCATGCTAATGCATTTTATCACTGCAGAGGTTTCAGAGTGGTCTTTCCTTTCTGCATAACTTTTAATTGGTCATGGAATAACTCTTTGTGACCCAAAACTTGTAGTTGGCTTCAAACCGTGCTGTTGCACTAGTCTGTATTCAGGGGCAATGAAAGCTGTCACCAACTGCTATCTACAGAAAGGATATAAAATGCATGTTTGTTTGAATGATGCTTTTGACACGTGGACAATAGCATTCCATAACATAATTTTAGTCCATTTCTCTTCACATTTATATTGATGGTCTGCTTGTGCTGTCAGGCATGGCTGTTACTGGGAGGGTCACATCTATGGCGCTGTGCAGACAACCTTGAATACTCCATCTCACAGAGTCAACTGGAAGCACCATGTATAACAACTTTCGCGCAGTTAAACAGCTAGACTACTTACCACTGCTGGCCTGTACACAGCTCTGAGACTAATAGGGGGGGGGGGGGGGGGTTCTTCTGCTCTCAAAGTGGAACTCATCATATATAGATTGACACGTAGCACAATTTTGGTGTCCCCAAGGAGAGTATCCACCTTGTGCTTGTTAGCAGCTAAGCTGGTCTTTTACTGCTTAACGGGGTTTTTGAGTGGCACTGTCCATTGTATGACTACTGTATAGTATACTCAGATTCTGTATAGCTATAAAGTCATAAAAGTTGCTCCTCAGGCGGAACTCCTAGGCAAGAGGGGGGTTCTTTCAAACCCTCGAACCCCCCCTGCGTACAGGCCTGTACTGCGTTGTCCCAGCCATCTGGACTCATCCTTTCATTACTTTACTTACTTCAGCCAACGAGCATGTAACTCAAGTATCATAAGAAACAACTGTCTGTTCGGCAATTCTCATGGTGTATACCTACTTATCTCTCCAATCATGTTGCTGTAGGCCAATGTATTAGGTAAGCTCAAAGACTTGCATTCTAGAATTCATTATTTAAATAAAGCATAATTTAACTTTATCGCATCCTCAGTCTCCACTATGTGAAACACTATAGCAAGAATCACTGCACTTTGCACTGGCACTGGCGCATATGAATAATAACAGCCGACTATTACTCTATCAATGACAAACACAGTTCACTTGTTGATCCATAACTGGTTTTAGCTATGCTTATGTTTAGTCTTGCAAGTGCTCAAATAAATTAGCTAGTGCTTAATGACAAACACACAATCTATTAAACCCATGAGGCAACATGGCCAAACAGTGAACAAATACAACAGTTCTATTACCAGGCATGCCAGGAGCACAGCTTACACCATATGTATATCCACTGAAATGAAGGAAGCAAAACAATTAACAGTCTAACCAGTGAGAAGGCACATCAGAAATGCAATCAGCATCACGGATGGATGTGAACTTATCCCTGAGAACATTTCACTGACAGTCTACACATCAAACTGGAAATTACTATAATATGTAGCTACACATGACTGTAAGAAAAATTTCAATAACTGTCACAAATAAGATGACCGTCATTCCTTCACAGTATTACCAATGTCACTTTCTTTAGCAAATTACCCAAGTGTATTATGTTATTCACTAATTGTAATGAGGAATGCATAGATACGTTGTTATCATACAGGAAACTTGAACTCACACAATATGGACACGATTGTGACCACGTCGTATAATAATTAATTAATCACAATACACGGTGGAGACACAGCTAAAGTAAAAGACTAACATGTGGAGATCCTTTAGTTGGATGCCATGTGTGTCTGTGATGTATACCAAACAAAAGGCAGATCAATCCTGTCAGGAAAGGCTGCTGTTCCATTACGCTATGTATCAAAAGCACAGCTAGCTAGGCATTGACACATTTTCACAACTTTCAATGTGTCTTAGGTACGGAATATTATAGAAATATCATTCTGTGCAGCAAATGGCACATGGCCATCAGTAGGACAACAGCACAGCAGCCAAATAACTGACAATTATTGGCAAAAGTTAATTGCTGAATCAGCATAGAAAAAGAGGGAACAAAACTGCAACAAAGAACTCACACTGGACACATATAATAATACAGATCAGCCCATAATTGCTCACAATTGCTTTCATAGCATAGCATATGAAAATATTACAAATTCCTCAAACTCATTCTTGAATATTTCAATCAATCAATCAATCAATTAATTATACACAGCTTTATCTCCAATGCTGGAGGTTGCTGGAAGTATTGCCTACCAGTTCTAAGCACAACATAGCTAGTTCACATCATTCTGTACTAGGCAGTTAAATAATTAACTGTTCCATTTTACTTTCAGATCATCAGCCCATCTTTTCCCTGGTCTTCCCCTTGGTCGCTTTCCCGGCACATTCTCCAAAAAAACACCTTCTTTACCATCCTATCATCTGTCAGTTCTTCTATCTTCCTTAACCACTCTGTCTTCTTCTTCCCTACTCTTGATACCACTGCGACCTGTCCCAATCTTGTTCTAATGTCCACATTCCTCACTTTGTCCAACATAGTCACTCCTTCCACTCCCCTCAGGCATCTCATTTCAAGGGCTTGCATTCTGCTCTTGTGTCTCTCTAGCAGGGTCCATGCAGGTCTCACATGCATACAGCAGAGTTGGCATCACCGTGGCATTGATCACTCTAAGTTTTGTTGCCTTGCTCAGTTCTCTTCGATCAATTACCTCTTTTCTCATGGTTCCAATCACTTTGGATGCTGCATGCACCTATTCTGTGGTCTACCTCTGCTTCGCATGATCCCTCTTCATCCAACATGGCTCCCAGGTACTTTATTGTCTTCACATTTTCTATCTCCACCCCATTCACTGTAATGTTGCATGTGCCTCCTCCTCTCTTCACCACCATTTGCCTTTGCTTGTCATTCTCCATTTCCTCATCATTCATCCAGTACTTTCAGATTTCTTTCTGCACCCTCATCTCTTTCTGCCATTAACATTAGGTCATCGGCAAACAAAAGGAGCTGTATCTTGCCTGTTTCCATTTCAAACCCTCCTTCAAACTTCTACTTTGCCTCTCCCACAATGTTGTCCATAAAGATGTTAAGTAGCCATGGTGACATAGTGCATCCCTGTCTCACTCCTTGCCCTACTCCAAACCAGTCCAATTTCTGATCCTGAACCCTGACACATGCCTTACCATCATCGTATAGTGACCTCACTGCTCTTATCAGCTGACCATTCACTCCATATGCTCTCAGCACTCTCCACAATAACTCTCTCTCTACCCTGTCATATCCTTTTTCTAAGTCCACGCAAACCATCAGCGTTCTCTTGTTCTTTTCAACAATCTTCTCTCCTAACTGCCAGAAAACTCTCAGCTCTTCCAACACTTTTCCTTCAGTGATTGTCCTCATCCTCTTCTCCAACACACTGGCATACACCTTGCCAGGTATGCTCAGCAAACTGATACCATGGTAATTTTCGCATTGAGTTCTGCTTCCTTTCTTGTGGATTGGGACAATCAGAGCTCTCTGCTAGTCCACTGGAACACTCCCACTCTTCCATGCCGGGTCCATGATCTTGTGCAGCCACTCTACCACTACCCTTCCACCTGCTTTCGACCTTTCTCCAGTGATCCCACATACTCCTGGTGCTTTGCTATTCTTCATTTCCAGATGCTTGTGCACACTTCTTCCAAACTTATCCTCTCGTCTACTCCCCTCTACTTGTTACTCTTCTCCACTTGCTTCACTGTGTTGTTGGACTCCTTTACTCTGCAACAGCGATGCAAAGTACTCTTTCCACCTTTTCTTAACCTCTACCTCCTCACACAGCACCTGTCCACTTTCGTCACTTACTCTTTGCACTTTGCTGCTTTAACTTACCCAAAACTTCTTCTGATTGTGCTGGAAATCTCCCTGTAGCGCCTCACCCATTTTTTCCCAATTCCATATTTTTGCATTCCTCACTGCATGACATGTCGCCCTTTTGGCCTTCAGGTAACTTTCCTTAACTTCCACAGTCTTCACTTGTACGTAGCCACCTCTTATGCCTCTTTCTTGTCTTTTTTCAGCCACTTTCACCTCTTTGCTCAACCATGTGGTCCGCTTCTCCTTTCTGACTTTCTTTCTTCTACACACTACTTCAGCTACCTTCTAGAATATTCCTAACAGTTGCTGCTGAATCCTACTTACACACATCGAATAAGTATAAAATTCACTTTCAACTCGACTGAGCTATCTTCTTTGCTAGTTATATACCTATGGCTACCTTTGCCAATAGCCAAATAAGTATATAGCAATTAAATCTGTCATCGAATTACACTCCTGCATGTCATTCTATACTAGCATCAATGAAATATGCAAAGTGCTTCCTGCACTATAGTCTAAGGCATGTAAAAATGTTTCCGCAAAAACAAGGACAGATGTAGGGATGGTGTAGGGCAAATCTGCACGGCATGGCAAAACCAACTGGCAGAAAAACCTCTAGAACACGTCAACACATTTGCTGACTTTGAATACGTTTTCACCATGCATCCCTACATCCGGCAACATTTTGCCACGCCTCCTTATTTGGCAATAGTCTTGCTATCACCCCCTATATGTCCACCTGTATCACAACAGGATGCCATGCAATACTATATTTATACTATTGCATGGTCATGCTAGCTATTCGTCTTCCCACATACATACATACTACCAAGCTGCATCGAGCAAAGTGTTGATGAGGAAAGGCTGTATAGTTAGCAATTGCATGCAGAGTCTAGTGTATCCCGTGACACATACAGGTGCATGATGATACACTGAAAGCCGCTTTTTTGATGACAAGACAGAGTCTTCACTACCAGTTATCATCATTGGAAGTTAAGACAGACGCTGCCTTTGGTCTAAGGGAAAGCAGATTGTCCTATATATGGGTGTACGTAATCTTGTTAGAGAAACAGGGAGAGTCAGATCTGATTATACCTGTGTTGGTCTAAGTTTAAAGCAACTGTACAAAACAGCTGCCAGCTCTACACTGTACATTCACTAGGTAATCGTGATTCTGTTCTCACCTCAGTGGAAACTGATCAAGTTTCGGTTCCCTTGAAACAAACCAAGAGCTCGTGATCTTTTCTGTAGCAACTTCACGTTGACTCACTAGGTTCAGACAATAATCAAACACTCATAGCATATTACATATTACATTTCCTTCTTGTTTATTTACTTCACTTCTGAGGAATGGCTTCACGCCTATTGCTTTTACTGATGCTACTACTCAACTGAAAGACTTTAAAGATCCATCAGTTTCAGCCAATTGTGATGAAATGGCTAATGCATTTCATCTTCGCAAAGGTTTCAGGGTGGTCTTTTCTTTCTGCATAATTTTTGCTCACTCTTTGTGACCCAAACGTTGTAGTTGGCTTCAAGCCATGCTGTTTCACTAGTCTGTATTTAGGGGCAACGAAAGCTGTCACCAACAGTTATCTACTAAAAGGATATAAAATGCATGTTTGCTTGAATGATGCTTTTGACACGTGGACAATAGCATTCCATAACATAATTTTAGTCCATTTCTCTTCACATTTATATTGATGGTCTGCTTGTGCCGTCAGGCATGGCTGTCACTGGGAGGATCACATTTCTGGCACCTTGCGCTGTGCAGACAGCCTGGAATACTCCATCTCACAGAGTCAACTGGAAGCACCATGTACAACTACTTTCACGCAGTCAAACAGCTAGACTACTTACCACTGCGTTGTCCCAGCCATCTAGACTCATTCTTTCATTATTTTACTTACTTCAGCCATCGATCATGTAATTCAAGTATCATAGGAAACAACTGTCTGTTCGGTAGTTCTCATGGTGTATACTTATCTCTCCAATCATGTTGCTGTAGGCCAATGTATTAGGTAAGCTCAAAGACTTGCATCCTAGAATTCATTATTTAAATAAAGCATAATTTAACTTTATTGCATCCTCAGTCTCCACTATGTGAAACACTACAGCAAAAATCACTGCACTTTGCACTGGCACATATGAATAATAACAGCCGACTATTACTCTATCAATGACAAACACAGTTCACTTGTTGATCCATGACTGGTTTTAGCAATGTTTACGTTTAGTCTTGCAACTGCTCAAATAAATTAGTTAGTCCTTAACGACAAACACTGATTGATTGATTGATTGATTGAACGACAAACACACAATCTAATAAACCCATGAAACAACATGGCCAAACAGTGAACAAATACAACAGTTCTATTACCAGGCATGCCTGGAACACAGCTTACACCATACATCCATTCAAATGAAGGAAGTCAAACAATTAACAGTCTAACCAGTGAGAAGGCACATCAGAAATGCAGTCAGCATCACAGATGGATGCGAACTTATCCCTTAGAACATTTCACTGACAGTCTACACATCAAACTGGAAATCTCTATATACGTAGCTACACATGACTGTACTGATAATTTCAATAACTGTCACAAATAAGGTGACCATCATTTCTTCACAGTCTTCCAATGTCACTTTTACAGCATATTAACCAACTGTATTATGCTATACACTAATTGTAATGAGGAATACAAAGATACGCTGTAATCATACAGGAAACTTGAACTTACACAATATGGACACGATTGTCACCACGTCGTATGATAATTAATCACAATACATGGTGGAGACACAGCTAAGGTAAGAGACTAACAAGTGCAGATCCTTTACTTGCATGTCATGTGTGTCTGTGATGTATACCAAACAAAGGGCAGATCAATCCCGTCAGGAAAGGCTGCTGTTCCATTATGCACAGCTAGGCATTGACACATTTTCACAACTTTCAATGTGTCTTAGGTGCAGAATACTATAGAAATATCATTCTGTGCAGCAAATGGCACATGGCCATCAGTAGGACAACAGCACAGCAGTCAAATAACTGACAATTATTGGCAAAAGTTAATTGCTGAATCAGCATAGAAAACGAGGGACCAAAACTGTAACAAAGAACTCACACTTGATTTGACCTGACAACCAGCGGGGGAAGTTCAGCTTCACTCTCTCCAGGGTGGTGTTTGGAGAGACACCCAGCATGAGATGTTCAATAAACTGCTTCAAAGCGATATACCGAGTCAGGTCTCCTATAGCCTGTGGTCCCAACAGAAACCGATGCTGCTCAGCACTAGACAGATCCAGCACTTTCAATGTCTTGTTTTGAGCCAATGCTGTAGCCATCTTGCTCAGAAGCTCAGGGCTTAGTGTCTACATTGAAGGAAAGATAAAGTTGCATGTAGCAATAATTAGGCACTTCATTAGTGTCAAAGAAGTTTCACATGGTTCAGACTGAGACTTTAGGAAGTACCATATAGTGGGAAGTATTGGTGGGGTTTTAATTTGACCGTTTGGAAGATCATGAAAAATCCATCACATTTAACTCCTCACCAATATTTCTGTCCGTGTACAAAGTATGTTGCGTAGGCTATTCCATTAAAGTGCAGCCAATGAGTATACATTCACATTTGATATGGACCTGAGCGTCTAGCTACAGAGGAAATTAGTAGAGCTCAAGCAAGGTGCTCTCTCATAGGGAGAGAACTAACAGGTGAACAAATGTGCACGCTGTGAGGGCAAGCTCCTGTACATGATGAGGATGTGAATGTAGGCTGGAAAGAGGCACAGTGTGAGAGTGCCCCTTGACAAAAGAGAGCTAAGATCAGAAGGTATGCTACTGTGACAAAATGAAGCCAAAGCCAATAGTCCTCCATCGTTGTCAAATTCCATGATTTCATCAGAATTTTGGACATAGAATCTGCCAAATTTAAAACCAGACAATAGCTTTTCATGTTAAATCCACCAAACTTTGTGAAAGCTAATATTTCCTACTATTTGGTATACAGTCCAGCGTGAGCATGTTTTTGGTCTCCCACTACTGATACATTGACAAAAGGTGGCTTGTCAGGAACATAGTACAGTCACGTTTCGAGAACAGACCATAGATATATGATCCTATGGACAGAGACAAACAACTAATAGCATTCTGCAGACGTTATAAGATGCGCTAGACATGACTAGAGGATGCTGACAATGTGATTGAGTGATACCCTCTGGAGCTATCATGTCCCAGTACTAAATTCTGATTTCAGGTCCACCACTGAAATTGCATAACTTTACTGATTCATACTAAGAACAACTACTTATTTGCCAAAGTTGATCAAAGATGATAATGACTGAAATCCTAAAGCAGCACTACAAATAGAGAGGCAAACACTGGCTCTACTTTTCAACTCATATCTACACAAATTACGTAAACCCTCAGCATTTCTTTGTGTCCAACGAAATGCACTCATTAGAGTGCAGAGAGAAGGGACATAAAAGAATTGCATAATTACTGTGAGCAAAATTCATAGACCATTACTCTGTGCATTGGCAGCAGTGTTAGCATCCAAGTATACAGTATAGGCTGATCAACAAGGCATTACTTGACATGGTAACATTTGACTATATAATAATTATGCATGTGTATGTAAGATAGACGAGTCGGTTGTAACTGTATCAAGTCTAATTCGAAAGAAATGTAGGCAGGGAAGGGAAAAATTGGATTGTTCTGAATGGTTGGTTAGCTTGGGCCGCTGAAACCCCGCAATAGGGCGTAAGTTTTCCCGGTTTTGATGCTAGCTGGTGCCAATCTTCCCTTTGTTTCGTACATTTCTTTCGAGTCGTGACTTTCATTAGACTTGACATGGTTATATTGGACTCATTTATCTTACATACAAAATAGAATAGGAGCACAATACCGGGTTGATTAGTGGCTGCAGTCAGCAGCCCACTCATTCAGGTCCATTGTTCTGTACTGACTGGTTGTACATAGGTTCTAAGTGGCAGCAGTTAGTGGCACACCTTCGAGGCTGGTTGAGCCACTACGTTGTTCCAAACTGGCCTATAAGGCAAGGAAGGGTGAATTGTTCTGGCTTGGTTGGTTAGCTTGGGCTGCTGAAAATCCGCAATAGGACGTAAACTGTCCCGGGTTCAATACCAGCTGGTGTCAATTATCCTTTCTTCGCCTACATTTCTTTCGAGTTGTGACTTTCATTAGACTTGACATAATAATTATGTACAACTATTATAGCACTACAATGCATGCACATATACAGCTCCAATCTTTCAGTAACTCAGAAAACAAAGGGCACCCTAAATGGAAGCCATTCTCTGTAGCTGAAGATCAATCTCCTGTAATACAGGCACAGTCCATAACACACCTGCTGCCACTACTGGTAAATCAGTCAGTAGGCCGCAAGTGCACACATGGTAAACATTTCAGTGACTGCTGAGTAAACAGTGCACACATGGTTTACTAAATAAGAAGCCAGTAAAGTGGCCATCCATGCACAAGTTATACTGTTTTGTTGCCTCTATGTGCCATGTCTTCTGAATATGTTAGAGTGGGATACCAGACATACCAAATACTCACACAACTGCTAGCTTATGCACAAGGTCAGAAAGGGAGTTAGGGCAGGATTGCAATGAATTAATGGAATAAGAGATGAAGGACTGGTGGGAACAGGAAATAAATTGCACTACTAATTCTATGTTGCAGCAAGAAGAATGATTACTGTTCAAACCTAGAGATAGCAACGTATAAATGGAAAAATGGCGTCATGGCGATTCACGAGCACGTTTCTATGGATGAGTCTTGCTATTATTCAGACTGTTACTTCTTACGAGATCCCTCAGATCCCTCAGACGCCTAACGTGGAGATATTGCTTGCACCGCGTACCCTGACTGGTGGGAGTCACTCGCGCTTTGTCCATTGCCTGTGGGGACAGCGTTCACACCTTTGTCCCGATCTCCAACACCGATCTCGAAGGCCACAGTCGGCCACAATCACCACTTGCTACTGGTTGTTGCTACTCTTAGGGGACGTTGAGCGAAATCCTGGGCCAGTGTGTCGTCTCTGCGCCTCCAGTAGAAGTCCATCTGAGGTAAACCGGCAACTTTTGCCATCTGGATCTGAGGCTGCGAAGCTAAACTGCCTGGAGGGGACTGACGATGCCCTAGTGATCAACCATCTAAATGTTAGAAGCTTGGTACCCAAGAAGGACGAGGTACAACTCTTTCTGCAAGAGCACAAATGTGCCCATGTGCTTGGACTGAGTGAGACATGGCTAAATGACAATATACCAACTGGTGAGTTGGCTGTTGCTGGTTTTAGTTCGCATAGGAGAGACAGGGGCAGTGGTAGAGGAGGTGGTCTCCTGGTTTACGTGTCTGAGTGTGTGACGAGTATAAGACGGAGTGATTTGGAGGATACTGATCTAGAGATTCTATGGATTGAGGTGAAACTTAGAAAGACCAAACTTTTGATCTGCAATGTATATCGACCACCAGATGCTAAAGCTTCTTGGATGGATAGTATGGTGGTAATGGTTGAAAAGGCAGTTGCTGAGAAGGCCCCTGTTGTGATAATGGGTGATTTCAACTGTGATATGTTGCTAAATGATTCTAATTGTGTTAAGCTTGAAGACATGACGTCTGATTATGGCCTTGTACAGATGGTAAGGGTACCCACTCGGGTGACCCAGACATCTCGGACGCAAATTGATCTAATGTTCACTACAGATGTTATTGGTGCTGTACTGGATAGAGTGGGCTGTCTAGAGCTTGGCTTGAGTGATCACTCTCTTATTTATGGTGTTGTAACTGGTTGTGGTAAAAGAGGAGTGAACACTATGACGTTGGTTCGTTGTTTCAGCAAGTGCAATCTGGAGAGGTTAGTAGCAGAGCTAGATGCAGCACCATGGCATGATGGCGTGATGGAGGCACTTGATGATATGGACAGTAAATGGGATTACTGGAAGATGTTGTTTTGGAAGATTGTAGATTCCCATGTACCCTTGAAGAAAGCTAGAGTGAGAGTCAAAACACTACCTTGGATAACACGTGAACTACGTGTGTTGATGAGGACAAGAAATTACCATTGTAAGAAAGCTAAGAAGACTGGAAGTGAGGAAAACTGGAAGCATTATAAAGAGTTGAGAAACAAGGTGACACTGGAACTTAGGAAGGCAAAGTTGCAATACTTTCGGGCACTCTCCGAGTCTCAGTCAGCAAACAAAACTAAGAAGACTTGGACAGAAATTAATAGGCTGTTGGGGGGAAAGGGCAGAGGTGGTGTTGAGACACTAAGGAAAGATACTCATGCAGAGGTACTAACAGATGAGCAAGCCATTGCGGAGGAATTTGGTGATTTCTTCTCGTCTATTGTTAGGATGACAAATGATGGGAACCCTAGGGAGGTTATGTACAATGTGTGTGGGTTGTTGAAGGCTTGTGATTCAAGCTTTAAGTTCAGCGAAATTGAGGAGGAGGATGTATTGAAGTTACTAAAGGTGTTAGACCCAAACAAGGCAATCGGTGTTGACAAGATTAGTGGTAAACTCCTTTGCATGACTGCATGTGGAATTAGCCGGAGTTTGACTTCACTGTTTAATTCTAGCCTAAAGTGTGGAGATCTGCCAAGTGAATGGAAGGCAGCACTGGTTACACCTGAGAAGAATGGATCAAGTGACCTTGTGGGGAACTACAGATCTATTTCGGTACTCCCAGTGGTTGTGAAGGTGCTAGAAAGACTTGTACATAGGCAGTTGTACACCTATCTACAAGAGAATAGCCTGCTTCATCCCACACAGTTTGGATTTAGACCTGGTCATTCTACTCAAGATGTATTGGTGAATCTAGTTGATGAATGGAGAGAGGCATTAGATAATGATGAGCTGGTGGGTGCCATTTTTATGGATCTAAGCAAAGCATTTGACATGGTAGATCATGCCATTTTGCTACAGACGCTAGCCAAGTATGGTGTCAATGGTGCTGAGATGAGATGGTTTTTAGGGTACCTACGTGATAGGAAGCAGAGAGTGCGTGTTGGTGCAGCCGAATTGGAGTGGGCTAAAATCCAGAGGGGAGTCCCATAAGGTTCAATTCTTGGCCCATTACTATTTATCCTGTATGTAAATGATCTGCCACAGGCTATTCAATCTGGAAATGTTAGGCAGTTTGCTGATGACACCACGGTGTCAGTAGTGAGGGCAGACAAGGGTGACTTAGAGCAGTGTTTGGTAAACGATTTAAAGGAAATTGACAATTGGGTGAAAGCCAATAAGCTAAATCTAAATGAACAGAAGACTAAGCTACTTGTGCTATCAAGGAAGAGGAGAGAGCAGGAGACTATGGAGGTACAGGTAAAGATTGATGGGAAACAATTAGAGAGGAGTAGGGTGGTAAAATGCCTTGGTGTCCTGTTAGATGATAAGTTACAATAGAACGAGCAAGTGAAAGAGGTAAAGAGAAAGGCTTGTGCTGGCTTAGCCAGTTTGAGACGCCTTCAGCATGTGCTACCAACTACCATCAAAAGGAGCATCTATAATGCTATTGTCTTGCCTCGCCTAGATTACTGTTCAACTGTATGGTTAGAGTGTTCAAGGAAGTTGCGCCTGGAGTTGGAGAGGATCCTGAACTATGGTATGCGTATTGTACTTTCAAAGCCTCCCAAAACTCCTAGTGAGGAACTTTGGCAGGTTTTGGGATGGAAGACACTGGAGAAGAGAGGGGAGCTGATGAGAATGGCTATGGTGCACAGATGCATGACAGGACGAGCCCCCATTACCATCAGAGAACGTTTGAAGACAAACGCCCAGATTGGTAATACCAGAACACGTGGCAAATTTAACCTGATCCTCCCCAAAGTTAAAACTGAGTTTTATCGTAAATCTTTTACCTTCTGAGCAAGCCAGGAGTGGAACAAGCTTCCTAAAGAATTGAGAGATTTAGACAATCCTAGTGAATTTAAGAGAAAGAATAGAATTATTGATTGAAATCTTCATTCTCATTTTAATTAATTTAAGCTTGCAAATGACACGTTTCCCTTTTTTCCTCATTAGCCATCTCCATATAAGCACATTGTAAATTGTTTCTATTTCTAGTCTACCTTATCTGTAAATTTTCAGGACCCCCTAGAAGACCAGCATCTTTGCTGAAGGGGTACTTCCTGTTCAAATGAAAATTTATCTATCTATCTATCTAACCTCCCTATGTACCTGAAGGCAATTAAGGCATAACTAAAATTGATCATTGCATGCACCACAACTGTATACAGTGAAATATTGACACTATTAGCATTGTATGAAGTCAACAGTCATCAGCTGACAAGGTTGGTAGGAGTGCCCCAGCTAGTGTCCCAAAGAACACTTACTGTTAACACATTACTGACATGATAGATGGAGATCCCTGCAGAACACCCCACAATACAATTCTAATGGGCAGATACACTATCACCCACAGAGACAGCTTTGGTGCAGGAATGCAAGATTGGATCCAATTCACAGCTTGTGGATTGACATGCATGGTGCTTAGCTGTTTAACGATTAGACAGTGGTCAGCAGTGTCAGAAGTGTTAGCCACATATAAATAATATAGTACACCAACAAGTAAACCTCAGTCAAAGGTTAGGTACCAGTTCTCGGCATTGTGAAGCAGTGAAATGTCCGTAGAGTGGTGGCGCCAGACTCTCGATTGGAGTGGGTAGAGTAGTTGGGCCATACTGAGATGGGAATCAACCAGGCACTGACAGCAGTGGGTGTGGTGAGGAATCATTTCAAAACTAGAAAGCAGTTATTCATTATTGAAGGCCTACAGAGTTGAAAGCTGTTAGTGCTTGTAAGTGACTAGCTTGGACTGTGTGAGGAATGAAAACAGGCAAGAGATGGAAGTAGGCACTGGCAGTAGGAGTGATGAGGAAGAGGCTTGAGAGAAAGAACAACTGTGAAGTGTGTGAGATACGCCATGGAGTGGTGAGAGGGCAAACAGAAGGAAGGAGGTCCAGAGGGAGGACAAGATACTTAGTAATGGAGTGGTAATTAATACTTACCACACACTGCCTCTAATGCCCTGTATCTCTGGTTCTCTGAATCCTGATGATGCATGCAGTGAGGTTAGCTGTTGTGTTGCTCTTCAGTTGTCCTTCACAATTATAGGGCAGTACTGGAAATATGGTGTAGGATGGTTGCTGGCAGCAGGAGGAAACGACACGCTGCAACAGATCGAGGGTGATCCAACTTTTTTCGCTGCAAATTTCGTAAGTCACCGTGAGAAGTAGTGCTGACAGATAAGAAACCGAAGCGCTGTTGATACCTCTACACTGGGTGGCTTGTTGTAAGTTTCAATCACAGACAACGTGCGAGCTGTGTGTGAAGTACCACTTCTCTTGTTCCTTGCGACCGCGCGTGTGACCACCCGCCATTTTAATGACGTCACAAATAGCGGCTAACATACAGCGTCACACAGGGCCATAAGATGGCATGTCAAAAACACACTACATTCACTTATTAAGCAGACACAAAACACCATAGCATGCTGCACAGATTGAAGAGATAGTTACAAGATGCATGAGCTAGACATGACTAGATTGGAAGATGTGGACAAGGTGACTGAGTGATAGCCTCTGGAGCTATCATGTCCTGGTAGCTACCTCTGACTTCAGAGTCACTACTGAAGTCTCAGCTTCAACAACAACTTCCAAATGCAGAAAAATATAGCTTTTACCTTCAGCAGCACTATACATAGAGGAGGCAACTACGGGTTTGAAAATGCCCTCATTAGAAGGTGGAGAGAAAGGACATAACAGAATTGCATAATTGCTTTTAACCACAGTAATTTTAATACACCTTATTCAGTGAAGTGCTAGGGAAGCAGTGTTAGTGTCCAAGTCAGTGCCCCCCTCCCCCCTTCCGTTTCTTAGAAGGGGAATAGGTCCCCTCAGTCTTCTCACACCTCACAGTCCTGGTGCCGAAGGACTGTAGTGATCGGAGGAGCCCTAGTCAGTACAGATCTTCCAAAGTGCTGCTGTTACTCCTGTTCTTTCAATTACAAAAGACCTAGGCCAGATCATGGTGATGAACTTGGCTGGTGTACCAAACTGGCGACAGTAGGAAGCCATTCCATGCACTACTTCTCTGTTGTGTCTGCTGTTACATACTACAGCCTTACATCGTCACAAGCCAAGTGCTAGTGGATGATTTAAGTGCAGAATGGAGATGCAGCAGCAGGCTAAGCAGGTTTAGAGGAAGCAGTCAGCTTACAGCCTAAAGTTGGCACAGTTCTAGCCAATTTGGCCACCTTTGAACTACTGTATTACAAACTTTTCAACTGTTAATTATACACCTCACAGATACTGCTCTTCACTATTCCGATTAGCAGCAAACTTAAGTAATCCCATAAAGCTACATATCTAGGTATAAGCGAGCACAACACTTTTAGACTTTAAGTTACCAAACTATTATAAAAGTGTTCCAATGCCTTTGCTAACATTTGACTTTACTACCATTAGACCAATACATTGTTGCTTCTAATAACTTTCAATGAACCAAAAAGTAATGTGCACTCAAAATGGAAGCCATCTTCTGCAATAAAGGAGGCAGTAGAGGTCCATGCTGTTCCCAGGGAGCACATTCCAAATGAGAGTCTTGAGAGTTGTACTTGACATAGTCTCGCGTAGCCCAGACCCTTTCCTTTCCGATTATTGCACAATAACCGGGTGGAAAGGGTCTGGGAGTTTTCTCAAGTATAACTGTTCAATGTCCGTGGGAACCTGGACAAGGTGTGAATCTAACACCTCTTTGATGTGGTACCACAAGTCGTCGTCAGCGAAAATGGCGGCGAGTGTTTGTGCGAGCGAAGACGAACTGGAACGAGACCGTATTCCCGCGATAGTACGTGTGGCAGCAGCCGAAGCAGGGTTCCAAGATCTAAAGCCAGAGCAGATGCAAGCCGTCTTAGAATTCAGCGATGGTCGTGATATCTTCGTGTCGCTTCCTACTGGCTACGGTAAATCTCTTATTTATGGATTGCTGCCCTTGTCGTCGAGCGAGATCCGAAAATACATCTGCCGCCGTTTGCAGTAGCTTACAGAAGTAGCAGTTCGCCATCTCAGTCTTCGACGGTATATAATTATACAGACGTCACGCGCATCTCTGGTGTAACACCTAATCGACAAATCTAAATTATCGTCCCACAAAGGTGTTAAGTAAACAGTGGCTGTGCATGGGTGGAACAGCTTGTGCTTAGGAAAACTCCCAGACCCTTTCCTCCTTATTATGCAACAGCGGAAAAGGAGGAAAGGGTCTGGGCTACGCGAGACTATACTTGACACTGCAAATATTGCTTGCTGTGAAGATTAGCGCAGGCCCATTATATAATTACACACCAGCTGCCACCATGGGTAAATCAGTCTGTAGGCCACAAGTGCACACATGGCTTCAGTATGTCCACTGTGTGTTGGTTTGAGTGAAGTATGCTGTTCACATTCTAAAAGTAGAGTGCTGGACTAAACACAGCAAGGTAGTCTATGCACAAGTGGTCAAATGTGTACTGTGAATGTTTAGCAAAAGGTGGGATGGACCACATGGATCCACTCGATCAGAAGCCAGCAAAGTGGTTGAGCACAAGTAATGCTCTGTTCGTTACCTCCATGTGCCATGTCTACTGAACATGTTAGAGTGGGATACCAGACATACCAAATACACAGATAACAAGCAAATTGTGACATTAATTCTTCTTCATCTTCTAAGCATGCTAGATGCATTGATTACCTGAAATCCTTCAACATTCATACACATTATCATATTCTATTTGCTTACTGCGGCCAGTGGGGCTCACCTCACTTCCCACTGTTTGTTTATGGTCATGTACTAACACTGTGTGTAGTGAGTTCCTCGCGTGCCAGCTAAATGTATCAGACAGTCACATTTTGATACTCAGCTAGGGCCCTTGCCACCTACAGCTACTGTATATTACTGTTGCACACACACACACACTTGTGAGTATATGTGCATGCACGAATGTGCATGGTTGGGCCTAGGCCAGTGCAGACAACACCTGCAGCCAGCCAGTGTCACCTATCTGCAGTTGTTACTATCCATACCACCAATGTTGGCAATGACACAGAGACAGCTTTGGTGCAGGAATGATCCAATTCACAGCTTGTGGATTGACATGCATTGTGCTTAGCCATTTAACCCATTAGGATCCAATTTCAAACTTCTAGCTCGTGTACTGTGAGCCCAACTTTAAAATGGCAGCTACGTACAAGCCCCGTACTTTTGTTTTTCCATGGCTTTCCTCGCGCAAAATGTTGACATTGGGTGTTGCATTCCATGGTGCTGTTCATTAGGAAGGCTATGGGGTGTTCGTGGCCCAGCTCTAGATTCTTCGCAAGCGTGTGCTGCCGAAAAAGACAAGAACGGTAAGCAAACGCTTGTATTTTACTTGCTGGCACTTCTGTGACCCAGAAAAGAACCCAGGAGCCGCTCTAGCTGCTGGACAGCCGTCTGCATTCGTTCTTGTCGCTACATGGTACGTGGTAGCTTTCTGGTCACACACCAAAATGGTGCGTAACTTCGCAAAACGTTCGGCGCTTGATTGCACAGCGCGAGAACGACCAGAAGAGATGGCGAGAGTCCGGAATCCGACACCAACAAGTAAACCTCAGTTAAAGGTTAGGTACCAGTTGTCAGCATTGTGAAGCAGTGAAATGTCAGTGGAGAGGTGGGGGGCAGAATCCTGATTGGAATGGGTAGAGTAGTTGGGCCATACTGAGATGGGAACCAGGCACTGACAGCAGTGGGTGTGGTGAGGAATCATTTCAACTAGAAAGCAGTTATTCCTTATTGAAGGCCTACAGAGTTGAAAGCTGTTAGTGCTTGAAAGTGACTAGCTTGGACTGTGTGAGGAATGAAAACAGGCAAGAGATGGTAGTAGGTGAGTGCGTGAGATATGCCATGGAGTGATGACAGGGCAAACGGAAGGAAAGAGTTTCAGAGGGAGGATAAGATACCTAGCAATGCAAATTTAACCAAAGTAATTATATAACACCCTTACTCAGTGAAGTGTAGAGTAGCAGTGTCAGTGTCCAAGTCCAAGTGTCCAAGTCAGAGTCCCCCTCCAGGTTTCTTAGAAGTGGGACAGGCCCCCTCAACCTTCTCACAAATCACAGCCCTGGTGTGTGTGGGTCAAAGGGCATACTTGCGAGTTCCTCGCGTGCCAGCTAAACCACTTGTACACAGACAGTCACATTTTGATACTCAGCTAGGGCCTTTGCCACCTACAGCTACTGCACATTGCTGTTGCACACACACTTGTGAGTATATGTGCATGCACGAAAGTGGATGGCTGGGCCTAGGCCAGTGCAAACAACATCAACGCTGTCCAGCCAGTGTCACCCAAGTGCAGTTGGCACCATGCATACCACCAATGTTGGCCAATTGGAACAAGTCAAACGACACAAGATAGCTTGCACTGTCCAGCCAGTGACATGAGGCAGAACACGTGCAGCCAAAGGGCATGCTGGTATATATTTTACATTAATGTTTGCTAATCAAAGGCAGCAGGTGTTTGTTATCTGTATTCCTCTTATGAGTTAGCAGACTCTGCATACATAATGCACAACACCCACAATGATGTAAAATATAATTATACAAACGTACCTGCTGTGGGTCCTTGATGTCCTCACACTTCAGTTCTTCCACATGTTCAAAGTAATCCACAGCACCACACACCACATCAAGTGGGACACGTGATAAGGTGACCCTTTCCACACTCCTCTGCACCACATTGCCTACAGAGAGAAAGGTTTGTAAATGAGCTGCTACAAGTGTGAGTGTGGTCCATTATAAGGTTTACACACAATTGACAATTACGCCTTTCACAACACAGTTAGGACTGCATGGGTTGTGCCATGGTTGGCAGTCAAGTACAATTACCTACTACCATTACTATTACATCAACAACAAGTGAGTGAATCTCTACTTGCATTAATCCCATGTATGTAAGTATCCTAGTGAAATGACAGGTGTGTGAGTGATTAGTACATCAAACTACAAGTGGGCAATATCAAGCCGTCACTAACAACTAGAAAGCTACAACAATATGAAACACTAGGACCCATGCAGGTAGCACACAGTGCAGGTTGTAAGGAGAGCAGCTTTGAGACCCTTCAAGTCAGTATCTGCACTGGTCATTATCATTACCAGCACTAGTTGCAGAGAGCCTGGACCACTAAAGGCAATGTATGACAAGCTGTACACATTACAGTTTACAGACAATGATCACAGCTTACAAGGTCAGTGTGACACATCAAACACTGTTATTCAACTTACCATCACAAGGCCAGTCCCAGCACTGTTGTGGTAGACGCAGTGACAAATCTGTCAATGTAGTGTTGTTGCTGAGGCCCAACAGGAGGTGGTGGGTGAATAGCTTGACATCCTCAGTAGGTGTTAGGGTGAACCCGCGCACGAAGTCAAAACCACTCAATTCCATCTTTGTCATTGTCTTGTTCTGAGCTAGTGATGTAGCCATCTTGTCCAGAAGGTCACAACTCAGGCTCTGCAGTGAGCAAGGAGGTGAAGTACACATGAGCATATGAAGTATCTAGAATATGTAGTCTGTGAGAGCAGGAGGTGGTGAAAGGAGGGATGGCTTACAATGAGACAGAGGAAGGAGTGAAGGCTAAGCAGCTATGCTAATAGGTCACCCATTGCAGTGAAGTGGACTGGTGGAGACTTGAGATAGGGGAACAAATGGGGTATAAGCAGGAGAAATACATAGACTGAGTGTAGGTAGCAGGGCGTGCAAATGCAATTAGAACAATACAGGTCTGGAAGGTACAGCTTGAGCAACACACCAGCCGTGACAAAAGGAAATAAATATGGACAGTTCTGCTTACAGCATGAGTACATCTGAAAACCTAAAGCTGTGCCTTCTCTTAGCTTGTTCTAGTTATACCAAAAGGCATACACACAACTACAGACAGCTGTCCAATACAATGCACGTCAGTTGCAAACTTGTTTAACATTAGCAGGTTCAACAGATATTGTCAAAGCAGAAAGAAGGTTAGTATAGCAAGGCAACTGTGAAGGATTGCACACACACACACACACACACACACACACACACACGCACACACATACAAACAGACACACACACAAAGCGCATACACACGCACACACACACACACACACACACACACACACACACACACACACACACACACACTTGTAATACCACAGGCAAGACTTGGCTATGTGGACCCCATGGTAAGCCAGCAGGTGGCAACAAGACCATTGGCTACAGAGACACTAGGGCTAGCAACACCCATGAGATGAGGGAGGTGGGGTACGGCCTTGAGTGACGACATCAGAGTATCTGCTCTGGGCTCCTGGCTGTCCCACCTACGCTTTTGTGATCTGGACACATACACACTATAGCAACTGATAGAAGAGTATGGACAGAGAGATGGTGATGCAGTACCACTTAGCAGGAAATGGAATTATGTAGCTGCAATGGCTAAATTGCAGTACCATTCCAATGCATTACCATCAAATTTTGTGTCACTTGTACGTGTGACTTAGTAACTATTACTAGTACATCTCTCATTTGGAGATGAAGCCATTTGAGAACTGGTCAATTGAAGGAACTTAAGATGCAGTTTCAACCAAATCAGTGATAGCAAATTTGAACAAGAACATTGGCAGAAATATCAAACTATATTTCAACAATGACAGGGAAGAATGATTTCTGGTACTGTACATTCAAAACCAGTCTATGTACCTGAAGGCAAGGCATGACTCAAGATGAGCATTGCATACACCACAACTGTATACAGTGAAATATTGACACTATTAGCATTGCATCAAGTCAATAGTCATCAGCTGCCAAGGTTGGTAAGAGTGTCCCAGCTAGTGTCCCAAAGAACACCTACTGTTAACACATTACTGACATGATAGATGGAGATCCCTGCAGAACACCTCACAATACAATTCTAATGGGCAGATACAGTATCACCCACAGAGACAGCTTTGGTGCAGGAATGCAAGATTGGATCCAATTCACAGCTTGTGGATTAACATGCATGGTGCTTAGCCCTTTAATGATTAGACAGTGGTCAGCAGTGTCAGAAGTGTTAGCCACATATAAATAATATAGTACACCAACAAGTAAACCTCAGTCAAAGGTTAGGTACCAGTTGTTGGCATTGTGAAGCAGTGAAATGTCAGTGGAGTGGTGGGGCCAGAATCCCAATTGGAATGGGTAGAGTAGTTGGGCCATACTGAGATGGGAATCAACCAGGCACTGACAGCAGTGGGTGTGGTGGGGAATCATTTCAAAACTAGAAAGCAGTTATTTGTCATTGAAGGCCTACAGAGTTGAAAGTAGTTAGTGCTTGAAAGTGACTAGCTTGGACTGTGTGAGGAATGAAAACTGGCAAGAGATGGAAGTAGGCACTGGCAGAAGGAGTGATGAGGAAGGGGCTTGAGAGAAAGAACAATTGTGAGAAATGCCATGAAGTGATAAGAGGGCAAACAGAAGGAAGGAGGTCCAGAGGGAGGACAAGATACGTAGCGATGGAGTGGGAATTAAAACTTACCACACACTGCCTTTAATGCCCTGTATCTCTGTTTCTCTGAATGCTGATTATGCATGCAGTGAGGTTAGCTGTTGTGTTCTTCTTCGGTAGTCCTTGCACAATTAAAGGGTGTAGGGCAGTAATTCAACCAATTGCATTCCTGCACTGACACAGGCCCAGGAAATATGCTGTAGGATGGTTGATGGCAGCAGGAGGAAACGACACGCTGCAACAGAGGGCGATTCAACTTCATTCGCTGTTAACTTCCGTAAGTCACCATGAGAAGTGGCACTGACTGATGACAAGAAACCAAAACGCTGTCGATACCTCTACATTGTGGTATATTTCAAGACAGACAACGTACGAGCTCTGAGTGGCACTATTTCTCTTGTCCCTTGCGACTGCGCGTGGCCTCCCGCCATTTTAATGACGTCATAAACAGCGGCTAACATACCTCGTCACAAGGCCATAAAATGGCATGTCAAAAACACGCTACATTCACGTAGCAGACACAAAACACCATAGCATGCTGCATACATCGAAGGGAAAGTTACAAGATGCATGTGTTGGACATGACTAGATTGAAGGATGTGGACAAGGTGACTGAGTGATAACCTCTGGAGCTATCATGTCCGGGTACCTCTGGTTTCAGAGGCACTACTGAAGTCTCAACTTCAACAACAACTTCTAAATGCAGAAAAATTAACTGTTATCTTCAGCAAGATCATATATAGAGGAGACAACTACAGATAATCAGACATATGAAAATGCACTCATTAGAGGGTGGAGAGAAAGGACATAACAGAATTGCATGATTACTTTCTGCCAAAGTTAATAGACTCTTACTCAGTGAAGTGCTAGGGTCGCAGTGCTAGCGTCACACCTCACAGTCCTGGTGCCGAAGGACTATGCTGATCTGAGGAGCCTGAGTCAGTACAGATCTTCCAAAGTGCTGCTGTTACTCCTGCTCTTCTGATTACAAAAGACCTAGGCCAGATCATGGTGATGAACTTGGCTGGTGTACCAAACTGGTGACAGTAGGAAGCCATTCCATGCATTGCTTCTCTGTTGTGTTCACTGTTACATACTACAGCCTTACATCGTCACAAGCCAAGTGCTAGTGGATGATTTAAGTGCAGAATGGAGATGCAGCAGCAGGCTAAGCAGGTTTAGAGGAAGCAGTCAGCTCACAGCCTAAAGTTGGTACAGTTCTAGCCTATTGGGCCAACTTTTAAACTACTGTATTACAAACTTTGCAACTGTTAAGTATACACCTCACAGAGACTGTTCTTTACCATCTTAGCAGCTGACTTAGACTATCATCCCGACTTAGTAGCAGACTTAAGTAATCATATAAAGCTACATAAATTATCTATGTATATGCAAGCAAACACTTTTAGTCTTATCCATCCATTTTAATAGCGTTCCGGACTGTTACTACCACTAGACCAATGCATTGCTGCTCCTAACTTTCAAGGACTCAGAAAGTCATGTGAATGTGCACTAGCTCACAACAGAAGCCTTCTTCTGCAACAAGGCAGGCAAAATAGCATTGACTGGCAGTAGAGGTCCATGCTGTTCCCAGGGAGCACATTCCAAATGAGAGTCTTGAGAGTTGTACTTGAGACTGCAAATATTGCTTGGTGTGAAGATTAGCGCAGGCCCATTATATAATTACACACCAGCTGCCACCATGGGTAAATCAGTCTGTAGGCCACAAGTGCACACATGGCTTCAGTATGTCGGCTGTGTGTTGGTTTGAGTGAAGTATGCTGTTCACATTCTAAATAGAGTGCTGGACTGAACACAGCAAGGCAGTCTGTGCACAAGTGGTCAAATGTGTACTGTGAATGTTTAGCAAAAGGTGCACACATGGATCCACTCTATCAGAAGCCAGCTAATTGGCCATGCACAAGTCATGCTTTCTTCGTTACCTTCATGTGCAATGATAACAAGCAGTGCAAATTGTGACATTAGAGACATTTAGATTTGTGTAATTTGACCTATGTGTAACCCATAACGTGTGGGAAAGTCTTTGGTACGCACTACACGTTTTCAACCTGTAGACCAGCTTCTACGCGTATACAATTTACCTGTGCGAGTACATGGCGGATAACACAGCGTTCCCACGTACCGTCTTTTTTATAGTACAGCCTAACCTGTTCCGACACCTCGATTGGAGAAAGCGCTTTCAGGTCCCTTCTGCAACCTATTCAGCTAGTTTTTTAAAGAAGACTTGGAACATGCCTCTATTTTGGTGGCCAGAGCTAATGCACGACCTGGCTCTCGCCCGTGAAGTGATCTCCTGCCGTCGCAGCAAGCTTCATGACTGGGCAGATATAGCGGCACCACCATTACAAACAGTTCTTATCATTCACAATATCACACATCTACATCTAAACTTTCTGTACACAACTACCCCATCATTAACAGACACTGCATTCATTTAAGTCGGAAGTATACATATAACTAGAGCTGATTGCAACACACTGATAAAACACAGAATACCCTCCACACCAATCAGTGCTCACACCTATTTGTTCAGTGTGTCATTCACACTGAAATCAGTATTCACACCATTTCCAATCAGTTAAAAGAAGTACTTCATCCACACAATGATAAAAGGAAAGTCCACAGCTACCCTGGACACAGGATATCCTAGCAGCATGTTGCGTACAGTGGGAGAACCTCCTCAAACAATAAGCAAACAGGTTTAATGTACTGTGAAGTAGAATGTGTCACCCATAAACAATCCCACCAGGTTATATTAGCTGTGTACAACATATGTGAACGCAAATCCTCAAAGTAGAGTACCAAATATGCAGAATGTACTGTAAAATGCTTAGTCTCTTACAAACCATGCCCAATAAATGGCATGTGTGTACAACCATGCAGTCTCTTGCAACTGCATGGTAGGAACGAACATCACACTGACAACGGATGTGCACAGTGGCAACCAACATGTACAAAGAGTGGACCACGCCCACCTGACTACTAGTGCCTGGCTTTGAACAACTACATGCAGTAATAGTGAAAGAGCGAGAACATTGCAGCATGCTAAATGCCTAAGCAGCAGTGCTTTTGCCACTTGGCCAATATACAATGTGTTTGGGCTACTTTATATTATGCTTTTATATTATGTGTGTATCATATCATATGAATAGACAGTACTTTGATAGCTACATCACAGACCATCAACATGGAGACACGACAACCATACTTCCTGTGGCAAGATATGCTCTTACACAATTGGTTACATTCAATGGAAGCACGACTTTGACTAGTTTGGTATTTGAATCCAGAATTAAAGAAAAGGAATAAATGGTCCTTGCTTATTTCAATATAGTCCAGCTGGGTGCAGGTGTGACAAGGATGCAGAAGAGAGAGTGCACATAGAGATGCATACAGTTGACATACCTTCAATGGATTGGTGATGTCCGTACACTGAAGCTCTTTCACATGTTCAAAGATCCCCACTACATCACACAGAACATCAAGTGGGACATACTTCAAAGAGATGCTCTCCATGCATTCCTGTGCACTACCACCTACAGAAAAATGGATATGACACAAAAACAGGAAACAGCATACAACCATATGCATGAATGGCAACACACTGCACAGCTCAGCTGAATGCAGTTCATAATACAGTAGGAAGTCACTTATCTGAACATGTTGGGACTGGAGGGTGTTTGGATAATCAAAATGTTCGGATAATTGAAGTTATCAACACTCACTGACAATACATGACAATTTAGATATAAAAATTAAATTCGATGTAACTGTAACTGAATTGTGTGCATACATGTATCAGTTGAAGTAATCATTAATGTGGCCTGTCTTTGATTCTTTGCTCCCTTTTGGGAAGTCTCTAATAAAAGCCATTGGGGTATACCCATAGTTCCCATGGGTACACGGAGTTGCTGCTCAAGGTATATACATACGTATGTGAGCACTGTCTGCAGTGATTGGCAGGCAGTTTTTGCAAGTGAGACAGTTGGAGGAGTGACCACTCCTCTTCAATCTGTGAATGCTTGCTAGCCTTCTGAATGGCTAGCACATTCTCTTCACTCTTCATGATATCGTGAACAGTGGATTTTCCAACATCGTACTCGCCCACGATACTCTGCAAGGCCCTTCTACCTTTAACAAGCTGGCACATCTTCCCCTTGTTGTCTATAGTTAACACCACTCATATTCTCTTACAACTAGTGCTTGTCATAACACATAACAGGAGCCACGGGGCGAATTCTCAAAAACAGACAGGACACATGACAGAATTAACACAGTGTTCTTACACAATATGTACGTATAATGGCTAGGCGAAAACATCAGGAAATCTGCAGTAAAAAAAGGATTCCATTGCACCACACTCAAGCACTGGCTGAATTTTCAAGTAACTACACTATTCCAACTTCCTGCCTAAACGTCTACACAGCAGTGCCCTCTCTCCTTCCCCACCTTCATTACTCCCATATTCTCCCAATTCATATTCATGCACTTCCCACTTTGTCAATGCATTGTCCAATATCTTCAAATTCAATTGTTCGGAGGTACTCTTCACTGTTTGTGACTAACACCATGTCATCCGCAAAAGCAAGACATCAGCAATCTCATCCCCCAATCTCATACCATCTCAGACTGCTGAACTATTTCAAATTCTCAAATATCTGGTTTGCCCCATGAGCTTTCTCTGTTGATGATCTGCTTGAATCCCTTGTGCTGGTGGGCATGACTGACACCAAGAAAATGATCCGAGGTTTGTGCTGTGCAATGACTAGCCCCTCGCTGATGAATGTGCACAGTCTCACAGCATTAGTTTATACTGTACGTAAGTACTGACATGACATATTCTTCAGATGCATCTTACTCTGTGGCCACACCCATATCTCACTTTGTGGTCTGAACACCAGACTTGGGTTCATTCTGCATTTAACCTGGGTAATTGTCTGCAGTGTGACCTCTCAGACACAAATAAATACAGCAGTGAACAAGATAAGTAATAATGGCATAATAAATCCAATGGCTGAATATCTTGCATGCCTTGCTGTAACTAATAGTTAAGTGCCATTCAAGAGGTATAATTATGCAGCTGGATATGGATTTAGAGCCAGGGTACTAGGTGGTATTTGTCACAGATATTCATTAGACAGCTTTTCAGTGCCATAGATGTTAAACTAATGTACATTGTATAGTGAATCACACTTTACCAGCTCATCACAAAACAGAAGAGGCCAATAACTGTAATGTTCTGTCATCAGGTAAATCTGGACATAGTGTACATATCATGTGACTGGCCATATGTAAGATTGTCTGACAAAATGACCAGTTGAAGCATCCTCCACCACAGTCAGAGCAATCATTGGCATTAGCTGGCACGAGTTCTAGTGTAACACTACAGTGCTGTGTTACTGTGTCTTGCACGTGAGCATCCATGTTATGACATTAAATGCTGTAACTGCTTTTAATAATACAGTCTCCACTACATGTAAGTGAAGAGAAGTGTGTTGCATGACAGGAGATCTACTGTGGTCGCATACAGGGTAGCAGCACCGCAGATTGTGACGAGATATACTAAACACTTTATAATTACTTTGGTAGATACACTAGTGTAATACAAGTGTCAGATGCTGTCATGAGCTTTAGCGATACAGCACCTGATTGAATAGAAGGCCAATTATCAATCCACCATTTCCACATTTGAGAAACTAGCAGCAGAACTACTGTTAAGAATACTAGTCATTTGACATGGCTGAGGTGTGACAAGGGCAAACAGGACTAGTATCTAGTGGTTCTCCTGTGGTATTCAACCTGAAGGGAATACCAATTTAAAGCATCATACACAATTATATATAACTATAACTACAAGTCTGAATTTGAAACAGATTAACAGAACTTGTTTGTATTTTTGTTTGAAGTCAGATGTTAAATTACATAGCTGCAATCATTAATCTGACATTAAGAAATTTGCCTAAAACCAATAGCATGTGTTTCTGTACGATTAATTGATGATCAAGCTGGAAATATTCGCGTTAGACCATGTCCAATCATTCTTGGAAGCAGTGTGACACAATGTCACGGCTGTTTCGAGTTGGCAACTTAGTCTTTACATGGAAACTGGGAACCGGAACCGGACTGGCCGATGGCAGGAAGGGACTAAGGCGTTTTTAGCCTTTTCCCTCTTGATTGCAGACAAAATCGCCACAAGATCTTAATAGAACAGTGGAATTGGTAGTGGGCAATGTGCCTTTTAGGTTAAAAGCTTTGATTATGCCTTACATTGCGTACAACTTTGGCATACACTTGTTTCTGTTAACTGCTTGTAGCGCGTCTCTCGAAGTTTTCCTGGCATAATGACTAACATGAGAAGATAGGCCATCCATCGTACAACATCATACTTGTGCAACTGTTCTGCTGCCTTTTTCCTACCACCCGCTTTAGGAGCAAATATTCTATGTCAATGCATTGTATGCCGCATACACCGTGGTCTGCGCGGTACTACTTACCATTGAGCTCAAATATTGCCACAGCAGTTAAGAATGCCAATGGAATCATCCCAAACGAGCACTATCCAGCAATACAAGGGTAAAGCTGCAGTGAATCACCGTAACGTTGCACTGAAGAACCCGTTTAGCGTATAGCGGGAAATCGCTGTATTATTCATGTACGTATCGTCGTACAAGGGCCGTGAGCTCAGATAATGTGGTAGCACTTCATAATGCAAACTGCTGCTCCTTTGGGATGACTCCATAGGCATTCTGAACTGCTGTGGCATTATTAGAGCTCACTGGGAAGCTGTACTATGCAGTCCAGGGCACATGCGCAGAATAGCTTATTTGCTCCTAAAGCAGGTGGTAGGAAAAAGGCAGCAAATGTGTAGACATGTTCCGGAGGTATTTCTGCCAGTTGGTTTCGCCATGCCATGCAGATTTGACCTACACCATCCCTACATCTGTGCTTGTTTTTGTGGAAGACATTTTTACATCCCTTTGATTAAATTGCAGGAAGCACTTTGCATATTCCTGTACTGCTAGTATAGAATGACATGCAGGAGTGTAATTGGATGACTTTAAGGTAGCAGTGAAATGCGAAATATATGTGACGAAAGTGGACAGGTGCTGTGTGAGGAGGAAAAGGTTAGGAAAAGGTGGAAAGAGTACTTTGCATTGCTGTTGCAGGGTGAAGGAGTCCAACAAAGTGAACACATAGATGCAAGTGGAGAGGAGTAACAAGTAGAGGGGAATAGACACGAGAGGATAAGTTTGGAAGAAGTGTGCACAAGCATCTGGAGACTGAGGAATAGGAAAGCACCTGGAGTATGTGGAAACAACTGTCTGTTCGGTAGTTCTCGTGGTGTATACTTATCTCTCCAATCATGTTGCTGTAGGCCAATGTATTAGGTAAGCTCAAAGACTTGCATCCTAGAATTCATTATTTAAATAAAGCATAATTTAACTATATTGTATCCTCAGTCTCCACTATGTGAAACACTACAGCAAAAACCACTGCACTTTGCACTGGCACTGGCGCATATGAATAATAACAGCCGACTATTACTCTATCAATGACAAACACAGTTCACTTGTTGATCCATAACTGGTTTTAGCAATGTTTACGTTTAGTCTTGCAACTGCTCAAATAAATTAGTTAGTGCTTAACGACAAACACACAATCTAATAAACCCATGAAACAACATGGCCAAACAGTGAACAAATACAACAGTTCTATTACCAGGCATGCCAGGAACACAGCTTACACCATATATCCACTCAAATGAAGGAAGCGAAACAATTAACAGTCTAACCAGTGAGAAGGCACATCAGAAATGCAGTCAGCATCACGGATGGATGCGAACTTATCCCTTAGAACACTTCACTGACAGTCTACACATCAAACTGGAAATCACTATATACGTAGCTACACATGACTGTACTGATAATTTCAATAACTGTCACACATAAGGTGATCATCATTTTTTCACAGTCTTACCAATGTCACTTTTACAGCATATTAACCAACTGTATTATGTTATACACTAATTGTAATGAGGAATACAAAGATACGCTGTAATCATACAGGAAACTTGAACTCACACAATATGGACACGATTGTCACCACGTCGTATAATAATTAATCACAATACACAGTGGAGACACAGCTAAAGTAAGAGACTATCAAGTGCAGATCCTTTACTTGCATGTCATGTGTGTCTGTGATGTATACCAAACAAAGGGCAGACCAATCCCGTCAGGAAAGGCTGCTGTTCCATTATGCACAGCTAGGCCTTGACACATTTTCACAACTTTCAATGTGTCTTAGGTGCAGAATACTATAGAAATATCATTCTGTGCAGCAAATGGCACATGGCCATCAGTAGGACAACAGCACAGCAGTCAAATAACTGACAACTATTGGCAAAAGTCAATTGCTGAATCAGCATACAAAAAGAGGGACCAAAACTGTAACAAAGAACTCACACTTGAATTGACCTGACAACCGGGGGGGAAAGTTCAGCTCCACTCTCTCCAGGGTGGTGTTCGAAGAGACACCCAGCATGAGATGTTCAATAAACTGCTTCAAAGCGATATACTGAGTCAGGTCTCCTTTAGCCTGTGGTCTCAACAGAAACCTATGCTGCTCAGCACTAGACAGATCCAGCACTTTCAATGTCTGCTTCTGAGCCAATGTTGTAGCCATCTTGCTCAGAAGCTCAGGGCTTAGTGTCTACATTGAAGGAAAGATAAAGTTGCATGTAGCAATAATTAGGTACTTCATTAGTGTCAAAGAAGTTTCACATGGTTCAGACAGAGACTTTAGGAAGTACCATTTAGTGGTAAGTATTGGCAGTGTTTTAATTTGATGGTTTGGCAGATCATGAAAAATCCATCACATTTAACTCCTCACCAATATTTCTGTCCGTGTACAAAGTATGTTGTGTAGGCGATTCCATTAAAGTGCAGCCAATGAGTACATTCACATTTGATATGGACCTGAGTGTCTAGCTACAGAGGAAGTTAGCAGAGCGCGAGCAAGGTGCTCTCTCATAGGGAAAGAACAGGTGAACGAATGTGCACGCTGTGAGGGCAAGTTCCTGTACATGATGAGGATGTGAATGTAGGCTGGAAAGAAGCACAGTGTGAGAGTGACCCCTGACAAAAGAGAGCTAAGATCAGAAGGTATGCTACTGTGACAACATGAAGCCAAAACCAATAGTCCTCCATCGTTGTCAAATTCCGTGACTTCATCAGAATTTTGGACATAGAATCTGCCAAATTTAAAACCAGACAATAGCTTTTAATGGTATATCCACCAAACTTTGTGAAAGCTAATATTTCCTACTATTTGGTATACAGTCCAGCGTGAGCATGTTTTTGGTCTCCCACTACTGATACATTGCCAAAAGGTGGCTTGTCAGGAACATAGTACAGTCACTTATCGAGAACAGACCATAGATAAAATGATCCTATGGACAGAGACAAACAACTAATAGCATTCTGCAGACGTTATATGATGCGCTAGACATGACTAGAGGATGCTGACAATGCGATTGAGTGATAACCTCTGGAGCTATCATGTCCCAGTATTTCAGGTCCACCACTGAAATCGCATAACTTTACTGATTCATACTAAGAACAACTACTTATTTGCCAAAGTTGATCAAAGATGATAATGACTGAAATCCTAAAGCAGCACTACAATTAGAGAGGCAAACACTGGCTCTACTTTTCAACTCATATCTACACAAATTACGTAAACCCTCAGCATTTCTTTGTGTCCAATGAAATGCACTCATTAGAGTGCAGAGAGAAGGGACATAAAAGAATTGCATAATTACTGTGAGCAAAATTCATAGACCATTACTCTGTGCATTGGCAGCAGTGTTAGCATCCAAGTATACAGTATAGGCTGATCAACAAGGCATTACTTGACATGGTAACATTTGACTATATAATATTTATGCATGTGTATATAAGATAAACGAGTCGGTTGCAACCGTAGCAAGTCTAATTCGAAAGAAATGTAGGCAGGGAAGGGAAAAATTGGATTGTTCTGAACTGGTTGGTTAGCTTGGGCTGCTGAAACCCCGCAATAGGGCGTAAGTTTTCCCGGTTTTGATGCTAGCTGGTGCCAATCTTCCCTTTGTTTCGTACATTTCTTTCGAGTCGTGACTTTCATTAGACTTGACATGGTTATATTGGACTCATTTATCTTACATACAAAATAGAATAGGAGCACAGTACCGGGTTGATTAGTGGCTGCAGTCAGCAGCCCGCTCATTCAGGTCCATTGTTCTGTACTGACTTGTTATACATAGGTTCTAAGTGGCAGCAGTTGGTGGCACACCTTCGAGGCTGGTTGAGCCACTACATTGTTCCAAACTGGCCTATAAGGCAAGGAAGGGTGAATTGTTCTGGCTTGGTTGGTTAGCTTGGGCTGCTGAAACTCCGCAATAGGACGTAAACTGTCCCGGGTTCGATACCAGCTGGTGTCAATTATCCTTTCTTCGCCTACATTTCTTTCGAGTTGTGACTTTCATTAGACTTGACATAGTAATTATGTACAACTATTATAGCACTACAATGCATACACATATACAGCTCCTAATCTTTCAGTAACTCAGAAAACAAAGGGCACCCTAAATGGAAGCCATTCTCTGTAGCTGAAGATCAATCTCCTGTAATACAGGCACAGTCCATAACACACCTGCTGCCACTACTGGTAAATCAGTCAGTAGACCACAAGTGCACACATGGTTTACTAAATAAGAAGCCAGTAAAGTGGCCATCCATGCACAAGTTATACTGTTTTGTTGCCTCTATGTGCCATGTCTTCTGAATATGTTAGAGTGGGATACCAGACATACCAAATACTCACACAACTGCTAGCTTATGCACAAGGTCAGAAAGGGAGTTAGGGCAGGATTGCAATGAATTAATGGAATAAGAGATGAAGGACTGGTGGGAACAGGAAATAAATTGCACTACTAATTCTATGTTGCAGCAAGAAGAATGATTACTGTTCAAACCTAGAGATAGCAACGTATAAATGGAAAAATGGCGTCATGGCGATTCACGAGCACGTTTCTATGGATGAGTCTTGCTATTATTCAGACTGTTACTTCTTACGAGATCCCTCAGATCCCTCAGACGCCTAACGTGGAGATATTGCTTGCACCGCGTACCCTGACTGGTGGGAGTCACTCGCGCTTTGTCCATTGCCTGTGGGGACAGCGTTCACACCTTTGTCCCGATCTCCAACACCGATCTCGAAGGCCACAGTCGGCCACAATCACCACTTGCTACTGGTTGTTGCTACTCTTAGGGGACGTTGAGCGAAATCCTGGGCCAGTGTGTCGTCTCTGCGCCTCCAGTAGAAGTCCATCTGAGGTAAACCGGCAACTTTTGCCATCTGGATCTGAGGCTGCGAAGCTAAACTGCCTGGAGGGGACTGACGATGCCCTAGTGATCAACCATCTAAATGTTAGAAGCTTGGTACCCAAGAAGGACGAGGTACAACTCTTTCTGCAAGAGCACAAATGTGCCCATGTGCTTGGACTGAGTGAGACATGGCTAAATGACAATATACCAACTGGTGAGTTGGCTGTTGCTGGTTTTAGTTCGCATAGGAGAGACAGGGGCAGTGGTAGAGGAGGTGGTCTCCTGGTTTACGTGTCTGAGTGTGTGACGAGTATAAGACGGAGTGATTTGGAGGATACTGATCTAGAGATTCTATGGATTGAGGTGAAACTTAGAAAGACCAAACTTTTGATCTGCAATGTATATCGACCACCAGATGCTAAAGCTTCTTGGATGGATAGTATGGTGGTAATGGTTGAAAAGGCAGTTGCTGAGAAGGCCCCTGTTGTGATAATGGGTGATTTCAACTGTGATATGTTGCTAAATGATTCTAATTGTGTTAAGCTTGAAGACATGACGTCTGATTATGGCCTTGTACAGATGGTAAGGGTACCCACTCGGGTGACCCAGACATCTCGGACGCAAATTGATCTAATGTTCACTACAGATGTTATTGGTGCTGTACTGGATAGAGTGGGCTGTCTAGAGCTTGGCTTGAGTGATCACTCTCTTATTTATGGTGTTGTAACTGGTTGTGGTAAAAGAGGAGTGAACACTATGACGTTGGTTCGTTGTTTCAGCAAGTGCAATCTGGAGAGGTTAGTAGCAGAGCTAGATGCAGCACCATGGCATGATGGCGTGATGGAGGCACTTGATGATATGGACAGTAAATGGGATTACTGGAAGATGTTGTTTTGGAAGATTGTAGATTCCCATGTACCCTTGAAGAAAGCTAGAGTGAGAGTCAAAACACTACCTTGGATAACACGTGAACTACGTGTGTTGATGAGGACAAGAAATTACCATTGTAAGAAAGCTAAGAAGACTGGAAGTGAGGAAAACTGGAAGCATTATAAAGAGTTGAGAAACAAGGTGACACTGGAACTTAGGAAGGCAAAGTTGCAATACTTTCGGGCACTCTCCGAGTCTCAGTCAGCAAACAAAACTAAGAAGACTTGGACAGAAATTAATAGGCTGTTGGGGGGAAAGGGCAGAGGTGGTGTTGAGACACTAAGGAAAGATACTCATGCAGAGGTACTAACAGATGAGCAAGCCATTGCGGAGGAATTTGGTGATTTCTTCTCGTCTATTGTTAGGATGACAAATGATGGGAACCCTAGGGAGGTTATGTACAATGTGTGTGGGTTGTTGAAGGCTTGTGATTCAAGCTTTAAGTTCAGCGAAATTGAGGAGGAGGATGTATTGAAGTTACTAAAGGTGTTAGACCCAAACAAGGCAATCGGTGTTGACAAGATTAGTGGTAAACTCCTTTGCATGACTGCATGTGGAATTAGCCGGAGTTTGACTTCACTGTTTAATTCTAGCCTAAAGTGTGGAGATCTGCCAAGTGAATGGAAGGCAGCACTGGTTACACCTGAGAAGAATGGATCAAGTGACCTTGTGGGGAACTACAGATCTATTTCGGTACTCCCAGTGGTTGTGAAGGTGCTAGAAAGACTTGTACATAGGCAGTTGTACACCTATCTACAAGAGAATAGCCTGCTTCATCCCACACAGTTTGGATTTAGACCTGGTCATTCTACTCAAGATGTATTGGTGAATCTAGTTGATGAATGGAGAGAGGCATTAGATAATGATGAGCTGGTGGGTGCCATTTTTATGGATCTAAGCAAAGCATTTGACATGGTAGATCATGCCATTTTGCTACAGACGCTAGCCAAGTATGGTGTCAATGGTGCTGAGATGAGATGGTTTTTAGGGTACCTACGTGATAGGAAGCAGAGAGTGCGTGTTGGTGCAGCCGAATTGGAGTGGGCTAAAATCCAGAGGGGAGTCCCATAAGGTTCAATTCTTGGCCCATTACTATTTATCCTGTATGTAAATGATCTGCCACAGGCTATTCAATCTGGAAATGTTAGGCAGTTTGCTGATGACACCACGGTGTCAGTAGTGAGGGCAGACAAGGGTGACTTAGAGCAGTGTTTGGTAAACGATTTAAAGGAAATTGACAATTGGGTGAAAGCCAATAAGCTAAATCTAAATGAACAGAAGACTAAGCTACTTGTGCTATCAAGGAAGAGGAGAGAGCAGGAGACTATGGAGGTACAGGTAAAGATTGATGGGAAACAATTAGAGAGGAGTAGGGTGGTAAAATGCCTTGGTGTCCTGTTAGATGATAAGTTACAATAGAACGAGCAAGTGAAAGAGGTAAAGAGAAAGGCTTGTGCTGGCTTAGCCAGTTTGAGACGCCTTCAGCATGTGCTACCAACTACCATCAAAAGGAGCATCTATAATGCTATTGTCTTGCCTCGCCTAGATTACTGTTCAACTGTATGGTTAGAGTGTTCAAGGAAGTTGCGCCTGGAGTTGGAGAGGATCCTGAACTATGGTATGCGTATTGTACTTTCAAAGCCTCCCAAAACTCCTAGTGAGGAACTTTGGCAGGTTTTGGGATGGAAGACACTGGAGAAGAGAGGGGAGCTGATGAGAATGGCTATGGTGCACAGATGCATGACAGGACGAGCCCCCATTACCATCAGAGAACGTTTGAAGACAAACGCCCAGATTGGTAATACCAGAACACGTGGCAAATTTAACCTGATCCTCCCCAAAGTTAAAACTGAGTTTTATCGTAAATCTTTTACCTTCTGAGCAAGCCAGGAGTGGAACAAGCTTCCTAAAGAATTGAGAGATTTAGACAATCCTAGTGAATTTAAGAGAAAGAATAGAATTATTGATTGAAATCTTCATTCTCATTTTAATTAATTTAAGCTTGCAAATGACACGTTTCCCTTTTTTCCTCATTAGCCATCTCCATATAAGCACATTGTAAATTGTTTCTATTTCTAGTCTACCTTATCTGTAAATTTTCAGGACCCCCTAGAAGACCAGCATCTTTGCTGAAGGGGTACTTCCTGTTCAAATGAAAATTTATCTATCTATCTATCTAACCTCCCTATGTACCTGAAGGCAATTAAGGCATAACTAAAATTGATCATTGCATGCACCACAACTGTATACAGTGAAATATTGACACTATTAGCATTGCATCAAGTCAATAGTCATCAGCTGCCAAGGTTGGTAGGAGTGCCCCAGCTAGTGTCCCAAAGAACACTTACTGTTAACACATTACTGACATGATAGATGGAGATCCCTACAGAACACCTCACAATACAATTCTAATGGGCAGATACACTATCACCCACAGAGACAGCTTTGGTGCAGGAATGCAAGATTGGATCCAATTCACAGCTTGTGGATTGACATGCATGGTGCTTAGCTGTTTAACGATTAGACAGTGGTCAGCAGTGTCAGAAGTGGTAGCCACATATAAATAATATAGTACACCAACAAGTAAACCTCAGTCAAAGGTTAGGTACCAGTTCTCGGCATTGTGAAGCAGTGAAATGTCCGTAGAGTGGTGGCGCCAGACTCTCGATTGGAGTGGGTAGAGTAGTTGGGCCATACTGAGATGGGAATCAACCAGGCACTGACAGCAGTGGGTGTGGTGAGGAATCATTTCAAAACTAGAAAGCAGTTATTCATTATTGAAGGCCTACAGAGCTGAAAGCTGCTAGTGCTTGAAAGTGACTGGCTTGGACTGTGTGAGGAATGAAAACAAGCAAGAGATGGAAGTAGGCACTGGCAGTAGGAGTGATGAGGAAGAGGCTTGAGAGAAAGAACAACTGTGAAGTGTGTGAGATACGCCATGGAGTGGTGAGAGGGCAAACAGAAGGAAGGAGGTCCAGAGGGAGGACAAGATACTTAGTAATGGAGTGGTAATTAATACTTACCACACACTGCCTCTAATGCCCTGTATCTCTGGTTCTCTGAATCCTGATGATGCATGCAGTGAGGTTAGCTGTTGTGTTACTCTTCAGTTGTCCTTCACAATTATAGGGCAGTACTGGAAATATGGTGTAGGATGGTTGCTGGCAGCAGGAGGAAACGACACGCTGCAACAGATCGAGGGTGATCCAACTTTTTTCGCTGCAAATTTCGTAAGTCACCGTGAGAAGTAGTGCTGACAGATAAGAAACCGAAGCGCTGTTGATACCTCTACACTGGGTGGCTTGTTGTAAGTTTCAATCACAGACAACGTGCGAGCTGTGTGTGAAGTACCACTTCTCTTGTTCCTTGCGACCGCGCGTGTGACCACCCGCCATTTTAATGACGTCACAAATAGCGGCTAACATACAGCGTCACACAGGGCCATAAGATGGCATGTCAAAAACACACTACATTCACTTATTAAGCAGACACAAAACACCATAGCATGCTGCACAGATTGAAGAGATAGTTACAAGATGCATGAGCTAGACATGACTAGATTGGAAGATGTGGACAAGGTGACTGAGTGATAGCCTCTGGAGCTATCATGTCCTGGTAGCTACCTCTGACTTCAGAGTCACTACTGAAGTCTCAGCTTCAACAACAACTTCCAAATGCAGAAAAAAATAGCTTTTACCTTCAGCAGCACTATACATAGAGGAGGCAACTACGGGTTTGAAAATGCCCTCATTAGAAGGTGGAGAGAAAGGACATAACAGAATTGCATAATTGCTTTTAACCACAGTAATTTTAATACACCTTACTCAGTGAAGTGCTAGGGAAGCAGTGTTAGTGTCCAAGTCAGTGCCCCCCTCCCCCCTTCCGTTTCTTAGAAGGGGGATAGGTCCCCTCAGTCTTCTCACACCTCACAGTCCTGGTGCCGAAGGACTGTAGTGATCGGAGGAGCCCTAGTCAGTACAGATCTTCCAAAGTGCTGCTGTTACTCCTGTTCTTTCAATTACAAAAGACCTAGGCCAGATCATGGTGATGAACTTGGCTGGTGTACCAAACTGGCGACAGTAGGAAGCCATTCCATGCACTACTTCTCTGTTGTGTCTGCTGTTACATACTACAGCCTTACATCGTCACAAGCCAAGTGTTAGTGGATGATTTAAGTGCAGGATGGAGATGCAGCAGCAGGCTAAGCAGGTTTAGAGGAAGCAGTCAGCTTACAGCCTAAAGTTGGCACAGTTCTAACCAATTTGGCCACCTTTGAACTACTGTATTACAAACTTTTCAACTGTTAATTATACACCTCACAGAGACTGTTCTTCACCATTCCGATTAGCAGCAGACTTAAGTAATCCCATAAAGCTACATATCTATGTATAAGCGAGCACAACACTTTTAGACTTTAAGTTACCAAACTATTATAAAAGTGTTCCAATGCCTTTGCTAACATTTGACTTTACTACCATCAGACCAATACATTGTTGCTTCTAATAACTTTCAATGAACCAAAAAGTAATGTGCACTCAAAATGGAAGCCATCTTCTGCAATAAAGGAGGCAGTAGAGGTCCATGCTGTTCCCAGGGAGCACATTCCAAATGAGAGTCTTGAGAGTTGTACTTGACATAGTCTCGCGTAGCCCAGACCCTTTCCTTTCCGATTATTGCACAATAACCGGGTGGAAAGGGTCTGGGAGTTTTCTCAAGTATAACTGTTCAATGTCCGTGGGAACCTGGACAAGGTGTGAATCTAACACCTCTTTGATGTGGTACCACAAGTCGTCGTCAGCGAAAATGGCGGCGAGTGTTTGTGCGAGCGAAGACGAACTGGAACGAGACCGTATTCCCGCGATAGTACGTGTGGCAGCAGCCGAAGCAGGGTTCCAAGATCTAAAGCCAGAGCAGATGCAAGCCGTCTTAGAATTCAGCGATGGTCGTGATATCTTCGTGTCGCTTCCTACTGGCTACGGTAAATCTCTTATTTACGGATTGCTGCCCTTGTCATCGAGCGAGATCCGAAAATACATCTGCCGCCGTTTGCAATAGCTTACAGAAGTAGCAGTTCGCCATCTTAGTCTTCGATGCTATATAATTATACAGACGTCACGCGCATCTCCGGTGTAACACCTAATCAACACCTCTGAATTATCGTCCCACAAAGGTGTTAAGTAAACAGTGGCTGTGCGTGGGTGGAACAGCTTGTGCTTAGGAAAACTCCCAGACCCTTTCCTCCTTATTACGCAACAGCGGAAATGGAGGAAAGGGTCTGGGCTACGCGAGACTATACTTGACACTGCAAATATTGCTTGCTGTGAAGATTAGTGTAGGCCCATTATATAATTACACACCAGCTGCCACCATGGGTAAATCAGTCTGTAGGCCACAAGTGCACACACGGCTTCAGTATGTCCGCTGTGTGTTGGTTTGAGTGAAGTATGCTGTTCACATTCTAAATAGAGTGCTGGACTGAACACAGCAAGGTAGTCTATGCACAAGTGGTCAAATGTGTACTGTGAATGTTTATGTTTAGCAAAAGGTGGGATGGACCACATGGATCCACTCGATCAGAAGCCAGCAAAGTGGTCGAGCACAAGTAATGCTCTGTTCGTTGCCTTCATGTGCCATGTCTACTAAACATGTTAGAGTGGGATACCAGACATACCAAATACATAGATAACTAGCAAATTGTGACATTAATTCTTCTTCATCTTCTAAGCATGCTAGATGTGTTGACTACCTGAAATCTATCAACATTCATACACATCATATTCTATTTGCTTACTGCGGCCAGTGGGGCTCACCTCACTTCCCACTGTTTGTTTATGGTCATGTACTAACACTGTGTAGTGAGTTCCTCGCGTGCCAGCTAAATGCATCAGATTTTGATACTCAGAGCCCTTGTCACCTACAGCTACTGTATATTGCTGTTGCACACACACACTTGTGAGTATATGTGCATGCACAAATGTGCATGGTTGGGCCTAGGCCAGTGCAGACAACACCTGCAGCCAGCCAGTGTCACCTATCTGCAGTTGTTACTATATCCATACCACCAATGTTGGCAATGACACAGAGACAGCTTTGGTGCAGGAATGCAAGGTATGATCCAATTCACAGCTTGTGGATTGACATGCATTGTGCTTAGCCATTTAACCCATTAGGACCCAATTTCAAACTTCGTGCTCGTGTACTGTGAGCCCAACTTAAAAATGGCAGCTACGTACAAGCCCCGTACTTTCGTTTTTCCATGGCTTTCCTGGCTTTCCTGGCTTTCCTCGTGCAAAATGTTGACATTGGGTGTTACATTCCATGGTGCTGTTCCTTAGGAAGGCTATGGGGTGTTCGTGGCTCAGCTCTAGATTCTTCGCAAGCGTGTGCTGCCGAAGAAGATGAGAACGGTAAGCGAACGCTTGTATTTTACTTGCTGGCACTTCTGTGACCCAGAAAAGAACCTAGGAGCCGCTCTAGCTGCTGGACTATTTGTTCAACAGCCGTCTGCATTCGTTCTTGTCGCTACGTGCTACGTGGTAGATTTCGGGTCACACACCAAAATGGTGCGTAACTTCGCAAAACGTTTGGCGCTTGATTGCGCAGCGGGAGAACGACCAGAAGAGACGGCGAGAGTCCGAAATCCGACACCAACAAGTAAACCTCAGTCAAAGGTTAGGTACCAGTTGTCGATATTGTGAAGCAGTGAAATGTCAGTGGAGTGGCGGGACCAGAATCCCGATTGGAGTGGGTAGAGTAGTTGGGCCATACTGAGATGGGAATCAACCATGCACTGACAGCAGCGGGTGTGGTGAGGAATCATTTCAACTAGAAAGTAGTTATTCATAATTGGAGGCCTACAGAGTTGAAAGCTGTTAGTGCTTGAAAGTGACTAGCTAGGACTGTGTGGGGAATGAAAACAGGCAAGAGATGGTAGTAGGTGAGTGCATGAGAAATGCCATGGAGTGATGAGAGGGCAAACGGAAGGAAAGAGTTTCAGAGGGAGGATAAGATACCTAGCAATGCAATTTTAACCAAAGTAATTATATAACACCCTTACTCAGTGAAGTGTAGAGTAGCAGTGTCAGTGTCCAAGTCCAAGTGTCCAAGTCAGTGTCCCCCTCCAGGTTTCTTAGAAGTGGGACAGGCCCCCTCAACCTTCTCACAAATCACAGCCCTGGTGTGTGTGGGTCAAAGGGCATACTTGCAAGTTCCTTACGTGCCAGCTAAACCACTTGTGCACAGACAGTCACATTTTGATACTCAGGGCCTTTGCCACCTACAGCTACTGCACATTGCCGTTGCACACACACTTGTGAGTATATGTGCATGCACGAAAGTGGATGGCTGAGCCTAGGCCAGTGCAAACAACATCAACGCTGTCCACCCAGTGTCACCAAAGTGCAGTTGGCACCATGCATACCACCAATGTTGGCCAATTGGAACCAGTCAAACGACACAAGATAGCTTGCACTGTCCAGCCAGTGACATGAGGCAGAGCAAGTACAGCCAAAGGCCATGCTGGTATATATTTTACATTAATGTTTGCTAATCAAAGGCAGCAGGTTTTGTTATCTGTATTCCTCTTATGAGTTAGCAGACTCTGCATACATAATGCACAACACCCACAAGGATGTAAAATATAATTATACAAACGTACCTGCTGTGGGTCCTTGATGTCCTCACACTTCAGTTCTTCCACATGTTCAAAGTAATCCACAACACCACACACCACATCAAGTGGGACATTCCATAAGGTGACCCTTTCCACACTCCTCTGCACCACATTGCCTGTAGAGAGAAAGGTTTGTAAATGAGCTGCTACAAGTGTGAGTGTGGTCCATTATAAGGTTTACACACCATTGACAATTAAGCCTTCCACAACACAGTTAGAACTGCATGGGTTGTGCCATGGTTGGCAGTCAAGTACAATTACCTACTACCATTACTATTACATCAACAACAAGTGAGTGAATCTCTACTTACATTAATCCCATGTATGTAAGTATCCTAGTGAAATGACAGGTGTGTGAGTGATTAGTACATCAAACCACAAGTGGGCAATATCAAGCTGTCACTAACAACTAGAAAGCTACAACAATATGAAACACTAGGACCCAGGTAGCACACAGTGCAGGTTGTAAGGAGAGCAGCTTTGAGACCCATCAAGTCAGTATCTGCACTGGTCATTATCATTACCAGCACTAGTTACAGAGAGCCTGGACCACTAAAGGCAATGTATGACAAGCTGTACACATTACAGTTTACAGACAATGATCACAGCTTACGAGGTCAGTGTGACACATCAAACACTGTCATTCAACTCACCATCACAAGGCCAGTCCCAGCACTGTGGTGGTAGACACAGTGACAAATCTGTCAATGTAGTGTTGTTGCTGAGGCCCAACAGGAGGCGGTGGGTGAATAGCTTGACATCTTCATTAGGTGCCAAGTCACGACCCCACAATTCCAGCTTTGTCATTGTCTTGTTCTGAGCTAGTGATGTAGCCATCTTGTCCAGAAGGTCACGGCTCAGGCTCTGCAGTGAGCAAGGAGGTGAAGTACACATGAGCATATGAATTATCTAGAATATGTAGTCTGTGAGAGCAGGAGGTGGTGAAAGGAGGGATGGCTTACAATGAGACAGAGGAATGAGTGAAGGCTAAGCAGCTATGCTAATAAGTCACCCATTGCAGTGAAGTGGACTGGTGAAGACTTGAGATAGGGGAACAAATGGGGTATAAGCAGGAGAAATGTGTAGACTGAGTGTAGGTAGCAGGGTGTGCAAATGGAATTAGAACAGTACAAGTCTGGAAGGTGCAGCTTGAGCAACACACCAGCCGTGACAAAAGGAAATAAATATGGACAGTTCTGCATAGAGCATGAGTAAATCTGAAAACTTAAAGCTGAGCCCTCTCTCAGCTTGTTCTAGTTATACCAAAAGGCATACACACAACTACAGACAGCTGTCCAATACAATGCACGTCAGTTGCAAACTTGTTTAACATTAGCAGGTTCAACAGATATCGTCAAAGCAGAAAGAAGGTTAGTATAGCAAGGCAACTGTGAAGGATTGCACACACACACACACACACACACGCGCACACACACACACAGACACACACACAAAGCACATACACACGCACACACACACACACACATGCACACGCACACACACACACACACACACACACACACACACACACACTTGTAATACCACAGCCAAGACTTGGCTATGTGGACCCCATGGTAAGCCAGCAGGTGGCAACAAGACCATTGGCTACAGAGACACTAGGGCTAGCAAAACCCATGAGATGAGAGAGGTGGGGTATGGCCTTGAGTGACGACATCAGAGTATCTGCTCTGGGCTCCTGGCTGTCCCACCTACGCTTTTGTGATCTGGACACATACACACTATAGCAACTGATAGAAGAATATGGACAGAGAGATGGTGGTGCAGTACCACTTAGCAGTAAATGGAATTATGTAGCTGCAATGGCTAAATTACAGTACCATTCCAATGCATTATCATCAAATAGTATGTCATTCTTACGTGTGGTTTAGTAACTATTACTAGTACGTCTCCTCATTTGGAGATGAAGCCATTTGAGAACTGGTCGATTGAAGGAACTTAAGATGCAGTTTCAAACAAATCAGTGATAGCAAATTTGAACAAGAACATTGGCAGAAATATCAACTACATTTCAACAATGACAGGGAAGAATGATTTCTAGTATTGTACATTCAAAACCAGTCTTTGCACCTGAAGGCAAGGCATGACTCAAGATGAGCATTGCATACACCACAACTGTATACAGTGAAATATTGACACTATTAGCATTGCATGAAGTCAACAGTCATCAGCTGCCAAGGTTGGTAAGAGTGTCCCAGCTAGTGTCCCAAAAAACACTTACTGTTAACACATTACTGACATGATAGATGGAGATCCCTGTAGAACACCTCACAATACAATTCTAATGGGCAGATACAGTATCACCCACAGAGACAGCTTTGGTGCAGGAATGCAAGATTGGATCCAATTCACAGCTTGTGGATTAACATGCATGGTGCTTAGCCCTTTAATGATTAGACAGTGGTCAGCAGTGTCAGACGTGTTAGCCACATCTAAATAATATAGTACACCGACAAGTAAACCTCAGTCAAAGGTTAGGTACCAGTTGTTGGCATTGTGAAGCAGTGAAATGTCAGTGGAGTGGTGGGGCCAGAATCCCAAATGGAATGGGTAGAGTAGTTGGGCCATACTGAGATGGGAATCAACCAGGCACTGACAGCAGTGGGTGTGGTGGGGAATCATTTCAAAACTAGAAAGCAGTTATTTGTCATTGAAGGCCTACAGAGTTGAAAGTAGTTAGTGCTTGAAAGTGACTGGCTTGGACTGTGTGAGGAATGAAAACTGGCAAGAGATGGAAGTAGGCACTGGCAGAAGGAGTGATGAGGAAGAGGCTTGAGAGTAAGAACAATTGTGAGAAAAGCCATGAAGTGATGAGAGGGCAAACAGAAGGAAGGAGGTCCAGAGGGAGGACAAGATACGTAGCGATGGAGTGGGAATTAAAACTTACCACACACTGCGTTTAATGCCCTGTATCTCTGGTTCTCTGAATGCTGATTATGCATGCAGTGAGGTTAGCTGTTGTGTTCTTCTTCGGTAGTCCTTGCACAATTAAAGGGTGTAGGGCAGTAATTGAACCAATTGAAAGGTGTCAGTGCGACGCAGTCCAACAAACGACTGAGGTGGTTAGCCTCAAGCAGGCCTTCCCTGGGCCAGAGGTGTGGCAAGTCCTGTTTACAATCCTCACAGGCCCAGGAAATATGCTGTAGGATGGTTGATGGCAGCAGGAGGAAACGACACGCTGCAACAGAGGGCGATTCAACTTCATTCGCTGCGAACTTCCGTAAGTCACCGTGAGAAGTGGCACTGACTGATGACAAGAAACCAAAACGCTGTCGATACCTCTACATTGTGGTATATTTCAATGACAGACAACGTACGAGCTCTGAGTGGCACTATTTCTCTTGTCCCTTGCGACTGCGCGTGGCCTCCCGCCATTTTAATGACGTCATTAACAGCGGCTAACATACCTCGTCACAAGGCCATAAAATGGCATGTCAAAAACACGCTACATTCACGTAGCAGACACAAAACACCATAACATGCTGCATACATTGAAGGGAAAGTTACAAGATGCATGTGTTGGACATGACTAGATTGAAGGATGTGAACAAGGTGACTGAGTGATAACCTCTGGAGCTATCATGTCCTATACCTCTGGTTTCAGAGGCACTACTGAAGTCTCAACTTCAACAACAACTTCTAAATGCAGAAAGATTAACTGTTATCTTCAGCAAGATCATATATAGAGGAGACAACTACAGATAATCTGACATATGAAAATGCACTCATTAGAGGGTGGAGAGAAAGGACATAACAGAATTGCATGATTACTTTCTGCCAAAGTTAATAGACTCTTACTCAGTGAAGTGCTAGGGTCGCAGTGCTAGCGTCATACCTCACAGTCCTGGTGCCCAAGGACTATGCTGATCTGAGGAGCCTGAGTCAGTACAGATTTTCCAAAGTGCTGCTTTTACTCCTGCTTTTCTGATTACAAAAGACCTAGGCCAGATCATGGTGATGAACTTGGCTGGTGTACCAAACTGGTGGCAGTAGGAAGCCATTCCATGCACTGCTTCTCTGTTGTGTTCACTGTTACATACTACAGCCTTACATCGTCACAAGCCAAGTGCTAGTGGATGGTTTAAGTGCACAATGGAGATGCAGCAGCAGGCTAAGCAAGTTTAGAGGAAGCAGTCAGCTTACAGCCTAAAGTTGGCACAGTTCTAGCCTATTGGGCCAACTTTTAAACTACTGTATTACAAACTTTGCAATTGTTAATAGTACACCTTGCAGAGACTGTTCTTTACCATCTTAGCAGCTGACTTAGACTATCATCCCGGCTTAGTAGCAGACTTAAGTAATCATATAACGCTACATAAATTATCCATGTATATGTAAGCAAACACTTTTAGTCTTATCCATCCATTTTAATAGCGTTCCGGACTGTTACTACCACTAGACCAATACATTGCTGCTCCTAACTTTCAAAGGACTCAGAAAGTCATGTGAATGTGCACTAGCTCACAACAGGAGCCTTCTTCTGCAACAAGGCAGGCAAAATTGCAATGACTGGCAGTAGAGGTCCGTGCTGTTCCCAGGGAGCACACTCCAAATGAGAGTATTGAGTGTTGTATTAGACACTGCAAGTATTGCTTGCTGTGAAGATTAGTGCAGGCCCATTATATAATTACACACCAGCTGCCACCATGGGTAAATCAGTCTGTAGACCACAAGTGCACATATGGCTTCAGTATGTCCACTGTGTGTTGGTTTGAGTGAAGTATGCTGTTCACATTCTAAATAGAGTGCTGGACTGAACACAGCAAGGTAGTCTATGCACAAGTGGTCAAATGTGTACTGTGAATGTTTAGCAAAAGGTGCACACATGGATCCACTCTATCAGAAGCCAGCTAATTGGCCATGCACAAGTCATGCTTTCTTCGTTACCTTCATGTGCAATGATAACAAGCAGTGCAAATTGTGACATTAGAGACATTTAGATTTGTGTAATTTGACCTATGCGTAACCCGTAACGTGTGGGAAAGTCACGTGCGCGACCGCAAACTGCAAGTCTCCGGTACGCACTACACGTTTTCAACCTGTAGACCAGCTTCTACGCGTATACAATTTACCTGTGCGTGTACATGGTGGATAACACAGCGTTCCCACGTACCGTCTTTTTTATAGTACAGCCTAACCTCTGTTCCGACACCTCGATTGGAGAAAGCGCTTTCAGGTCCCTTCTGCAACTTGTTCAGCTGTTTTTTTTAAAGAAGACTTGGAACATGCCTCTATTTTGGTGGCCAGAGCTGATGCACGACCTGGCTCTCGCCCATGAAGTGATCTCCTGCCGTCGCAGCAAGCTTCATGACTGGGCAGATATAGCGGCACCACCATAACAAACAGTTCTTATCATTCACTATATCACACATCTACATCTAAACTTTCTGTACACAACTACCCCATCATTAACAGACACTGCATTCATTTAAGTCGGAAGTATACATATAACTAGAGCTGATTGCAACACACTGATGAAACACAGAATACCTTCCACACCAATCAGTGCTCACACCTATTTGTTCAGTGTGACATTCACACTGAAATCAGTATTCACACCATTTCCGATCAGTTAAGAGAAGTACTTCATCCACACAAGGATAAAAGCAAAGTCCACAGCTACCCTGGACACAGGATATCCTAGCAGCATGTTGTGTACAGTGGGAGGACCTCCTCAAACAATAAGCAAACAAGTTTAATGTACTGTGAAGTAGAATGTGTCACCCAAAAACAATCCCACCAGGTTATATTAGCTGTGTACAACGTATGTGAACGCAAATCCTCAAAGTAGAGTACCAAATATGCAGTAGAATGTACTGTAAAGTGCTTAGCTCTTACAAACCATGCCCAATAAATAGCATGTGTGTACAACCATGCGGTATCTTGCAACTGCATGGTTGGAGTGAACACTACACTGACAATGGATGTGCTCACAGTGGCAACCAACATGTACAAAGAGTGAACCACACCCATCTAACTACTAGTGCCTGGCTTTGAACAACTACATGCAGTAATAGTGAAAGAGCGAGAACATTGCAGCATGCTAAATGCCTAAGCAGCAGTGCTTTTGCCACTTGGCCAATATACAATGTGTTTGGGCTACTTTATATTATGCTTTTATATTATGTGTGTATCATATCATATGAATAGACAGTACTTTGATAGCTACATCACAGACCATCAACATGGAGACACGACAACCATACTTCCTGTGGCAAGATATGCTCTTACACAATTGGTTACATTCAATGGAAGCACGACTTTGACAAGTTTGGTATTTGAATCCAGAATTAAAGAAAAGGAATAAATGGTCCTTGCTTGTTTCAATATAGTCCAGCTAGGTGCAGGTGTGACAAGGATGCAGAAGAGAGAGTGCACATAGAGATGCATACAGTTGACATACCTCCAATGGATTGGTGATGTTCATACACTGAAGCTCTTTTACACGTTCAAAGATCCCCACTACATTGCACACAATATCAAGTGGGACACGCTCAAAAGAGATGCTCTCCTTGAATTCTTGTGCATTATCACCTACAGAAGAAATGGATATGACACAAAACAGGAAACAGCATACAACCATATGCATGAATGGCAACAGACTGTACAGCTCAGCTGAATGCAGTTCATAATACAGTAGGAAGTCACTTATCTGAACAAGTTGGGACTGGAGGGTGTTTGGATAATCAAAATGTTTCAATAATTGAAGTTATCAACACTCACTGACAATACATTACAATTTGCATATAAAAATTAATTTCGATGTAGCGGTAACTGAATTGTGTGCATACATGTATCAGTTGAAGTAATCATTAATGTGGCCTGTCTTTGATTCTTTGCTCTCTTTTGGGAAGTCTCTAATAAAAGCCATTGGGGTATACCCATAGTTCCCATGGGTACACGGAGTTGCTGCTCAAGGTATATACATACATATGTGAGCACTGTCTGCAGTGATTGGCAGGCAGTTTTTGCAAGTGAGACAGTTGGAGGAGTGACCACTCCTCTTCAATCTGTGAATGCTTGCTAGCCTTCTGAATGGCTAGCACATTCTCTTCACTCTTTATGATATCGTGAACAGTGGATTTTCCAACATCATACTCGCCCACGATACTCTGCAAGGCCCTTCTACCTTTAACAAGCTGGCACATCTTCCCCTTGTTGTCTATAGTTAACACCACTCATATTCACTTACAACTAGTGCTTGTCATAACACATAACAGGAGCCACGGGCAAATTCTCGAAAACAGACAGGACACATGACAGAATTAACACAGTGTTCTCACACAATATGTACGTATAATGGCTAGGCGAAAACATCAGGAAATCTACAGTAAAAAAGGATTCCATTACACCACACTCAAGCACTGGCTGAATTTTCAAGTAACTACACTATTCCAACTTCCTGCCTAAACGTCTACACAGCAGTGCCCTCTCTCCTTCCCCACCTTCATTACTCCCGTATTCTCCCAATTCATATTCATGCACTTCCCACTTAGTCAATGCATTGTCCAATATCTTCAAATTCAATTGTCTGGAGGTACTCTTCACTGTTTGTGACTAACACCATGTCATCCGCAATAGCAAGACATCAGCAATCTCATCCCCCAATCTCATACCATCTCAGACTGCTGAACTATTTCAAATTCTCAAATACCTGGTTTGCCCCATGAGCTTTCTCTGTTGATGGTCTGCTTGAATCCCTTGAGCTGGTGGGCATGACTAACACCAAGAAAATGATCCGAGGTTTGTGCTGTGCAATGACTGGCCCTTGCTGATGAATGTGCACAGTCTCACAGCATTAGTTTATACAGTACGTAAGTACTGACATGACATATTCTTCAGATGCATCTTACTCTGTGGCCACACCCATATCTCACTTTGTGGTCTGAACACCTGTCTTTGGTTCATTCAGCATTTAACCTGGGGAATTTTCTGCAGTGTGACCTCTCAGACACAAACAAATACAGCAGTGAACAAGATAAGTAATAATGGCATAACAAATCCAATGCCTTAATATCTTGCATGCCTTGCTGTAACTAATAGTTAAGTGCCATTCAAGAGGTATAATTATGCAGCTGGATATGGATTTAGAGCCATGCAGGGTACTAGGTGGTATTTGTCACAGATATTCATTAGACAGCATATCGTACGTTGTATAGTGAATCACACTTTACCAGCTCATCACAAAACAGAAGAGGCCAATAACTGTAATGTTCTGTCATCAGGTAAATCTGGACATAGTGTACATATCATGTGACTGGCCATATGTAAGATTGTCTGACAAAATGACCAGTTGAAGCATCCTCCACCACAGTCAGAGCAATCATTGGCATTAGCTGGCACGAGTTCTAGTGTAACACTACAGTGCTGTGTTACTGTGTCTTGCACGTGAGCATCCATGTTATGACATTAAATAATGTAACTGCTTTTAATAATACAGTCTCCACCACATGTAAGTGAAGATAAGTGTGTTGCATGACAGGAGATCTACTGTGGTCGCATACAGGGTAGCAGCACTGTAGATTGTGATGAGATATACTAATCACCTTATAACTACATTGGTAGATACACTAGTGTAATACAAGTGTCAGATGCTGTCATGAGCTTTAGTGATACAGCACCTGATTGAAAAGAAGGCCAATTATCAATCCACCATTTCCACATTTGAGAAACTAGCAACAGAACTACTGTTAAGAATACTAGTCATTTGACATGGCCGAGGTGTGACAAGGGCAAACAGGACTAGTATCTAATGGTTCTCCTGTGGTATTCACCCTGCAGGGAATACCAATTTAAAGCATCATACACAATTATATATACATCAATTACATAGCTGCAATCATTAATCTGACATTAAGAAATTTGCCTAAAACCAATAGCATGTGTTTCTGTACGATTAATTGATGATCAAGCTGGAAATATTCGCGTTAGACCATGTCCAATCATTCTTGGAAGCAGTGTGACACAATGTCACGGCTGTTTCGAGTTGGCAACTTAGTCTTTACATGGAAACTGGGAACCGGAACCGGACTGGCCGATGGAAGGAAGGGACTAAGGCGTTTTTAGCCTTTTCCCTCTTGATTGCAGACAAAATCGCCACAAGATCTTAATAGAACAGTGGAATTGGTAGTGGGCAATGTGCCTTTTAGGTTAAAAGCTTTGATTATGCCTTACATTGCGTACGACTTTGGCATACACTTGTTTCTGTTAACTGCTTGTAGCGCGTCTCTCGAAGTTTTCCTGGCATAATGACTAACATGAGAATATAGGCCATCCATTGTACAACATCATACTTGTGCAACTGTTCTGCTGCCTTTTTCTTACCACCCGCTTTAGGAGCAAATATTCTATGTCAATGTATTGTATGCCGCATACACCGTGATCTGCACGGTACTACTTACCATTGAGCTCAAATATTGCCACAGTAGTTCAGAATGCCAATGGAATCATCCCAAACGAGCACTATCCAGCAATACAAGGGTAACGCTGCAGTGAATCACTGTAACGTTACACTGAAGAACCCATTTAGCGTATAGCGGGAAATCGCTGTACTATTCATGTACTATTCATGTACGTATCATCGTATCATCAGATAATGTAGTAGCACTTCATAATGCAAACTGCTGCTCCTTTGGGACGACTCCATAGGCATTCTGAACTGCTGTGGCATTATTAGAGCTCACTGGGAAGTTGTACTACGCAGTCCAGGGCACATGCGCAGAATAGCTTATTTGCTCCTAAAGCGGGTGGTAGGAAAAAGGCAGCAGAACAGTCACACCAGTATGATGTTGTGCGATGGCTGGGCTATTTTCACATGTTAGTCATTATTCCAGGAAAACTTCGAGAGACGCACTACAAGCAGTTGAAAGTAAAACAGTTTGTGTCCCAGATCTTACGATGGAAAGCCATTGAAACGATTCTAAAGCCCAAATCACCTTACTTACTATCAAGCACACCGTTCTGTGACGTGTCTTTGGTGATTTGGACTACAACCAAGGAGAAATGGGCTGTATACATAGTAACCTCTATGCGAGGGGAATCTCACTGCCGCGAGGTCGGTTTCCAAACCAAAACTAAGTTGCCACATTTTATTCATATTAATCAGCCGTGAATGTCTAATCAAACATTATTAGCTGCAGGTTTTGGGACAGTGTGTGGTTACATTGTCAAAAAGGGCATCAGTACGGCTTGCTACCCAATCAGCAGGTTTCTACAGATCAGCAAGTCAGCTACTCACTGGCAGACAATTTCACAAAAACAATTCTATGTGCAGGGTCATCAAAAGCAGGTTAATTCTCTGCCTGGATTGGTAGTCGATTAGTTGCTCTACCCAATTTGGCAATGGAACAAGTAAGCTGGGCACCCCATGCATTGTATACATAGTGACAGGTGAGATATGTGTACAGTGCAACTGAGTATGGCCTATGTACAATGAAACCTACGACAGCCACCAATGGGTCAGATCAAAGTTAACCTGTATAAAGACATGGCCGCTGGTAGATTGCAATGTGTTAGTCATGCATTCCTGTGCACTACCACCTACAGAAGAAATAGATATGACACTTTAATTAAGAAACAGCATACAACCACATGCATGACTGGCAACAAATGCATTACTGTACAGTTCAGATCAATGTAGCTCTTTAATACAAGTAATTCTGAGTGGACAACAGAATAGTATTCTCAGTGCACCACTAACAGTTAGCACATTTCAACCCATTTGTGTCCATCAGCTATCCAAAATGAAAGCTATAACAATACCACACTATCCTGTCCTTCAAGGACTAATGAGCAATGTAGACAATTACACAGTTAGGAAATTCTTAGCAAAGGGCAGTACAGTCCTTCTCAGCAAAGTGACACCAGGAGACCCAAGAACAAGAATGGACTTCAGAATGACACTAAACACTATTGTTCTTATCACGGTCCAACCATATGTCATCTCCTGAAACATCTCCAGCAGAAAACAATGGCAAATGAATGGAACTATGTTATCACACAAGGTCCTCAGTAAGTGAAGTTGTAGTGCAGTTCGATACGCATCACTGAGATTACAACTAAAGACATCAACAGTGGGGTACAGCTGTTCAGGAGTGTACAGCGCACGCCTGGATTATTACTCAATCTATCATATAATCTGAAAAAATAGCTCCTAAATGTATATGGCAGGTTCACTCCCATGCTCCCATGCCATTCTGCGCACGCTTCAACCATCAAGTGAAGGTGATGAATCATATCTCAGTCTCATTGTGAGACGTAGTTCCAATTTGCTGAAGCAGAAGGAAATTACAGTGACATGATCTAGTGGCGACTGATCTTTGAAGGTAAGGATGTAACCTTCTCGCATCTACAAAGCCCATTTGTTTGTTAAGAGTGTATAACATAGCATCAGAGAGCGGTACCCTAATAGGGTGAGATTCTACGTTCCTCCTTGTTTCCTGTAAAGCGATGGAATCTACATTGTACAATTTGAAATCTGGGACCAGCTGTTCCAGTTCTGCCTTAAATGCCAGACTGGTGCAGATATGGGTTGCAAAGCGTAGGGACTGGCAGTGCTGTGTTGTTATGGCATAAGGGCCTACATCTCCCCACTATACGTCTGATCCACACCTGAAAGAAGACTTTATCAGCAGTTGCAGCCAGCCGTGAACGCAATACACGAGAGAGATGTGACTGTGCCAATGGGGATATATATGAATGCTAAGATAGGGAACTACTGTAGCACAGACACGTACTCTTGTCTGGTGTATAGTCCAAGTGCAGACACAATGATAGTGGAAAGACATTCCTGGAATGACCCAACTTCATCTCTACCAACATGACATACTTGACATGACTGTTCAGTTGATAGCAGATACTCTCAGTGTTGCTGTAGGGATCCATCCAGCATGTGACCTCGGTACAGGCACACCAGTCACACTACAGAAACCTAACAAGCCTCAAGGACCTGTGACAAATCTCCTTCCAATCATAATAATGAAAATGGAGCTTGTAAGATTCTGTCAACGATCTTACTGGAAAGATTCAGACCCAAGCAGAATTAAACTTACAGCCCCACTAGTCAGGCTCAAAGGCTGCAGCTGTGCAGATATCATATTTGCAAAGCGTCTGCATTGCTCCACAGCAATATTATGCATGGTGTAGACGTACACTTCCTCTGTCCCAACCTCAGCAAAGGCTTTGACACACCGACTACAGATCTAAATCTCAATTCTATTCAAACTGCAAGCAACAACGGTAAAAACAAATATGCTAATTGCTACCCACACTGCTGTCAAACACCAGTCTCAGTGTACACATCAAAGACTTAATGGGCAGGCCTTTCAAGCAAATGGTGGGTGTCCCATAAGGGACTATTTTCAGCCTAGTGGCCTTTACTACAACCTTAAATATGGTTCTTCAATAATTAAATGCAGGCAGATTGAGTCCAACAACACCATCAGCAGATGATTCACTAGTATGAACCACAGTGGCAATGCAATATGCTGACGCTGCTGACAATATTTTAACCAATCACAACTCTCGTGAAGATGAGCTGGAAAGTAGTAGACACTGAATTATATACCACCATGTCATCTAATATGCAACACATAGAAACCACAAAGAGTACCTGTGTGCATAGAGAGTGAGGAATGGCAGAAGACATTGGGTGCACTATTATAGGTGACAAACAGCATATGACTCACTGAAAGGATGCAGCTAGCAGGCTTGTCATTCCATTGTATGTTCATAGTATTTGCAGGAGTTGGGGCCTCACAAAATCATTCTATTACTCAGCTCCATAACAGTTGAGTGTCTACAAATAAACTATCCACACTCCTTAGAATCCATTTCATCTTTTTTCTTACACAGGTAATAATACAGATCAGTCTATAATCACTCACACCTTCACAGAATACTATAATGAAAATATTACAAATTCCTTAAATTCATTCCTGAATATTCTGGTATCTAATGGACTATAATAGAAATTGCCAACCCAACTGTTGCTGCTGAATCCTACTTACACGCATCAAAAAAGTATCAGTAAAAATATAAAGTAAAGATCCATCCATTTCAGCCAATTGTGATGAAATTGCTAATGCATTTCATCTTCGCAAAGGTTTCGGGTGGTCTGTTCTATCTGCCTATTTGGTCATGGAGTAACATTTTGTGACCCAAAACTTGTAGTTGGCTTCAAGCCATGCTGTTGCACTAGTCTGTATTCAGGGGCAATGAAAGCTGTCACCAACTGCTATCTACAGAAAGAATATATAATGCATGAATTGATGCTTGAATGATGCTTTTGACACGTGGACAATAGCATTCCATAACAGAATTTTAGTCCATTTCTCTTCACATCTACATTGATGGTCTGCTTGTGCCGTCAGGGATGGCTGTCACTGGGAGGATCACATCTATGGCACCTTGCACTGTGCAGACAGCCTGGAATACTCCATCTCACAGAGTCAACTGGAAGCACCATGTACAACTACTTTCACACAGTTAAACAGCTAGACTACTTACCACTGCGTTGTCCCAGCCATCTAGACTCAACCGTTCATTACTCACTTCAGCCATCGAGCATGTAATTCAAGTATCATAGAAAACAACTGTCTGTTTGGTAATTCTCATGGTGTATACTTATCTCTCTAATTCTGTTGCTGTAGGCCAATGTATTAGGTAAGCTCAAAGACTTGCATCCTAGAATTCATTATTTAAACAAAGTATAATTGCATCCTCAGTCTCCACTATGTGAAACACTAAAGCAAAAATCACTGCACTTTGCACTGGCACTAGCGCATATGAATAATAACAGCCGACTATTACTCTATCAATAGTTCACTTGTTGATCCATAAATGGTTTTAGCCATATTTACAATTAGTCTTGCAACTGCTCAAATAAATTAGTTAGTACTTAACGACAAACACGCAATCTAATAAACCCATGAAGCAACATGGCCAAACAGTGAACAAATACAACAGTTCTATTACCAGGCATGCCTGGAACACAGCTTACACCATATGTATATCCATTCAAATGAAGGAAACAAAACAATTAACAGCTAGTCTAACCACTGAGAAGGCACATCAGAAATGCAATCAGCATCACAGATGGATGCGAACTTATCCCTTAGAACATTTCACTAACAATCTACATCATATCAAACTGGAAATTACTATAATATGTAGCTACACATGACTGTACTGAAAATTTTAATAACTGTCACACATAAAGGCGACCATCATTTTTTCACAGTCTTACCAAATTGAATGTCACTTTTACAGCATATTAACCAACTGTATTATGTTATACACTAGATGTAATGAGGAATATGTAGATACGTTGCAATCATACAGGAAACTTGAACTCACACAATATGGACACGATTGTCACCACGTCGTATAATAATTAATCGCAATACACGGTGGAGACTCAGCTGAAGTAAGAGACTAACATGTGCAGAAACTTTAGTTGCATGTCATGAGTGTCAGTGATGTATACCAAAACAAAGGGCAGATCAAACCTGTCAGGAAAGGCTACTGTTCCAGTACACATGGCCATCAGTAGGACAACGGCACAGCAGCCCAGCAACTGACAATTATTGGCAAAAGTTAATTACTGATTCAGCATAGAAAAAGACAGAATAAAACTGTAACAAAGAACTCACACTTGATTTGACCTGACAACCAGGGGGGAAAGTCCAGCTCCACTCTCTCCAGGGTGGTGTTGGGAGAGACACCCAGCATGAGATGTTCTATAAACTGCTTCAAAGCGATATACTGAATCGGGTCTCTTTTAGCCTGTGGTCCCAACAGAAAATTACGCTGCTGAGCACTAGACAGATCCAGCACTTTCAATGTGTTGTTCAGAGCCAATGCTGTAGCCATCTTGCTCAGAAGCTCAGGGCTTAGTGTCTACATTGAAGGAAAGATAAAGTTGCATGTAGCAATAATTAAGCACTTCATTAGTGTCAAAGAAGTTTCACATGGTTCAGACAGAGACTTTAGGAAGTACCATATAGTGGGAAGTATTGGTGGGGTTTTAATTTGACAGTTTGGCAGATCATGGAGAATCCATCACATTTAACTCCTCACCAATATTTCCGTCCATGTACAAAGTATGTTGTGTAGGCGATTCCATTAAAGTGCAGTCAATGAGTACATTCACATTTGATATGGATCTGAGTGTCTAGCTACAGAGAAAATTAGCAGAGCGCGAGCAAGGTGCTCTCGCATAGGGAGAGAACTAACAGGTAAACGAATGTGCACACTGTGAGGGCAAGCTCCTGTACATGATGAGGATGTGAATGTAGGCTGGAAAGAGGCACAGTGGGAGAGTGCCCCTTGACAAAAGAGAGCTAAGATCAGAAGGTATGCTACTGTGACAGAATGAAGCCAAAGCCAATAGTCCTCCATCGTTGTCAAATTCAATGACTTCATCAGAATTTGGACATAGAATCTGCCAAATTTAAAAACAGACAATAGCTTTTCATGGTAAATCCACCAAACTTTGTGAAAGCTAATATTTCCTACTATTTGGTATACAGTCCAGTGTGAGCATGTTTCTGGTCTCCCACTACTGATACATTGACAAAAGGTGGCTTGTCAAGAACATACTACAGTCACTTATTGAGGACAGGCCATAGATATATGATCCTATGGACAGAGATAAACTAATAGCATTCTTCAGAAGTTATAAGATGCGCTAGACATGACTACAGGATGCTGACAATGTGATTGAGTGATAACCTCTGGAGCTATCATGTCCCAGTACTTCTGATTTCAGGTGCACCGCAGAAATGATTATCGCATAACTTTACTGATTCATAATAAGAACAAATACCAATTTGCCAAAGATCACCATTAATGATAATGACTGAAATCCTAAAGCAGCACTACACATTGAGGGGAAACACTGACTCTACATTTTAACTCACATCTACACAAATTAAACCCTCAGCATTTGTGTCCAACGAAATGTATTCATTAAAATGCAGAGAGAAAGGACATAACAGAATTACATAATTACAGCGAGCAAAATTCATAGACCATTACTCTGTACAATGGCATCAGTGTTAGTATCCATAGTATACATTATAGGTTGATCAACAAGGCATTACTTGACTTGGTAACATTTGACTATATAATAATTATGCATGTGTATGTAAGATAAACGAGTTGGTTGTAACTGTGTCAAGTCTAATTCAAAAGACATGTAGGCAAGGAAGGGAAAAATTGGATTGCTCTGAAGTGGTTGGTTAGCTTGGGCTACTGAAACCCCGTGATGGGGTATGAGTTTTCCCAGGTTAGATGACAGTTGGTGCCAATTTTACCTTCCTTTCATACATTTCTTTCGAGTCGTGACTTTAATTAGACAACTATTATAGCACTACAATGAATGCAGCTTGTAAAGTTTCAGTAACTCAGTAAATAAAGGGCACCCTAAATGGAAGCCTTCTGTAGCTGAAGATCAATCAGTCAATCAGTAGGCCACAAGTGCACACATGGTTAACTTTTCAGGGACTGCTGAGTACACAGTGCACACATGGTTTACTAAAAAAGAAGCCAGTAAAGTGACCATCCATGCATAAGTTATACTTTCTTCATTGCCTTCATGTGCCACGTCTTCTGAATATGTTAGAGTGGGATACCAGACATACCAAATACACAGGTAACTGCTAGCATCATGCACAAGGTCAGAAAGTGGGCTAGGGTGGGCTAAGAGATAAATGACTGGTGGGAATGGGAAATAAATTGCACTACTACTTCTATGTCGCAGCAAGAAGAATGATTTCTGGTACTGTACATTCAAACCTCTCTATGTACCTGAAGGCATAACTAAAATAGATCATTGCATGCACCACAACTGCACACTGTGAAACATTGACATTATTAGCATTGAATGAAGCCAACAGTCATCAGCTCCCAAGGTTGGTAGGAGTGCCCCAGCTAGTGTTCCAAAGAACGCTTACTGTTAACACATAACTGACATGATAGATGGAGATCCCTGCAGAACACCACACAATACATCACCCACAGAGACATGCATGGTGCTTAGCCATTTAATGATTACACAGTGGTCAGCAGTGTCAAAAGTGTTAGCCACATCTAAATAATATAGTACACCAACAAGTAAACCTCAGTCAAAGTTAGGTACCAGTTGTTGGCATTGTGAAGCAGTTAAATGTCAGTGGAGTGGTGCCCCAATGTAATGGGTAGAGTAGTTGGGCCAGACTGAAATGGGAATTACCCAGGCACTGACAGCAGTGGGTGAGGTGAGGAATCATTTCAAAACAAGAAAGCCCTTATTCATTATTGAAGGCCTACAGAGTTGAAAGCTGTTAGTGCTTGAAAGTGACTACCTTGGGCTGTGTGAGGAATGAAAACAGGCAAGAGATGGAAGTAGGCACTGGCATTAGGAGTGATGAGGAAGGGGCTTGAGAGAAAGAACAATTGTGAGAAATGCCATGGAGTGTTGAGAGGGCAAACAGAAGGCTTCTCTGAATGCTGATGATGCATGCGGTGGGGTTAGCTGTTGTGCTTTGGTACTCCTTGCACAATTACAGGGGGTAGCCACTGCTGTGCAGTTCAACAAAAGATTGAGGTGGTTAGCCTCAAGCAGGCCTTCCTTGGGCCAGAGGTGTGGCAAGTCCTGTTTACAATCCTCACAGGCCCAGAAAATATGGTGTAGGATGGTTGCTGCAGCAGGAGGAAATGACACACTGCAACAGAAGGCGATTCGACTGCAAATCTTACTATAATGCACCAAATCTCGAATTTGTTTGTTACCTCATGAAATCGATGCCTTACAGGGAATCATCTCAAAATGCTCCGTGCCAGTTGAGAGACTCGGGGACCAGGTTTTTAGAGGGGTGGCCTTCGCCTAGCTGCCTTGCGGCCGAAAAGTGAGATGTCCTTCGTCCGTGCACGTGGGCCGACACGCTATTTTTACAATTAGCAACCGGCCCTTCCGTCCTTCATTGGCGAACTTGATGCAAGCAATGCCAGTTAAGGGAGTGGGGGGACGCGAGCCAAGCGGGGATGGACAACATTTTCAAATTATGTGCCATTGTTAGCAGCTGCAGCAGCTAGCTTGTGCGCCGTTTGAAGGACTTTCGCGTGGTAGAGGGGTGCCGGACACCTAGCTGCCCTGCAGCCAAAGAGCATGCTTTTTTGCGGTGGACCGAGACGCCATTTTTGACCACTCTTGCAGCCCTTGACAACGTACAGAATTTTACTCTGCCACAAGAATATGACGTCACTTCCTGTTGGCATCGGTTTAGCGTGGGAGGTCCAGCCACGATGATGGCATTCATCCTGACAATATAGTGTATAAAGAGATTCTTTAAAAGACACAGTTGCACAGTTACACAGTTGAATACAATACTTGCAAATCAACTGTTTTGAGGCCTGAACTGTTTCTGTATAAATATTAAATTTCCCTTTACAATACTAATGCTCCTTCAGACAATCTACATAGCTATAGACTATATCATTGCACAGCCTCATCCTCAGTACATACATGAATCACCACCATGCACATGCATGCCTTTAGCCAGTATGTTGAAGATGATACCATTAATTTCATACACTAAATTGCAGGCATGACATTGTCCTTTACTTTGTGTACTGGCATGTGCTCCACTTGCGGGCACTCCATGCTATATAATGGTACAATCTGCTTAATGCTGCCCCATGCATACTCACATATGCCATGCACACGACATTGCAGATACCAACATACTGCCCAGCTGACATCAACACACTGTCACACAACATGCTGGCGTCGGTAGACAGGTGCCAGCGTGCCATCGTCGACGCGCCGGAGCAGGGAAGCCTGCCAAAGGCACGCTTTCCTGCTTTATTATAAACTTGCACGTAATAACATGGGGTACAAGCTGCAGCAGCACTTGCTTTTAATTAGCTCACACAATGATGATCATCATGTGAATAATCTTAATGTACTGAGTTCTAAACAAGTTGTAGAATCATTGGAGAGCACTGTTCACATAATGACATTTGAACGTGGTCATGTGATTATAAAAGTCCCTGTGTAATTAAACAAGTTACTGTAAATTTCTCTCTAGAATTTATTTTAGTGGTATGGCATGATATTATAGCATGCCCTCTTGTATCCATACATCACCACAAGATTAGGCACTGGCTAATGACAAGAAAGCGAAACGCGGTTGATACCTCTACACTGTGTGGCTTGCAATATGTTTCAATGGCAGACAATGTGTGAGCTCTGTGTGGCACAATCTCCCTGCCCCCCGACAACGTTGTGGCCTCCCACTATTTTAATGACGTCACAAACAGTGGCTAACATACAGCATCACACAGTACCTCTGATTTCAGCTCAACTATTGAAGACTTATAAGCTTTGTAAATATGTACAAAACAAACTACTTCCAATTGACTGAAACATTAGCTTTGATGATAATGACTGAAATCCTAAAGCAGTTCTATACATAGAGAGGCAAACACTGGCTCTACATGCCAACTCACATCTACACAAATTAAACCCTTAACATTTTGTTGTGTCCAAATAAAATGCACTCATTATAGCGGAGAGAAAGGACATACAAGAATTACATAATCACTGTTAGCAAAAGGCAATGCACCACTACTCATTGAGGTGTTATGGCAGCAGTGTTAGTGTCCAAGTATACATACTGGCTGATCAATAGGGCATTACTTGGCATGGCGAACATAAACTGTAATACTATCAGCGATTTTAGTCTTTAGGCCAACCCGAACGGCAATCAGAGTCTACTTTCATTCAGGCTGTTACTGAACCACATGTAATGCCTGTGCTGCTTCTTTCAATGCGACAATTGGATTGCATTAGAACTTGATCAAAGAGCTGGGACACATTCCAATTGAACTAGAGGATTTTGAACTGGACAAAGCACAATCTAACACAACTGCAGTTCACCACAATGGGTCAGCAGATAGTAAAGACTAAGATCTTGGACAGAAACGTTTCTGCAGAGGGTGCTGGGCATGATCCCCAAAAGCATAAGTTGCACATCAAAACTCTACAACTCCCAACATCCTACAAAGATGGAGCGCCACAGACAGCTGTCCATCTTTGTAGGATGTTAGAGAGAGGGAATCACTGGTTGCATTCAATAGGGACTTTTGGCCGCTCTAACACCACTGGTGTAGTCGGCTGGTGGTGTAAACCCAGTGATCCCACTGCCATCAACTGATCCTGTGCAGTGGCACCACTGCAAAAGTCTCACTTCAACACTGACTGATGTATGTAGCTATAAGCGGTTGGCTAATGCCTTAATGTAGTGACTGAGTAGTTAGTAGTCACTGCTGTTGATTGCTGGTTATGAATATCATTATCATTATTATGCCATTATTATGTTTGTGTTCTGAGGTGCAATGTATTAGTGATTATTATTCTTACGTATGTTGTACTATTATTAGTATCTGCACGGTTACATGGCTGTACATGGTCTGTATTGTGCCTTTGTTCTAGTGTTCATTGATTGTCTTGCTGAGCGGATTGCTGTGACAAGTGCGGTGCATGAGCGTGGCCCGACCGACTGTTCCTGAAGTGTAAGAGGGTGCAGAACATTACACTTAATAAAGCTATGCCAAGTCCCAACCTGTAGCCATACATGCTCTGTTGTATTGCATGGTCCTTTACGGGTGCTTGCCCCTATTAATGTGCATTCACACATAGAATTGTGACTGCACATCAATATATTCACAGAGAAATAGAGGCTGGATGCAAGACTACTTGCTGTGAACTCAGAAAGTTGAAACTAGAACCACAACCAGAGTTAGTCTAGCATACCACACTTCCCTGTGGAGGGTCTGGTATTATAGTGTAAGCCAACTTGTGCCATAGGAATGCAATTATTCCATAATTGTGGTTAACTCTTGCAAAATGTTGTCCATAGTGCAGCAGTGTGGCAAGTGAAGCATGAAGTGCCCAATTCTCATTGTTTTGCTTGTGCAGCTCGTACTTGCCATGCTTTCAGAGTGAACCCGAGTGAGTCGCAGTGTGTCCAACAATATCCTTCAAGTCAGCCAACACCATTTCTTTAAAATTTACGCTGGCAATCGGTGAATATGATTGGCCAGTACAAGATTTTGTCCTGGACACACGTCGACGTAGGTAATAATACCGGACCCTTCTGCAGATGGGTCTGGCATGTGAGACTACAGCAGAAGTAGCCAAGGGTCAGGACCATGGACATTATTATTAACTGACAAAAATACATTAAATATCACTGGAAACATAATATGTAGCCATACCACAAAACTGCAAATGTTAAAAGATGTAGGGGCTGCCCACAGCTGGCATTACAATAGCAAAATATAATGGAAGATGATAGCTATCCATTGAAGACTGTCATATGAAGCACATTAGCACCAGCTATATTCTATATGCAGAGCTGGAGCAGAATAACTGTTTCACAGAATAGGCATCAATTAATGCTGATCGTGTGACCTCTAGCAAATGTGATCCTTTATAATGGGTCACATGACTGAAGGTTAAATCACTTAATGCACACGTGCATTAAGTTGTTAGTGCACACTTTAACTACATGTTCAAGGCCTGGATGTACACAGCTTGTTAGCCGAAAACAATCCATGAGGGAGCGCTACATCTCTTCCACTGAAGTGAGTGAATAATTCCATAACTAACAACACGTTCAAACACGGTGCCTCTGAATCTCATTGGACGGATGTCATGTGATCAGCATTTAACATTTAGACCACATTGGCAGAAGTTGCGTTGTTTAAATTTAGCGCTTGTGGATGACCAATAAAGGTCGCAGTTGCATAACGCACAAGCCAAAGGCGAGTGCATTTTGTAACCCTGGTTTTATTGCATCATCCTCAAGTGCTAGGATTAAACAGCTTAAGGCTCTGCCAACAGGGTGTAAATATTACCTAACCATCAATATAATCATCAGCATAACTTCACAATTGTACTGAGATAATGTACACAGTCATTAGGAGGTCTGAGTGACAGTGTGGAGAACAGATCTAATGGAAGTGTTAAATTACTTTCAGCGAGTCATTCCTAGAGTGAGAGCAGTAGTGAAATTATGTGAGGGAGTACTGTGCAATATCCCACATGCCTAATTGACATTAGCTAATGTTGAAATGAATAGCATAAAATGGGTACTGTACATGTTTATGCAGATTGATTCCTACAATATTTCCACTCAACACCAAAAACCTAGTGTGTGTCACAAATGCTTTGGATGGTACAATCATCAATCTTCAGTGTATTCCTAAGGTTGCACAATCCTGCTTAGTGAATAAATGGGCTTACTCACACACAGTTAAAAGAGAAGGTCGTGCACAGTATTTTTCTAATGTCACTACGAAATAATAAAATAAATCACATATAGCACAATGCTGATGTGCATGTCAATTGTGCTCTAACAGTATGCTTCATACATGCAATGCACACTGCATGTTGCTGATCTCACTTGTGTGGGGTCTTAAATTTCGTAGTTCACTTTCATCCTGTTGCTGTAAATCAGTTCCAGGACCACTAGTTCAAGTGGGACGACATGAGGCAATTCACCTTCAAAGAGTAAAGTAGCAACAGGCTGTTCAGCTGTAAGGGACACACAAGGAAACACCATACAAGGCACAGCATAGCAAGACTTGGTGAGCAAATCTAGTAATATTAACTACATGTACAGTTAACAGCAGGAGCACAGTATGGGATAGAAAATTAATGCTCACAATAATCATCAGAATTAAACTGAAACGCTATGTCACAATGCACATATAATTATTGTATACAAGTTTGCTGTCCTCATTCAGTGCTAAGCAAACCATTCTCTGAAAACCGTTAAACACACAAATAAATCTACCAGTATATTTGCCAGGAATGAGTGATTGCCTAAACTAATCCACAGCACAGTCCTCATTGGATACAAACAGAGGTTGGCCACAACTCTGATTGCACAACCCATTTATGATGTCAACACTTATGAATAATACTGTTGCGCGATGGTTGCAAGCGACCAGGAAAAAGAGTACGTTGGCAGTTTTTATGCAGAAGAGTGACCAGTTTTGCTCTCCTTCCTCATACTTCCTGCCATGTTCACTTGTACGTGAAGAAGCTCCCCTAGCTCTTCTCTGCCGTCTACCACCTCAGTGACATAAAGGCATAAGAGAGGTAGTCTTATCAATTATAGGTTGAGCTTCAGCAGCACTTTTGAATAGTGTACAATGTGTGCAGATACCTGCAACTTCAAGCGAGTAAGAGAGGGTACCCTACAGTTCAGTACATTACTTTGTATTTGTGCATAAATTTGCTATGCACGCCTTCCAGCTACTGTCACATAATACGTGCACGTGATACATGGCCACCCTCCTCTGGAATACACACTAGTGCCAGAGCATTTAGGCTAGGAAAGTAGTAGTAAATATTATACTTATTTGTTATTCATACCTCTTTCTTCATGCATACACATTGTCAGAGATTTGGCAGCTTCTACCCAATCTGAACAGATCATGGAGGAGGAAAAAGAACCAACAGTGCATGGCATATACCAAACATGGTTAAGGTTTCAGTATCATCCTTGTGGCTGCTTACATTTTATGTGTAATTGTGTAGAATCACAAGTCATTATATAGTGCCGTTTAATCATTCATATATACCACTACAGTTCACTGCTCATATACGCATAATATAGGTCCGAATGTATGACAGTCATTCAGTCTAAAAAGTTATACATAATTCAATGTAGTAACTACTAATAACCTATTTTCACAATTCAAGATTGAGGCTGAATAAGTGCACCTTATACACAGGACATAATTAATGACAGGAGAACACTGAAAGTTCACTCTGACTTAATTGAATCTCTATGAAACATGCAACAAGTCAGTGGTAAAGGTGACCCCTAAGAAGAAACCTAAAGGCTCCACAGTTAGTGTTCATGGTTGGGTCCTGTGATCACGACCATATACATCTTATTGCTCATCTCCGGCAAAGTGTTGCATCAAGTTCTTTGAGATCATTACTTGGTCTCCTGACATGTACCATTTGTGACAGAAGGACTAGATAAATCTACATTCACATGTTTGTGCAGCAGCACAATCTACAGAAACTACAAGTACACGTTATTCAGTATTATCTACATTCAAGAACACCCTAATGAATGAATAACATGGAAATAGCACTCAAAATCTGGTATATTTTCCCATGCATGGGTTACTGTACTTCTACCTCAGCAATATACACCTTGAAGTGGCATTCAGTTACATACGCAATCAAACAAGTGCTGCTACCAAAGCAGAGCGGACACAGGCACAATTGCTGAATGCATCAAGGTTCACCTTTAGGGTGACATTTACTGACGGTCAGATGTAAGCCAGAAGCTGACTGGAGTACAGGGGAGAGAAGATTACCAATGTGAACTCGAATGTCTTTACGGCAGACAACGATGAGTTTCTTCATGATCTGGTGATGCTGCAGACAGTAACCATAAGCGACAGCACTGTAAGGAGTCCTTGGCTTCACTTCTGGGCTGTCTTTGAATGCATTCTTCATTGCAGCACTAGTGACATCACTATTCTGTGACTCGTAAAGAGACTGCAATAAGAAGTCCTGGTCTTTTACCTTTGAGGTGAATAGGAGTGCATCAAAGTTCTCTAGTTTGGTTATCCCACAAAAGAATTTCCACACTTGAGCCATGTGGGGTTGTCCAAGGTACTCGTCCCAGATCTTTTGTTGAACTGAAACATCCTGCCTGGAAATGTGGATGGCACTGAGGAACTCTTGAACGGTCAGATGGAGAAAATAGAAACTGTCCACTGCTGCGTCTTTACACCTCAACTTGCCCACAGGGCGTGCTGTTAGGAGACCACACCCACTTTCACGATTTGAATACCTTGATGAAAGACCCTTGAGTTCTGATGATGTAAATATTACCTTTTGTTCAACAACACAGGTGTAAGCAATGCTGCAGAGTTGATAAAAATCATGCTCATCAGAAAGGTGCAAGACAGAGTCGGCTCGAGTGTCTGAAGACCCTGAATTGAGCAATAACTTCTCACAGATAAATGCATCATACACCTCAGTCAGAGTGCGGGGGAGGTTTTCCTGGGATAGGTACACAACACAAAGTATGGACAGGACCACTGGGTTAGAGTGGAGGCCTTTCATTTGGGGAAACTGCTCCAACTTATCCAGAAATGAGTCCAGCAGGTCAGGTCGGCCTTGCTCCTCAAAGTATTGCAGAGCAAAATTCTTTATTTCAACCTTTCCGAATCCAAGCACCTCCACATTCACAAAATGCCTACTAGCTTTAGACATGTCAATATGCTGATATATCTCACTGGTGACTATTGACCTGGATGTTAGTACAATGTCACAGCTGGAAAGTGGAGACTGAAGAGAGTGTGTCAGAAGCTGATGGAAAAATGGACACTGGCGCAGTGGGGCAGACAACTCATCATAGCCGTCTAAGATGAGGAGCACTCCTCTACCAAGGTCCTTTTCAATTGCCCTAGCCACCACCTCTGGTGTGCATCCTTCACACATTAGGCCACTGAAGTGCTCCAGCAAGTGTTTGGTTTGAAACTCCTCAGGTCTACCATTATAATCAATTAGATTGCGCAGCTCCAACAGAAGCACCAATTGATAGTCAAGTTGCTTACACCTCTTAGATATATCTTGACACAACTTCCGTGCTAGTGTGCTCTTTCCAACACCAGGAGCACCACTCAGCACTAGGAGCTTAAACTGTTTAATCATGTTAGGAAGATCATCATACTTCACTTTGCCTTTGACAAGTGTTAACACCTTGTCCACACCTTCTGGGTCGCACACTGCTTCAACAAATCTTTGCTGCTGTTTCTCATAGCCTAATTTGAACGGAGCCATTGCAAGCTTTACAAACTTCATTGTGTGATCCCTGCAGAAATTGTCTTGTACAATTTGCATTTGGTCATTGTAGGCTTCTACATTCCTGAAGAACAGCAGCACCATCTATATACAGAAGACAATACAAACATATGGTACTGAAGTAAACCCTAACAAGGCATACAATGTTGTGTGTTGCATGACACAAGATCAGTCACATGTTCAAGATTACACCATCTACAGTTGATTCAAAACACATCTGCTGTAAACATTAGGTCAATGAGTCAATTTGTCCGTAAAATTACATTGGGTAGTCTTGCAAGCTCACAGTCTACCAGTAGTACACGTCTATAGTATACCAGAGGCAAGGAATGAATCAGAACTGATTAATTTTAAGGATCAAACGTTGATCACTTCTATAATTCATTAACACAAGTCAATCACATCTGGGTTCACTTTGCTTGTCACCAGCTGGGATATAATAGTTGGAGAAAAAAGCTTGCACTATTTGTAATAAACATGCACTTTCTGACACAGAATAGTCTCGCGTAGCCCAGACCCTCTCCTTTCTGGTTATTGCACAATAACCTGGTAGAGAGGGTCTGGGAGTTTTCTCAAGTGTAACTGTTCAATGTCCGTTGGAAGCTGGACTAGGTGTGAATCTAACACCTCTTTGATGTGGTACTACAGTCGTCATAAGCAAGTCAGCGAAAATGGCGGCGAGTGTTTGTGCGAGCGAAGACGAAGTGGAATGAGACCATATTACCGTGATAGTGCGTGTGGCAGTGGCCGAAGCAGGGTTCCAAGGTCTAAAACCAGACATCAATACACATCTATATTATACCAAAAGCTAGGAATGAATCAGATTATTTTTAAGGATCAAACATTGATCACTTTTATAGTGTATTTACACATGTCGATCACATCTGGGTTCACTTTGCTTGTCACTAGCTGGGATATAATGGTTGGAGAAAGAACTTGCTCTATTTGTAATGAACATGCACTTTCTGACATACAGAAATACATATAATATAGCTACATCAATGATAATTGAGTGGGAACGATTCAATGCACATCTGCTCCATCAAATTATTGCATATTTATTGGCTAACTAGTTTAAAGCAATCCACAGCGAGCGCTTCATAAGATTAAATAGGTAAATACTGGATTTTATGATGATCAGCCTTCTACACAAGTATAGTGATGTCTCAGAAGGCAGGGGGATCCTTATTGATGGCAAACAGTGATCACCTTCCCCAGCTAGTCATTCTACAAAGATACAAGGGGCTGTTTCGTTCTGATAAGGGCTCATCAGTGTGGTGTACTGATGGATGCCAGGATAACTAGTTACTCATTTAAACACTTATGGTTTCAACAAGAGCAGATAGAGATTACATGATTACGAACATGAAGCCATATGAATACCTAAATCTGAAAACAATACCCCTATGCTGCGGCACCCTATATTGCTTCAAACATGTTTCAAATTAGTTTATTCTGGTTGTATCAGCTTTAAACAGCCATATATACTGTTTGTTCATCAAGGCTATTTAATAGGGTTAAGAGAGAATGCTTCAAAAGCAAGACTCTGAGGAGTGACAGCAGGACAGCAGGACATGTCCCCACCTAAATCGAGATGGCTTATACCTTTGCTTAAGCTTGCAGATGCCACAATGGAAGGGCTTGTAAATGATGAAGAATGGTCATGGCACAACCAAATTGATCACATTAAAAGAAAGTGCTTCTCAGCTCTATCAACATTAAGGAGATATAAGGATGTTATGCCCAGCTGGTATGCACAGGAGGTTCTTCATGGCACTTCAAAAGCATTTAGAGTTACTGGTATTTCTGTAAAACCTCCTGAATGTTGCTACATGCTGTATGCTACATCAATGATATAATTGAGTGGCAACGATTCAATGCGCATCTGCTCCATCAAATTATTGCATTTTTATTGGCTAACTGTTTAAAGCAATCCACAGTGAGTGCTTCATGAGAATAAATAGGTAAATATTGGATTTTATGATGACCAGCCTTCTACACAAGTATAGTGGTTTCTCAGAAGGCGGGGGGATTCTTATTGGTGGCAAACAGTGATCACTTTCACCAGCTAGTCATTCTACAAAGATACAAGGGCTGTTTCCCCGTGCATAAGGGCTATCAGTGTGGTGTACTGATGGACGGCAGGATATAACTAGTTACTCATTTAAACACTTGTGGTTTCAACAAGAGCAGATAGAGGGGAAGGATCTAAGTTATAAGCTTGGTTTCATTGTCATGAGCTAGTTCAGTGCATTACAAAGAGCTATGGGTAGCAAACAGGCCAGGCTAGGTAGAACAAAGAGATAACCACTGGATTTTACACCAACCAACCCTCTACACCAGTGATGCCAATAATAGGGTCTCTGGCCTCTCAGCCTTCTGAGGCTCCAATACTGGTGTATATAGAAGGCTGTTTGGCGTAAATCTAGTGATTAACCTCTATTTTCAACCTAGCCTGGCATACATGAGATTCATGAAGTTCATCCAGGCTATTTAATAGGGTTAAGAGAGAATGCTACAACAGCAAGACATTTAAGAGCGACAGCAGGACAGCAGGACATGTTCCCACCTAAATCAAGTTGGCTTACACCAATGCATAAGCTTAGAGATGACACAATGGAAGGGCTTGTAAATGATGAAGAATTATGATGGCGCAACCACATTGATCATATTAGAAAAAAATGTTTCTCAGCTCTATCAACATTGAGGAGATACAAGGATATTATGCCAGCTGGTATGCATGGGAGCTTCTTCATGGCACTTGTTATTCCACATATTGATTACTCTTCTGTACTATGGATGGACTGTGCAAAGAGCCTGGCCTGGCACCAGCATATCTTAAGATCTGGTTTGAAAGAAATGCTGATGTAGGATATATCAAGATATGGGGGACTAATGAATGTTCACCTGGAAATGCCCAAATTGATTGGTGTAGAAAGTCATTTTCCATTCAAGGTGTAACAGTGCTGAGTGTGGCTTCTCGTCATGTGACTGTCACTTGCCTTTGTAGGATAATATACGTGTTGATTCTATGTCATGCAATTTATTAGTGTATTACAATGAATGTATTTTGTGTAGCGCAGGCCATGAACGCCGCTTTGTCTTTCTTTGTTACGTTGTCTGGTATCCTATATAAGTGCCTGTACTCAGTTTGTGCTTGCCTTAGTGCTCAGTGCAGTTGCCCAGTGTACCCGCGACCGTTGCGTGCACGCTCCCTCTCAGCGATCCCAGGCCGTCGATCATCGGCCCACGATTACAAGGGGGGCAAAGACTGGAACATTTTACGGCAATGGATGAAAGAACTAGCAACATTGCAGTATTCAAGAAGCATTTAAAATCATATTTATCCAATCAACATTTTAACTGATTTAATCCTACAATTACACTCTTATTGCAAACAGTGCACTTAAGCTATGTATTGTATGTATACTTGCAGGACTCCCTGGCAGATCAGCCAATTTGAGCTGAAGGGACTATCCTGATTACAAAATATAATTGATGATGATGATGATGATGATGGACTACGAGTACCTTACAAGATTCCGCACAGCACTCCTAGCTCACCTTAAGTAACATAATATCTAGACAACATCTGTTTAGTGCTTTCATTGACAGACATGCACATGCATGTACATACAAAGCATGTACAAACAGCAACCTACCTCCATAATAACCTCACTGTTCACTGAGGATGACCTTCCTTCAGATCCTCCTACTCTTCTGTCTACTGCAAAGCAAAAGTGTAGAGAGAGTCACATTACACTCAAAGACATTATAGTGACATTGCTGTCAGCACAGGAATCTCAACAATAGTCAACTTCTTATGCTACACAAGTTAGTCATAATACCATACAGGCTCACTTCCTACTACACATGCCCAACATTGTGCACAGTTAGTTGTGCAGTGGGTATCACAAGTACAGTGGGAGGACCAGTCACCTGAGTGAGCACTTAGTTACAAAAACGGTAACTGATTAAAGTATTACCAAGGACATACAATTTGGCAGCCATGGTAACCCACACAGTTTACATTCTCTAGTATTTGCATTCACTTTTATGACAGATATGACTAACTGACTACGAGAAAGTTACATAACCAAGCTGGCCATCCAACAAAAACACAATATGCGGCAATGTATACCAGGCCTATTTTCCTCATTTAAAGTAGGCCTGGATGTACTGTCTGAGGCTAACAAAATAGAAGCACCATTACGATTAGCACCAATACCTTTTCCTCCTTGTGCCTTGAAGCGCTCAGCCTCCTTCTCCAGCTCATCTGCCCATACAGCATAATTGCATTCTCGCAGCATCACACAGAATGTCTGAAAGTCTTCATCTCCTTTACCACGTAGGGTCTCAATGACTCTGTTAATCTGTTCACTATTGCTGGGCAATTCCCTTATCTTGTGAGCTTCGCCTCGACTCATGAATCCACCTGCCGGTTTCTCCAGTTTACCACTGAGCCCTGTGCTCAATACCACATTCAGATTGAGCCTCTCTCTGAGAGAAACTAAAGCAGCATCATTCCAGTGGCTCATGGGATGGATGCTGCTATCTGTGATGCAGACAGCGGGAAATGGGGACATATTCTTTGGTAAACTAGTTTTCGATACAACACTTACACTGGGCAAATGCTTAGTACACAAAATGATACTGATCAAGCACCAACCTTGTTGCAACCACCAATGGACAAAGTACATACAATACCAACAAGTATTTTGAGTGAAAATTCATGGGGCTGCCGCCCCAACTTGAAATGCTTGCTTCCTTCGGTCACTGCTCACTCACGATAGGTAAACATGACATTGTGTCATACACTTCGGTGACCTCAGCTCACACAGACACACACACACACACACCACACACACAAGCACAGATGAATCTCCAGCAGACAGACACACGACTGACTGCTTACAGCACATGCATTTACAATGAGTATTTACAGAAACATAATGTACCAAGGAACTCACAGTCGCGAGAGTAGCTAGTGTTCTGTGATGGCAAAAGCTACGTACATAGTTTGCTACAGCGCAGTACGCGTGGGCCAGGTCTGAAGAGCATTTAGAAGTGCAACTGTGCACGCTAACCTTTTTAATGCTACAGACAGTTGAAAAATGTTAGCATGTACATATCACGGCACTCGCCAGTTTCTACATTACTCCTGTCATGTGTTTCAGGTGGCGGAGTGAAGTCCTCCGAGGCGGGTGTGACCATTCTCGAAGAAGGCGCAGGGTGAAGTCGATGACCTGTTGGGCGCTGTCTCGAAGCTGTCTCTTTGCCCGTCGGCCAGAAGTGCTGTAGGAATCTGTTCCATGATCAGCGGCAGAAGAGAACATCCAAAGTTCGCTAAGACGACATTTAGAAGCCGGTTTTGAAAGCCCCTCGGTCTCGCACACAGTCCACTTCCGGCCAAATAGAATGGCCAAGAATATAAATTCCCTATACCCAAACTTCACCCAATACATTCAATATAAATGTAAGCATAGACTCACAACCGTAGTTTTATGTATTATATATATCTGCATTATATATCCGTAACATGAAGCCATACAAAAAATGTCAAGTTGAGAACAATATAGGGGCTGCCTGTGGCAGCCCCTAAAAATGTGAAGAGAAATATACATAAATTACTGTGGGCATTTGTGTGGTTTAGAATTTTCAATTATCGCAGATCAGCAGTTATTTGTGACAGCTGAACGAGTATGATTATTTTGAATTCAGGTTCTGGTTACATCATTGGTCAATCTGTTGCCACATATGAATAGTAATATATAATATCATATGCACTCAAGGAGTCCATAATTTGCTGAGTTGTCATTATCGTGGATTTGGCATTTCTAAATATGCAACTGCTGGACTAGCCAGGGCTGTAGGAAGCAGTACTGTTTGAGGGAAAACTAATATTTCTCTGTTCAATAAATGCCAGCTTTTTAACTATAATTATCTGAGCAATACAATAATGTTCTTGTGTACTGTACACTACTTTTGTAAGGTCATACTAAGAAGACTATGTATTCACTAAAATGTCTTTCACTGCATTTCTTCAAGCTTTACAGAGTTTCTACTTAGAAGATTACCAACAGCGGTCATTTAATTACATTCATTTTCCATTGTTCCTCTTCCTTAATAATACTTCTACTTCCTGCATTTGGGCATCATGTCACGAGAGACTGTTCAGACAGTAGATTTGACACTAGTGTGCTAGCTGATCTATTGGCAGTCTCTTGACAGGCGTCCTCTGCTACCATGTTAGTCTGGGTTGTTATCTCCTACTTCCTGCCTATGCATGGCACAGGCAGGAAGTAGGGGAACAGCACCAATCATCAAGGCTTCCATTTCCAAAGTGTTCCTTTGAAAGATAATCGCTACATCTGTTGTTCATGACACAGAAACTAGTACTGAACTACCTCATGCTACTACATGTCTACAAGGAGCGCACAATGATGTTAAAATATACATTAGGAGTATTTAGCTACTACATTTCATTGAAGGTTTTTGTCGCTATGCATTGCCTCTAGCTATATGTAGTCGCGGCTGCAGCATCAAGAATGCACTCATATACTACAGCAAATGCTAAAATATTTCACTCACTTTACTCGCAAACATTCCTTACTTTGGCACTACCACTCTATAATGGCTGGCCACGGGCCTGCTAGCTAGAGATCACCATGCATGTGTGACTGAGCCAAATATGGTTGTGACTTCACAGGAAATGAGAGAAGAAACTTCATGTGATCATGACGACAAGTCAACAGTTTCAGCACATGGGAAGGGAAAAATAGCCTGGAGCACATGATACTAAATTTGTGTGTTGTGTTGTTATGAAATGTAATAACTATCTAAGATTGCTTTCAATCCATCTCATCAGTGATCACAATCTCACACATATGACTGGTTTTGTCCAGTCCTTATACCATGTGTTCACCGTTTTGAGTAAGCTGGACAGCTGTGCTGTGAGTTCACTGTATGTGCTTTTTGGTCTTTGCCAATAATCATACTCTCCCAGTGTGAAAGTGCCACGTACTACATTGGCGTAGACTGCAGGATTGTTTCTTGCATCAGCATGCAGTCTGGAGTCTGAGTTTGAGATAAGCGGTTGTCCACTCATTGTACCAGAGTTCTTCAACAGAGAAGCCAGCAATTGGGATGAATGGATTGATCAATTTGAGAGTGTTGCCATCGTGAATGGATGAGAATGCAACTAGCTGCAGGCTGACCGGCTGAGCCTTCACGGTGTTCAAGAGGATCCCTAAGGCAATGCGCAATAATGATGAGAACTGCAAAAAGGCACTGAGGAAATGATAGGAACTGAAATCGAGAGGGAACTGCACGTGGATGAGTTTCAGTCACATAAGAAGAACAAGGATGAAGACTGGGTCACACTGGAGGATGAGTTGAAGGTCCTGGCCGGCAAGCCATACCCAGACTGAGAGGACAAGGCTTGTGAACTAGTACTGAATACTTTTCTTAATCAAATCAGCAACCCACAGGTAACATTCAGTGTACGACAGAAGCATCCTGAGACTGTGGAGGAGGCTGTCGATGTCACAGCTACCATAAAGATGGAGTCCTACTTAGGACCCAAAACCAGCCATATCTGTCAGGTTGAGCATTGGGAAGAAGTGGAAGCAGCTACTGCTGTGAGCAGGCCAGACCCACTGGCAGAACTGCTATAGAGTTGGTGTTACATTTGGGCCATCATGAGGCGAAGCTGGATGACTGAAAACCTCAAGCCCCGCACCCCGTGTGGAATCGAGTGATGGGGAAAGCCAGGGGCTAGGGAGAACCTTGGATGTCGTGGCTGGGGGCCATCATCTGCTGTAGATGCGGCCTGGAGGGGCACACTGCTAAGGGGTGTGCATTAAGTGGCCAGGCACCAGGAAACTACTAACCCAGGGTGCCAAGAGCCAAGGGAGAAACTAACAAGACTGAACACCTCAATACTAATATCCCCACTTTTTCTGTAGGTTCAGCTTCTACTTACTTGGTAAGTGGCTCTCTCAATGGTAACAGTGCAGAGTTCCTAGCTGACACAGGGCCACTGTTACTCTCCTCAAAGAAGAAGAATGGGAGGGCGCAAAAGGTAGGAATTAACTGGAACCCTAGGGTGGACAGAAGCTGGTGGGTGCTAACAGACTACCGGTAACCACGTATGGCTGTGCAGAAGTGGAACTGAAGGCAGATTGCAAGGTGTTCGGCCAGCAAGCAGTGATCACAGACATCACCACCTGGTGTCATCCAGAGATTACATTTCCTGGAGCAACAGCAAGGAGTGCCTGATCAACACATCGAAGAAGACTCTCCAGTTTGGGGACCAGGGACGAGTCGAGTGTCATCACTCAGGTGGAACTGATGCTGGACAGGTCACTACAGTTACTAGCCTGTAGTGAAATGGAGGTGATGATCACAGCCCCTGGCAGCGTCTCAGGGAAGACTTGGATCCTGGAAACCAGTAACTCTAAAAGGAGTGCTGTTGCTGTGGCCTGCAATGTCATCCACCCTAGTGAGGTGAAGGTTCCAGTTTGTCTCCTGAACCCTCAACGAGGCAGTGACCATGCCAAATGGAGCAGCAATCGCAGTGATGGAAGAACTGGAAGAGACCATTTTTTTCAGTACACTTGATTTAGTTAGTGGATACTGGTAGGTGAAAGTACTGCCTGAGGACAGAGAGAAGACTGTGTTCTGTACACCAGAGGGCTTGTATGAATTCAATGTCATGCCATTTGGGCTATGCAATGCCCCCACTACATTCCAACAACTGAAGGATCAAGTGTTGGGTCCATGGCCTGCAGTGGAGGGACTGCTTAGTCTACCTGGATGACATCACTGTTATTGGAAAGACATTTGAAGATCATTTCCAGCACATGAAGGATATTCTCCAATGGTTGCGACAGGCTGGGCTAAAGCTGCAGCCCCCAACCTTCAAGTGGTCTGACCAGTGTCAAGTGGTCTTTGACGAACTACAACATAAGATCACCTCACCTCCGGTACTGGCCTATCCGAACAACACAAGCCCCTTCATTTTGGATACAGATGCCAGCAATACTAGAATTGGAGTAGTACTGTCACACTCCAGCCTGATGAGACAAACCGACTGGTCGCATATGCCAGCCAAAGTCATAGTAGACAAGAGCAACATTACTGCGTAACACGCCATCAATTGTTTGCCATGATGGAGTTCACTCACTATTTCAGGTGTTACCTCATTGGCCGGAATTCATGTTCCATATACCGACCACGCATCTCTGACAAGGCTGCAGAACTTCAGAGCCAGAAGGACATCTTGCTTATTCACTGGAAAGGCTACAAGTACAATTTTGCAACAGTACATTGACCTGGGCATCAGCATGGAAATGCTCATGCACTGTCAAGGATGCCTTGCACACAGTGTGGTCAAGATACACACAAGGCAGAAGGGCTGCAGGTCACAACAGTAACCAAATAGGAGGCTAGAGGTCCTCTCCAGGAACATAATTCCTCTGAGTTTAGAGATATACAGTTGAGTGACCCCACAGTGGGCTATATACTCCAAGTGATGAAGGCAGGCAAAAACCCGACCTATGAAAAGCACAGGGCTACATATGGACCTGAAGCTCGCCAGCTGCTACAGCTATGGAATCTGCTAGAGCTGAGAGATAGTGTGCTGTTGAGACACTATGAAGACACCACCAGGCAGACAAGTATGCCTCAGTTAGTGGTGCCAATGTCACTGTGGAAGGAAGTACTACAGGAGCTGCATGCCGGCGTTCTTGGAGTCACTAGGGGGAAGGGAAAATGCTAAGCCACTTGAAAGAACGTATGTACTGGCCTGGATGCAGCCAGAGTGTCAGCGACTGGTGCAAGACATGTGCTACTGATGTACTACTGACTGCTGTACTCGCACCACCAGCAAGTTATCGTCCCTTACATGGAAAGCTCCTCTGCAGACTGTAGCCACTAGACACCCAATGCAGGTGGTGGCTGTGGTTATCCTGGGCCCTCTCCTTGAGACAGAGCAAAGCAACAGGTACATTCTAGTAGCAGGTGACTATTTCACAAAATACAAAAATACAAAAGGGGTATGCCATCCCCAACCAGGAGGCCACTACAGTGGCCCAGAAATTGACAGATGATCTCGAGATGCTCTGATGCATTTTGCCCCCAGAAGAGTTGCACACGGATCAGGGAGAGAAGTTTTCAATCAAACCTAGTGTACTAGGTCAAAAGACACGAACAACACTGTATCACCCACAATGTGACAGCATGGTTGAGAGGTTTAATCAGACCTTATTTGACATGTTGGCTACAGTGGCAAAAACATCCATTCATTTGGAAATATCACCTTTGCAAGGTGAGCTTCACATACAATTCGAGCATTCACTGCTCTCAGGATTTACACCATTTTTCCTGATGTTTGGCTCACAGGCACAGCTACCAGTAGATCTCATGCACGGGATAGGTCAGCAGGAAGAGATGTCGACTACTGAATATGCTCGAAACCTGAAGCAGTCACCGGAGGAAGCCTACGCCCTGGAGCGAACGAAGCACTCTGTGCAACATGAGAGGAGGAAGGCTATCTATGACCAGAAGACACACAACAACCTCTATGAAAATGGAACTTGGTCTTGCTACATTTTCCTGCAGTGGGTCATGGAGAGTCCCATAAGTTGCATCACATGTGGAAGGGACCATTCTAAGTCCTCGAACATATACTGATTATCACATCAAAATGCTCAGCAGGAAAAAAAACTAGTTCAGATTGTGCACCATGGCTGCCTGACATCTTGCTCACAAGAGACCAAATTCACAGATGACACCCCATCTGCTGATTATGAGACTGGAGAAACCAAACCAAGTGCTATCCCTGTTGGGTTGGTTGGAGGAGATCAACGAAGGAGAAGACCAACAAAGGCTTCCTGTTCAGCCTCGCTACTGAGCTAGAAGGTGCCAACCTCCCTCCATTATGGTGACTATCTGTTCTACTAGGAGTCTGAGTTGAACTCTACGCAGGGTGGAGCAGTGTAACACAGCATAACCTTGGAGCAAGAACCCTGGAAGAGTTACTGTGTGTGTTGTGTTGTTATGTAGTGCAATGATTGCGACCTCCCACCTATAACCAGTTGTGTCCAGTCCTTGTACAATGTGTTCACTTTTTTTGAGAAAGCTGGACAGCTGTGCTGTGAGTTTGTTGTAAGTGCCTTTTGGTCTTCGCTAATAATCATACTCAACAGTGCGAAAGGGTCATGTTCTATACAGTGAAAGAAAGGTAAGATAGTCGCCACCATTAATTTTACAGCACTCTTTAAATCACTTTTCGTGTCTTCCTGAATACAGAGATGTCTAAACAATCACAGATGGCTGCTTATCTGTCGAAACGGCGAACATTAAACCCAACTAAATTAAAGTGCATAAGGTATTGTTTGAGTTGGGTCCACAAATATGGCAGTACTGTACATCAGTATCTGAATGTTTCCAAACCTCCTTGATGTAGCCATTGCAAAGAGCCAAGTGAAACATATATATCGGCAACTGCAAACTATCATAATCATACAAACATAATGCATCAGAAGTCAGAAAACAAAATTCAACGAGTACATTTAAGCTGATGAGAAAGTAATAGAAGCAACAATACAGCAAGTTCTAGCCATGAACATTCAACACTAGTGTCCAGCAAGCACCCTGCAAAAAATTGGACACTAGGCCAAAGAACCCACTAATAAAATGCAATAACATCAAAGAAGAGTGATCGCATTGTATCACACACACACACACGCACACGCACATGCACACGCTCACACACACACGCACACACACACACACACACACACACACACACACACACACACACACACACCTACACACACACGTACACACGTACATACACATGCACATACACACACACATATATTATATCACACACAAGCACACCTCTGTGTTGTCCCACAATAGGTGGGCAGTAGTTCAAAGCAGATGGGAAATTAATCGTCGGTTCCAGATTAAAGGATTGGTGAGGAAGGCAGGGATAAGAGTGAGGGAGGGAAGGCCATCCTATTGGCATTGGAGGAGGAGCTGAGTGAAGAGGAAAAGGAATCAGTAAGCACACTAGTCTCAAAAGAAATGTACATACCTCCTAAGCTGATCAGAGACGGAACAAGCTTGAGAGTACATAACACCATAGACGTTACTTTAAATACTCACACACAAACTCCATGTATATACATTGATGCTACGTAATTGACATTATACCATTTTGATGGCAATTTTAATCCAACCAACACATCAATTCAACCCAATTATCACCCAACTAATACCATCTTTAAGCATCTTATGTATTCAGTCTAGGCAGTTGACGAAGACATATGTGCTGCTCTTCAAATGTCTAACTGCCTGTGCTACTTGCTATAAGGCTGCTAAATTGCAAATTCACAGCATACAGCATGCACACTCCATACCATGTTGCATATTCCATGTGGGCTGTCCCCTCCCCTGACAAGTGGGGCAGTGGATGCAATAGTGGTAGTGGGCATGTACTCCTGTCTCCTTCCAATATCTGACACATCTGTATACAGAGAAGGGAGGCAGTGATGGAGATTTAAGAAGTATAAGTTGAAATAAGTGGAAATGAAATCTAAAAAAGCAGTTTCTCCATCAGCTGTCCTTGCAAACAAGGCATAATACTAAACTTCATCATAGCAATCTGCACCAGTCTTCACCTCTGCAAACAATCATGGCATTACTAGCAAACAGCTTACAGTGATAAGGGCTGTTCTGCATGTGATTTGCATAGGCAGGTACCCATGCACATACCAGGCAGAGAGGTGAGCTCTGAAATGGATACTTCAGAACTCTGAACAAAGTGTTCATCTTTCAGTCGCTCTGCTAGCTGCCTTTGCCCACTCGTGACCAGTGCCTCTAAAACAGAGTTCCAAGTCCTCTCTTTGTTACCTGTACCAGGCTCAGCCTTCAGCCACCTGTTGAGGACTCCTCGAAAAGCCTCCACATACTGATCAGGGTTATCCCCTCTCGCTGTGTCTATTACACTGGATTCCACCCCAAGGTGAAGTGCCATCTGTTCCCAGTCACTGCAAATCAGACCCACTATGAGCCTGTCCAGCTCATTGAGTGTGGGCTTGGAGCTCGTGTCAAGGAGAGTGTGAGCACCTGAGGAAGGAAAAGTTGAGGAGGCATGCGAAATAGTAAAGTTAGTAAAAGTACAGTTAGTATTCACTTGCTATTATCATTAGGTACACCTGGATGTACCAAACTGTGACCACAGTGCTTGAGAAGTGAGATGCAAGTGTTTTGGATGCTATGCTCATGAATTATATGCTTAAGAATCTGTCATCTTTACACACAATTGAAGGTAAACGTGTCATTTTATGCAATGGAGGTTTATGAGTTTCAAGCGCAGTATTAACTTCAATAGAGTACAGAACGTTTCGATCCGTGGATCTTCATCAGCTGTAATACAAAACTTAGGGAAGCGCGACATTAAATAGGGGTGGGAGTGTCATTGAGTGTCAAAGGTTTGGCGGGAGGTGAAGTAGTGGGGTGGTGATGTAATGGATGCATCTAATTACCAGCCAGATGGGGTCCAGTCAGGGCCCTGGTGGGTGAAGGGAAGTGGAAACAGTTAAAGACTTGGTGTAGCAGTACTATGGAGATGATTCACTGGGAGACCAAGGCTACACAGATGCAGAAGTTCGAACGCCTGCAAGCCAAGCAACATCTGGTACCACAGCTGGACAAGGATAAGTTAGTGAAGAACCTCAGTTCCAGGAACATCACAAAGAAAGAGAAAGATGTACTAGCACTGGGACTAAACTTGCTGTCACACCCAGACAGATCATTGCAGCCACAGAGTCAACAGCCACTCAACTGGACAAGGAAACAGCCCAACAACTCAGACACAGGGTGAGCTCCATCCTAAGCACGGACACCTCCCCTAGGAGCAACCTTGACAAGCAGCAATGCGAGTCAGTGAGATCCCTACGAGATGATGAGAACATTGTCATTCTTCCTGTGGACAAAGGAAATGCAACAGTCACTCTGGACCGAACAGACTACGTGATAAAGATGGAGAATCTGCAGGAAGATGATGCCTACAAGAAGGTGACACATGACCCCACAAGTAGGATAGAAAAGAGGATCTCCACTGCACTCAAAGATTGTGAATACAAAGGCTACATCACAACCAAGCAACGCATGCACCTCGCCCACCAGTTCTCTTCCCCACTACAAATCTATGGCATACCAAAGGTGCACAAAGTGGGTGTCCCCCTCAGGTCTATTGTAGCAGCCATTGAATCACCATCACACCTCCTTGCGAAGGAACACACCAGGATCCTGCCACCACTGGCTGGCAAGGGCCCTTCACATGTAAGGAACTCAGTGGACTTCCTGCAGAGGATCCGCCAGACATCACTTGCAGAGACTGACATCATGATCAGCTTCAATGTAGTGAGCCTGTTCACCAATGTTCCAGTGGATGAGGCCCTCCTAGTCATTGCTGAACGACTACAGCAGGACACAACACTTGAGGAGCGAACAAGCATCCCCATTCCAGATCTTTGCCACTTGGTGGAACTCTGCCTGAAGTCAACTTACTTCCAGTTTGGCAGATCTTTCTTTGAGCAGGTGAAAGGGGCAGACCACAATGCTTATAAGATGCAGAATTGCTGGTATAAATGGCATTCGGAGTTGGACTAAATGGTGTATATATACATACACCTCCTACGTGTTGAAGGCCACTGGCGAATATGTTCCACAGACCCTTACCAAAATATCACACGAAAACTTCCACCCGTGGCCCAAACGGACCTACGTACCAGACAGACAGAGCCACCATACTACTTGTAAGGGAAGGGGCTCGCTCAGGCTCACCCCAATCACTTCCTTGCTCGTAATTAGATGCACCCATTGCATCACCTCCCGCCAAACATTTGACACCCAATGACACATCCACCCTTATTTAATGTCGCGCTTACCTAAGTTTTGTATTACAGCTGATGAAGATCTACAGATTGAAACGGTCTGTTCCCCATTGAAGTTAATACTGCGCTTGAAGCTCATAAACCTCCATTGCTTCATGACCACGCAGTAATGAACCTCTACAGTATCGTGTCATTTTATGTTGTATCCTAACTGCATCATTTAATAGATCCTGTTTCCATAGTAATGTGCATTTAAACGATATGATTCTAATACCTTAGAAGCCTTCCAAGTGCTTAGCACGTGATTCTAAATCCTGCATACACGCATATTGTGGGCAGAGTGCATGTGACGATAAATTCCGGGCTATACACGTATGCTGTGTGCACATGTAGTGTATATGACATCATCATGTACTATCATGCACACAGCCCTTTCATCTCACTGCATTACGCACCGGCAGTGTATAAGTCGTTATGCACATAGCCACCCCACAAAATAGGATTGACTGAAACATCGTGTTAGAGTGTAGGCTGTCCTGGGTTCAATGCTGCATGGCTGGTGGCAAATTGTCCTTTCCTGTTTGTCTTTCTTTCAAGCCGTCATTTTCATTGGCTGCAGTCAGCAACCTGCCAGTCAGGTTGAAACCTCATCAGCCTTCCATTGTAAGCGTTTTTAAGTAGCATCAGTGAATTGCTCATATACAAGGTTAATGGAACCATTCCATCATTCCAAACTAGCCTATATATGGTGAGGGAGAGTGAATTGTCACCACTGGGTCAGTCAGTTTGGGCGGCTGAAACTCAGTGTGTGCTAGAGTGTCGGATAATTGTTCCGGTTTGGCACCGATTGGTAGCAAACTTTCCCTTCCTCATATACTTCCCTTACTACTTCATAGAATGTTTCAAAGAAAATCAACAGCAGGACATCGATCTGCCTGATGTACGGCATGTTCTGTGGGACAGTTCACACATATGCATTGTAACTACTATGCATAAGCACATTGCGGTGACTCTGGTCCCACCCCATAATAATGTGGGGGGAGGGAGATATTAACTTTGAATGCTTTCAACAGATTCATGTTAATATGCTCAGTACGGTCTATTGACCCGAGACTGATTCACTGTTACTGAACTGGCTGTTTACATGTCATCTATAGGCATACAGTACCACATGCCCACAATTGGCATACTTCAATTAGTAGCTAGGATCCATCTTCTGTTATTCTCACGTCTTTGTGAGAGTATGCCAATAGCACATATAAAAGATGACAAACACAGTCCTTAACCCTGTCATTCTCAGTAGCTCTATGACACACAGTAGCAACTAACAGCTAGTCTGGCCCCTGGCCAACATTACAGTCAAGCAAGCAGCACAAACAGTGACTGCTAATGTGACCTGTACTAGTGCTGCACAACAAGTGCCTCATGACTTGTGTAAACTGTCCATTAACAATAACCAAATCTCCATACATATCTCACATCAGTAATTAGCAGCTAGTCCTGCCCAAGATTACAGTCAAATAAGAAGCATAACCAGTGACTGCTGACATGACCTGTACTAGAGCACAATAAGTGCTTCGTGACTCACGAAAAACTGACCATTTGACAACTACCTACCTCTCTCCATGGGTCCAGGATTAGTCTCAATGTCACCACTTAGGAATAGCAGGATCATTATGACAATAAGAAGTAAAGTCCATTTGGTGCACTCTAACAGCCTCAGCAAAGGGCTTAACCGACTCCTGTCTGTGCTGTCTCTGCACTTGCTGTTTTGTGTAAGATCACACAAGCCACTGTACAAGACATCAGCTGTGATAACCTGATTGCCCAAAGAGTCTTCTTTGTGTTTCTTTCTTCCTTTCCTCTTTAGCATGGACTTCTTTTCCCCACTGTGTGATTGACCTGATGGAGAAGATGCACCTTCCTGACTGGACTCTGCTCGCTTCACTCCTCTCCTGATGATGAGTGTCCGCTGGATGCGGGCAACCCACAGTCCTACAGCCACACGCCACTGCTCATTTGAAATAGGCATGACACCTGCACAGATAGAAAAGTGATAAACTGGATACCCATACAGTTAACCATTCAATACATTACACACAACTTTAGTCAACCTGATCAACATCCACATGGGCCAAGTCTATTTCTATTAGCTGTTCATTCGTGTACCTTCCCTTAGCTGGCAGCAATTAACCACCCCTTACATACAGGGCACAGGCAGTTTGAGTGGGAACAGTACACCAGTGTGGGATCTACTAGTAGCTAGCAGATATTGACTGGACTGAAGTCTAGCTGAGACACTTGACACAATCATGACAGGGCTCAGGTGTTCCAGGCAGGCTTTATTGATTGAGATAGAGCATGAACTCCATCATTTAGTAATAACAATAAATCTCTGGCAACCTTTTAGAAGGTACTTGTCATAGTGCATCTCTCATTATACACAAATAATTAGCTTGCTAGTTCCCCTTTCATGCCAGCTATCAATGGAACACAATAAGAGTGTGACTACAGTGGCAAAGTACCAAAATGCAATTCATACCTACCTACACGGCAATGGACATGAAGCAAAGAGAAGCAACATTGATTAAGATAGTGACGTCACATCATTTGCCCTTTGAAAGCCATCTGAAAAACGTACGTAGTACCATAGATCCTCCAATACAGGAATTGGCAACTCATTGGAGGATTAATGATTGTACAACACACACCATTCTGCTCAGTCTTTACTGAATTCAGTCGATTAAAGCCATCTAGCTAACTGGCTAATTAGCTAGCTGTATTAGGTAGCTAGTACTGCTGTCTCGTACACTGCAAACACACTGGCGACGGGCAGGTAATGAAGAAAGTGAGGAATCACACAATTCAACCATGAGTGGCAGGGATGTCACTAGAGTGGAGTGGGACTAGAGTCGGTACTCTTCAATAACGGGCAGTTCACTCTAGGACTGAAGGGTCGGTTTACCTGGCTAGCTAGCTAGCTATGTACGGTATTAACGAAATACTCACCTCAGTGATCGTGATCTGTGAACAGTTGGTATTTCTAAGAAGGACTTAAATTGGGATTTCTTGCCGTCTCTTAACGTGGCTACACAGATTTCACTCAGTACCTGAAACTCTCCAACTCGTGATAGGAAGGGGATATCCCAAGATGGCGGCTATGACGTCATGCACCAGTTGCAACAAATGTACGTGCACGTATTTTGGCATGTGTACAATGCTACATACAGGCCACACAGCTGATGCCAGCATGGATATTCGCCGACTTTAGGTAGTCTTATTTCCCGTTGCTAGATGTTGCTAGGTTCATTATGCGCTCATAAATGTTCTAAACCACTTCTAGCTAGCTAGAGGTGTGACAATGTAGACATAGCTGTTGGTAGTTAGTAATCAGTTTGAAAAGTCAAAATTCGATCTAGCAACTGGTAACATAAATCAATTCTAACGTACACCTACAGGAGATGTTATAGCTAACTAATACTTTAGGTAGCTATAGTTATGTCATCTTTCTTTCCATGCAGGGTTTCGTACACAATATGTCACCCTCAATTACAACCAGCTACATGGCCCCTGTAGGTGATGAATGCATGGCCAAGCTAGAACACGTATGAACAGGGATGTGTAATGATTTGCACATGTCCCTCCAACAGTTTGACCATGACGTGAAAGACTAGATTGGTAATAATTACAGTGGAACCCCATCTTGTTTTACCATATGGGCATATAAGCCATACCTCTGAAATGCAGACTCCCCTATAATCAAGGCACTTCTATTGTTCTGAAGGGTGTCCGCATTATAGGGGTTCCGCTGTATGAGCTGCTTGGAGGGGTGCAATAAGGAAACAACAATAGTACGCACTAGCAATACACATTTAGTAGTCACTATAACTCAATGCATGCGCGCATTTTTTAAATACGTGAGTGGATTTGAGAAAACGACCCACTTCGCGTAGTTTATCGATTTTGAGTTAGTGACACCGTGTTAAAGCAGAGTGGTTTAGCTCTCTATTGCCCTTTGTTGTGCTTCAATAGCTGCTTCAGCTCCCGAGATACGCTTGCCTCAAATACGAAATAGCGTTAGGTGCTTGGCCGAAAAATGTGTTAAAAACATGGACTTCCGGTCACGGCACAAATGGCGGACAGTTGGGTTGGTCGTCGTGGGATGCATATCTGCCTCGTCCTCGGCAAGGGAAGGTCTTCACGCTTGGCCGGAATGCTGGATTAGTGTACGTACGTCGATTTCGAGCAAGGCCTGGTTGCCTTAAATAACGTGCATAGCTTTTTACGCATACGTGACTTGTTGGTATAGGTATAGTTCGTATAGGTTGCGCCCGACGGCCACCGTGTATATTCGCAGTCTTCGTTTGAGCTTCAGAGAAGGAATATAGCCTTCAAACTTGGCCACAAGATAGAGACTGTACCAAAGATATGAATGATGCCATACTCCGTTTTTCGGTGAAATAACACCACGTCTGTTTTGTCCCATAGCTCTTGTTTACATTTTGCGCAAAACCGCTCACATATAGTTAGAGATCGCTAGCTAATTCTACTCCATGCAGGATCCTTCATGCAATAAGCTTAAGTATACAGTTATAACAGCATCAGTTTATTCTGCGCAGCTGTCTGGCATAGCCAGCTCTTCTCAGCTGTATAATTCTGTACAATATACCTCCAGTCCATATACTGCACAGCTGTGCACACAACAGCAGAAATGGAGCTCAAGGAAAGTATGCGTTGCATGGGACATTAGCTAGCTATATTTATTATAAAGACTTAGTCTATATTATCTTTATTATAGAGATACTATATGTGATATGGTACCGGGTATATTAATTGTGCTATCAATGACATTGTGTTATATAATTGGCCGAGACATTACGTGACAGCTCCACACCTCAAACCAGCAGTTCCACTCTCATGGCCTCCGATAAGGTACTTCATTGCTTACACAAACATATGCACAGAAATTATGATTTGAAATTAAATTTACAGACTAGTACAAGTACTCAAAATGGGATATCTCCAAATGAGCCCAATGACTGGAAAGATTTAAGGACCCTCTGGGTCATCCACATGGAAGCACATCATGCAGATTTGACTGAACACAACTTGCATGCACAGGCATGGAGTAGGCTAAAGCAATCATATATATTTGTTGCAAAGATCAAGCTGTATGGACTGCCAGTTGCCATGGCAACACACTACTGTGCTGCAGAATAGTATGGAGTCACACCAGAGGTGGTGGGGCTGGCCATGTCCATTGTGGTGGGATTGAGGAGATATATAGCTGATGCTGTGGAGGGTGCACGTGTGTACTGTGGTGTGGTCCCATGGTGCCACATATGTGTGGCTCCATATTATTCTGCAACACAGTAGTGCATGCACAATATGGCCTTTTCCATTGCAAATAGTGATATGCTATACACATCGTGAGTACCAGCATGTAATCAGAGTTTTCCATTCCATTCCAACATTACATGACTGCTCCACACCTCATACCAGCAGTTCCACTCTCATGGTCTCCGATAAGGTACTTCATTGCTTACACAAATATATCCACAAGAATACAATGATTGTGGCAAATGAAATTTACTGTCCCAAATTATTGCCAATAGAGCAAAGTGTGTACTGGCATCGGTTGAGATAAAATAAGAACTGATTAGGACAAAGGTGAAGCGAGTCATAAAGCACTTCCCTACACACAGACTATGTGCCTTCTGTTCAGTTCCAACCAGGACACTGCCCTCTTCAGCTTGTTGAGGAGCAGGTCACACTGCTCAAAGAAGATCTGGAGGAGGAGGAGGAGGAGAGGTATACTGACTGGTCTACTTACTGGGGTCCAGAGCTCCAGGCCTCACAGCTGTAGGGACTCACTTGGAACACATGACATGTAAATGCTTGGAGGGAGCAGTTCACATGAGGAGGAGGCAAAGGATGAGGTGCTCCTCCTGTAATGCTAGAGAGAAGAGTGTGATCAACCCTCCTGGAAGCCGTGTACACCTCCTTGGATACACGCAGGGATGGTACTATGTTGTCACTGGTGTTACAGCTTAGGCCTCTCACCTGGCTATGTGGGCGGGGAAGTGGCTGGGCAGGGGGTGAAGCAGAAGGTGGGACAGGGGGTGTAGTAGGGGGTGGGGGAGAAGTAATGATCCTGAAAGACATGGAGCAGTAGCAGATAAATGGAAGTGTATCACCGTGAAAGGAGAAGGAAGATGACATAAAAATCTACAGATTAGTACGAGTACTCAAAAAGGGATGTCTGAAAATGAGTCCAATGAAGCTGTATGCTTGTGAGAGGAGCTCGAGAGGGATAGCTGTTTGCAGAGCTGGTAATACATGACTGTACAGTACACATGTTAGCATAATCATACAGTTTACTATAGCATGAGGAGGGGATTTTGTTGAGGTGCATTCAGTCGGCAATGTGTCAAGAAACTAATGGGAAAGATACCAGTTCACTTGGGCAGAGCCATGCATGTCCAATTTGTCACGCTCATACATAAAGTAACTGTGGCAGCAAATTGTACTCAACATTTGGTATAGCATGCTACAATGCACTGGGGTGGGTTGGAAGGGAGGAGAGGGTGGGGGTGAGCCCCTTCTATAGGAGGATGGTTGGATGGACCCTCATTGACTCTCACTGAACTACACGTGGCACTGAATATGTACAACTCACTGCATGCCCGAGGTAGTTGGTAGTATTACAAACACTTACATGACTATGATATAATACTTCATGAGCCACAGACTAGTACACACAGCACATGGTCAGTCCATAGGGGGTTAGCAATTCCCTATGGACTAGCCACATCATCCACTGTTGTCCACTGTAGAGTGCTATGAACAGCACAAGGAATAGCTCAAGGAATTAAACTAAGAGAGTTCCCACTGTCCCATCAGTGCTATGTGGTTGGTCATAGTCAATGTGTGTGCAAGCACAGACCACCATGTTACTGACACTAGGCAAGTCAGCATTAAGTAATTAAGCTGTCCACAAACTGCCGTACCTTGTGTGTCTTGGAGGTGGAGTGTAGGGTAGTTCTACAGAGTGGGGCTCACTCCTTGGTTGGGTCCACTACTGGAGGACTGAGACACCTGACACTGTCAGACATTGCAATAGAGGGAGGGGAGGAGGAAGATTACAGGAAAGAGAGGGAGGGATAGGGGAAGAACACACATACATACAGTATAGGCTGCATGGGTTGAAATTTGAAATGGAGTATAAACAATTGAATTAAAAGATTGCACCAACAATATGGTAGTCACGTACAATGGCATAGCAACAAATTACATTGATGTACAAAAAGTAGGTTTCCCTGCCTTGGCCCATTAAGTATTGCAGTGAGTGACAGACTCCATCTGGGCAGGTTGCACTGTATCTGTGCACTGTGTAACAACATGTCAATGAGCACCATTCTACCCTGGGTTGGTCTAGCGAGATAGCCTGCTAGCCGGAGCACAAGTAATGGAGCATGCAGTGGGTGAGGTGTGCACACTCTGCAGTGGACTACCTGACTGCTGCTGGGGGGAGTGGTCCGGGAAGAGGGACATGGGGGCAGAGGCAGAAGGGGGTATCCATATTGTACTGGGAGGAGTACTGCAGGCAATGGTGTGTGTGTGTGTGTTTGCACCTCCTGGTGATTGGTAGAGGGAGAGAGAGAGGGGGAGAGTGTGCAATACTAGCAGTAATGACAGAGTTGAGTGGATGCCACAAGGAGACCAAGAGGATTGTCTAGAAAGTGGTCTGGTCATAATCAGACTTGGTACAAAGTGTGGACTACAGACTCACATGAGGTGTGTGTGTGTGTGTGTGTGTGTACATGTGCATGTTGGAAGGGTACAATGACATTGGTATTAGTAGTCCACTGAGGTGTGGCCTCCTATTTCATGAGTGTCCTTCAGACATGTAGTTGGTGTGAGGAGTGGGTAGGTACTGTGGTCAGGACAGTGGAGACATGATGCTGGCAGTCACTCAACCAGACACACAGCAGGAGAGTGTGGTTGTAGGGGATACAATAGGGAGTGGCCTGTACAACAAACACTAGAGTGCATGATGAATGCAAACACAACCAGTTGCTATAGCAACACACACACCTGTTAGCTTCTGCTGTTGACTCTGTTGAGGGCTGGAGTTACAATAGATGTGGGTGGGGCTATATTGGATGTGAGTGGGGCTACATTGGATGTGGGTGGGGCTATATTGGATGTGGGTGGGGCTACAGTAGATGTGGGTGGGGCTATATTGGATGTGAGTGGGGCTACATTGGATGTGGGTGGGGCTACAATGGAAGTGGGTGGGGCTACATCGGTGGTGGGAAAGGCTGCTGAGGGAAGGCGCACATTGGGGAGTGGTCCTGTGGTGTCTGAAGTGCTGGGAGAATCGAAGGCAGTACAGTACATGGACATGTGTGTATGTACATGTGTTTAGTGGATAGCCCATAATTGTGTGTGTGTGTGTAGTGTGTGCATGTGTGGTGTGTGTGTGCGTGTGTGTGTGTAGTGTGTGCATGTGTGGTGTGTGTGTGTGTGTGTGTGTGTGTGTGTGTGTGTGTGTGTGTGTGTGTGTGTGTGTGTGTGTGTGTGTGTGTGTGTGCGTGCACGTTCACTCAAGCAGGAGCAGCATACCTATATATGTGTGTGCATCCAAATGATCAGATTAGGAGTTGTCTCTCCCCTTCTTTGCCAAAAAAGGAGCACCTTCTGTAGCACTCCGTTTGCCCTTCCTGCTGTCTGCATGCATGCAGGGGAGGAACATACAGCAAACATGGCACATGACACCATGGTGGCAGGCCGGGGGGCAGGTCCTGGATGACAGAGCCTCCCACCACTCTCTTGTGCACAGAAGATGGCACTCCCCTTGGATTAGTGAGCCACTATCAGAATCTGGACTACTCCACACGCACACACACACACACACACACACACACACACACACACACACACACACACACACAATTATGGGCTATCCATGAAATTTAGCACACTCAGTATATAAGTCATAATAATAGTAGTAGATGGAGGCATACCTTGCCCTGTGTTGTCTCCTTTGAATTCCTTTGATGATGGAGGTCCACCAACAGAGGGACCTGATCCATCAGGGTCTGCAGACAGTGCCAATATAAATAATGCAAAATGCACATAAAATTAATCACAAACATTTAAAACCATTACAGCACACAGCACTCTACACATGTAGAGCATTATACTAAAACATTCTGAATGTTACCATTAAAATGTAGCTATTGTCCACTGACAGCAGATGTAACAGTAGATTACTATGTACAGTACATTTCGACAAATTATGTGAACTTTCTGGAAACTTGGCATCACAACGGCAGACCATCCATTGATGAGCAAATATGTCAATCACATCCAAGTACAGAGGGCTCATGGTTAGACAAACTGCTCCACTACTGCCTGTCCAGTCTATAGTAGTTGTACCCATGCAGTTCACTACGACATGTGCCACAACAGTGAGAACACCTGTTGGTCAGTTTGGAGAAGCTCATACTGTAAACACATCATTTCTAATGAACAACATTTTGTTGCTATACAAATGACTGTCCTGTAGTGTTGTATGTGTAACTGGTTGGTGTGTTAGAGACAGTGTCACTGAAGCAGTGTCCACAAAGACATGCCCTTTACTTCAGTGGTGCCCTCAGTAGTTCAAAGCCTCAACACATATGCCCAACCACTGCACTGCACCTTGTAAGGGAGGGTCCCCTGCAGACAACTGGCTCCTCACTGACTGGCAGGGGGTCTGTCTCACAGAGGAGTCCTGTAGTGATGTGAGGTGGGGAGGCGTCTGGTGCACCATTGCCTGCTGCACCACACCCACCTCAGGAGTGGTGGGCTGCTGTGCCGTCTGCTCCATCTGCCTCAACTGCTGCACCTGAGTGCCCTGCAGTGCAGTCTGGTAGGCCTGGTACTGCTCCAAGGTCATCATGGTAGAAGGGTGAAGACCCAGCATGGCTCCCTGCAGCGTCATGCCATACCATTGGTTAAACAACACCTGCTGTTGCTGGAGTAGGTTGACATATTGCACTTGTGTATGTGCCTGTGCCAAAGAGGGGGCTGATGCCACACCCTGTGGCATGCCAGTCACTGGGCAATCAATTCTGTAGGAGCTGCAGTAGGGACTGGGATTGGAGGAGGAGGAGCCAGTAGGCCCCGCCTCAGTGGTAGACATCTGCTGCTGCTGTTGATACTGTGTGGCTGCTAACTGCTGCATTTGATGCTGTCCCCACACCACCTCGGGGTGATGGTGCATGCTGTGGTGTCCTAGTCTGCCTTGACTCTGCATCTCAGGAGCAACAGTAGCGTGAGCAGTGGTGTGAACAGTTGGCAGTGCTTGACTGGTTATTGCCATGGAGACAGGTTGGGATAGGAGTGAGTGTTGGGCACACAAGATGGATGGAAGTGTTGTCGACAACTGCCCAGTGCTTAGGTGGGCAGTAGTGGGAGTAGTTGGGACTAGACTGGTGACCTGTTTAGTAGAATACAGTAGAAAGAGAGGTACATAAAGCTGTGCACGTCCATTTAGCTCACCTGACACTATTACATAATCAGGAGCTGATACAAACAACCAAGTCACAATAAATGAATCAATGAATGAGGAATTGACGAGTGAAGAGTGTGGAATAATGTTGGAGATACAACTAAACAAGCCATGGACTCTGACCCAATCTGACACATGGCAGCTGTTGAATGTGTGCCACCTTACAAGGAGGACTACTGCTGTCAGAGAAGAAGAAGAAGAAGACGAAACACAGAAAATGTCGAGGTCATTTTCGGTGGGAGCACACACGTTCTCTTGGAAGTAAGGTTAGTCCTGTGTAGTGTACAATCGACACTTCCTCAAGCATGGGTAGCCTTTATTACCAGTTTTCAACCCAATACGGTAGTAGTGCTACTTTTTTCTTGTTTTACAGCATGCAAACAACCACCATCCTACAGAGACAGCACGGTACTGATATTCATTGCACAAGGACTGGCTACGTGCATAGGCTGAAAGTAGGACAGAGGACTACTGTAAATCTTCTAAAATTCATAAACATTTCAGACTTTTCATTTCAACTTTTCGAAGTTTTGGAGGAAATATATTCTTTTTCGTTCTTGCAATAATTATGGCCTCTTGCAAAATTGGAGGCGTTCTCTGCTGCCATTTTTTGGAAACGCTCCATGAGTAAATGGGCACCACTGGCTTTTTCTACGGTATCAGGCGTTATAGCAGAGGTTTGGATCCCCATTATTGCAGAGGATTTTGTTTGACTTGCTGGGGAAAGAACACCCAGGTCAGGAAAGCTGTAGCTGTCACCTGCGCTACTCGTAGCCAGCTAATCTCAACATGGCAGACATATCTGAAGGCAACACAGCTACGTTAGGTGTGTTTACCATTGTTAGGTACCATTTCACTTGGAGTATTGTGCAGTACCCTGGTACCGTTGCCAAAAATTAGAGGACTACACAAAATTATATCCAATAATTTGAAACTTACGAACAATTCAAAGTAAGACTGCAGAAAGTTTGCACTAATTAGATTTTCAAAGTGTTAGAAGATTTATGATATGTCTCACGTGTGCCATGGAAAAGAAATGGGATTTACAAGAAAATGCAGCCAGTTCTTTGTCAAGGATATGTATAATTCCCAACAGGTCTGCATGAGTTGCACCACACAGTCTATCGCACAATAGACCTAACACCCCAAGGCAGGCATAATGTAATAGGAGCAAGGATCTAACACAACAGACTAGCATTGCACGACCAGCTTTCTTGTACCACAGGCAAGTTTTGACACATGAATAATTATGTTGTTTAATATTACGCAGATACTCACCATTTTCTGACAGTTATCATGAAGTGAAGAATCTGTTGTCAATGTGTTCAGTTTAGCCTCAATTCTCTCTTTCTCTCCAGGTCCAATCACCGTTTCAACTGCTTCTAGAACAGAATGCCACGTACGAGGTTGATCACCTGTTCCAGGAGCTCTATGTAACCACAGAGCTAGGAGCTCCATTGCACATCTTTCTGCTCTCCGCTCATTGTACTCAACAGTGCTCAATACCTCAGGCTGCACTCCCAAGGCATACCCCACCATCTTCCACTGTGCCACAACGGTTGGGACAACGTGTCTTAAAAGATCAGTCAGAGATGGCTCAGCACCTACAGAGCAACCAGGTACAAACACATGCACTGGAATAGGATATGGTGTAGCGGCAAATACACGTACATGAAACAACACCCAACACAGCATACAGTACATACTCAATACAGATATATTCTTGTACACAACATACAGGTGCACAGTACTGATACAGTCATCAATCAATCAATCAATCAATCAACCAGTCAATCAATGGACAGTTTCTCCTATGCAAGAGGTTGTCCTTAATACCATAGTACTGTTATATTCCTTAATTTAACAATACACCAGTCATGCAGTGTATTCATGGACTAATAAATCAAAGGATAAATACAAACAAAATACAAATGAATGAATGCAGTTACTGTGAGCTGCACAGCAGAGATGACAGAGATATACTGGATACCTCTTGCATGCTGTAATTGAGTGAACAGTTAGTATGCTGTGCAACTTAGAGGAAAACTGTTTATGCTAGGAGGAAGACTGGGTCAGTCCGCAAGTGAGCACACGACACATATATACCAGTGGAGGCAGTATGGGGTACTGGTCTACATCAGACTGGAAACATACAGGAACATATCACTAGGGATAATAACACACCACAATAAACCATATGAATTTCCATAGCAATAGCATACTAGATACGTAACTGGGGTGCCACATTAACTGTATGGCCCATTTAATACATCCCTTCATATTCACCTGTCTCGACTGGTCCAGGGTTAAGCTCCACGTCCCCACTCTGAATGAGGAGGAGTCGGGGAAGCATTGCACAGGCTAACATGAGCAGGTAAAGAAGTAGAAGAAACCCTCTCTTTACCAAATGTGCATTGGACCTGGAGGACGAGGAAGCAGCTGTCATCGTCGCTCCTCCTCCTTTCAACAGCCACCTCAGACGACTGCAGTTGAACAGTCCAACAGACACGCACCACTGCTGAGCGGAGATGGGCATACTGCCTGAACTGGAGGATCTATGACAGAATGAGGGAAGGCAGATCATAATTATACACTACACATACATAGTAAAAATATACTATTTTGCTATTGACTTGCAATGATATTAACACCATTAATCACACGCGTACAAAACCCCTCGTCAATAGTTAAACGTCAGATGAAGGAAACAGACATGGACTCACACTCTGACTAGCTCAAAGAAATGGGAAGCAGTCGAGAAATCGACAAGGCCAACGTTTGCTGAAGTGGACTTGGATATTGTCTACACAACGGCAAACGCACTGGTGACGCAGGTCACGAAATAAGTAAGAAATCACACAATTCAACCATGAATGGCAGGGATGTCACTAGAGTGGAGTGGGACTAGAGTCGGTACTCTTCAATAACGGGCAGTTCACTCTAGGATTGAAGGGTTGATTTACCTGGCTAGCTAGCTAGCTATGTACGGTATTAACGAAATACTCACCTCAGTGATCGTGATCTGTGCACAGTTGGCAGTTCCAAGAAGGACTTAATTTAAGTCTTCTTGTAATTGCCGTTTCACAACGTGGCTAGCACAGATTTCGCTCAGTGCCTGAAACCAGCGTAAGGGGATCTCCCAAGATGGCGGCTATATGACGTCATGCACCAGTTTTTCTGCACATAATTATAAATACCTTGCACATACTCTCATTTATTGCTATACAACTGGTGCCAGCATATATAGATTATATACATTCGCCGACTTTATGCAGTCTTAATAAGATAGTTAGTACCACAATAGCTACGTCGCTATAATAGCTAAAAGGTATGTAGCTAGCTATAGCTGTTATTTCATGGGTCTTTCCATGGTTCATCATGGTGTTGAGTTACTGTTGCTTGTTTCTATGCTTTTTCTGCTGGCCATTCCTAAAACCATTTTGATTCTTAAGGAATTTTTATACACTTGTTATGTTGTGCTATGACATTGCGTATGTATGACTTGTGTTATTGGCCGATTGAGACATTGCATGACAGTTCCACACCTCAAACCAGCTGTACCACTAACATTGCCTCTGATAAGGTACTTTCATTCCTTCACAGCCATACATATCCACAAAAATACAATACAAATTGAGGCAAATGAATTAATTTTTAATGTCCTAAACTGCAGGCACTGCATGACTTTGTGTGGTGCAATGGGAGATAGTGTTTCAAGCATCAGTTGGGATAAAACAAGAACTGATTAGGACAAAAGGTGACGCGAGTCATAAAGCACTTCCCTACACACAGACTATGCGCCTTTCATTCAGTCCCACCAGGACACTGCCCTCTTCAGTCTGTGGAGGAGCAGGTCACACTGCTCAAAGGAGATCTGGAGGAGGAGGAGGAGGTGTATACTGACTGGTCTACTGGCTGGGATCCAGAGCTCCAGGCCTCTCAGCTATAGGGACTCACTTGGAACACATGACATGCAAATGTTTGGAGGGAGCAGTTCACATGAGGAGGAGGCAAAGGATGAGGTGCTCCTCCTGTAATGCTAGAGAGAAGAGTGTGATCAACTCTCCTGGAAGCCGTGTACACCTCCTTGGATACACGCAGGGATGGTACTATGTCGTCACCGGTGGTACAGCTTAGGCCTCTCACCTGGGTATGTGGGCGGGGCAGTGGCTGGGCAGGGGGTGGGGCAGGGGTGTGGGAGGAGGTGGGGGAGGAGTAGTGATCCTGAAGGACATGGAACAGTAGCAGAGAAAAGGAGGTACGTCCTTCTGAACAGAGAGGGAAGATGACATTAAATTTACAGACTAGTACAAGTACTCAAAACGGGATATCTCCAAATGAGCCCAATGACTGGAAGGATTTAAGGACCCTTTGGGTCATCCACATGGAAGCACATCATGCAGATTTGACAGAACATGACTTGTGTGGAGTAGGTTGAGGCAATTATATATTTGTTGCAAAGATCAAGCTGTATGGACTGCCAGTTGCCATGACATCACACTACTGTGCTGCAGAATAATATTGATCCACACTAGAGTTTGGTGGCTGGCCATGTCCGTTGTGATGGGATTGAGGAGATACAAAGCTGATGCTGTGGAGGGTGCATGTATGTGTGTACTGTGGTGTGGTCCCATGGTGCATGTCACTCTGCATGAGGTATTGGCTGCAGTACATGGGGAAGAGTATGGCAATCAAAGTGGAGCACATGAATGGACAGTGTGTGCATGCAATATGGCCATTCCCAGTGCAAATAGCATGTGATACGTATGCTATGTAAACATCAAAGTGTGCACTGAACTATAGCTAACTTCTACGATGATCATATGAGTGCCTGCAATCAAAGTTTCCCATTCTTAACTATATTCCTTCAGTATTGATGTAAGATGAATCATATCAGTGGGCCAAGTGGCATGATCTGATTCATTTTCAACTTGTACACGCTATAATAATTATAGGTTTGTTGTATATTATTCATGATCTCAACTGCATACAATTAGTCTATAAGATTATGGTGGCAATTAAATAGGTCAATGGCATCCACTGGCCTTTTGGGCAATTAAAGAACATGCACAACTGCATGCACTTGTTTGGAAACCAGCTGAGCTATAGGACATGGCAAAGATATAATATTAACCTTGAATGGGTTATAGACTTAATTGGCATGAATTATAATAATGTTATAATGTTATGATTATGCAAAAGAACACGATGTCATTTTGTGATTGGCAAGCACACACTTGCACACGTGTCATGTTCAGCTATGAGGGAAGAAGCTCATGTTTGCATGTGGTTTCAAGTTCCTGTGTGTATCCAAATCGATAATGCATTACAATGAAGAAGCCATGCAGACTGCATACACTGGTATAGACTGATGACGAGAGGGATCGGTGTAGCCAGTTGCATGCAATAATTGTCTATACCCCTCAAGCAGACAACCAGCAGCCATGCAATATATTCACCACGCGTACATGCACACACCTACAAATGCTACACAGCACAGATGTGGTGTATGATGTCCCTACAGCTATTGGCTTGCAGGAAAGTGGCACATGCAATGCAATGCTCACTCACATACACCTACACACTAGCCACTCTACACACTGCAAGATGTAGTGTACAATTACCACATTATAGCTAATACAAGGAAACATTACTGGTGTCACGTTTTGGGGTGCAATGTTAATGGTAAAGTACTGACCTTAAAGTAACCATGCATAATCACACATTTCCTAACAATTAGTCCTGCAAGACTGCTAAAAAGGTAATGGTAAAATAAAATGTCAGCACAGAGTATTGCCCTATTAGGTCCAGCTAAGTCCAGTGTATGGTATCAGGCAAGAAGATCTCCTTTACAGAGCAATCTTGTTGTTTAGCTCTCCTGCACTGAGGCAGCCCAGGTCTTGTGATCCATGATGGCTTGAGCTGTATTACAAGCAGACTGTATGGAGAGGTTGACACAGACCACACACACATGTGCACACACGCACACACACGCTACCAGTAATATGCAAAGTTGCACAAGCACCATGATCACACACATACACACACAAACAATTTCCCATCCCTCCAAGAATACACATGACCTCAGCTTATTATCACTACTAACAGAAAAGATGTTCTACAAACACAACTGTTATTATTGTACTACCCCCACACACACCCTCTCTCCTTTTGTAAGCAACATTTGTGAGAATTAGTCGGGAGGGCACTTTGTGTGTATACATGTGTTGTAAATGATACTTTGCTTGACTGTGCACAGTTCTGCACATAACACAGTGACATTAGTTGGGGTGTTATGGGTATTGGTGCTACACACACTCACACACACACAAACACACACACACACACACGAACGCACGCACACACACACACGCACACGCACACACACACACACACACACACACACACACACACACACACACACACACACACACACACACACACAAACACACACAAACGCTCACATACATGCATCCATTAGCTCAAACACATACAAGTGAACGTATACACACACAACATACTCACATTACCTAGCGAGTGTATAATGTGTGTTTGGGTGAATGAGAAATGGAGAGGCATAGTTGACACTCAGTCACCAACTACTCTGGAAGTCACTGTGGTGCATGCACAAACACACCACACAGAGGTTGACACTGAACAAAAGGACAGGCAGTCTCACTACAAATGTCTCATAGATACCTTGTCTATTCAATGCTAACATCTCAAAGTGCTAGTGACCTTTGTTCTTGGTCCAGATCCAGTACACCTGCAAACTTACTCATACTGCATTTTACCAGGTACACCTAGATAATGTATGTCTAATTACAGCAGAATACCTCCATGCAGTGCATAGTGCAGGCAATCTCACTACAAATGTGTCCTAGATCACCTGTCCATTCAATGCTAATTATGTATCTCAAAGTGTGAGTGAAGTTTGTTCTCGGCCCAGATTGTATATGCCTGCATACTCACCCATACTACACTTCACAAGGTCAATGTACATATGGTGTATGTCTAATTACAGTAGACTACCTCCTTGGCTGCCCATGCAGTGGTGCTGCCCTTCAAATGGTGTAGTCTCGTTCCCAGCCCACCAGTTCCGCTAACAAAATGGCTGTGGAAAAGGTTGTCTGGTATCTCTGGGCCGATTCCTTGGTTCTCGCCATTCCAAATAATTCTGGCCAATCAGATCGCTGCTTGGTCACGTGTCTGCTGAAAACCACGCAGAACCTCGTACATGAAGCTGAATAGGGAGGAGTCTCAAAGTGTAAGCGTTCTTTCTTGGATTATGGATAGTCCACGATTGGGATCCAGTTCTGTGGCATATCCAGGATGCATAAAAGAATGTTTGAGAGTCATTTTCCATGTCTTCACGTACGAGGCTCACGCGTGGTTTCGTAAGCATGTGATCAAGCGGCGATCTGATTGGCAAAAAGTATTCGAAATACGTCGAGGCGAGCCAAGGAATGGGCCCAAAGATACCAGACCACCTTTTCCGCAGCCATTTTGTTAGCGGAAGTGGTGGGCTGGGAACGAGACTACAAATGCATGGACTACTTCACCACATGCCCCACCCTGGCCCCACCCACCTGGAGGTGCCTGTGGCCACTGCCATGGTAGGACCATCAGGGTGGGTTGCATCATGATGAGGTAGTTCATCATAGCTGTATAGTGTGCAAGGTCACATGGAGAGAGGGTGCCCACAGAGGTCAGTGGAGGGACTCACTGCATCCATCATGCAGACATGACATCACACAGGGGATGAGCAAGACAACACACATGGCACTGAATATGTGCAACTCACTGCATGCCCGAGGTAGTTGGTAGTATTACAAACACTTACATGACTATGATATAATACTTCATGAGCCACAGACTAGTACACACAGCACATGGTCAGTCAATAGGGAGTTAGCAATTCCCTATGGACTAGCCACATCATCCACTGTTGTCCACTGTAGAGTGCTATGAACAGCACAAGGAATAGCTCAATGAATTAAACTAAGAGAGTTCCCACTGTCCCATCAGTGCTATGTGGTTGGTCATAGTCAATGCGTGTGCAAGCACAGACCACCATGTTACTGACACTCGGCAAGTCAGCATTATGTAATTAAGCTGTCCACAAACTGCCATACCTTGTGTGTCTTGGAGGTGGAGTGTAGGGTAGTTCTACAGAGTGGGGCTCACTCCTTGGCTGGGTCCACTGCTGGAGGACTGAGACAAGGTGAGGGAAGGGGAGGGGAGAGCGAGGGAAAGGAGGAGGAAACTCAAGGAAGTGACTGGGGAGTGGAGAGGGAGAGGAGAGGGAGGGATAGAGGAAGGAGTACATACATGTACATGTACATAGGCGAGATGAAATGGAACAGAAATGAATGAACAGCCTTTACTGCTTTGGCCCATTAAGTATTGCAGTGAGCGACAGACTCCATCTGGGCAGGTTGCACTGTATCTGTGCACTGTGTAACAACATGTCAATGAGCACCATTCTACCCTGGGTTGGCCTAGCGGGATAGCCTGCTAGCCGGAGCACAAGTAATGGAGCATGCAGTGGGTGAGGTGTGCACACTCTGCAGTGGACTACCTGACTGCTGCTGGGGGGAGTGGTCCGGGGAAGAGGAGGTGGGGGCAGAGGTAGAAGGGTAATCCATATTGTACTGGGAGGAGTACTGCAGGCAATGGTGTGTGTGTGCTTGCACCTCCTGGTGATTGGTAGAGGGAGAGAGAGAGGGGGAGAGTCCAATACTAGCATTAATGAAATAGTTGAGTGGATGTCACAAGGAGACAAGAGGGTTGTCTAGAAGGGGGTCTGGTCATAATCAGACTTGGTACAAAGTGTGGACTACAAACTCACATGAGGTGTGTGTGTGTGTGTGTGTGTGTGTGTGTGTACATGTGCATGTTGGAAGGGTACAATGACATTGGTATTAGTAGTCCACTGAGGTGTGGTCTCCTATTTCATGAGTGTCCTTCAGACATGTAGTTGGTGTGAGGAGTGGGTAGGTACTGTGGTCAGGACAGTGGAGACATGATGCTGGCAGTCACTCCACCAGACACACAGCAGGAGAGTGTGGTTGTAGGGGATACAATAGGGAGTGACCTGTACAACAAACACTAGAGTGCATGTAACCAGTTGCTATATCAACACACACACCTGTTAGCTTCTGCTGTTGACTCTGTTGAGGGGTGGAGTTACAATAGATGTGGGTGGGGCTACATTGGATGTGGGTGGGGCTATATTGAATGTGGGTGGGGTTACATTGGATGTGGATACGGCTATACCAGCAGTGGGAAAGGCTGCTGAGGGAAGGTGCACATTGGGGAGTGGTCCTGTGGTGTCTGAAGTGCTGGGAGAATCGAAGACAGTACAGTACATGGACATGTGTGTGTGTACATGTGTTTAGTGGATAGCCCATAATTGTGTGTGGTGTGTGTGTGCGTGTGTGTGTGTAGTGTGTGCATGTGTGGTGTGTGTGTGTGTATGTGTGTGCATGTGTGTGTGTGTGCGTGCGTGTGCGTGCGTGTTCACTCAAGCTGGAGCAGCATACCTATATATGTGTGTGCGTCCATTTACAAATGGTCAGATTAGGAGTTGTCTCTCCCCTTCTTTGCCAAAAAAGGAGCACCTTCTGTAGCACTCCGTTTGCCCTTTTTGCTGCCTGCATGCAGGGGAGGAACATACAGCAAACATGGCACATGACACAGTGGTGGCAGGCTGGGGGCAGGTCCTGGATGACAGAGCCTCCCACCACTCTCTTGTGCATAGTTAGTGAGCCACTATCAGAATCTGGACTACTCCACACAAAACACACACACACACACACACACACACACACACACACACACACACACACACATACACACACACACACACGCACACGCACGCAACACACACACACACACACACACACACACACACACACACACACACACACACGCACACACACACACACGCACGCACACACACACACACACACAATTATGGGCTATCCATAACATTTAGCACACTCAGTATATAAGTCATAATAACAGTAGATGGAAGCATACCTTGCCCTGTGTTGTCTCCTTTGCTTTCCTTTGATGATGGAGGTCCACCAACAGAGGGACCTGGTCCATCAGGGTCTGCAGACAGTGCCAATATAAATAATGCAAAACTGCACATAATTCACAAACATTTAAAACCATTACAGCACACAGCACTCTACACATTATACTAAAACATTCTGAATGTTACCATTAAAATGTAGCTATTGTCCACTGACAGCAGATGTAACTTAACACAGTAGATTACTATGTACAGTACATTTTGTTTATTATGTGAACTTTCTAGAAACTTGGTATCACTATGGCAGACCATCCATTGATGAGCAAATATGTCAATCACATCCAAGTACAGAGGGCTCATGGTTAGACAAACTGCTCCACTACTGCCTGTCCAGTCTATAGTATAGTTGTACCCATGCAGTTCACTATATCAACACGACATGTGCCACAACAGTGAGAACACCTGTTGGTCAGTTTGGAGAAGATCATACTGTAAACACATCATTTCTAATGAACAACATTTTGTTGCTGTATACAAATGACTGTCCTGTAGTGTTGTATGTGTAACTGGTTGGTGTGTTAGTGACAGTGTCACTGAAGCAGTGTCCACAAAGACATGCACTTTGCTTCAGTGGTGCCCTCAGTAGCTCAAAGCCTCAACACATATGCCCAACCACTGCACTGCACCTTGTAAGGGAGGGTCCACTGCAGACAACTGGCTCCTCACTGACTGGCAGGGGGTCTGTCTCACAGAGGAGTCCTGTAGTGCTGTGAGGTGGGGAGGTGTCTGGTGCGTCATTGCCTGCTGCACCACACCCACCTCAGGAGTGGTGGGCTGCTGTGCCGTCTGCTCCATCTGCCTCAACTGCTGCACCTGAGTGCCCTGCAGTGCAGTCTGGTAGGCCTGGTACTGCTCCAAGGTCATCATGGTAGAAGGGTGAAGACCCAGCATGGCTCCCTGCAGCATCATGCCATACCATTGATTAAACAACATCTGCTTTTGCTGAAGTAGGTTGGCATATTGCACTTGTGTATGTGTCTGTGCCAAAGAGGGGGCTGATGGCACTCCCTGTGGCATGCCAGTCACTGGGCAATCAATTCTGTAGGAGCTGCAGTAGGGACTGGGATTGGAGGAGGAGGAGCCAGTAGGCCCCGCCTCACTGGTAGACATCTGCTGCTGCTGTTGATACTGTGTGGCTGCTAACTGCTGCATTTGATGCTGTCCCCACACCACCTCGGGGTGGTGCTGCATGCTGTGGTGTTCTAGTCTGCCTTGACTGTGCATCTCAGGAGCAACAGTAGCGTGAGCAGTGGTGTAAGCAGTTGGCAGTGCTTGACTGGTCATCGCTATGGAAACAGGTTGGGATAGGAGTGAGTGTTGGGCAAACAAGATGGCCGGAAGTGTTGTCGACAACTGCCCAGTGCTTAGGTGGGCAGTAGTAGGAGTGGTTGGGACTAGACTGGTGACCTGTTTAGTAGAAGACAGTAGAAAGAGAGGTACATAAAGCTGTGCACGTCCATTTAGCTCACCTGACACTATGAAATAAGCCGGAGCTGATACATACAACCAAATCACACTAAATGAATCAATGAATGAGGAAATGAAGTATTAATAACAAGTGAAGAGTGTGGAATGATGTTGAAGATGCAACTAAACCAGCCATGTACTCTGACCCAATCTGACACATGGCAGCTGTTGAATGTATGCCACCTCACAAGGACAACTACTGTGCTAGCATTAAGGGTCACCACAGGCAGCTAATTTATGCCAACTCTAGCTCCCTTTCTCACTTCACCACTCCCCAGACCAACCTTCTCCTCTGGACTAATGGCGGCTCTCTTCAAGTACTTGGCATTCAGTGGGTGAATGTAGCTGAGGTTGGTGCGGGCTGAACACTCTCCACAGTCAGGTGACCCGCCCACTCGAGTGAACTCCGGTGGTGTGGGCAGCATAACGTACTCATCCTCATCCTGTGAGTAACTGTGGCTGGAGCTCATCTGTGAGTCATCACTCAGGTCAATGACCACTGCTGCAGAGGAGGTGATGGAAGCATCACTGCTCGGGGATGCTTGTGAAGCGGGGTCTTCCCACTGACTGGCCCTGCCATCCTGTACCAAACAGAAAGTAGTACAGTGTGAATTGACAGTACCATGCAGGCACCTCTCCACACCCACCTCCTCCTGGCCCTGCACCAGCTTTCTATTCTTCTTTACAGGTGGAGAGGTCCCCTCCTCCTCCTTGTCCTCCTCTTCCTCCTCTGGGGTCCTGCCTGCCAGGACAGTCTGAGGGTGCTAGAGAGGGGTAGGTAGATAGCAGGCATTTGTGTGTGTACACACATGCATTGCTTTATACCTAACCATATATGGACATCAATAAGCACACAGTCTATATCAGGCATAGAAATCAGCACCACTGCTATCACAATACAGTGACATACAGACAAGAACAGACACAACACCACATCAGTCTATGGCATACAGTGAATGTGAGCAGAATTGACCTGCTACAAGATGTTGAGGTACTATGGCAAACGATACCAGTGCACAAGACAAGATTCTCCTGTTCTTAGATGACACTGGTAAACAGTTCAAACAGAGCACTTACATACAAAGTCTATATCCTACGTTTGCCTGAGCTTGTTGTTTGTGTGGACTGGTGGGGGAACTATGTGTTTTATGACAGGGAGGACATGCACTTATTCACTACTGGAACTGAGCCATTGTGTATGACGCTTATAAGATACAATGGGTCACACAATGGGCATCAGCAGAGGAGGGAAGGTGTCGGGTTCACCAATAAAAGGACTCAGTTAACCAGTGCACACTAGACCATGAGTATGAGTACTGTGCGTGTAGCGTAATTTCTGTGATAGTAAATTTGGTTCTGCAGACACTCCAGATCTGTGGACTCAGTAGTCACTACATATAGTTCAGAGGATCTCCCACATCCGAGGAGGAAAACAAGACACCAACAGACAGGGTGTGTGAGCTAGAGATGTCTTGAAGAACACACAGAACACATTAGATGGTGTACAGGCAAACAGTATGGTGTTTGAGGAATGCTAGTCCAGATAGGATTCTTGGTGGGTCTAGGTTTGTGAAGAGAGTGGTTCAGTACACTAACAGTAGGACACATACAACACAATGTCACTCCACGTCAGGGTGCATAATGATTAGTTCATACATTATGAAAGTACACGAGTGGAAAGCTTTGTTGTTCTTCCTATAACAGAAACAGGCAACAGCCTAATGTAGGCCCACTGTCATTTTGATGCCTCAGCCTACCAAAGGACAGTGTGGGACACTATTAGCTAATGCAACCCAAATAAGGGAGGTTCAAAGGTCAGCTTGACATTTAGTGATTGCTGTCAGTAACAATTGCTATAAGGTGCCGGGCTACTGTGATCCAATTGTTAAGTGTGAACAGCTGAACGTCCTCCATGTTAACTACTGTTCGTTTTCAGACTTCCTCAGACTCTATCAGGAAAATAGCAAGAGCACACAGGCAGTCCCATTATTTAGAAGGCTGAGCCAACAAAATTAATGACAGCCTGGTTACAAGTGGTTAATTGGGAGTAGACAGTGTTGGGGAGGGGAGGTTTAGTTACAACTTTGAATTCAAGTTAACGTTAATATTGAAAAGACAGGACTACGGGTGGACGTTCTTGTGAGGGGACACACAGAGGATGCCCACATCCAATGGAGACAAACAGTATGTAGAGCTGTGAACTCAGTGGACCATAACTGGTAACTGGTACTGTAATAACTGGCAGTAAACCTGACAACTGGTCAGCGAACAGTTGGAATGGGAATGGGTCCAATCATTGGGAAGATCAGTGATCACTATACATGTGCAGTATCTCATGAAACAAAACACAGTACACACGTAAAATCACTAACAAAAGAGTTTGAGAGAGTACCAATCTCTTTGTCCATCTTGTTAGCCTACTTGCCATGTGAAGGATCATGTGAGGGCTGGCATTACATAACCAGTGACAACTGGTGCTAAACTATGAACCATAAACAAAGGTACAGTAGCTGATGAATAATAACTGAGAACTGAGAATTGCAGCTTAACTAGTTAGCAACTGATTAAAGTGTATGTATGTATGAGTGATGTCCTGAGTATGTCCCAGTCTGTCCAGTATAGGGACTCACAGGACAAGTTAGACAATGTACAGGTAAACAGTCACATTACAGACACCATGCAGGACAGGACAAGGAGGGCAAAGGACAGGGCAGGCTCTACTGGACAACTGTGGCATTGTGGTGGAATGGTACAATGTAGACTGCTCTCTGCAATGTCACTGACCTCAGTCCTGTCCAGGTCCATCACTGTGTCCTCATTAGTTGGTTGGGAACCTGTTGAGTGAGGAGCATCACCTGATGAGGTGTCACCTGTGTGTGAGTGAAACAGACAAGGACAGAGAAAGTGGACATCTCACTACATGTCACTAAATGTCTAACCACACACAGTAATGTACTTACATACCTTACACACACGAGGGATAAATCTCTCATTTGGATCCATAAACTAGTGCTCAAGTGTTAGGACAATACCACCATATCTAGTAGATATCTAGTAGCATATCTGCACTCTACTACACCTCAACTGACTGCACTACAGCATTCAGGCAGCAATGTAGGTCCTGATACATGTACATTGAGTGCTACACATGCCCACTCATGTAGTAATGACTGCACTGCAGCTCAAGGCAGTCACACAAGAAGCTCACTTCACCACCTACAGGTGATACAGGGTTCACACACAAGAGAGGAGACTGACTATGCACCACTCACCAACTGGACAGAGCTCAATGGAAGGATATCCATATTCATATGACTGTACAACTTTGAACTTCCTCCTCTCATCTGCTGTGAGTTGTGCTAGTATACCATCCACTACCTGTTGGTCACTGATATGAGGCACCAATTGGAACTCTGTAATATTCTTGTTCCTGACAACTCCTCTCACAACTGCCACTCCAAACTTGTGTACAAGTGTTTGTGATGATGACTGCAGGAGTGAACAGTAAACAGTACAGAACACACTCACTCACACACAGTGACACACACGCACATGCACACACCACACTCACAATCTTCAAGATGGGAGGGCAATTCACCCCACCCCCCCGTCCCACCTTTAATTGGTCCTTCTACTTCCTCTACCAACAGTCTGCCTGGTGCTGGGTGTGCGGACGAGATATGTGGTACACATGTAGCTGTCGTTGCATTGGGACATAAAATAGGATGAAGCTCTACTTTGGCGAGTGACCGAGGCTCTCCCGTTAAGGGGATAGTGGGTTGTACGTACGTTGCCTTCTCGAGTTCTTTCTGCGAGGAAACTGCGATTAGCTGCATGCCGTTTTCATTCGAAGAAGCATTTCTGCACTAACCACATCCAAAGAGTTGTCAATGTACACATTTCCCTTCATTTCGTTAAAAATTTGAACCTTTTTGGGCAGAGGTACGCCAGCGATACTTGTTTGTGTACGAGTCGTTCGCCATTTTATATCTTATTCTGTTACTCCGCTATTCCGTTATTTTGTATTTCACATTTTAGTAATACTGCAACAAACTATTATGCTATAACAACTGTGCACACAAAGTGAAAAGTGACAATGGTTTGGAGCATGTGTGTCAGATGTCACTGTCACTGCACAGACAAATGAGCCATGTTGTAGTAACAACTTATTGGGACAGCCACAGAGTGACAGAATATCAAGTATATTACTTCCCACCACACATGGCACATTAGTAGTAACAACAACACAATGTCATATTGCAATGAAGTCACATTGCATGAGCGGGCTATGAAACAAGACTGTTCCGTCTTCTGTCTGACAGCAATGAATGTGCGCACATTACTGTGCATGGTCTACTCAAGTTGAAATCATTACAAAATGAATAACAAATGATGGCTTCCATTACCATTTTACATTAACTACTGCACATTAAATGCAACTAAAGTGAGAGCCACCTGTGAGACAATACCATGCAAGCAGATGAGCACACATGCCAAGTCCACACCATGTCTAGAGCTGAACATGTTGGAATGAAATGTAATGTGGTCAGACACAGCCAGAGGGCTACACTGATACACAGCTCATCAAGTCCTGTCAGAGTCACATCACTATAGTGTACACAGAGTGCTTTAGGCCATCTCAAATAATACATTTGACCACCTCCATCAATGCAGTGTGGATTGAATGTAGAATGTGATGGTTAACTGGTGCATGATGTATACAGTCACTACCTGACAATAGTCTGTTGGAGACAGTATACCTGAACTATAAGAACTGTGTGTGCATGTGTCTGTGTAGCCTCATTCCTAGCTCCACTTCCTCTACAATGGCTAACACAGGGGTGGAGACAAAGCTATAGTACTGCAAATACAAAGGACCAATCAGATTGTTCAGAAGTCATGTAGCATTGTTCAGATGTGACTATTTCATAGTAATAGTGTTTGTTCATCTTTTATCTGTTAATCCATCTGCCAATATAGCCATGATCAGCCACTGAGGTGTCAGCTGTCATGTACCTATCACATGGCATTCACCACACAATATCAAAGTTAGGGACCAGACCCACTGTTGGGTGGTTTCTAAATGGCAACTGGAAGTGCATGGGATGGGCTCAAGACTAGTATCTGTGTGCCTCATACAACCAGCTAACCAATAACTGGTGGCATAAGTAACGAGCCATACAACTACATGGGCAAGAGGGGAAGAGCAGTGCACAGACATAACACTGCCAGTGTTATGTCTTGTGCTCTGCTCAATAGAACACATAACACTACCAGTGCACCAGACAGTGCATACAAGACAGACATTTCAGGGAAGCTGCTACAACAAAGTGCACCTCTTGACAAGCAAGGCCCACTAATCCAATACTGGTACAATGTTGGCTGCGGTACCCTTGTGATACCAGAGTGATTTGGAGTCAATATGCAGTGCACAACTGTTGAAAAGATGGAACTTACCCAAAAGTTAAATCTCAGCTTCAGCCTCCCATGTCCAGCCAGCTTTTCTTCAAGCTCCTCCAGCTTAAGGCCTTCCTCTGCTACTCCACTCTAAAGAATGACATGATTAGATCTAGTAAGCATCCCACACACTCTCTGCAGTCTACACAGTGTATGTAAGGTAACAGGACAAGTAGAAACCTATCCACTATCCAAACTGAATCACAGTCAGCAAGCCAATGAAAGACACAATATGCTACAAATGGAAGGATCATTCTGGCAAACACCAAATGACTGAGAAACGATAAACATTGTATAAACCATGACCACACTGAACAACAAAACACTTAGCATTACATGAAGTCATCTGTCGTCAACTGTGGGTCTGAGGTAGGAGTGGCTCATGCAACCTTCAATATACAGGCTCTTTGGCATCATTCCTGACATGATAGTGGGAGAAGATTTAGGGCATGCTATGAGGGAGGAGTTAGACTAGATAGCTGCCTGGTGCAGGTGGTAATGGCACACTCAGTGTTGATCACACAGGCAGAAGACCACTTGAGCTGGAGTTAGCGATGCAAGGTTATGAAGTAGTGATGAAGCACAGGTTAACTGGTATAAATTGAGTGAAGATATATCTGTGGTGATTGGCAGAGAGCCTACCAAGTGTACTGTGGAAATGGGAGATGTAAAGAACAAGTGAGGGAAATGGTCTACCTGCAGGAGTTTAAGTGAGGTTGAATTAATGGAGAGATAGAAACAATCATTCAATGACAACAGTTGATGCAGTGAAGAACTGTTGGGAGACAAAGAGTGTCCATACAAAAGAGATGATGGTAATAATGCAATGGTAGTGTCACCCTATAAGATATGGCTGTGGGAGTTGGGTATTTGCAGAATGGCATATGGTGTTAGAGGTGGAGACGAAAGGTTTGAAAAGGGTGGTACATAGATGTGTGACTAGCTTATTTGGAATTAAACCATTGTCAAGAGATGGCAGCAATAAGTACTGGAAGTAGCAGTGAAAGGGAGAAGCTGACTTGGAGAAAAATGGTTGAATTGAAGTACACGTAGGGTGTGCTGTGAGGTCAAGTGCAAGGTAAAGTCTATGAGAAACACCAGTTTTGGGTTGTAGATCATCAGTTTTATCAAATGCAAGTTGCTGTGAAAGTGATCCATGCAAGCATTGAAATTACCCATGGCAAATGTGGAGTTGGTGAGAAGAAGAACATCACAAACAAAGGTCAGAAAGTGAGTTAGGGGTGGGAGTGTAATGACATAGGAAGGAGTGGACTAAGGGATCACCACCTGAGGGCAATGAGAATTTAGTCAATTTGAAACTGCTAATTCTGTGCCTATCACAGCATTACTCATTTCCCCCAAGATGTGCTTTGCAGTTTCTCAGCTAAACTCCTCCTGCCCTTTGATTTAAGCAATTCTACAATTACTTTGTTACTTTTCAAGTAAATCATACACTAGGGTTCACAGCATACAAACTTCTTCTATCCAGTTGAAAGTGTTAAATATACACGAGTACTCGTACAAGAGAAAACGTTAGTTCTGCAAATACCAGCTTAAACCAACAGGGTTTGAAGTTAAGCAGGGTTCAAACACTGTTGGTTTGAGCTGGCATCTGGAGAACTAACCCTTTCTCATGCCCACACCAGCTGAGAAGCCCTCACTTCACTTGTACAAGTATGTGCACATGCTCATCATTCAACTGGTAGAGTAATTGTAATCAGTACTGTAGAACATACACAACACAAACAACAACAAGTGTCTGACACATCAACTGCAAGTACAGGTAGCAGTGTAGCAATACCCATGAGGCATGATTTCTCAAGTGAGCACGGCTGTTTGGCATGATATAAATGGTAGCAACTTAGTTTGGAATAGAAACCAGGAACGAGGAAAATTGAGTTTCTTGAGGAAGAAGACTCCCAAGATATTCTAGCAATTTTCTCTTCAGACATGTCAAGAAGTGGCTACTAACTTGGCAATGAAGTATAACTGGCATAAGGCGAGCGTGCTATCTTCAATTTAGCATGTTTTGTGCTCTCCTGGCAGCAAGATAATCACTGTCATTTGAGGTACTAAATCACACTATATCAAAATTCTCCAGGTTTACCTGCCACCTTGCTGGGTGCTATATTATGGTGAAATACAGGGTTAATAAAGGAGTTCAAAACTTGAAGAATGACAATGGCAGTAGAATACACTATACAGGACAATGTTCAGCAGCTTCTTTAGCTGTCCTTCAGCACTCAGGAAAGTGGCAGGAAAAACCGGTGAAATTCACTATGGGATGATTAAAAACATGAGTATAAGCCATTATCTTTGCTGCCAGGTGAGCATAAAACAGACTAAGTGGACTACAGCACAATTGGCTTGTGTCAGTTCTATGCCTGTGTATGTATAAGTTGAGATTGCTTCTTTGCTCGATGGGAAAAAGGCAAAAACGAACATTATGTTTCAATGTACGCAGGCCATTCCAATCCCAGTTACCAGTCTATGAATCAGGAAAATCTAAGTTGTTGCCCTAAAACAGCCGTGCGAGGGATGTTAGGAGAGGTAGAGGAACAAGTGTCTCCCTGGTGCACACAGACACAACTCAGGGGAATGCACACATTCCCCAGTTGTTACAGTCTATTAGTGAGGAATCAAGGTCAAACAATGTATGAGCCATTGCAGCTCAGCTGAATGATCCACAGCAGCAGTTGTTTGTTACCTGTATCAGTAGCTACTGTAAGCTGTGTATTCTGCAAATGCACTGTACCCACAACGATGTAAAACAACTAATAGATTTACCTGCTGTGGGGGCCTGATGTCCTTAAACTTAAGCTCTTCCACATGTTCAAAGTAATCCACAACTCCACACACCAAATCAAGTGGGATATCTTCTAAGGTGACCCTTTCCACACTCCTCTGCACCACATTGCCTGTAGAGAGAATGGTTTGTAAATGACCTGCTACAAGTGTGAGTGTGGTCCATTATAAGGTTTACACACCATTGACAATTAAAACTTCCACAACACAGTTAGAACTGCATGGGTTGTGCCATGGTTGGCAGTCAAGTACAATTACCTACTACCATTACTATTACATCAACAACAAGTGAGTGAATCTGTACTTGCATTAATCCCATGTATGTAAGTATCCTACTGAAATGACAGGTGTGTGAGTGATTAGTACATCAAACCACAAGTGGACAATATCAAGCTGTCACTAACAACTAGAAAGCTACAACAATATGCAACACTAGGACCCAGGTAGCACACAGTGCAGGGTGTAAGGAGCAGCTTTGAGACCCTTCAAGTCAGTATCTGCACTGGTCATTATCATTACCAGCACTAGTTGCAGACAGCCTGGACCACTAAAGGCAATGTATGACAAGCTGTACACATTACAGTTTACAGACAATGATCACAGCCTACAAGGTCAGTGTGACACATCAAACACTGTCATTCAACTCACCATCACAAGGCCAGTCCCAGCACTGTGGTGGTAGACGCAGTGACAAATCTGTCAATGTAGTGTTGTTGCTGAGACCCAACAGGAGGTGGTGGGTGAATAGCTTGACATCTTCATCAGCTGTTAATTGATAGCTCTCCAACGTCAGCTTTGTCATTGTCTTGTTCTGAGCTAGTGATGTAGCCATCTTGTCCAGAAGGTCACGGCTCAGGCTCTGCAGTGAGCAAGGAGGTGAAGTACACATGAGCATATGAATTATCTAGAATATGTAGTCTGTGAGAGCAGGAGGTGGTGAAAGGAGGGATGGCTTACAATGAGACAGAGGAAGGAGTGAAGGCTAAGCAGCTATGCTAATAGGTCACCCATTGCAGTGATGTGGACTGGTGAAGACTTGAGATTGGGGAACAAACAGGGTATAAGCAGAAGAAATACGTAGACTGAGTGTAGGTAGCAGGGTGTGCAAATGCAATTAGAACAGTACAAGTCTGGAAGGTGTAGGTTGAGCAACACCAGCCATGACACAAAGAGGAAAATATGGACAGTTCTGCACAGAACATGAGTACATCAGAAGCCCTAAAGCTGTGTCCTTTCTCAGCTTGTTCTAGTTAAAAGGCATACGCACGACCACAAACAGCTGTCTGATACAATGTGCAACACATTTAAAGGCTAAGGCTCAGGGTCGGCAAAGAAGAGTCAAACAATGGGCAATGCACATCAGTTGCACAATAGTTTAGCAGTAGCAGGTAGAAGACTTGTATTTGTTCTTGTAATACCACAGCCAAGAAGTAGCTACTTAGACCCCATGACGTGACGTGACTACGTGAACCCCATGGTAAGCCAGCAGGTTGCAACAGGACCAGTGGCACCATTGGCTGCAGAGACACTAGCCTTATCACCCCAGTCACATGGCTTCCTCGATGCAGTAGAGGTACTCGTCTATGGGCTTGCAAGACCCATGAGATGAGGGGGGGGGGGGGTACGGCCTTGAGTGACGACATCAGAGTATCTGTTCTAGGCTCCTGGCCGTCCCCACCTACCCTTTTGAGATCTGGATTTTGTGATCTGGACACGAACACATGCACGCGCGCACACACACACACACACACACACACACACACAACACACACACACACACACACACACACACACACACACACACACACACACACACACACACACACACACACACACACACACAGTAACTGATAGAATAATATGACAGACAGATGGTGATGCAATGCCACTTAGCAGTAAATTATGTAGTTGCAATGGCTAATTTACAGTACTGTTATTCCAATACATTACCTCAAATATTATGTCATGTGACTTAGTAACTATTACTAGTACATCTCCATATTTGGAGATTAAGATTTTGAGAACTGGTCAATTGAAGGAACTTAAGATGCAGTTTCAACCAAATCTGTGATAGCAAATTTGAACAAGAACTTTGGCAGAAATATCAAACTACATTTCAACAATGACAGGGAAGAATGATTTCTGGTATTGTACATTCAAAACCATGCAGTCTATGTACCTGAAGGCAGGGCATGACTCAAGATGAGTATTGCATACACCACAACTGTATACAGTGAAAGATTGACACTATTAGCATTGCATGAAGTCAACAGCCATCAGCTGCCAAGGTTGGTAGGAGTGCCCCAGCTAGTGTCCCAAAGAACACTTACTGTTAACACATTACTGACATGATAGATGGAGATCCTGCAGAACACCCCACAATACAATTCTAATGGGCAGATACAGTATCACCCACAGAGACAGCTTTGGTGCAGGAATGCAAGATTGGATCCAATTCACAGCTTGTAGATTGACATGCATGGTGCTTAGCCTTTTAATGATTAGACAGTGGTCGGCAGCGTCAGAAGTGTTAGCCACATCTAAATAATATAGTACACCAACAAGTAAACCTCAGTCAAAGGTTAGGTACCAGTTGTCAGCATTGTGAAGCAGTGAAATGTCAGTGGAGTGGTGGGGCCAGAGTCTCAATTGGAGTGGGCAGACTAGTTGGGCCATACTGAGATGGGAATCAACCAGGCACTGACAGCAGTGGGTGTGGTGAGGAATCATTTCAAAACTAAAAAGCACTTACTCATTATTGAATGCCTCAATCAATCAATCAATCAATCAATCAATCATACACAGCTTTGTCTCCAATGCTGGAGGTCGCTGGAATTATTTTCTAACAGTTCTGTGCAAGAAATAGTTCACATCATGCTGTACTAAATAGTTCAATAATTAACTGTTCAATTTACTTTCAGATCATCAGCCCATCTTTTCCTTGGTCTTCCCCTCGGTCACTTTCCGGGCACATTCTCCATATACACCTTCTTTACCATCCTGTCATCTGTCATTTCTTCCATCTTCTTTAACCATTCTGTCTTCTTGTTCTCTACTCTTGATACCACTGCCACCTGTCCCAGTCTTGATCTAATATCAACATTCCTCACTTTGTCCAACATAGTCACTCCTTCCACTCTCCTCAGGCATCTCATTTCAAGGGCTTGTATTCTGCTCTTGTGTCTCTCTAGCAGGGTCCAGGTCTCACATGCATACAACAGAGTTGGCATCACCGTGGCATTGATCACTCTAAGTTTTGTTGCCTTGCTCAGTTCTCTTCGATCAATTATCTCCTTTCTCATAGCTCCAATCACTTTGGATGCTGCTCCTATTCTGTGGTCTACCTCTGCTTCACATGATCCCTCTTCATCTAACATGGCTCCTAGATACTTCATTGTCTTCACATTTTCTATCTCCACTCCATTTACTGTAATGTTGCATGTGCCTCCTCCTCTCTTCACCACCATTACCTTTGTCTTTCCCCAATTGATTGTCATTCTCCATTTCATCATCACTTCATCCAGCACCTTCACATTTCTTTCTGCATCCTCATCTCTTTCTGTCACTAACATTAGGTCATCGGCAAACAAGAGAAGCTGTATTATGCCTGTTTCCATCTCAACTCCTCCTTCAAACCTCTGTTTTGCCTCCCTCACAATGTTGTCCATAAAGATGTTAAATAGCCATGGTGACATAGTGCATCCCTGTCTCACTCCTTGTCCTACTCCAAACCAGTCTGATTTCTGACCTTGAACCCTGACACATGCCTTACCATCATCATATAGTGACCTCACTGCTCTTATCAACTCACCATTCACTCCATATGCCCTAAGCACTCTCCACAATAACTCCCTGTCTACCCTGTCGTATGCTTTCTCTAAGTCCACACAAACCATCAGCATCCTCTTGTTCTTTTCAATAATCTTCTCTCCTAACTGCCTGACAGTAAACAACTGGTCTACACAGCTCCTCCCTCTTCGGAATGCCCCCTGCTCTTCCAACACTTTCCCTTCGGTGATTGTCCTCATCCTCTTCTCCAACACACTGGCATACACCTTGCCAGGTATACTCAGCAAGCTGATGCCCCGGTAATTCTCGCATTGGGTTCTGCTTCCTTTCTTGTGGATCGGGACAATCAGTGCCCTTCGCCAGTCCATTGGGACACTCCCACTCCTCCATGCCAGGTCCATGATTTTGTGCAGCCACTCTACCACTACCCCTCCACCTGCTTTCAGCATTTCTCCAGTGACCCCACATACTCCAGGTGCTTTCCTATTCTTCAGTCTCAAGATGCTTGAGCACACTTCCTCCATACTTATCCTCTCATGTCTAGTCCCCTCTACTCGTTCTTCTTCTCTGCTTGCAATTTTGCATTCATTCTGTTGAACTCCTTCACCCTGTAACAGTGATGCAAAGTACTCTTTCCACCTATTCCTAACCTCTTCCTCCTCACACAGCACCTGTCCACTTTCATCACATACTCTTCCCACTTCACTGCTACCCTTTGTCCTATCTCTTATCTTCGCCCAAAACCTCCTCTGATTGTGTTGGAAATCTCCCTGCAATGTCTCGCCAATTTTCTTCCATTCCTCATTTTTCGCTTCCCTCACTGTATGACTTGCTGCCCTTTTGGCCTTCAGGTAAACTTCCTTTGCATTCTCAGTCTTCACTTGTAGCCACCTCTTATATGCCTCCTTCTTGCTTTTCACTGCCACTTCAACCTCCTTGCTCCACCATGCAGTCCTCTTCTCTTTTCTGACTTTCTTTCTTCCACACACTACTTCAGCTACCTCCTTAACGTCACTCTTAAATTCATTCCATGCCGCTTCCACATCATCCCCATTCACACACTTTGCTTCCCTCATTTTTTGGCTCAGTTTTGCACAATATTTTGTCTTTCCCTCTTTAGTTCGCAGCTCTCACTTCTCAGCTGACTCTTCTTTTCCGTCTTCTTAGTCTGCTTTCTACCCCTCACTTTCATCTTCATCAGCACCAGGTGGTGATCGCTACCAATCTCAGCCCCGCGTACCACTCTCACATCATTCACATCTTTTCTCAGATCTGATCTTACTAAAAAGTAGTCTATGATGGACTGAAGTTGTCTTCCTGGACACTTCCAGGTGAACTTATGAATTTCTTTGTGCTCAAAGTGGGTATTCATTATGCTGAATTCATTTTCTGCACTAAACCTGAGTAACCTGCTTCCACTATCATTCTTCACCCTTTCACCATGCTTCCCAATCACACCAATCCATTCTTCCACATCATTGCCGACCCTTGCATTAAAATCTCCCAGTACTACCACCTTGTCCCCTCTAGGTACTCTATCTACCACTTCCTGAAGTTGTGCATAGAACCCATCTTTGGTTTCGTTGTCCCTGTCATCCGTTGGGGCATACACATGCACGAGCGTCATCCACACTCCCGCGACCCGTAGCCTAATCATTACGCACCTTTCACTTACGCACCTCCAGCTTCTGACGCAGTCCGCCAAGCGCTCTGCTACGATTATCCCCACACCGCACTTCGCTCGCCCTTCTGTCACTCCAGCGTAGACATACCTCGCTCCATCTATTTCTGTCATGCCATTTCCTCTCGCTTTAGTTTCACTGAGACCGAGGACATCGATGTTGTAACGCGCCATTTCCCGAACCACTTCTTCTTCTCTCGATCTTAATGTTCTAACGTTCCAGGTACCTATTCTATAGATATTACTTGCCTCCTCAGTTGGCGATACCATCATTGGTGCTTCGGTGGGTTGTCAAATCGTATACAAGGAGCCCGACGCGAAGGCTAATCTGCCGCCATTTTCTCTCACGTGACTAGTTTGGACTGTGTGAGGAATGAAAACAGGCAAGAGATGGAAGTAGGCACTGGCAGTAGGAGTGATGAGGAAGAGGTTTGAGAGAAAGAACAACTGTGAGGTGTGTGAGAAATGCCATGAAGTGATGAGAGGACAAACAGAAGGAAGGAGGTCCAGAGGGAGGACAAGATACGTAGCAATGGAGTGGGAGTTAAAACCTACCACACACTGCCTCTAACGCCCTGTATCTCTGGTTCTCCAAATGCCGATGATGCATGCAGTGACGTTAGCTGTTGTGTTGCTCTTCCCTAGTCCTTGCACAATTATAAGGTGTAGGGCAGTAATTCAACCAATTGAAGGTGCGCGACGTAGTCCAACCAAAGATTGAGATGGCTGGCTTCAAGCAGGCCTTCCCTGGGCCAAAGGTGTGGCAAGTCCTGTTTACAATCCTCACAGACCCGGGAAATATGGTGTAGGATGGTTGATGGCAGCAGGTGGCAACAACACGCTGCAACAGAGGGCGATCCAACTTCATTCGCTGCAAACTTCCGTGAGAAGTGGCACTGACTGATGACAAGCAACCGAAACACTGTCGATACCTCTACACTGGGTGGCTTGTGGAATATTTCAATGTCATTGTGTGAGCTCTGTGGGGCACGATTTCCCTTGTCCCCTGCGACTGTGTGCGTGGTCTCCCGCCATTTTAATGACGTCACAAACGGCACACAGGGCCATAAGGTGGCATGTTTAAAACACACTACATTCACATACTAGACAAATGCAGAGCATTGTGGGGCGAGTCTGAGCAGTGCATGAGCAATATCTATGGCTGCAATTAGCAGCAAGCGACTGCAATCAAGAACGGCAGCACACACTATGTCTAGCTACCACAATGAAGTCATGTGCAAAGCACAACACCATAAAAAAGCTTGAATGTATGGTAAGCATGGTGCTGTGCAGCAATTTTAAGATGAAAATGTGCCTGGCTTGCATAGAAATCTAGATCATGCAAGTAGATATGCTTCAAGAGATTGAGAGTTGATGACCGACAGCTGCAATGCTTGCTAGCTATGAAGTCTCTGCAGGATGCCTTGAGCATGCAATTAGCTTTTTTTACCTTCAGCAGCACTATACATAGAGGAGGCAACTGCAGATAATCTTATGTACAAAATGCACTCATTAGAAGGTGGAGAGAAAGGACATACAGAATTGCATAATTGCTTACTGCCAAAGCAATTTAATAGACCCTTACTCAGTGAAGTGTTAGGGTAGCAGTGTTAGTGTCCAAGTCCAAGTTTCCAACATACCGTTGAGGCCCCCACCACCCCCATTCTTAGAAGGGGCAGTCTTCTCACACCTCATTGTCCTAATGCCCAGGGACTATACTGATCTGGGGAGCCCTTATCAATACAGATCTTCCAAAAGTGCTGCCTTTACTCCTGTTCTTTCGAATATCAAAGATGTAGGCCAGATCATGGTAATGAACTTGGCTGGTGTACCAAAACTGGCAAGAGTACAAAGTCATTTCATGCATTGCTACTCTGTTGTGTCCACTGTTACATACTAGTTGTAAGCTAACTCAGAAGCCACTCTAGTAAGCAAGTGGAAGCAGGTGATAAGTATGCAAGAGATGTCAGCAGAATCACATTGGGCATGCGCATATATAGAGCAATTGTAAGTAGAGCCAACTTCAACAGTTAACGCTGTCAGCTATGTGTGGGTACAGTTTGCAAACTGGAAGCACCCTGAGATTTACCCTAGAAATGAGGGATCATGCAGGATGAGATAACAGCAGGCTGAGACAGCCTCCACTTTTCGATGTCCATTTGCCTGCATTGGACAAATCCTGTTGCTAAGCAGCCACGCTTTCTTTCACTCCTCAGGACGCTGAAGCAGCTGGAAGAAGGCCCAGCTGTGTGCATGTCGTCCACTGGTGATGACTGCTGTGTCATTGGGTAGGCCTAGCTATGCAGCAGGTACCCCATGTGCCCTTTGAGTCCTGGAAGCTGAAGAAGGAGAATGCTGTAGGCAGGAATCCTGAAAGCTGAAGAATGTGCTCGCTGTAGCCATATTTGATTGCATTCCTGAAGCGTTACATTAATTGCGTTCCTGAAGCGCTGGCCACATACATACAAATGCTATGCGAGCCCGTGACCCAGATTCAGAGCCTCGCTACACACAGCAACTACAGCTTTACATCGTCAAAACCCTGGTTTAAGTGCAGAAAGGAATGTAGCAGCAGGCAAGCAGGTTTAGAGGAATCAGTCAGCTTACAGCATAAAGTTGGCACAGTTCTAGCCAATTTGGCCACCTTTGAACTACTGTATTACAAACTATTCAACTGTTAATTATACATCTCACAAAGACTGTTCTTTATCATTCCGACTTAGCAGCAGATTCAAGTAATCCCATAAAGCTAGATATCTATGTGTAAGCGGACAGAACACTTTCAGTTTTATCCATCTATTATAAAAGTGTTCCAATGCCTATGCCAACATTTGACTGTACTACCACCAGACCAATACATTGCTGCTCCTAACTACTAATGAGCTCAGAAAGTAATATACACTCAAAATGGAAGCCATCTTCTGCAACAAGGCCGGCAAAATTGCACTGACTGGCAGTAGAGGTCCATGCTGTTCCCAGGGAGCACATTACAAATGAGAGTCTTGAGAGTTGTACTAGACACTGCAAATATTGCATGCTGTGAAGACTAGTGCAGGCCCATTATATAATTACACACCAGCTGCCACCATGGGTAAATCAGTCTGTAGGCCACAAGTGCACACATGGCTTCAGTACGTCCGCTGTGTGGTGATTTGAGAGAAGTATGCCGTTCACATTCTAAATAGAGTGCTGGACTGAACACAGCAAGGTAGTCCATGAACAAGTGGTCAAATGTGTATTGTGAATGTTTAGCAAAAGGTGCACACATGGATCCACTCGATCAGAAGCCAATAAAGTGGCCAACCATGCATAGGTTCATTGCCATTCACATGCCATGTCTTGTGAATACATATATTAAACTAAGACAAACACAAAATAGCAATTTGCTATAATAATTATTCCCACTTTACAATACATTTTGCCTGAGATACGTACATACAAAACAGCTGCGCAAAAGCACGCAGGCATCAATTCTAATGTTGCAACATTTGATTCACAACAACAGTGGAATGATGCATGTAGCAGCATATCTTCAGTAGAGATACAGTATGAGGACAACATGTGATCACATCCATGCATTGTTACACATTGCCAAGGTATTCAATAATGGAAAGGACTCCAAATGGGTCGATACTAACCAGATTAACACCATCAGTACAATCGGTGATACAAAGTTTATTTTTAATAATGATTAGTCAAATTGTAGCAAACTTTCAAATTATCAAGTGCCATTGTTCCTACCCCAAACACACACTGCACCACAGCCATACCTGTTGGGGGTTCTTGATGTCTGTAAATTTCAGATCCTCTACATGACTAAACATGAATATGCTTTCACACACTACATCAAGTTGGGTTTCGTCTAAATTGACACATGCCACTTTTCTGTGTACGTGATCATCTGTGGGATTTAGGTGACAATGCACAAGTTACTAGAGAAGACTAAATTCCTCAATCTCTATTGCGCCATAGAGTCCTACAGGTTAATGGTCATGTATTAACAACACTGGCAATCTTTACTTCATTTGGTCATGTGACACAGTTAGTCAAGAACGTTAAATGGCACTTCCTTGACAATTTGGCTCAGCAGTCTCCACTGAGGGGGCTTTTCACTCTCTGGAGATTCTATGTGGGCATTAGCTATGCATGGTTTCTTCAGCAAGTCGCAGGACCTGACATCTTTGATGTCCAGTAGTAGCTGCAACAGTTTTCAAGCCATAGTTTTGGAATGGAATGGTTTACTGCTCCAGCCCACATGTTTAAACTAGATAATAAGATTGTACATAAAATGTTCATACCATTCTCTACTTTCTGCTGCCTTCCTCTCAGACTGCTAGGGCATTTGCTGCATACCTGTCACCTTTGACAGTGAAATATCTAGCTCAAACACATTGAACAATATTCCTTACAAAGTCTTTCTTCTGATCTTTGTTTCAATCTAATCAAGATTATAGTTAGATATTGCAGGAGAGAGAAGCAAATATACGGAGATCAAAATTCATCGCACATTGAAAATTGAAGAAATGTCGGACATGTGCAGAGCAAGTATAAGTCTTCAACACTTCAGTCACAGGATTAGTGCAGCTCTCTGCTGTTTCACTACCTTATACTTGTTAGCAGACCAGCTAAGTCAATAAACAGACATTCCACCAGACTGTTGGTCAGGGCTCCGTACACACTCATACAAACAGGTTGAGGACACTGGTTTACCTGTCATTCTGGAGGCAAGTGAAGCATTCAATTCTTCCACTGAAGATTCAAGACAATCGCTAGCTTCTTTCAAGTCTATGACAGGCAGCAAAATGTGCAAAGACATAAGGCTACCACGCAGCAGGGTTCCATCAGCATTGCAACCCACTGCTAAGCATCTAGAGCCAAACATTTCACTAGTGGCCTGATTGCAGAGCATGCAGACACTGACAATGTTAACAAGTGTATGAGAGCTGCACAGAGAGTACGTATAATTATATCTATTGCAGCCTTTACAGGTCGATGTCTCTTGTGCATCAACATGTGCATCAATAGGTCATACATCAGACATTCAGAAGAAATACAGGAATATACTGCAGATGAATCACTAAAGCAAAAGACTTTAAGCCATACATTTTACTGTTAGGGTCATTTGAGATGGAACAGCTGTTAGAATAGTAAAGACAAACAGCACATTTGATGCTATCATGTGTAGAAGTAACTGAATACCTACACATTCATTAACAATAATTATCTGTTGCCAAAATAATACATTGAGTTTAAAGGCAAACTGTAGTAAAGTGGTTCAAAATCAGCTATATATACATTCCTCAAAGGCAACTCCACTGTGATCAGTCAGCGCTAAGCGCTATCATCTCAGCCATCAGTGAAAGTGAATATCATCCATAATTCACAGTCACACAATAAATACATCAATTAACTAAGGTAAGGCAAACCAAATATGCTACCTACACAGATTTGATATATAAAAGGAGCCAGCAATCCTGGTGAATGATACAGCATCAATAACTAGCACTCACAGTGGAATTAATGAACGATTCATTAGTACACACTGTCACAAGTCTAGGTGAATAGTATTATACATGTACTGAATAATTGCAACACACAGTGGAGACAGTCAATTGCATGCATCCTATGCTCACCTTTAGGGTGACAGTTACGAAGTATCAAGTGCAAACCAGAAGCTGTCTGAAGCACAGGAGAGAGAAGGTTGCCAAGATGAATACGCACACTTTTTGCACACAAGACGTTGAGCTCCTTCATGCTCTTGTGTTGCTGCAAACAGTAACCATAGGCAATTGCACTGTATGGACTCCTTGGCTTCACTTCTGGGCTGTCACCGAAAGCTGCTTGCATTGCCTCTTTAGTCACAGCACTATTCTGTGACTCAAAGAGAGACTGCACTAAGACCTCTTTATTACAAACTTCTGAGTTCAGCTGCAAAGCTTCAAAATTCTCCAGTCTGGTGATTCCACAATAGAACTTCCATACTTGGGCCATGTGGGGCTGTCCAAGGTACTCACTCCAGATCTCTTTCTGAGCTGCAATGTCCAGTCTAGAGATGTGGATGGCACTGAGGAACTCCTGCACTGTCAAATGGATAAAGTAGAAACTGTCAACTGCAACTACTGCAAAACCAAACTCATTAACTGGTCTTGCTGTTAGCAGCCCACATCCATTAGCTCTGTCAGAGTATGCTGAAGAAATTCCCACCTTCTGGTCATCATCCATCAAAAAGACTACCTTCTGCTCCTTGACTCGCAAAAATGCAACTTCACAAAGGCTGTAAAATGTATGATCGTCAGGTAGGTCCAGCAGAGACTGAACACATCCAGGCCTACCCGCAATAACAGAGTTGACTAGCAGCTTGTCAATTACAAACCTTTCATAGACAGCTGATAATGTAGATGGTAGGTCATTGTATTTCAGGTACACTCGACAAATGATAGATAAAACAATAGGGATGGAACACAGACTCCTAATCTGAGGTAGCATACTGATTCTCTCTGCAAATGAATCTTTCAATTCTGGCTTCCCTTCTTCTTTAAAGTACAGTTGGGCATAGCGATTTATCTGTCCTTTGGTAAACCCAAGCACTTCAATATTCACAAAATCACATGCAATGCTAGAACTTTGAAATTGGTGGTAGATTTGACTTGTAACGATGGAGCGTGATGTCAGCACTACATCACATTCAGGCAGAGGGGATCTTGGGGAGTGTATGAGTAGATTGAGGAAAAAAGGAGATTCACGAAGTTCCTGTAGAAGTTCATCATATCCATCAAAAATGAGAAGGATGCCTCTACCACCAGTAGCCAGCATCTCTTTTGCAATATTAGTTGCTTTGGCCTTTGTATTGCAGAATAACTGTAGAAGATGGTGTAGTTCAAAAGGCACATCGAGGTGTTTGAAAGCGATCATGTCTCGCAGCTCCACCAACAGCACCAGATTATATCCATGTTCACTAATCTTGTTCAATATATCTTGGCAAAGTTTCTTGGCCAGTGTGCTCTTACCCACACCGGGAGCACCACTGATCACAACAAGCTTCAACTTCTTTACCATGGCTGGGATGTCCTCATACACAATCTTAGCATTCTTCACCACAGTATATACTTTGTCCACTCCTTCTGGTTCAGAAATAGCTTCAACAAACTTCTTCTGTTCATCTTCAAAGTCCAGTTTAAAGCGAGAGAGAGACAATTTGACAAACTCCATTGACTGATGTTTACGCCATTTGTCATCCACTACCTTTATCTTTGCATAATGATCCTGTAATGTCTTGGAAAATTGCTGAATGGAGAAGCAAGATCAAGCACATAAGAACAGCATTAAGAGCAGAGGTTAAGTATTAGTTATAACATGGCCGCGAGGGCGTTGGCTAATTTATCAGACTAGGGCGTGAAGCGCCTGAGTGCGATAAATTAGCGAAATGCCTGAGGGGCCATGTGATAACTGGCTTGTTACAGTTCGAACAGAAACGATTTGCGCTTGAATTCCATTGCCGTCGAATCATTTTACCGAACGAACTAGACTGTAATTACTATAGACACCGGAGAACATGCTCTTCTTGACGAAGAAAGGTGAAGGGCTAAGCCTAGTGAGGTAAAGGCTGTCAGCGGCCTCTCCTTCTGAATAGGGCGACGCGGTGTTTGAGTCAGTGCTATGGCAGATGATTTGAAGACCTGCTAACGGCGTATGAAATCAGAGCTTCCCTGCAGGATGCAGACTGCATGGGATTGGAAGGTCTGTAGAGCTTGCAGAGTGGAGGGACCTTCTTACACACTAAAATCCCATTCAGAAAACACTACAGATATTGCATGCACAATTCCAAGTCTCTGCCATCAAACATGCATGTGCAGTGCTGTGCTATAGGCATAAATTCTTGGGGAAGACCATACTCTAAAGGTGTCATGCACTCATCATTGAGGAGCCAAAGTTCATGTGAAAGTTCACAAGGTGCTGAATATCAAAGGGATTTTGCTAAAACAGCAGACAAAACGTTTACATAAGGCTAGAAAATGATTGGATATGTCAATAAGAGCCCCTTTCAAAGCAGTGCATCATAAAACAAACAATGCGTTATACACTTCCAAATAAGGCAACTGTGCGTTATCCAGTGCATTTGCCAAAATAACGCACAGTTGTTTCCTTTGTTGTATGGCTTCATCATGTAACAATGTGTATTATACATCGCATGACGTGCATTGTGCAATTGGACAAGAAATTGTACAATGTATTGTACTGTAAGTTATGCATTATGATGTAACAAGTGTGGCTTGGCAATTTGGGTACTATACACAGTCACTTTACACGCAGTCTAGTCATATGATGGCAGGGGTGTAGGAAGGTCAAAATCAATGGGGGGTACCATAGGAAATGCATGCACATGGTCTGATTTTTACACAATCATGGTTACCAGGTGTTAGTCACATGCACAAAATGTGAGCGGATTTGACAAAAGGGGCCACTTGTCGCAATGTATAAAGTGTCACTACAGACGAAAACATACAACCGAGTGATGTTTTCAGTAAATTCGAATTTTGTGTCTTTCATACCTGTGGTATTGTCTCAACACCCTGGCCAATTCTGTAGGTAGGCAGGTCTGTCTGTAAGTCTTGGCCAAGTCTGACCAAAACTGTAGTCCTTTCCTGTGGTTCAAACCAGGAAGAATAGTTACGCCGTCGCCATATTTATGGATATAATAACGGTAGGGTTACGGGCCATTTTCTCATACTTGCATCGGGCGCATTTTCGCACTTTAAGCGAGCATATCTCGGGAATGGGAACAGCTATTGAAGCGCAACAAAGTTCAATTAAGAGCTCATCTACTGTGCTTCTACCCAGTACCGCTAACTCAAAATCAACAAATAGCGCCAAGTGAGCCCTTTTCAAATTCACTCAAAAATGGCCAACTACAGCTAGGTTGGAATAGAGAAACCAATTTTAACTTTCAAATTGTACAAATATAGGAGTCATGAGACGATTTACAAGGTATTCTACGTAAGAAATTTAATTACTGAACAGGCAAGCTAATACCAATCAATTATAGGCTAAATCACTGTTATATTGTAAGTGTATTGCTTATAACAAACAATCTGCCTAAGTGGGGCACATTCTTGAGGTAAAGATTTAAAGGTCCACTGTCGCATTTTTTAAAATTTTTATATTGATAGTGCTTTGTGAAACATCTTCAATGATACCCATTTCAGTGTGCCCTGCCTCACGATGGGGGAGTTACGAGGGTGCAAAGTTGCAAAAAAGACCAATTATGCGTGGGCGTTTCCGGTATTCCGGTGGCAGCAATGCTAAAACGTCGTGATGTCATAGTAGGCTCTGGAATGTTTGCACAAGTATGGAGGAGAGTAGGCCAGGCAACGGACTGAACAAGAAATCGTTATCTCCTGCGAGTCTTTATCTTAAGATGAGGGCGAAACTTCTTGAGACAATGAAGGAGATACCCCTGCTGATTCTGAAATAGATCTGGGCATGCGGGTTGCGCAGCCGTATGGCACGACATTAATTTTGCGACACGACCAATAGGGTGACGCCCGTTCTCAGCCCTACAAATGTCGATTTGCACCATTCTTGGACTGTTACAAGAGCATACGAATCAGAGATGATACACTAGCCTAGAGCTGATTTGTCACCTCCTACAAGGCGTAACAGCTGAAATACGAAGTGTGCCGAAAACATATTAAATTTTCGGAGCACTCGGCACGTATTTCAGGTCACTGGCTCGCACATCGCGAGACGTAAGTATCTCTCTACTCCTACTTGCTAGGTAGTAGGGCACACACAAGCTCTGGTCACAGCAAAAGGTTCTGACTTCAGAGGAAAAACCGTCCCCTGCTCTCTACCGAGAACGGCTGCGCAGAACACCAGGAGGTGGGGGCATCGAAATGGCCCTGGGGCGCCTTTTTCGTCTTTTGTAGCAATCTGTATACTGAATTAGTACTTCACCACAGGACCTTTGTAGCGATTTGGCGTCTTCTCGATTGGCTTTCTCTGTGCTAGGAAAGACTCTCCTATAAGTTAAAGCGCCATTCGGATTCTGACGGATGTACTAGAGTGAGCAAAGTGGTTGTTGCTAGAATATTTACACCAAGAAACAGCGAAATGGCAGGTAGGGCATCAGTCGCAATCCGAAAGGCACTCTAACACACGGGAGAGTCTTACCAAGCATAGAAAGACCCTGCCAACAGCTGCTGGCCACCGCTTCTTCAGACTATCGCTCTTTGGGAAATGAAGCAGCGACCGTTGCCTCCACCATAGATCTATGCCTCCACTGGCCCTACTACATCCTCCAGCAACGCATTTGTGATGCATCAGTGCGAGTTCATCAGCAAGAGGGACGTGAATAGCCAGTCTTCCCACACGGCGTGTGACACGTTCAAACATAGACACAAGTGTACGGCAAGCCTACTGTGACATCACAGCAATATGGTGGATTTCTTCGGCCGATTTTCCGGAAGTGAGCCATTATCGCTCTACCAGGGAATTTCGAAGCGCTCTAACAGCGATTTTCGGTGGTTTTAGACAATAATCTATCATGACAGTCTGACAGTGACCTTTAATGGGACATGTGCCACTGGTGGACCTCTTCCCCTCACCACCCCCACAACCCTACTTCCTATGCCTATTGACAGTCTAAGGTACTGACTATCTGGCTTTATCAAATATCTACTTAGAGTTTTCATTGATAATAGATGACTGTCTAACTAATTCACAGCAATGACTTAATCTAATAGGCAGAAGTAGTAACTATATATATATATGCTCTTATGCTATATATTTAAAGGGCCTTGGAGGATTGCATGGTATGGATTTTGCTAAGAAAAGCTTTAGGAGTAAATGGATGCGTACGCATTTGATCTGCAATAAAAGCATACCTGCATAGCATCTGCATATCAGCTTTGCAGAAAATATGGTTTACTAGGTCTCATCCATAAGCACTGGCAAACAACCATCAGTATTCTAAACTATCAACCCTAACTATAGCAGAAGTGTAGTCATCAGTTAAAAATGCTCACTGTGCCAAATTGTATGTATACTGTAGGCAGCAAATTCAACAAAATAATCTTTGATTCAGCAATCACTGCATGCAATTGCATTCCTTATTGCATTCCTTCACACTTCAAACTATAACAGTTTAATGGCACAAAGTGCCCAAGTACAGAGCACTCTAAATCCCTTCAGATGCCGATTGGGCAGCATTTAAGTGGCAGGTGTGTATTACAAAACAAGTTTCCTACAAAAACAAGGACAAATGTAGGAATTGTGGCGCGTGTTCATGGAAACTGTCTGGCGGAAAACCCTTAGGAACAAGGAGGGGCCCCTTTTCGTGCTACAACCCAGGTCAACGTTTGCTGACTTCAAGACACTTTGGATACATTTTCACCATCCTATATCTAGCAACATTCTGTTGTGCCTCTTACTACTGCATGTCCATCCAAGCTATTCATCTTCTTCTGTATACCACCAATTCATATGTACACATAAGAGAAAGAAAATGGAGGAAAAGCAATGAATTGCAAGTCATGTAACTACACCTAGTTACATATGTAGCTGCAGGTGCATGTGGACAGGCCAAAGGCTATATCCATAGCTAAGGAGTGTGAACCTCACAAGTGTTGACCAGGAGGTGAACAAGGTGAATGATGTTATAGAGGTAAGCACTAAACGTTGGTGTGAGGATTTGCAGCCAGCAGAGTAGTGAACAGCAGGAGCATTCAGTATGGCTTGCTCATTTGTCATAATGTCAGCTATCATGACAGAGCAAGAGACGGATAGCTGCATGTTAATGCTAACCCTACAAAAATGCATGGGTCATGCAATAGATAGCTGTAGTGCACAGCAAGGTAGAAACATAAGTCATTTGCAGGAACCAACCTGGTGGTAAGGGAAAGCAGGTAGCATTGCAGAGCACAGCAAGGTAGAGAAATCATTGATATGCATGGCCAGATCTACCCAGTGGCCTAAGGGGGATGATGCTCAAGGGGGGGTGGCAAAATATTGCCAGGTGTATATAGGGATGGTGAAAGCGTATCCAAAGTGAATAGAAGTCAGCGGATGCTGATCTGTGTTGTAGCATGGAACAAGTCCCTCCTTGTTCATGAGGGGTTTTCTGCCAGGTGGTTTTACCATGCACATGCCACCATCCCTACATATCTGTCCTTGTCCTTGTAGAAAAATTTTTACACACCCTTGTATCTGTAGTTTTTACATACGGAGTCCGAGTGCTAACTGCATGCATATGGGTCAGGGTAATCTTTGTAAGGCTTGCAATTCCTAGAAGTGGTAAGTGCTCTAAATATGGTGGAGGGCTAGTCTCACATCCCAGATGGCTTTGCTGTTTTGTGGTGTGGTCTTAGGGTTAGGGTTAGGTGGAGTATGAAGGTCAAATCGTGTGTTACGTACATATTGCAAAATGGTGTCTTGCTCGTAGCAATTAATGCCTCAAGTCATTCTATAATGATGTCACATTGTGTCTGAGGGATCTATTGGTTTTAGACCTCCGCATACACTGCTTACGGAGGATGACTATCAGATCTAGACTCCAGCGCCAAAGCTTAAGACAAGTCTACAAGATTTAGAAATCATATAAAAGTTGTAATGGCAACAGGATGCACAGAATAAACAGAGAACCAATTCCATTACGGCTAATCAGACAAAAATTAACTTGCACTCAAAATTCAGCACATGAACAAGTCAATCACAAAATTATGAAGTAAGTTGAATACAGCAACAAAACATTTAGTAATATCCTTCCATTGATGATGGTGGAAGGCACATACACCCACACACCTAATAAACACAGACATATCAGAAACCCTTACACTTCAGCTGGGCTAACCTCCATTTCTCTACAAGATGGCAAGGTAGACACCCCACCTGGCTGCCCTATTCCTTCTCCTCTGTCATCTGCAGAGTACAGTAAGACAGACAAACCAGTAATTTTGTCACTAGACGACTGAGAATGTGCATCATCACGTGGGGACAGAAAACAAGCAGGACAATTTGAAAAGTGGATTATAGAGACCCATGTGCTAGTGCAAACAATCAATCGGTATGGCTATCTTTGAAAAACTCAGGTGCCCGTGCTGTACTCACAATCCCCTCTCCCTTCAGGAACATATTAGTAATGACTTTATCCAATCCAATCCTATATTCCAATGTCCAATTTACCTATAGAATAGCCTTGCCCAGTGGTTATTTTGCTTAACCAGTGTAAGGCTTACAGAGAGTTAGTGTATTGTCATCAACATCATGCATTGATAGCCCTTTCACCTCTGCATATGAGGTATAAGCATGTGGTAATGCCCTATGTAAATAATGCAACTTCCGTGTGCCCAATTTTGATCTTTGTAAGTTCACATGATTCTTCAGAAGGCTCAGCTTGATCAGAGCCAGACAGGTACCGCAAAGAGAAGATAAGGAACAGCTGTACAACTCTATCATGATCTGTACTAATAAGGATATTGCATCAAATTACCACTACAAATGAAGTTGGTAATACGACATTAAATGCCCAAGTGGTAATTCTTGAGAAGGCACAGACAGACACAGACAGACTAGGATGGCATTGTTCAATGCACAACATACTGTAATTCAAGAAATTTTTGTGTTTGAAAAGTTTTGGGTCATAAATTATTGCGTGAAATATTTTCGTGGTCTGTGGCAACCACAAAACATTTCAACACAAAATTTAGTCACGTATGCAGAGAGAATGGAGGAATATGAAAGGGATCTCTATGTACGTGGCTTTAATGTGAATCATGACACCTGGGAGGCTGCTGATGGGGAAGTGCTTGATTGCAAAAAAGGGCCAGGAAACACTAAGGACAGGCATGCTGTGGCGGTGAAGAAGGAGGCAACGGTGATTGGACACCTACCTAAGAAGACTTCCCGCGTCTGCTCGCTCTTTCTGAGGCGAGGAGGCTCCATTCAGTGTACTGTCACTGCTAGACAATGATATTCTTTCGATCTACCTCAAGGAGGGCTCGAGATTCCATATTCAGTGAAGTTTTCAGATAAGTCCAATGACATTAAGAAATTAAAACAGTTATTGAAATAGCTTGCTAGCTATAGATGGCTAACAAACTATGCACACTTATACCCAAAGTTGAGAAGAGATTCCAGCCGATGTGACTCTTCTTGAGTGCAGCTTGACCACACAACATCACAGTAATCGAAGGGGGAAGGACATAAGATTTGAGATATATGAGAAGGAGAGAGGGAGGGAGAAACCAAGAGAGTGTACAAAGAAGATTAATGATGATTAAGGCTTCAATTTGCCTTTCCACAGACCATGTGTACATGATCACTCCAAGTTAGAGAATCATTGAGGACAACACCAAGGTACTTGTGCACCTGCTCAGCAGCCACACCATCTACATGAATGTTCAGACCAGTCTCCAGCTTTCGTCTCCTGGAGTGAATCAGCATTGATTTCGTTTTGCCAGCATTCAGACAGGACCCAATGCTGGTCATCCACAAGTTGGCTGCATCCACACATTGTTGGAGAGAAGTGTTTGGGGGAGCAAGATTGCTACTAATGATATAGATAGCGGTGTCGTCAGCAAAGAGGACAACAGAATCAGCTGGTAAGACCGAAGGAAGATCATTGATGAAAGCAGAGAAAAGAGAAGGACCAAGCACAGAGCCTTGCGGAACACCAGACGAAGGAAACCGGGAGATAAGAAGGAGTCACTAACACGGGTGACCTGACAATGATCAGAGAGGTAGGACTTGAACCAAGAGATGGCAGATGGAGAGAGACCAAGTTTGGAGAGCTTGTCCAAGAGAAGATTGTGACTAACTGTATCAAAAGCTTTGGATACATCCAGAAAGACTACACTAACAAACTGTCTCCTATCTAGGGCCTTGTACTAAGTGTCCAAGCAGTGAAGCAGAAGTGTCTTGAACTTTGAGTGTTACTGTACTCTCTGACAGATAAATGCACAAATCTATAATACACAATATATATTGAACACATGCACAGGGTACTGATACACAGATAACTGAAACCAACCTCCTTGTGGCAGCTCAGACAGGATCTTTTCTGCCAGTTTCTGCATGTTAGGATAGCCAGTTGTTTCAAAGGCGACCTTACAGTACTCCCTAAGAGCATCTAAATTGCTGTGATGCTTGAGATGATTAAACAAAATCTCTCTGCCATCGGCATCATTGCTGGCTGTGATACGTCTTTCAATGTCTTGCGTGATGACACCTTTGCGCACCAATTGGAGCAGATTGCATTTGGCATCAATGACTTCAAAAAATTCAGCTTCATATTTCTTGAGAATTACTGACACTAAAGATGGTAGGGATGCAAATATGGTAAAGGAAGAGTCCATATGAGCATATGTGTTATAACAGCACAAAGAACATAGCATGAAATTTGCATGCAGGTTATGTCCTGTGTTAAGTCTAATGAAAGTCATGACTCGGAAGAAATGTTGGAAAGAAAGGGAAAATTGGCACCAGCTGGCAGCTGAACCCAGGACAACGTACACCCTAACGCGGGGTTTTAGCAGCCCAAGCCAACCAACCAGGCCGGAACAATTCCAGTGGAACCAGCTGGAACAGTGCCAATTTCCTTTTATGTCCAACATTTCTTCCGAGTTGTGACTTTCATTAGACTTAACACATGGTTACAACTGACTCGTTCATCTTACGTAAAAAGGTAATGTTCTATAAACAATATGGTTTCAGCATGCTGGCTTTCAGAGAAAGGCTAGCTGACAAAAGCAAGACATCATTAACAGTACAATTACATTCTCTAACTTTTCAGAGTGGGATTAGTCTCTAAACCATTCCATTCTAAAGATACACCAATAAACCAAATCTTTTTGGTGAGTGGCTGCATCATCATTTGTAATTCAGCACAGGAAAGTCAAACGCCTTACATCCATGAAGACGTTAGACAGGGCAATTATGCTGTGAATGATGACTTGTACTTCACAGCACAATTGTCATTCAGTCTTTCCACCAGAATGCACTATAGTAATTTACATGGTATTTTATATAATCTCCATACTAAAGACTTGCGTCACACCCATGCACAGGCATGATTTTGAAACTTAAGTGTCCAGTACCACACAATTACAATTGTTACATGAGGAAGCCATACATCAAAGCAAGCTGCAGTGTGCTAATTTCGCATAACGCCACTGTTCACACTTTCACACCTCATAACACACTGCATCGAACGGGGCTCTTATTTGCTAACCCAATCACTTTCTAGCCTTAAACAAACGTTTTGTCTACTGCTTTAGCAAAATGCCTTTGATATTCATCACCTTGTAAACTTTCTCATGAACATTGGCTCTGGAATGATGAGTGCTTGGCACTTGGAAGCATGGTCATCAACATAAATTTATGCCTAGCACAGCACTGCACGTGTACTTTTATGGCAGTGACATGTAATTGTGCATGTAATGTCATTAGTGACAGAGAAACTCAGATTCCATTTCCCGAGTTCACTTGATGGATCAACTTGAAGGTAGGTCTCGCCACCCCCAAGTTCTCCAGTCGTTTAAATCCTAGTACACGCTCTAAAAAGAAAGTTTTCCCTTCATACGCTGCTTGTAGGACTTCTAATCATCTGCCCTAGTGCCGACTCAAGCGGCGCCAACGCTTTATTCAGTACGAGAGGCCGCTGACAGTCTTTTTCTTGCGACGCTTCTCGCCTTTCGTCTTGTGCTCCGAGAAGAGCGTGTTCTCTAGTTTCTATAGTAACTTCAGTCAGGTTCGTTTGGTAAATTCATTCGACAGCGAACGAATTCAAACGCTAATCGCTGCTGTTTGAATCGTAACAAGTCAGTTATAACATGGCCGCTCGGGCGCTTAGCTGATTTATCACACGAGGGCGCGAAGCGCCCGAGTGCGATAAATCAGCTAAGCGCCCTCGCTGCCATGTTATAACTAGTACTTGGTTGTCTTTCAGACGACTTCAAGACATGCAGTTTTGTGTTGAAAGTGGTGAGTATGGTGCTACTTAGTGTCTACCTTCCTCCTCCAAACACTTGCCAGTATTCTGGTTAGCTTAAATGCTACAAAGCACATCTAGATTAGTTAAACATTTCTCATGCTGAGAAGTGTTTTCAACATCACTCGGGCAGGCGGGGGAATGATAAACACAGAAAACAACTATACAGCAGAGAGCAGTGCACACTTGTGGCTTTTGTAACAACTGCAACAAATGTGAGCAGATTTGAGAAAGGGGTCACTTTCTGCTATGTATAAAATTTCACAAAGTGCAGAAACCAGTAACTAATTCATAATATCATTCTGATTAATTCATCTTATAACATCATACGTACTTGTTGAATATGAGCCCAATATACTGTATAAGTGTCCCTTTCCTCAAATCTTCTTACAAAAGTAACTGACATGCCTAGTTTCCAATCTATTACATGTTCGTACAAATAATCATATTAATTTAATAGATGGTGAAGAAAAACACGTACCAATGCTAAATTTCACATATTACTTGTATTGGGTATCAGTAAGAAGAACGTTTCCCACAACACACATTACCACAATGCTTCCAAAACAAACCTGATGCTGCCCTCTCCTTCCCCTTTCCAGGGCCAGGGTTGACCTCTACATCTCCAGCCAAGATCAACAGGAGGCTGAGAAATGCAACAGATACAGCCTGAGCCAATAAGGGTAGGACCTGTGAGGGGAGCAACGTAACAAGGAGTGATGGAGATGACTACGAACAAACATGACACTGTGCTAGCTGCAGTAATATGCAGCTGGAGTGTCATTGTACTCACTGGTATCTCATAGTTCCACTGAATGGAGAATGACTTTGATGAACAATCACACTTCCTTCTGGCACCCTTCTTGGCTGTTTGCACTTGTTGAGGTAGCCCACCAGGTAACACATTACTAATGATCTGGTCTATTCGGCAGCTACGAAAGTAGAAATAACAAAATCTGTTAGCAGTGAAGTTACATATCCGTGACACAATTAATAAATAGAATTCCCCTAAAATGGTTGCAAAATGTATTAGAATGGTATAGCAAAACTCTATTCAATGAAATTGAAGCTACATAATAATGTATGCATCAGCAAGTACATTCCAATGTTCAGTTTACCAGGATAATGGCAACTAAAATAGTTACAGTGGAACCCAGCCTTGTGGACACCCCTGAAAGGTGGAAACCGCCCCAATGTGGACACTGTTATTGTCCCAATGATTAATTCATCCTATTTTACTAATGTAAGCTTCCCATCAGAACACTTTTCTTGTTCCGAAGGGTATCCACATTATAGGGGTCCTACTGTATCATTATGATGCAAACTTGGCCATGGGCATATATCAAAGCGCAATTAAATCAAAAGTCTTCATCAGACCAGATCATTCTCATTCAACAAGCAATGGAGCAGCAAGCACGGTACAAGGCAATTAATCCATTGACATCATGTTATCACCCACACCAACCTCTAAATTATGGCAAGATCATATTGGAACATGGAAAAATGAAATGAAATGAGAACAATGTGTATTAAGGGAGCATCGTACGTGCATTTTATCACTAAATGGGCTTCCTAAACATATTAGGTTGCCAAGAAGTACATTATAATAGACCCAGTGACACCTCTATACACAAACATTGTGGATTCCTGAAACATCTCTATATCCTAACCAAATCTTTTATGCCAACGGCTAACATGTTATTCAACACATCTGTGGTCTCCCAACCCAGTACAGGCAGTAGGAGGTACCCATAGGCTGGTCAGCCTTCAAATGAAAAATTGCTCCAGCCGCTCCATTCCTGTGACGGGGCCCTTGCGTATCACATAATGCATGGCAACAATGTACAGTGTACAACAGCTAGTATGATGTGCATTTACCATCTGAACTAACCTCTTCCTAACTGAAAAGCAGGCAATGACTATACTCAAAGGAGTGAGAGCAAACATGTACTTGGAAATGCAGTTCTTCCAGTGCCGGCAGTTTGATGCTACAATCGACAGTAATAAACATCACTAGTGTAATATGTGTCACATAATTATGCAATGCATATATAGGAAGACCAGTTGCTGGCATAACATTCACTGTACCTGCTAATGAAGCTGCACTGTGACTTCTCTTGCTCTCAGCTGAACAAGAGTGAGCAGCTATTGATAGAAGTGATGAAAGGACTTGGCAGATGAACAGACCAGCTGCCACAGCTTGCTGAAGGGACTTGCCGACTGGTGCAGCAATCTGTTTCAGAGCCAATTTAAATCTCTTGCAACATTTCCTGAGCAAATGATGGGGTAGACTGTCCACCTTTTCAGGAATCATGTACACCTACAAGAAACAGTACATTACAGTTAGCAATAATCTGTTCACGATTGATCCACAAACATTAACACAGTAAAAATAATGCCCTACTTCAGTACCAAGCGTTGTTGGCTTTGTTCCTAGGCTTTGTTCCTCGGCCGTCGCAGCCATATTGCAGGCATTTCCGACGAATATTTAGAATGCTTCCTGTTCATGACGAAAATTAGATGCCAATGGCGGAAATTAGAGAGATAGAAAATTTGTCACGATTAGAGTACACTTGAGCATATTTTTTTCCCTGATGAAAATTAGAATGACAAATTTTTAAAGCGGATACGGTATGTTACTAACACCATTACTGCCATTCAATATTTCAAATCTAAGAAGGTACCCTGTACTGTGTTGGTACTATTAGGAGGTTAGGGGAGGTAGGCTACCTTAGAGGGCTCATGACATGCCAAAACAAGTTATCTTTATTTAATAAAAACGCCAGTCGCACCGATGAAAACTGTTCACAATGTATGCAAACGGTCAAAAACAGCTCACTTCCGGCATTGTGCTTCGGGAAGGCAGACATTTTGTTGGGCGACGTGTTATGACGTCACAACGGGAACGATTCCAGCTGCGAAGATACAGAAAATGCCACGATTATGGTCCTTATTTGCAAACACTTCTAGATAGGAATTATGCCAAAAACGTTGTGTTGCTGGTGGGTGTAATAGAAGCACTGAGGGAGGTTTCAGCCTTCACACCTTCCCCTAGGACCCTGCTAGAAAGGTGAAATGGTCTAGCAATGTAGGAAGATGACGATCTGACTGGAATGGATCCACTGACCATTCAGTGGTCTGCAGTCTACACTTAACCAGAGACTGCTTTGAGTCATCTGTTGTTCTCTCTGAGGAGATGGGAATGCCACCTAAGAAGTGCATCCTTAAGAGTACTGCAATCCCAACCCTCTTCCCCAAGGCAGCTGATCTGAAGACAGGGTCAATGGCCTGGGCACACTCAGCAGTTCATTGTGAAGCTTTACAGGCCAGTGACCCTGGAATAAGCTCCAGATTTGCTGTAATTAAAAGAAAAAGGGCCCAGGTCAGTACTAGATGAGCAATGAAATGTTTGAGCTAATAATTATATAACGGAACTTGTGCATGGCTTCATTTTCATTCAATTAAGGTCTGTTGGCATAGTATCTGCAGTCGTGCAACCACACACAGAGGAGTTATCACACACCATCACAGTATTCAGTGGTCTCATGTGTACACCAGCAGCAGACATAAGGTCTCTGCACTGTACCCGCAAAGTCTACTGTATTCATGATGGACACTTTTACAAAGTCAATGAACAGATCGAGCATTTTAAATGCCATTATGATCCTGTATCGTTGGGCCTATATATTATATGCGCGCACACTGAGTTTGTTTCTAAGGTATTGCAGCTGCTGCAACAGGTTCATATCCTGCGGGTGTGCTTACAAAGGGTCTTAGTTGTTTACAGTGTGAGAGAAACGATACATAAGAAGAACGTTCTTTGTGCTTGATGCAAATACATACCAATTGGTGTTATTTAGCCTCCAAACTGGTCCCTCGTCGTTCTCATCAGAGCCATTGCTAGGACATTCGTTCGCAGGCGCCAAGGCAGGTGCTACAAGGCTCGAACTGGTAACTAGGGGGCTCTTCCAAGCATTGCTGATTAGCCTTCCATATCTTCTTCATCCTCGCTTTGCCTTCTCTTGTCGTTGCTTCCTTCTCTGCTGTTCAAGGAGTCCTCGTAGTCAGTGGAATTGTCTGAAAAAACGCTCATTATAGCAATACAAGAGTATGATTACTATCTACTTCCACTCCCTTTGTGACGTCACAAGTGAAGAGAGAAGAAATCTCGTTAACCCACGCATTTAATCGGAAAAAGGCCGATTTTGCACAGGAAATCCGCGATTTACATCCGTTTACAGCCAGATATTAAAAAAAACAATAATGTCACACAGAGTGGTCATTTGATGTATAGTAACTTTTAAGTGACACTTGTTTTGGCATGTCATGGGCCTTTTAGGCAGCGGCAACACTACAGTAGAAATGATGGTGACAGTACAGTCACATTTTGTCGACCACACTACATGTTATCTACTATCAAGGTGACATGGACAGCCACAGTTATGCTGATAACAGGTAGAAACTAGAAGAGAATGAAATGCATGAGTGCAAACAATGGTGCCATGGGGGTGACAACACAGCACAGAGTGCAGGGGTGACGCAAAACGTTTGGCAATAATTTCCTGTTCCTGGCTAGTGCAGTTTCAATTGCTCCACAGGGGTACCAGTGATGCTGAAGGAAACTGTCAGGCATTTGAGCCAATTTCTGATTAGGTTTGTAGCCACAGAAAACACCCTGGATGGCAATCCTGCACTCCTACGCAGATGCTCTTGGCAAGAAACAACACATACGCTGGAGGACCAATAGGATCCGTGAACCTGTTGGAAATAAAGTAATCTAAACTACAGGAAACATGACATCAGCCATTTTCAGTCATGTGACCAAATGCTCACATTCTGTAAAGTCATTATGAACATCACCACTACAGTTACCATCAGTTCCACCATATGGTGAATAGCATTTTATGCTAGTTGATGGTTGCAGAAATTTGTGACCACAGTACGTATACAATGTTAACAAAATTGTACACATTGTATAACAATTAAATTGTATCATGTGTATTCAATCTTGAGTCCTGAATAAGAGAGACACTCCAGGGTATATACATGCAAGCAACAGAGATGAAAGTAGTTTCGCGTAGCCAGACCACTTTCCAGGGGAAAGGGTCTGGTACAATGCCTATGCACCGTTTGTGCAGAGACCCCCCAGAACTAGGGGGGGGGGGGGGGGATAATTGCGTTCCACACCCTCACGTTACCAGGCAACCGCCCGCCCACAACTACTGGTGTTGCACAAGCTGCGGCAAAGAAGGCCATGATTCGTTCGACACTGAGTTTTTAGCCTTCATGAAACCTTATTGTAGCAGCCTGCTACACGCGATTGCTGGTGCTACTAGGATGGTCAGATTGTGTACACATGCATGTGCAAACTACCTGTATTGGGTTTGTGCTGATGATGCTATAATCTATTCCATTAATTACTAACTAGCTGAATGCCAGCCCTTCAGGTGGGTTCCAAGTCTACATAATTTGTACATACATTACGTTACACAACATTACACACACATTACGGTACATAATGTTAGTGGAAACTAACGGCTTTCTTGACACAATGATCATCAGCAAATCAGCTTGTTGCATGTATGCAGCTGACTAAGATCATTAGGAAAATGTCCGGCATTCTGTGATTGCCTATGCTTAGTCAGTTTACTCATGACCATACATCACAAGAATGGACTCATGAACTGACTACAGTGTACATCATATTGACATGACCACACAACAGCACATCAGCCACTCTTCTTCACCTTATCACATATCCATATCATCACACGTAGGTACTTGTTTGGCAGAGGTTCAAAGTCACCAGTTCCAATACAAACTCCATAAAATATCTGCACAACTGAGAGTGGCATATCAGAAAGAGTGGATATCATTAACTGCTCACATTTCATCCACCCACGGAAGTGAAGAAATCAACGTTCATTACTCCAGATGAGGTCATTACCATATAATACGCCAATAGCAGCAACTGGATAGCAAAGTGTATGAAGTCAGTGAGGTCTCTCAACAGCAGGATGGTAACATAATTATACAATCCTCAGGTCTACCCCATTCCTCCCTTCACAAACTCTTGTACATACAACACTCATTGCACCTACCTGATACTAGCATTCCACTATTTGATATCAATGGTATTGGAGATGTGCTGAGCTCTTCCACAGCCAACAGATATAGAAAATACAGACTGAGAACAACTGTCAGTGTTAGTAAAAGGAGTAGATATAGAATGAAGACAACAATAATCTGTGTTAGCAGAAGGAGCTTCATCTGTTCTCCAATACGTCCGAGTGTGGCATCATTGAAGTAGACCAGGATGTAGGGTGTATGAGGGAAGCGACGGACAGGTGCAGTATACACTCTACACCGATCAGGTCTCATGGTCTACAGCAGGACAGAATCAGGGAGCAGGATAGAGACATTATATCTCACACTACTGCACGTCACCAATACATCTGTCTAGCTAACTGCTATCTAACACATAGCATAGCTAACTACACGTGTAAAGAAGCCGGCATGAAAGAAAGTGGCATACAACATAGCGCATACAAAGACAGAGACGTGACAAAACAATGGTTAACAGAGAAAGCAAGCGAGATTAGAGCCGCCACACTTCAAGGGCAATGTTTGATGGATTCTCTGGCAGTTAGGTTGATAAAGAAAACTAACCTTACCTATCAGCGTGAGTTGGAAATTCTATGAAGGACCAAGAGTATAAGTTATTGCATTGTCTTGGCATTCGAAGTGGCAACACAGACTGTGGGTAATGATCCAAAGCCACCATTAGGAATTGTGTTCACAGTAGCCCAGAGAAGTGGAGGGGAATTCCGAAAATGGCGGCTATGTGACGTGATTGCATTGTTTTTATGATTTTGCTGGACTCGTGCACCAGACACCCTTTCGCATGTGGTCTGGCGTGCGAGACTGAGCTGAAAGTATGAATGGATTTGTCAACAATATAGATTACTGTAGCTACATGGACATTTGAAGCTGTTTTCAGTTGATTGAGGTAGCTAGCCAGCTCATTCAGCATCAAGTGACTGCCCTCAGGTGATAGCCGAACTAGCTTGCTAGCTAGCTAACATCAGGCAGAGCAAGTTGGCATACTTAAGTACGGAGGTCACACTGAAGTCTTAATTACATGTCAATGCCATGTGGCAGTCAGTAGAGAGTGATTGATCAACAGCTTAGGAAGAAGTGTGGAGCAGTTTTAGACATCAGATACATTGCAAGGACATGTCTACTAACCTGTACTTTTAATCGCTAAGACTCACTCAAAGAACACCACACCATCATCCCTTGTTAGCAGTTGCTTCTCCCCTTCATTGCTGGTGAGGGAGCACTCTACATTTGCTTTTGCCATTGCTTATTAGCTAATCAGAAGGCACACAAGGTAGCTAGCAAAGTGATTTGTCCACATGCACAAATCAACACACCTCCTGTACACTATGTGCTACATCCTCAGAATTGTTTTACATCTTCTTAAAGCAGCTCCGGATCCTCCTTGGTTGTAAGGTCAGACATTTCTGGTCCAGAAGTGGTCTCATTAGACAGGTTTCATTGTAGTCCTAATTTCCATATGATCTTGTTGTGTTGTACCAGTTTCTAATGTATTGTGTGCTGTGTCTTGTTGGCTCCCTCCACAGTTATGAGGTTGAAGTGACCAAGTTCACCTCCAGTTAGAGTGTCAGCATTGTGCTCTGCTCCATCCTCCATCACCACCATCCCATTGTTTTCCACTAAACCAGCCAAGTGGACGAGGCTATGTCACTCGACAACTTGCAGCAGACATTGGACACTGCACAGGATGAGCTCAGTGTGGAGAAACTGTTGGACCCTGAAGGTGTGCAGTGCACCATTGGTTTGGTTGTTGACCTGGTTGTCTTCTTCATCTGTGTCCCTCACTGTATTGGCAGTGTTCTCACTAGACCCCTTATTGTTTAGTATTTCTTGCCCCCCCCCCCCCCCCCTTGAAGCTTTGCAGTGACCCCTTATTTTTTTAGCATTTCTTGCCCTCCCTCAGTGTGCCCTGTGGTGTGTGTTAATTGAATCCTGTGATGTGTGTGCCCTTCCTTATTGCTTCATACCAGTTTGTGTGGCAGTGGTTATTACTGTACATGTACAATGATATATCACTGAACACTCTACTGCAGCTATGAATGTATCAGTGTCTGGTCACTCCCCACCCCTCTCTACTCTACCACTTCCTGCATCCCTTGCTAACCCCTCTACCTTGTCTGTTATTGCCTCAGTTTTGTTATTAACTCTGTATGTACATGTGTGTGTGTATGTGTGTGCAACATGTACTCCACTCAGGTACTATGTGGCTCTACACTGTACATACAGTACCTGTAATGGCACATACTGTACATTGCTCCTAGTTGTGTGCTACAGTCAAAGTAACAAAGTGGACCCTTGTCAGGGAAAGAGAGTGGGATGTGGACTACATGCTGATACAGTCTCTGTGTGGTAGGTAGTGGGGCCGGTGTTTTAGGTACACTTCTTGCAACCCCCCTTCTCCTCACTCCCCCTGCAAAGGCAGAAGAGTTTGAAAACTAAGGAGGCCTCGTTACTGTTTATGGAGTCATGCACACATACTGGTAGTAACAAGTTAATGTCCCTCCCCCTAATTTTTAAGTGCACAGGCTGATTAGTGCTTCAGTAGCAAAGAGGTCATTATGTGTTATGTGCAGCAGGTTTAGCACAACCAGTCACATAGCTCTCCTCATATTGCTATTTTACCTCAAGCCCCTCAACTGCTAGAATCACACAGTCTCAATCAGCTAATAGTGATTCCCACCTCTTCAATTAGTGACCACCACAGCCCATAGCAGTGATGCCCACAGACCAGACCAGTGAGTACACAAGTGTAGTTGTAGGGCTTCACAGAACTGGACAGATGAACTGGATGGACTGGACTCTATGCTATTGTAATCTCTGTGTTGTATGCAGTGAGGACAGTGCTACAGGCACCCTTTCTTGCTGAATTCTACCCCTCACATTGCTGTGTCTTCCATATGCAGTATCTCTTTGTTTTGCACCACACCACACTCACTATGGTCTCTTGTCGCACTGTTTTAGCACTGCCTAGCCTCTTTCCCAGGCCGTTGTCTTGATCTAATACGGCTCGCGGTAAGGTTGTGTGCCAACTATTGCATACATGTGAGCCTGTCTGACTCTCCATCACATTCCAACATAGCATTTCTCTGCTATTGTAAGCTGAGCCATTCTGCCCCAGCCTGCTAGCTGCTGCGTATACGAGTGCAAAGGGATATCCGCAGCGAGGAAGCTTCCAGAAGCCGCGCTCTTCGTGACAGCCTTGCCGTACATCTTCTCTAAGGCAAGGCAGGCAAATAACTAGAGCTGTAGCTCTTACAAGATAGTTATTTGCTGAAAAATCTTTGTGCATTCGCAAACAGTGGTTCCCAGGCCCTTTTCGCCCCCGCGCTAATATACTTGAACGGCCTGGGAACGAGGCTACTTCTCTACATAATCTATACATACTATTTTCAGAGTAGTTATACAAAATGGTTAAGCAGTAGCTAACAGCAATACTGGGTGATTGCCATAATGCGCAAAGTAGCAATGACTATAGTGATGTCACATCGCTAGCCATTTGCTTTTCAAAACCATCCATTGCTTACAGTATGAAACACTCAAGGCCCAGTGACACATGTACGTACAGTACAAACCCACAGAGCTGTTCAGTGATGTGCTGACAGTAGAGCAAAGACAGAAGACGCCACACTACCTGAAAGGATCTCTTCTCAATGCTAAGTCTAATACAAGCCAATCAGATCCGTCTAGCTAACTGTTATCTACCAAATAGCATAGCTACACGTGTAGAAGAGGCGATACGAAACAAACCAGTTAAGTGCATGATGAAGTGGCATGACACAACAATGATTAACAGAGAAAGCAAGCGAGACTAGAGCCGATGCTCTTCAGTAAAGGGCGACGTTTGATGGATGTAGCTACCATTCTCAGGCGGTAGAGTTTGATAATAAAAACTCACCTTACCTATCAGTGTAAGTTGGAAATTCCATGAAGGACCAAGAGTACAAGTTGTCACACCGTCTTAGCGTTCTCTGTGGCTACACAGATCGTGGGGAAAGATCCAAAAACACCGATCGTGTTCACACAGTTACACAGCGAGCCTGAGAAGATGAGGGGAATTCCACAAATGGCGACTATGACGTCACAATTATCGCTCCATGACTTTTTATTATTAGCTGGGTTGGCCTTCATTCACTGCCATAGCTGAAAGCTGAATGGATTCGCCAACTTTTAGATTACTGTAGCTACATGGGCATTTTAAAACTGTTTTCAGTTGAGGTAGCTAACTCGTCATTTTAGCTATATAGCATCAAGCAGCTGCCCACTGACAGGTGATGGCCTAGCTAGCTAGCTAGCTAACTAGCTAACATCAGGCAGAGCATATAGACAGACTTCATTATGGAGGTCATTCTGAAGTCTTAACACTGCTATATCTGCTGTAGCTAACATGATAGCTACCATCTTATTTGAAGCTAACCAACTTTGTATCGCTTGGACCTGGAGTACACAATCATTAGCTAGTTAAGTACAAATTAGTACAAGTTGTGCAGCAAACAGCTACAAATGACTGATAGCCAATCCAAGTAGTCTTATATATAGCTGACTTTGAATGCAAGGCATTAACCATGCACCAAAACAGGATATAGTGAGAAAGGCAGAAATGCAAACAATACAAGAGACCACTTTTCAACATGACTAGTGTTTGGTCCAAATTGCTGACATACAGTATTATTATACCCACAGTCACCAACAGTCCATCACATTACTTCAGACTGAGTATAGGCAACCTTGCAATCAGGGGGCCAGGAAGAGTCTACCTCATTTCTGTGTCAAAAGTGGGACTGGATTTGGGACTCTCTGGGTAATCCACAATTACACTTGCATGCAATGGGTTCACTGCAAAGTGCACATAAATAGGACTAATAGTATGTGGACCGCAGTAAGGGGGAATGCTGACATGGATATACGTGCACGCTTTCCCCTATTGATGCAGAAGGATCCTCATTGAAGGTGGGTGGGGCAACACCGCATGGAGGTGACTGGGGTCATGACAGCTGTGGGAGGAGCTAGCTGATACTGTGAAGGGTGTGTAGTGTGGTTTGGTCCCATGGTGCTTGTCTTTCTAAAGAGCTATATAGCACTGGCAGTACTAGTACTGTAGACAGGCAAGGGGTTAGTAATTATGCATGGGAGTATATAAAGTGGCCATACATAGACAGTGCTTGTGTAACTTACATGTGAGTGGACATGCAATGGTTGTGTATGTTGCATCCATATGCATGTGTGAATGCAATACTTATATGTAGTGTGTGACCTTTCCACTGTACATGTCAGCATACAGTACTAGTGATTGTGACATATGCTAAACATCACAGTGTGCACTAACTTGCACTAATTGTATGTTATGTATGAGGACATACACCCCAAAACAAGAATGACTTTCCCCATGGCTATGGACACATTATGGAATCAATCATGTATACTGATCATGAGATTATATTAAAACTAGACATTATTGTATATCCTTAAAAGCTCATATGCTCATTAATCATTAGTTTTTGCTCTTTATACACTGCATGCAGTCAGAGCTCAGACACTGTGCCTGTTTTCTGGCATAATTTATGGTACAGTCTCTCTCTGTTGTCCCAACATAACCTCAAGTGTGAGAAGTACAGGCAAGTTGAGTGATCCTCACAAGTTAGCCATACAAGTGGCTTGTGGTTGTCAGTGTGAGCTGTGACATTTGAGAGCATACAGAGTGTGTGGCTTTCTCCACATGTCTGTGTGTGGACAGCAGCTATAGAGTGTATGCACATGTATTGACATGTTGGTGAGCTGAAAGTCACTACATGTGCATACACACAAAGATGTGTGTGCCTTAGTGCAATGGTTTGTGTTTACTTTTCTTATTATACTGATTGTGCAGTACTGATGAGATGCAATTGTGGCATGTTTCATTTCTTTGTGGATTTGTGGATATTCTCAAAATGTTACAATAGTCTTGACCATCTTTTGCATATTGAGATAGTCAATAAAATTGGTAGCCATGGCAAGGAGGAAGAAGTAAACTAATGCCTACCTTTGTGCAATTTAGTGAAAGATGTAAAAGCTGTTTAGAAACAAGTTGAGCTAGAAATAGGATATGATTAAATGATAACCTTGCTAGGCTACTAGGTGCTGGTTGTGGGTACCAGGCTTGGCATGAACAAACAAGAACCTGCACCTTTTGTCAGACTTGTGTACCATGAAGGTATGTATGAAGCCCATGTTTGCATGTGGTCTGAACCACACATGCATGATTTGCTGGACTGTTTAAGGTATCTCATAGGCTCCATGTATATATACCACACCTGTACACGACAGCTGGAACCAGGACACATGCACATACTGCATGCAGCAACAATGCAGCATTCTTTAACTTACACTACACACATAACACCAGCCACTACACTGTTGAAGGTTCAGATATTGCAATACTGATGGCACTAACACCCTTGAAGCATTGTTCTCTATTGCTGCAGTAGTCACTCCACATTCCAGAGTGCAGGCTTCATGTACTGTACATACTGTTATCACACAGACCATGATCAAGCATTATAGTTGACTCTAGCTACGTAGATTAGTTCAATCCACACATTTCAGTGTGTTGCTGTACTGTTGTCACTCTATGACCAAGCCTATAGCTAGCTGTTTATTTGATGTCAATAACTTCCAATGCTACTGCTCCAGCTTCATTCACTCTGATCAATACTGCTGCCACACACGTGCAGGGCAGGGCAGACATTCCTCTCGATCCATCTACCTCTATAGCTCACCTGTAATATATAATTGTCCATGGTGCACTGACTATGTATACTATATACACGCTCATTAATGGATGCACTATAATAAAAATTATTATAATTATACCATACCTTTGTCTGCTCACTCCTGGCCTCCAAATTATTATAGTTTCATAAAAAATTCAGTAACTGTTGCTTATTCCTTGTCAACGCCCTTCTGCTAAACACCAACATCCTATTCATAGTATCCACTCTCAGCTTACTTGAATTACACCAGCAGTATTGACAGAGCTACTGTTATCACTAAGTATTTGAGGTGTCATTAGTGCATAATATTGCCATGCAAGATTAGCAATATTGTAACTATAGATCTGTCAAACAATTATGAAGCATCATACGCTGAATTAAAGGGCTGCAAACTGTAGTTATGCACAGTTAGTGTTTGCGTGAATACAGCAGTACACTTACTGTATATAATTAATATATAACAAGTATGTACTGTGTGGCCCTATATAGCTATACTTGCAATTGTGCAGCGCAACAGCTATATATATTGCATATAACAAGTATGTACTGTGTGGCCCTATATAGCTATACTTGCAATTGTGCAGCGCAACAGCTATATATATTGCATATAACAAGTATGTACTGTGTGGCCCTATATAGTTATACTTGCAATTGTGCAGCGCAACAGCTATATATATTGCACCATACGTTGACAGCATTCAGTAATATATAGCGCAATGCATTAAGATCAAAACTATAGGTTGCATTAAGTGGATTGATGCAGTTATTTGTAACAGTTATATACTGTGCAAAATTCACCACACACACCTACGTACAAATGCCACACAGCACAGATGTGGTGTATGATGTCCCTACAGCTATTGGCTTGCAGCTGCAGGAAAGTGGCACATGCAATGCAATGCCCACTCACATACACCTACGCACAAGCCACTCTACACACTGCAAGATGTAGTGTACAATTACCACATTATAGCTAATACAAGGAAACATTACTGGTGTCACCTTGTCACAGAAATCACACACTTCACTACAAGTCATGCAAACAACTGCTAAAATGATACAATAAAATCTCAAAATGGAGTATTGCAAACTTTGGTCTACGTAGCTAAGTCTAGTAACAGGCAAGAAATTATCCTTGGCAATCCTGTCAACAGTTCTCCTGCACTGAGACAGCCCAGGTCTTGTGATCCACGATGGTTTGAGCTGTACTACCAGTGAACTGTATGGAGAGGGTGAGAGGTCAGCAGGTGAATGAAAGACACCAACTTAAACAAAATGCGTATGCTTGAACACATGTACACACACATACACACACACGCACACACAAACACAAAAGCACACGCATGCACACACGCACACATGCCCGCAACACACACACACACACACACACACACACACACACACACACACACACACACACACACACACACACGCAACACACACACACACGCAGGTACCCACAGTACCACACTTTAAAGAGACGTGCAAACTAGTGCACAAAACTCGACAACATACAGTTTCTAGACCCAAGAACACATGAATGAATAATTAATGGCTTCATGAGACACACAGTGAGGCCATGGGTATAACTGTCAGTGATACTTGGTGACAGCAGCTGTAGCTGACAGTGGCCAAGCTTACTTCTTGTGGATACTTGACATCCAGACACACCAACTGCTCTACGAGAATACAAGTAACATGTCATAGAGTACGTCTAGGGTAACACCACACACAGTGACCTGTTGGATACCACCAGTCACAGGACCACCTAACAGGAGAAGGTAATGTGAGGGATGTACAGTAAGGTACAATGTAAACACGGCCAAACAGAGAGAGTGTGTTGGGTCAATGGTGACAGTGCCATGTGTTGGACCAATGGTGACAGTGCCATGTGTTGGGTCAATGGTGACAGTGCCATGTGCTGGGTCAATGGTGACAGTGCCATGTGTTGGGCCAATGGTGACAGTGCCATGTGTTGGGTCAATGGTGACGGTGCCATGTGTTGGGTCAATGGTGACAAGTGTCATGTGTTGGGCCAATGGTGACAGTGCCATGTGTTGGACCAATGGTGACAGTGCCATGTGTTGGACCAATGGTGACAGTGCCATGTGTTGGGTCAATGGTGACAGTGCCATGTGTTGGGTCAATGGTGACATTGTCATGTGTTGGGCCAATGGTGACAGTGTCATGTGTTGGGCCAATGGTGACATTGTCATGTGTTGGGCCAATGGTGACATTGTCATGTGTTGGGTCAATGGTGACAGTGTCATGTGCTGAGCCAATGGTGATGGTGCCATGTGTGTGCAGTACGTACAATGTCATAGTGCGTGCATACTGTGGCCATCATAGAAATCCTACGGCCAATTATGCAACCACAGCCAAAACGAGCAATACCCACAGTCTAGGCCAACACATGTACAGGAGTCCACAGCACAGTACACAGCTCATTGTTCATGTCTGGCTAACAATGTGTGTGCTACTCTACCCTGCCATTCCAATAGTGACCACAGTGATGCAGGCAAGGGTTGGCCTATGTACATGGGAAGAGAACAGCTGCTAGAACTGTTTGCCTACAAGGCAGTCTGGCTCTGAATTCTCTCTCCCAAACAGACTCACCTGCGGTGTCTCATTGTTGTCGCTTGGCTGGACTGCTGTTGGCAGCCTTGTGGTCAGCAGGTCTTTTCCCGCTCTTTCCAGTGTTGGTGTTGAGGTGGGGTAAGATAGACAGTCCTGAGGGACCGGGGACATCATCAGACAGAGCGGAGCCTACTTCACTAGGAGAAGGAAGGGATTGACTGGGGATGAAACAATCTGGAGGAAGTGTAGAAAGAGATTTGTCTCCTGCAAGCAGAGGCATGCCCATGCTAAAAAGCTCCTCAGGTGAAAATAATCCTTGACTGAGCAAGGCAGGGTTGTACTGTATATAAGAGATAGGAGGACAGAAGAATATTGCAGTAATCATGACAAGTCATCATGCAAAAGCGTGATCAAATCTGGAATACTGCACTAGTAGACTTCAGTCTAGCTAGGCCTTGCAATTGTCTTAATGAAGGGGATTACACATCACTACAGTACTGTTCTGCGTGGTCAGCCCTCCGTGCAGTTCAAACACAGACAGCTGTCCCTAGTGATAATCAATGGCTATTTCAACCATGTCACATATGAAATCATCAAAGCTGCTGGAGACCTCTCCCTCTCCACAGAGTGATAGAATATTCCACACTGAGTAAGGTGTGCTCTCAATTCAATTCAAAAGAGACCTTGCTAATTTCTTCTTCCATCATGTCCCAGTCATCCACTCCGTATGGGTAACCTGTAAACAATGCATTGAGTAAAATAGTATAGCAATCTATTAGCATAATCACAATGCAGTCATATACTATAAGAACTTGTGTAATTACGAACCACACATAAACATGTATTATTGGTACAGTGCACTGCAGACATCTATGTACTAATGTAACAATGGATAGACTGAAAATAAACTACACACCAGTGAGCAAGGTGTAACTCAACATGAACATGTCTAGCAGTTCTTGGCTCTAGATCCAACTGTTAACCTGAATGTAGATTGTACCACTGAAGAGATCAAGGCACTATAGTAACACTTGCTGCTTAGTAAATTTGTAGAATAACCATGCCCCGCTTCAGATGAGCATTAAATGTGTACATAGTTAACAATGTCTGTCTGTGCACAAACACAGTGTCCAAGTGAGGTTAGCAGTGGCACTGTGGGCACTTCCACTGATGTCCGCCATGCTGAAAACAGTTTGTGGCATATGTGGTGAAGAATGGGAAACCCATTAGAAAGCAGATACTGGACCTTAGAAGGAACAAATTTCACTTCATTGCTGACACAGAGTAACTAAGGGCTGAGTACTGGGCCACCTGTCTCCAGGCAAAGTGAAGCCACTGTGCACCCTTTGCTTGGCACTACAGTCAACAGACGTTGTATCTCATTAGCTCCATTGATAACTACAGTGAAGACAATTAGTTGTCTCTCCCGTAGGTTGCTGGCTGTACTGGCCAAGGGTACAGAGCTTAAGACTAAAATCTAATATTTAGGGAGTGGTGACCATCTACACATAAAATGACGTCCTATACATCATAGCAATTATTATCAAGAAGGAAAGAATTCTAAACATAATCGCAGCCAGGCCCAACAAAAGGAGCTAGGTATGTCCAAAGACCTTTAGTTAGGGCAACGTGTTGAAACAAGACACAATTGACATCTGTAATCCAGCAACAATTATACTGTTATCTTGCATAGCATCACTGTAATCAAATCTGCCACCATTGCACAGACAATCCTGACCATACATGAACAATTAGGTAAGAGGTTCAGTCAGCTCCTTCTAGAGGTGCTAGCTAACATGGCTGTGGAATAGGATATCGACCAGACCACTCCCTCTACATGGGATCATTACACCCACGAAAGTGGAAGCGGAGGATAAGGGCAGGCTATGTGAAAGTAGACTTTTAGTCGGTTTAAATTATCTAACCCAGCATATCACTGTTGGGTAGTGGACTCACATTATAATTATGAGGGAAACGGATCAGCAATGACAGTAAGCTACATATGCACACACCATGAAGAAAATATTACCAGCACTTTGGAATGATGAATGACAACAATCAATCAATCACAGCATCCAAGTCTCATTACACATGTACACCTCACTCAACGATACCTTGTGTGGGAGGGTCCACTGCTTCTCCATCACCTTCCACTGCAGCTCCAGTGGGGAAGGCTCCCACTTGGCTCCTCACTGACTGGCAGGGGGTCTGTCTCACAGAGGAGTCCTGTAGTGATGTGAGGTGGGGAGGGAGGCAACACTGCATGCTCACTGAGGCTATAGGTGTATCCACCCTTCAGCACACAACATCAACACAAACATATTGTCTGCAGATGTCACTGCAGCACCTTATCACTCAACACCACTGCTAATACAATGGAGGGGCACACATTGACAAGAACCACACAATACTCCTATTTGCTGTGACTAGTGACCTGTGCAGACTGCACCAGCAGGTAGGTGGTTTAGCACTGAAAGGGACTGTGTTAAAAGTAGCACAGCAGAGATAAAAGAGGCAGTGCAGCACAATGTGAATGCAATGCAGGTGGTTTAGCAGTGAAAGGGGCTGTGTTAATAAATTGTAGCATGGCAGAGACAAAACAGGCACTACTGCACAATGTGGATGCAATGCACACTGTATATAGTACGGCAGAGATGAAAGAAGCACTGTGTGAAGGCAATGCAGGAGGCACTGATCAGATGGGACGAATTGGAAGAAGTCGAATGTGTTGTATGTGGCCAGAGAAAGAGTACTAAAATGACTGTCAACACCTGTCAAAGAGCACCTGACCTAGGAGAAGGATCCAGTAGAGTCCATGCATAGAGTACCACATGTCTTAGTAATGTCTAGACAGACAGAGACAGGACTACAGGTGGCCGTGCTTGTGAGGGGACACACAGAGGGTGTCCACATCCAATGGAGACAAACAGTATGTAGAGCTGTGAACTCAGTGGACCATAACTGGTAACTGGTACTGCAATAACTGGCAGTAAACCTGACAACTGGTCAGTGAACAGTTGGAATGGGAATGGGTCCAATCATTGGGAAGATCAGTGATCACTATACATGTGCAGTATCTCATGAAACAAAACATAGTACACACGTAAAATCACTAACAAAACAGTTTGAGAGAGTACCAATCTCTTTGTCCATCTTGTTAGCCTACTTGCCATGTGAAGGATCATGTGAGGGCTGGCAGTACATAACCAGTGACAACTGCTGCTAAACTATGAACCATAAACAAAGGTACAGTAGCTGATGAATAATAACTGAGAATTGCAGCTCAACTAGTTAGCAACTGATTAAAGTGTATGTATGTATGAGTGATGTCCTGAGTATGTCCCAGTCTGTCCAGTATAGGGACTCACAGGACAAGTTAGACAATGTACAGGTAAACAGTCACATTGCAGGCACCATGCAGGACAGGACAAGGAGGGCAAAGGACAGGGCAGGCTCTACTGGACAACTGTGGCATTGTGTTGGAAATGGTACAATGTAGACTGCTCTCTGAAATGTCACTGACCTCAGTCCTGTCCAGCTCCATCACTGTGTCCTCATCCTCATTAGTTGGCTGGGAACCTGTTGAGTGAAGAGCATCACCTGATGAGGTGTCACCTGTGTGTGAGTGAAACAGACAAGGACAGAGAAAGTGGACATCTCACTACATGAGGCTCACTCTACAGGAGGTGAACAAACACCACAGCATGTGAACAGACAGACACACAGGGCAAGAGGGGAAGGTGGTGTGCTTGAGTGACTGGGATGAATAAGGAGATCTCCTTGCACACAATGGGAATGTATTCCAAAGTCTAACCACACACAGTAATGTACTTACATACCTTACACACACAAGGGATAAATCTCTTATTTGGATCCATAAACTAGTGCTTAAGTGTTAGGACAATACCACCATATCTAGTAGATATCTAGTAGCATATCTGCACTCTACTACACCTCAACTGACTGCACTACAGCATTCAGGCAGCAATGTAGGTCCTGATACATGTACATTGGGTGCTACGCATGCCCACTCATGTAGCAATGACAGCACTGCAGTTCAAGGCAGTCAAGCAAGAAGCTCACTTCACCACCTACAGGTGATACAGGGTTCACACACAAGAGAGAGCTAGCCCCACCCAACCCAGCACAGCCAGCTGGAGAATGAGGTGCTGCTTCTCTGATACAACTGACTGAGGACTTGACAGACACAGCACAGACACTGCATGAGGAGACTGACTATGCACCACTCACCAACTGGACAGAGCTCAATGGAGGGCCATCCATATCCAGCTTGTCCAACTTTGAACTTCCTCCTCTCATCTGCTGTGAGTTGTGCTAGTATACCATCCACTACCTGTTGGTCACTGATACGAGGCTCCAGTTGGAACTCTGTAATGTTCTTGTTCCTGACAACTCCTCTCACAGCTGCCAATCCAAACTTGTGTACAAGTGTTTGTGGTACTGATGACTGCAGGAGTGAACAGTAAACAGTACAGACACAACAGCTTATTATGCTATAACAATAATGATGTTTACACAAAGGACAAATTTTAATGTTTAGAATGTGTCACATGTCACTATCACTGCAAAGACAATTGCACCATGTCGTAGCAACAACTTAGTGGGACAGACACAGAGTGACAGAATATCAAAGATATTATATACTTCCCACCACACACGGCCCATTAATGGTAACAACAACACAACGTCATACTGCAATGAAGTCACATTGCATGAGCGGACTGTGAAACAAGACTGTTCCATCTTCTGTCTGACAGCAATGAGTGTGTGCACATTACTGTGCATGGTCTACTCAGGTCGAAATCACTACAAAATGAATAACAAATGATGGCTTCCATTTGGAGCTACGTCAACTACTGCACATTAAATCCAACTAAAGTGAGAGCCACCTGTGAGACAATACACTGCAAGCAGATGAGCACACATGCCAAGTCCACACCATGTCTAGAGCTGAACATGTTGGAATGAAATGTAATGTGGTCAGACACAGCCAGAGGACTACACTGATACACAGCTCATCAAGTCCTGTCAGAGTCACATCACAATAGTGTACACAGAGTGCTTTAGGTCATCTCAAATAATACATTTGACCACCTCCATCAATGCAGTGTGGATTGAGGGTAGAATGTGATGGTTAACTGGTGCATGATGTACACAGTCACTACCTGACAATAGTCTGTTGGAGACAGTATACCTGAACTATAAGAACTGCATGTGCGTGTGTCTGTGTAGCCTCATTCCTAGCTCCACTTCCTCTGCAATGGCTAACACAGAGATGGAGACAAAGCTATAGTACTGTAAATACAAAGGACCAATCAGATTGTTCAGAAGTCATGTGACATTGTTCAAATGCGCTTAATTCATAGTAATTGTTTGTTCATCATAGAGCAAAACTGGTAAACATGCCATTGTTGTTGTTGTTACTGTCCATTCAGTGAAGCAGTGACATTTCTACTCTGCTAATGAATCTTCCAAAACTGATGATTTAGTGAACAGATGTAGTAACATTACTACGCATCTGCCAAAACTGATGTTAAGAACGCACAAACAATACATTCATCTGTCATTGCAAACGTAGCCATGATCAGCCACTGAGGTGTCAGCTGTCATGTACCTATCACATGGCATTCACCACACAGTATCAAAAGTTAGGGACCAGACCCACTGTTGGGTGGTTTCAAAATGGCAACTGGAAGTGCATGGGATGGGCTCAAGACTAGTATCTGTGTGCCTCATACAACCAGCTAACCAATAACTGGTGGCATAAGTAACAAGCCATACAACTACATGGGCAAGATCGAGGGGAAGAGCAGTGCACAGACATAACACTGCCAGTGTTATGTCTGTGCACTGTTCAATAGAACACATAACACTACCTGTGCACAAGACAGTGCATACAAGACAGACATTTCAGGGAAGCAGCTACAACAAAGTGCACCTCTTGACACAAGCAACTGAGGCCCACTAATCCAATACTGGTACAATGTTGGCTACGGTACCCTTGTGGGACCATGCAGAGTGATTTGGAGTCAATATACAGTGTACAACTGCTGAAGAGATGGAACTTACATAAAAGTCAAATCTCAACTTCTTCAGCCTCCCATGTCCAGCCAGCTTTCCTTCAAGCTCCTCCAGCTTAAGGCCATCCTCTGCTACTCCACTCTAAAGAATGACATGATTAGATCTAGTAAGCATCCCACACACTCTCTGCAGTCTACACAGTGTATGTAAGGTAACAGGACAGGTAGAAACCTATCCACTATCCAAATTGAATCACAGTCAGCAAGCCAATGAAAGACACAATATGCTACAAATGGAAGGATCCTTCTGGCAAACGCCAAATGACTGAGGAATGATGAACATTGTATAAACCATGACCACACTGAACAACAAAACACTTAGCATTACATGAAGTCATCTGTTGTCAACTGTGGGTCTGAGGTAGGAGTGGCTCATGCAACCTTTAATATACAGGCTCTTTGGCATCATTCCTGACATGATAGTGGGAGACGATTTAGGGCATGCTATGAGGGAGGAGTTAGACTAGATAGCTGTCTGGTGCAGGTAGTAATGGCACACTCAGTGTTGATTGCAGAGGCAGGAGACCACTTGAGCTGGAGGTAACATTGCAAAGTTATGAAGTAGTGATGAAGCACAGGTTAACTGGTATAAAATGAGTGAAGATAAATCTGTGGTGATTGGCAGAGAGCCTACCAAGTGTACTGTGGAAATGGGAGATGTAAAGAACAAGTGAGGGAGATGGTCTACCTGCAGGAGTTTAAGTGAGGTTGAAATAATGGAGAGACAGAAACAGCCATTCAATGACAACAGTTGATGCAGTGAAGAACTGTTGGGAGACAAAGAGTGTCCATGCAAAGAGATGATGGTAATAATGCAATGGTAGTGTCACCCTATAAGATATGGCTGTGCATGGGAGTTGGGTGATTATAGAAGGACTTCTGGTGAGGGTAGTGTAGCAATGCTGATGAGGCATTGCTACACACACGTGTCACACACACATGAACGCCAGGCCACTGTGTGCACCAGGCAGACACGTGAACACGTGTCTGCCTGGTGCACACAGACACAACTCAAGGGAATGCATACATTCCTCAGTTGGTACAGTCTATTAGTGAGGAATCAAGGTCAAGCAATGTATGAGCCATTGCAGCTCAGCTGAATGATCCACAGCAGCAGTTGTTTGTTACCTGTATCAGTAGCTACTGTAAGCTGTTTATTCCGCAAATGCACTGTACACACGATGTAAAACAAATAATAGACGTACCTGCTGTGGGGCACTGATGCTCCAACACTTGAGCTCTTCCACATGATCAAAGTAATCCACAACACCACACACCAAATCAAGTGGGATACCTTCTAAGGTGACCCTTTCTACACTCCTCTGCACCACATTGCCTGTAGAGAGAAAGGTTTGTAAATGAGCTGCTACAAGTGTGAGTGTGGTCCATTATAAGGTTTACACACCATTGACAATTAAGCCTTCCACAACACAGTTAGAACTGCATGGGTTGTGCCATGGTTGGCAGTCAAGTACAATTACCTACTACCATTACTATTACATCAACAACAAGTGAGTGAATCTCTACTTGCATTAATCCTATGTAACTATGTAAGTATCCTAGTGAAATGACAGGTGTGTGAGTGATTAGTACATCAAACCACAAGTGGACAATATCAAGCTGTCACTAACAACTAGAAAGCTACAACAATATGAAACACTAGGACCCAGGTAGCACACAGTGCAGGTTGTAAGGAGAGCAGCTTTGAGACCCTTCAAGTCAGTATCTGCACTGGTCATTATCATTACCAGCACTAGTTGCAGAGAGCCTGGACCACAAAAGGCAATGTATGACAAGCTGTACACATTACAGTTTACAGACAATGATCACAGCTTACAAGGTCAGTGCGACGTATCAAACACTGTCATTCAACTCACCATCACAAGGCCAGTCCCAACACTGTGGTTGTAGACGCAGTGACAAATCTGTCAATGTAGTGTTGTTGCCGAGACCCAACAGGAGGTGGTGGGTGAATAGCTCGACATCTTCATTAGGTGTTAAGTGACCATCCCTCAATACCAGCTTTGTCATTGTCTTGTTCTGAGCTAGTGATGTAGCCATCTTGTCCAGAAGGTCACGGCTCAGGCTCTGCAGTGAGCAAGGAGGTGAAGTACACATGAGCATATGAATTATCTAGAATATGTAGTCTGTGAGAGCAGGAGGTGGTGAAAGGAGGGATGGCTTACAATGAGACAGAGGAAGGAGTGAAGGCTAAGCAGCTATGCTAATAGGTCACACCATTGCAGGGATGTGGACTGGTAAAGACTTGAGTTAGGGGAACAAATGGGGTATAAGCAGGAGAGATACGTAGACTGAGTGTATACATACGTAGTATAGGGTGTCCAAATGCAATTAGAACAGTACAAGTCTGGAAGGTACAGCTTGAGCAACACACCAGCCGTGACACAAAGAGGAAAATATGGACAGTTCTGCACAGAGCATGAGTACATCAGAAGACTTAAAGCTGTGTCCTTTCTCAGCTTGTTTTAGTTAAAAGGCATACACACAACCACAGACAGCTGTCCGATACAATGAGCAACACATTAAGAGGCTAAGGCTCAGGGTCGGCAAAGAAGAGTCAAACAAAGGGGCAATGCACATCAGTTGCACAATAGTTTAACAGTAGCAGGTAGACGACTTGCATTTGTTCTTGTAATACCACAGCCAAGACATAGCTACGCGGACCCCATGATGGGACGTGACTACGTGAACCCCATGGTAAGCCAGCAACAAGACCAGTGGCACCATTGGCTGCAGAGCCTTATCACCCCAGTCACATCAGAAGACTTAAAGCTGTGCCCTCTTTCAGCTTGTTCTAGTTATAGCAAAAGGCATACACACAAACACAGATAGCCTTATCACCACAGTTGCATGGTCCCCTCGATGCAGTAAGGATACTCACACACACACACACACACACATACACACACACACACACACAGTAACTGATAGTAGAGTATGGACAGAGAAATGGTGGTGCAGTACCACTTAGCAGTACATGGAATTATGTAGCTGCAATGGCTACATTACAGTACAATTCCAATACATTACCATCAAATTGTGTCATTCTTACATGTGACTTAGAACCTATAGTACATCTCTCCTTATTTGGAGATCATTCCCTTTGAGAACTGGTCAATTGAAGGGAACTGGCAGAAATAATGCAGTTTGCACCAAATTAGTGACAGCAAATTTGAACAAGAACTTTGGCAGAAATATCAAACTACATTTCAACAATGACAGGGAAGAATGATTTCTGGTATTGTACATTCAAAACCAGTCTATGTACCTGAAGGCAAGGCATGACTCAAGATGAGCATTGCATACACCACAACTGTATACAGTGAAATATTGACACTATTAGCATTGCATGAAGTCAACAGTCATCAGCTGCCAAGGTTGGTAGGAGTGCCCCAGCTAGTGTCCCAAAGAACACTTACTGTTAACACATTACTGACATGATAGATGGAGATCCCTGCAGAACACACCACAATACAATTCTAATGGGCAGATACAGTATCACCTACAGAGACAGCTTTGGGGCAGGAATGCAAGATTGGGTCCAATTCACAGCTTGTGTATTGACATGCATGGTGCTTAGCCTTTTAATGACTAGACAGTGGTCAGCAGTGTCAGAAGTGTTAGCCACATCTAAATAATATAGTACACCAACAAGTAAACCTCAGTCAAAGGTTAGGTACCAGTTGCCGGCATTGTGAAGCAGTGAAATGTCAGTGGAGTGGTGGGGCCAGAATCCCGATTGGAAAGGGTCGAGATGGGAATCAACCAGGCACTGACAGCAGTGGGTGTGGTGAGGAATCATTTCAAAACTAGAAAGCACTTATTCCTTATTGAAGGCCTACAGAGTTGAAAGCTGTTAGTGCTTGAAAGTGACTAGCTTGGACTGTGTGAGGAATGAAAACAGGCAAGAGATGGAAGTAGGCACTGGCAGTAGGAGTGAAGAGGAAGAGGCTTGAGAGAAACAACAATTGTGAGGTGTATGAGAAATGCCATGGAGTGTTGAGAGTGTAAATGGAAGGAAGGAGGTCTGGAGGGTGGACAAGATACGTAGCAATGGAGTGGGAATTAAACTTACCACACACTGCCTCTAATGCCCTCTATCTTTGGTTCTCTGGCTCTACAAATGCTGATAATGTAGGCAGTGAGGTTAGCTGTTGTGTTCTTCGGTAGTCCTTGCACAATTATAGGGCGTAGGGCACTATTGAAAGGTGCCAGTGCGACGCAGTCCAACAAAAATTGAAGTGGTTAGCCCCAAGCAGGCCTTCCCTGGGCCAGAGGTATGACAAGTCCTGTTCACAATCTTCACAGACATATGGTGTAGGATGGTTGCTGGCAGCAGGAGGAAATGACACGCTGCAACAGAGGGCGATCCAACTTTTTTCGCTGCGAATTTCCGTAAGTCACCGTGAGAAGCAGCGCTGACGGATAAGAAACCGAAACGCATTCGATACCTCTACACCAGGTGGCTTCTTGTAAGTTTCAATCACATACAACGTGCGAGCTCTGTGTGAAGTTCGACTTCTCTTGTCCCCTGCGACCGCCCGTGTGACCTCGCGCCATTTTAATGACGTCACAAACAGCGGATACATACAGCGCCACACAGGGCCATAAGATGGCATGTCAAAAACACACTACATTCACTTATTAAGCAGACACAAAACACCATAGCATGCTGCACACATGGAAGGGAAAGGTACAAAAAGATGCATTTGCCAAACATGACTAGATTAGAGGATGTGGACAAGGTGACTGAGTGATAACCTTTGGAGTTACGTATCATGTGATACCTCTAATTTCAGAGGCACTACTGAAGTCTCAACTTCAACAACAACTTCCAAACGCAGAAAAATTAGCTTTTACCTTCAGCAGCACTATACATAGAGGAGACAACTACAGATAATCTTTTGTGCAAAAATGTACTCATTAGCTAGAAGTTGGAGAGTAAGGAAATAACAGAATTGCTTACTAACTTTCAACCAACGCAATTTAATAGACCCTTACTCAGTGAAGTGCTAGGGTAGTATCGTTAGTGTCCAAGTCCAACTGCCCTTGTCAGTGCACCCCCCCCCCCCCCCCCCTTCCAGTTTTCTTAGAATTATGCACAACACCCACAGGGATGTAAAATACGTACAAACATACCTGCTGTGGGTCCTTGATGCCTTCACACTTCACTTCTTCCACATGTTCAAAGTAATCCACAACACCATACACCACATCAAGTGGGACATTCCATAAGGTGACCCTTTTCACACTCCTCAGCACCACATTGCCTGCAGAGAGAAAGGTTTGTAAATGAGCTGCTACAAGTGTGAGTGTGTTCCATTACAAGGTTTACACACAATTGACAATTAAGCCTTCCACAACACAGTTAGAACTGCATGGGTTGTGCCATTGGGTTGGCAGTCAAGTACAATTACCTACTACCATTACTATTACATCAACAACAAGTGAGTGAATCTCTACTTGCATTAATCCCATGTATGCAAGTATCCTAGTGAAATGACAGGTGTGTGAGTGATTACTACATCAAACAACAAGTGGTCAATATCAAGTTGTCACTAACAACTAGAAAGCTACAACAATATGAAACACTAGGACCCAGGTAGCACACAGTGCAGAGTATAAGGAGAGCAGCTTTGAGTCCATTCAAGTCAGTATCTGCACTGGTTATTATCATTACCAGCACTAGTTGCAGAGAGCCTGGACCACTAAAGGGAATGTATGACAAGCTGTACACAGTACAGTTTACAGACAATGATCACAGCTTACAAGGTCAGTGTGACACATCAAACACTGTCATTCAACTCACCATTACACAACCACTCCCAGCACTGCTCTGGTAGACTCAGTGTCAAATTTGTCAATGTAGTGTTGTTGCTGAGGCCCAACAGGAGGTGGTGGGTGAATAGCTTGACATCTTTAATAGATGTTAAGCCACCACCCCACAATTCCAGCTTTGTCATTGTCTTGTTCTGAGCTAGTGATGTAGCCATCTTGTCCAGAAGGTCACGGCTCAGGCTCTGCAGTGAGCAAGGAGGTGAAGTACACATGAGCATATGAATTATCTAGAATATGTAGTCTGTGAGAGCAGGAGGTGGTGAAAGGAGGGATGGCTTACAATGGGACAGAGGAAGGAGTGAAGGCTAAGCAGCTACGCTAATAGGTCACCCATTGCAGGGATGTGGACTGGTGAAGACTTGAGATAGGGGAACAAATGGGGTATAAGCAGAAGAAATATGTAGACTGAGTGTAGGTAGCAGGGTGTGCAAATGGAATTAGAACAGTACAGGTCTGGAAGGTACATTTTGAGCAACACATCAGCTGTCACACAAAGAGGAAAATATGGACAGTTCCGCACAGAACATGAGTACATCAGAAGACCTAAAGCTGTGTCCTCTTTCAGCTTGTTCTAGTTAAAAGGCATACACACAACCACAGACAGCTGTCCAATGCAATGAGCAACACATTTAAAGGATAAGGCTCAGGGTCGGCAAAGAAGAGTCAAACAATGGGCAATGTATATCAGCTGCACAATAGTTTAGCAGTAGCAAGTAGAAGACTTGTATTTGTTCTTGTAATACCACAGCCAAGACGTAGCTACTTAGACCTCGTGACGTGACGTGACTATGTGAACCCCATGGTAAGTCAGCAGGTTGCAAGAAGAGGGGGGTATGGCCTTGATTGACGACATCAGAGTATCTCCTGGCTGTCCCCACCTACGCTTTTGTGATCTGGATTTTGTGATCTGGACATGCACACACACACAAGCACACACGCACACACACAACACACACACACACACACACACACACACACACACACACACACACACACATACAAACACATGCAGTAACTGATAGAAGAGTATGGACAGAGAGATGGTGGTGCAGTACCACTTAGCAGTAAATGGAATTATGTAGCTGCAATAACTAAATTACAGTACAATTCCAACACTTTAGCATCAAACTTCATGGAAATATCAAACTACAGTTCAACAATGAATTTCTGGTAGTACAATTCCAATACATTACCATGAAATTGTGTAATTCTTACATGTGACTTAGAACATCTCCCTTATTTGGAGATCATTCCCTTTGAGAACTGGTCAATTGAAGGAACTTAAGATGTAGTTTCAACCAAATCAGTGATAGCAAATTTGAACAAGAACTTTGGCAGAAATATCAAACTACATTTCAACAATGACAGGGAAGAATGATTTCTGGTATTGTACATTTAAAACCAGTCTATGTACCTGAAGGCAAGGCATGACTCAAGATGAGCATTGCATACACCACAACTGTATACAGTGAAATACTGACACTATTAGCATTGCATCAAGTCAACAGTCATCAGCTGCCAAGGTTGGTAGGAGTGCCCCAGCTAGTGTCCCAAAGAACACTTACTGTTAACACATTACTGACATGATAGATGGAGATCCCTGCAGAACACCCCACAATACAATTCTAATGGGCAGATACAGTATCACCCACAGAGACAGCTTTGGTGCAGGAATGCAAGATTGGATCCAATTCACAGCTTGTGCATTGACATGCATGGCGCTTAGGCTTTTAATGACTAGACAGTGGTCAGCAGTGTCAGAAGTGTTAGCCATATCTAAATACTATAGTACACCAACAAGTAAACGTCAGTCAAAGATTAGGTACCATTCGTCGGCATTGTGAAGCAGTTAATTGTCAGTGGAGTGGTGCCCCATTGGAATGGATTGAGTAGTTGGACCATACTGAGAGATGGATGTAGGCACTGGCATTAGGAGTGATGGGGAAGGGGCTTGAGAGAAAGAACAATTGTGAGGTGTATGAGAAATGCCATGGAGTGTTGAGAGGGCAAATGGAAGGCTTCTCTGAATGCTGATGATGCATGCGGTGGGGTTAGCTGTTGTGCTTTGGTACTCCTAGCACAATTACAGGGGGTAGCCACTGCTGTGTAGTCCAACAAAAGATTGAGGTGATTAGCCTCAAGCAGGCCTTCCCTGGGCCAGAGGTGTGGCAAGTCCTGTTTACAATCCTCACAGGCCCAGGTAATATGGTGTAGGATGGTTGCTGGTAGCAGGAGGAAACGGCACACTGCAACAGAAGGCGATTCGACTGCACATATCCATAACTCACCACAAGAAGAGGCACTGACTAATGACAAGAAACTGAAACACTGTCAATACCTCTATGCTGGGTGGCTTGCGGTATGTTTCAATGACAGACAATGTTTGCATGAGCTCTGTGAGGCACGATCTCCCTTGTCCCCCAACCACATTGTGGCCTTCCGCCATTTTAATGACGTCACAAACAGCGGTAACGTACAGTGTCACACAGTACCTCTGATTTCAGCTCCACTACTGAAGACTCATAAACTTTGCAAATATGTACATAACAAACTACTTCCAATCGACTGAAACATTAGCTTCAATGATAATGACTGAAATCCTAAAGCAGCACTACACATAGAGATGCAAACACTGGCTCTACTTTTCAACTCACATCTACAAATTAAACCCTCAGCATTTCCTTACAATTGTGTCCAACAGAATGCACTCATTAGAAGGTGGAGAGAAAGGACATACAAGAATAGCATAAGTAACGCTAACAAAAGGCAATGCACCACTACTCGTTGAGGTGCAATGGCAGCAGTGTTAGTGTTCAAAAATAGCTACATACTGGCTGATCAATAGGGTATTACTTGGCATGGATAACGTAAACTGTAATACTATCACTACTAGCACACTACACTGTAACTCCTACTTTTCAGTCAGGAATTATTTATAATCACTAAAATTCAGAGCATGCACTCACAGGAGGGCATCTTCTATAACATTCTGCCATGAGCACACATTTGAGGAACAGACTCCGTCGATAAGCTATCCATTAACACATGCAAAGAACTACACAGCACACTATCTCACAGAATGCATGTGCATGCACTGTGAACATGCATATGTACATGCAGTTGGCAGACACACATGCATGCGCACACACATGCACACACACACACACAAACACACACACACACACACACACACACACACACACACACACACACACACACACACACACACACACACACACACACACACACACACACACACACACACACACACACACACACACACAAGTGACAAGAATAGTAAGACAGCTGATGTTTCATGTACAGCAATGAAGGCAATTTACTGGACTGCACTGTGTACTAGTAACATGTGATGGCACATGTGGGCACATCAAGTAAAAACGTATTCTCAAGGGAACTCCATGCATGTGCTGATAGTTACATGTATGGTACTGTTCTAAGTCGAAGTGAAATAATAAGTCACTGATTGAGCAGTTATACCTCTTGACCTGGAACAGTACCATGTATGTATTGTCCAAAACCACAAGACACACAGTGTTCCCCTAAGTGTACTTCAGCTCCCATTTTCACTTCCATACATCCATACATTCCTGGCAGAGCTGCCCAGGCTCCCAGGCCATGGCCTGACCAGATATTTAGATCTGACCATTGCATTCTATTGTTTAGGTACTAGTGAAGGCTAAAAACTTTCTTTAGGGTACATTGCTTTTACCTATGTAACTCAATGGTATTACAGCGAAATGTCTTGACTTTTTCAAGTGTAATTATCAGGTAAATTCCCCATAATATGGTGTGCATACTAGTTGATTGTCATTTCCCTTTATAGTGATATTCTAATTGAAAGTGACTAGCTTAGACTGTGTGAGAAATGAAACAGGCAAGAGATGGAAGCAGGCACTGGCAGTAGGAGTGATGAGGAAGAGGGCTTGAGAGAAAGAACAATTGTGACGTGTATGAGCTAAGCCATGGAGAGAGGAGAGGGCAAACGGGAGGAAGGAGGTCCAGATGGAGGACAAGATACATATGTAGCAATGTAGTGGGAATAAAAACTTACCACACACTGCCTCTAATGGCCTGTATCTCTGCTTCTCTGAATGCTGATGATGCATACAGTGAGGTTAACTGTTGTGTTGTTCTTCGGTAGTCGTGCACAATTATAGGGCGTAGGGCAGTAATTCAACCAATTGAAAGGTGTGTGTGATAGACAGCCTGCACCGTCCAGCCGGTGCATGACTGGTGACACAAGACAGAGTAAGCACAGCCAAAAACCATGCTGGCTTGTACTACATTTATGCTTGCTAATTAAAGGCAGCAGGTGTTTGTTATCTATATTCCTCTTATGAGTCAGCAGACTCTGCATACATAATGCACAACGCCCACAGGGATGTAAAACATAATATACAAAAGTACCTGCTGTGGGTCACTTATGTGATCACACTTCAGCTCTTCAACATGTTCAAAGTAATCCACAACACCACACACCACATCAAGTGGGACATGTGATAAGATGACCCTTTTCACACTCCTCGGCACCACATTGCCTGTAGAGAGAAAGGTTTGTAAATGAGCTGCTACAAGTGTGAGTGTGGTCCATTACAAGGTTTACACACAATTGACAATTAAGCCTTCCACAACACAGTTAGAACTGCATGGGTTGTGCCATGGTTGGCAGTCAAGTACAATTACCTACTACCATTACTATTACATCAACAACAAGTGAGTGAATCTTTACTTGCATTAATCCCTTGTATGTAAGTATCCTAGTGAAATGACAGGTGTGTGAGGGATTAGTACATCAAACCACAAGCGGACAATATCAAGCTGTCACTAACAACTAGAAAGCTACAACAATATGAAACACTAGGACCCAGGTAGCACACAGTGCAGGTTGTAAGGAGAGCAGCTTTGAGACCCTTCAAGTCAGTATCTGCACTGGCTATTACCAACACCAGCACTAGTTGCAGAGAGCCTGGACCGCTAAAGACTACGTATGACAAGCTGTACACATTACAGTTTACAGACAATGATCACAGCTTACAAGGTTAGTGTGACACATCAAACACTGTCATTCAACTCACCATTACAAGGCCAGTCCCAGTACTGTGGTGGTAGACTCAGTGACAAATCTGTCAATGTAGTGTTGTTGCTGAGGCCCAACAGGAGGTTGTGGGCGAATAGCTTGACATCTTCATTAGGTACCAAGGTACCACCCTTCAATTCCAGCTTTGTCATTGTCTTGTTCTGAGCTAGTGATGTAGCCATCTTGTCCAGAAGGTCACAGCTTAGGCTCTGCAGTGAGCAAGGAGGTGAAGTACACATGAGCATATGAATTATCTAGAATATGTAGTCTGTGAGAGCAGGAGGTGGTGAAAGGAGGGATGGCTTAGTAGCAGTTAGTAGCAGTTAGTAGTAGTTAGTTAACAGCTTAGTAGCTTTAGTAGCTTTAGTTCAATACATAGTCATAGCAGGAAAGTCAGTATAAGAAAAAAATGTGAATGTAAAGTGAACACGCACACACACACACACACACACACACACACACACACAAACACACACACACACGCACGCACGCAGTAACTGATAGAAGAGTATGGACAGAGAGAAGGTGGTGCAGTACCACTTAGTAGTAAATGGAATTATGTAGCTGCAATGGCTAAATTACAGTACAATTCCAACACATTATCATCAATTTGATATATTATGTCGTTTTAGTGTGTGACATAGTAACTACTACTAATACATCTTTCCTTCTTTGGAGATCAAGCCATTTAAGAGGTAGTTGATTGAAGGAACTTAATTAAGATGCAGTTTCAACCAAATCAGTGATAGCAAATTTGAACAAGAACTTTGGCAGAAATATCAAACTACATTTCAACAATGAATTTCTGGTAGTACAATTCCAATACATTACCATGAAATTGTGTAATTCTTACATGTGACTTAGAACATCTCTCTTATTTGGAGATCATTCCCTTTGAGAACTGGTCAATTGAAGGAACTTAAGATGTAGTTTCAACCAAATCAGTGATAGCAAATTTGAACAAGAACTTTGGCAGAAATATCAAACTACATTTCAACAATGACAGGGAAGAATGATTTCTGGTATTGTACATTCAAAACCAGTCTATGTACCTGAAGGCCAGGCATGACTCAAGATGAGCATTGCATACACCACAACTGTATACAGTGAAATACTGACACTATTAGCATTGCATCAAGTCAACAGTCATCAGCTGCCAAGGTTGGTAGGAGTGCCCCAGCTAGTGTCCCAAAGAACACTTACTGTTAACACATTACTGACATGATAGATGGAGATCCCTGCAGAACACCCCACAATACAATTCTAATTGACAGATATAGTATCACCCACAGAGACAGCTTTGGTGCAGGAATGCAAGATTGGATCCAATTCACAGCTTGTGCATTGACATGCATGGCGCTTAGGCTTTTAATGACTAGACAGTGGTCAGCAGTGTCAGAAGTGTTAGCCATATCTAAATACTATAGTACACCAACAAGTAAACGTCAGTCAAAGGTTAGGTACCATTCGTCGGCATTGTGAAGCAGTTAATTGTCAGTGGAGTGGTGCCCCATTGGAATGGATTGAGTAGTTGGACCATACTGAGAGATGGAAGTAGGCACTGGCATTAGGAGTGATGGGGAAGGGGCTTGAGAGAAAGAACAATTGTGAGGTGTATGAGAAATGCCATGGAGTGTTGAGAGGGCAAATGGAAGGCTTCTCTGAATGCTGATGATGCATGCGGTGGGGTTAGCTGTTGTGCTTTGGTACTCCTAGCACAATTACAGGGGGTAGCCACTGCTGTGTAGTCCAACAAAAGATTGAGGTGATTAGCCTCAAGCAGGCCTTCCCTGGGCCAGAGGTGTGGCAAGTCCTGTTTACAATCCTCACAGGCCCAGGTAATATGGTGTAGGATGGTTGCTGGTAGCAGGAGGAAACGGCACACTGCAACAGAAGGCGATTCGACTGCACATATCCATAACTCACCACAAGAAGAGGCACTGACTAATGACAAGAAACTGAAACACTGTCAATACCTCTATGCTGGGTGGCTTGCGGTATGTTTCAATGACAGACAATGTTTGCATGAGCTCTGTGAGGCACGATCTCCCTTGTCCCCCAACCACATTGTGGCCTTCCGCCATTTTAATGACGTCACAAACAGCGGTAACGTACAGTGTCACACAGTACCTCTGATTTCAGCTCCACTACTGAAGACTCATAAACTTTGCAAATATGTACATAACAAACTACTTCCAATCGACTGAAACATTAGCTTCAATGATAATGACTGAAATCCTAAAGCAGCACTACACATAGAGATGCAAACACTGGCTCTACTTTTCAACTCACATCTACAAATTAAACCCTCAGCATTTCCGTACAATTGTGTCCAACAGAATGCACTCATTAGAAGGTGGAGAGAAAGGACATACAAGAATAGCATAAGTAACGCTAACAAAAGGCAATGCACCACTACTCGTTGAGGTGCAATGGCAGCAGTGTTAGTGTTCAAAAATAGCTACATACTGGCTGATCAATAGGGTATTACTTGGCATGGATAACGTAAACTGTAATACTATCACTACTAGCACACTACACTGTAACTCCTACTTTTCAGTCAGGAATTATTTATAATCACTAAAATTCAGAGCATGCACTCACAGGAGGGCATCTTCTATAACATTCTGCCATGAGCACACATTTGAGGAACAGACTTCGTTGATAAGCTATTCATTAACACATGCAAAGAACTACACAGCACACTATCTCACAGAATGCATGTGCATGCACTGTGAACATGCATATGTACATGCAGTTGGCAGACACACATGCATGCACACACACATGCACACACACACACACAAACACACACACACACACACACACACACACACACACACATACACACACACACACACACACACACACACACACACACACACACACACACACACACACACACACACACACACACACACACACAAGTGACAAGAATAGTAAGACAGCTGATGTTCCATGTACAGCAATGAAGGCAATTTACTGGACTGCACTGTGTACTAGTAACATGTGATGGCACATGTGGGCACATCAAGTAAAAACGTATGCTCAAGGGAACTCCATGCATGTCCTGATGGTTACATGTATGGTACTGTTCTAAGCCAAAGTGAAATAATAAGTCACTGATTGAGCAGTTATCCCACTTTGACCTGGAACAGTACCATGCATGTATTGTCCAAAACCACAAGACACACGGTGTTCCCCTAAGTGTACTTCAGCTCCCATTTTCACTTCCATACATCCATACATTCCTGGCAGAGCTGCCCAGGCTCCCAGGCAATGGCCTGACCAGATATTTAGATCTGACCATTGCATTCTATTGTTTAGGTACTAGTGAAGGCTAAAAGCTTCCTTTAGGGTACATTGCTTTTGCCTATGTAACTCTATTGTATTAGAGCCAAATGTCTTGACTTTTTCAAGTGTAATTATCAAGTACGTAAATTCCGCATAATATGGTGTGCATATTAGTGGATTGTCACTTCCCCTTATAGTGATATTCTAATTGAAAGTGAAAAATCACCTTTTGGGGTCACGTAGCTTAAGGGCCCTGAATAGCTGAGAAGAACCCAACTTGGTGCATGTATATAGTCTAAATGCATGCATGCACAAATCCACGGGAGGCCACCTCCAATTTCTTTTTGTTGCCGAGTTATTCTCTTTTCATTAAAAAGTTGAGAATTCTGCAATAACATGCTTAGGAGTGCAATTTTCTGGGAGGCCTCCCATAGATTAATGTGTGGTTGTGTACATTATGGTGAACCCAACCGTATTTGAAGCATAAGCAACACTGCAACAATCAATCATCCTAATCATTCTAACATAACAACACTTAGCTAGCATGACAATTTCATTCACTTATCTATTATGACATTCTATGCAACCATCTCCTTTTGTCTATTGTAAGTGTGTCTGCAGGACCCCCAGGCAGACCAGCCAATATCAGGCTGATGGGGTTTCCTGTCAAAATTCCTATCTATCTATCTATCTATCTGTCTGTCTATCTATCTATCTATCTATCTATCTATCTATCTGCCGACTAGATAGCTCAGCAACACCTTTGTGCCATACACTGCCATAGCAATGAGCACCGAAGAAGTTGAACGCAAAGAAATAACGTGCATTCTTCTACTCTGCTGCTTCAGAGAGTCCACCAGAATACTCCATGGGTACTAGGCATGATCACCAAAAGCACAAGACTTAAAGTTGCACATCCAAATCATTGGAAATCCTAACATCCTACAAAGATGGAGAGCCACAGACAGCTGTCCATCTTTGTAGGATGATAGAGAGAGGGAATCACTGGTTGCATTCAGTACGGACTTTTGGGCTCCCCAGCCCCACTCTAACACCACTGGTGTAGTCGGCTGGTGGTGTAAACCCAGTGATCCCACTGTCATCCACTGAGCCTGTGCAGTGGCACCTCACCTCACCTCAACACACTGACTGATGTACTTAGCTATAGGTTGTTGGCTAATGCCTTAATAAAGCTATGTCAAGTCCCCAACCTCTACCCATACTGGCTCTGCTATATTGCATGGTTCTTTACGGGTGCTTGAAAAGCAGTCTTGCAGGCCAGCCCCTAATAATTTATACTCTGAACTGTAGAATTGTGACTGCACAACAATATGATCACAGAGAACTAGGGGCTGGATGCAAGACTATTTGCTGATGAACTCAGAAAGTTGAAACTAGAACCACCAGCAGAGCTAGTCTAGCACACCAGACTTCCCTGCGGAGGGTCTGGTACAATGGTGTACGCTGACTTGTTTCCACAGGAATGCAATTATTGCATAATTGCGGTTAACTCTTGCAAAATGTCGTCAGTGTGGCAAGTGAAGCATGGAGTGCCCAATTCTCAATCATTGTTTTGATTGTGCAGCTCGTTCTTGCATGCTTTCAGAGTGTACCCGAGCAAAGTTGCAGTGCGTCCAACAATATCTTTCAAGTGAGCCAACACCATGTCTTTAAGATTTACGTTGGGGTGATATAGCAATCGGTGAATATGATTGGCTAGTACAAGATTTTATCCTGGATACAAGTCGGCATAGGCAATAATACTGTCCCTTCTGTAGTGGGGTCTGGTGTGTAAGACTACAGCAGAAGTAGCTAAGAGTCAGGACCATGGACATTATTAACAGACAGAAACATATTTAATACCATTGGAAACATAATATGTAGCCATACCATAAAACTGCAAATATCAAAGATATAGGGGCTGCCCACAGCTGGCATTTAAAAAGAGCAAAATATAATGGAAAGATGATAGCTATCCATTGAAGATTGTCATATGAAGCACATTAGCACCAGCTATATTCTATATGCAGACCCGAGTGACAGTGTGGAGAACAATGATCTAGTGGAAGTGTTTCACATACTTTCGGTGGGCTGTTCCTACAGTGGAAGCAGTAGTGAAATAAGTAAGGGAGTACTGTGCAATATCCCGCACACCTAATTGACATTTAAAGTTGAAATGAATAGCATAAAATGGGTACAGCAGATGCTAATGCAGATTGATTCCTACACTATTTTCACTCAACACCAAAAACCTAGTGTGCGTCACAAATGCTTTGGATGGTACAATCATTAATCTTCAGTGCATTAGATTCCACTAAGGTTGCACAATCCTGCTTAGTAAATGGAGTTTACTCACACACAGTTAAAAGAGCAGGTGGTGTACAGTATCTCTGTACACCACCTGCTCTTTGCTACCAAAACATAAAACATAGCACAATGCTGATGTGCATGTCGTGCTCTAACAGAATGCTTCAGACATGCAATGCACACTGCATGTTGCCGATCTCACTTGTGTGGGGTCTGAAATGTAGTAGTCCACTTCTGTCCTATTCCAGTAAGTCAGTACCAGGACCACTAGATCAAGTGGCAAACTACGCGCTTCACCTTCAAAGTTTAAAGTGGCAACAGGCTGCTCAGCTGTAGGGGATACACAAGGAAACACCATACAAGGCAAAACATGTCAAGGCTTGGTGAACATAACTAGCAATAATATCTACATGTACTGTTAACAGCATGCAGGAACAGAGTATGGGTAGAAACATAATGTTCACAAGGCATCATCAGAATTAAAGGAAAAGGCTATGTTACAGTACACAAGTTTGCTGTGCTCATTCAGTGCTAAGCAAACCACTATCGGAAACCAGGTAAACACACAAATAAATTTACCAGTATAGTTGCCAGGAATGAGTCACTCCCTAACCTAACCTACAGCACATTTCCATTGGGTACACACAGAGGTTGGCCACAATTTCTGATTGCACAACCCATTTATGACGTCACCACTTATGAATAATACTATGCAGTATGTTGGATGATGGCTGCAAGTGACCAGGAAAAAGAGTACATTGGCAGTTTTTATGTTTCCTCTCAACTGAAGGATGACCAGCCTTGCACTCCTTCCCCATACTTCCGGGCATGTTTGCTTGTACGTGAATAAGCTCCCCTCTTCTTTGCCAATCTACCACCTCAGCAACATAGGGATATAGGAGGGGTACAATCGATTTCAGGTTCAGCTTCAGCAGCGCTTTGGAATGGTGTGCAATGTATGTGGCCATCTACAAGTTCGAATGAGAAAGAGAGGGTCGACCTACAGTACAGTACATTACCTTGTATTTGTGAAAATATGTTCACTACGCACGCACTCCCCAGCTACTGTCAAGTGATACGTGGCCACCCTCCTCTGGGATACACACTAGTGCCAGAGCATTTAGGCTAGGAAAGTAGTGGATAATGCTATACTTATTTGTTATTCATACCTCTTTCTTCATGCATACACATCGTCAGAGACTTGGTAGCTTCTATCCAATCTGAACAGATCATGGAGGAGGAAAATGAACCAACAGTGCATGGCATATACCAAACATGGTCAAGATTTCAATGTCATCCTTGTTTAGTGGCTGTTCACATTCTATGCATAGTTGTGTAGAATCACAAGTCATTAGTGACCTTTAATCATTCATACCACTACAGTTTCACTATTTATAGGTTAGAATGTATATCACAGTCATTCAGTCTAAAACAGTCATACTTAATTAATAATTATTCTATAAAACAAATACAACAAAGCATCTTTCACAATTCAAGATTGAGGCTGAATAAGCGTACCTTATACACAGGACAAACTAATGACAGGAGAACATTGAAAACTCACTCTGACATAATTAAATCTCTATGAAACATGCTGCAAATCTTAAGGTGACCCCTAAGAAGAAACCTAACGACTCCACAGTTAATTCCTGTTCACAGTCGGGTCCTGTGATCACGACCACATACACCTTATTACTCAACTCCAGCGAAGTGTTGCATCAGGTTCTTGAGATCACTACTTGGTCTCCTGACATGTACCAATTGTGACAGAAGGACTAGATAAATCTATATTCACATGTTTGTGCTGCAGCACAATCTACAGAAACTACAAGTATATGTAGCAAAATTGTGTGAAGAGTTATATATATAGCCTCCAAAATCACTTCATTGGCTCTGGCAGTACGGAGTGGCTCTGAAGGAGGAACGGCCTAGTAGTAGTCAGGATGAAAGTTGGCCTATATAAGAAGGAATCATCTTGGAATTTGCCAGACATAAGATATGCAGTTTATCAATCTACCCACTATTAGGTAGTCTTACAATATATTATTGTATTATACTGTACCATTGTGCTTCTGCATCAAATAAGTAATAATATAGTTACAGTTTAACCTCACCCCAGTAGGTTACACAATATCTATTATCTACATTCAGGAACCCCCTAATGAATGAATAACATGGAAAATGCACGCATAATCTTCCATGCATGGGTCACTACTTCTACCTCATCAATAAAGTACACCTTGAAGTGCTGCCATCAAGACAGAACAGACACATATGCAATTGCTGCATGCATCAAGGTTCACCTTTAGGGTGACATTTATTGAGTGTCAGATGTAAGCCTGAAGCTGACTGGAGTACAGGAGAGAGAAGGTTACTGATGTGAACTCGAATGTCTTTACGGCAGACAACAGTGAGTTTCTTCATGCTCTGGTGTTGCTGCAGACAGTAACCATAAGCCACAGCACTGTAAGGAGTCCTTGGCTTCACTTCTGGGTGGTCATTGAAAGCATTCTGCATTGCAGCACTGGTCACATCACTATTTTGTGACTCATAAAGCGACTGCAATAAGAAGTCCTGGTCTTTTACCTGTGACATAAGGTGGAGTACATCAAAGTTCTCTAGTTTGGTTACCCCACAGAAGAATTTCCACACTTGAGCCATGTGGGGTTGTCCAAGGTACTTGTCCCAGATCTTTTGTTGAACTGAAATAACCTGCCTGGAAATGTGGACAGCACTGAGGAACTCTTGAACGGTCAGATGGAGAAAGTAGAAGCTGTCCACTGCTGCTACTGTGCACCTCAACTTGCCCACAGGGCGTGCTGTTAAGAGACCACACCCACTTTCACGATTTAAGTACCTTGATGAAAGACCCTCGAGTTCTGATGATGTAAATATTACCTTCTGTTCAATAACACAGGTGTAAGCAATGCTGCAGAGTTGATAAAAGTCATGTGCATCAGAAAGGTGCAAGACAGAGTCAACTTGAGTGTCTGCAAACCTTAAATTGAGCAATAATTTCTCACAGATAAAAGCATCATACACCTCAGTCAGAGTACGGGGGAGGCTTTCCTGGGATAGGTACACAACACAAAGTATAGACAGGGCCACTGGGTTAGAGTGGAGGCTCTTCATTTGGGGAAACTGCTCCAACTTATCCAGAAATGAGTCCAGCAGGTCTGATCGGTCTTGCTCCTCAAAGTATTGCCGAGCAAAATTCTTTATTTCACTCTTTCCAAATCCAAGCACCTCCACATTCACAAAATGCCTACTAGCCTTAGACTTGTCAATATGCTGATATATCTCACTGGTGATTATTGACCTGGATGTTAGCACAATGTCACAGCTGGTAAGGGGAGACTGAAGGGAGTGTGTCAGAAGGTGATGGAAATATGAACACTGGCGTAGTGGGGCAGACAGCTCATCATAGCCGTCTAGGATGAGGAGCATTCCTCTACCAAGGTCCTTTTCAATTGCCCTAGCCACCATCTCTGGTGTGCATCCTTCACACATTAGGCCACTGAAGTGCTCCAGCAAGTGTTTGGTTTGAAACTCCTCAGGTCTACCAACATAATCAATTAGATTGCGCAGCTCAAACAGAAGCACCCATTGATAGTCATGCTGCTCACACTTCTTAGATATGTCTTGACACAACTTCCGTGCTAGTGTACTCTTTCCAACACCAGGAGCACCACTTAGGACTAGGAGCTTGAATTGTTTAATCATGTCAGGAAGATCATCATACTTCACTTTGCTTTTGACAAGTGTTAACACCTTGTCCACACCTTCTGGGTCGCACACTGCTTCAACAAATCTTTGCTGCTGTTTCTCATAGCCTAATTTGAACGGAGCCATTGCAAGCTTTACAAACTTCATTGTGTGATCCCTGCAGAAATTGTCTTGTACAATTTGCATTTGGTCATTGTAGGCTTCTACATTCTTGAAGAACAGCAGCACCATCTATATACAGAAGATGATACAAACCTATGGTACTGAAGTAAACCATAACAAGGCATACAATGTTGTGTGTTGCATGACACAAGATCAGTCACATGTTCAAGATTATACCATCTACAGTTGATTCAAAACACATCTGCTGTAAACAATAGGTCAATGAGTCAATTTGTCCTTAAAATTACATTGGGTAGTCTTGCAAGCTCACAGTCTACCACTAGTACACGTCTATAGTATACCAGAGGCAAGGAATGAATCAGAACTGATTAATTTTAAGGATCAAACGTTGATCACTTCTATAATTCATTAACACAAGTCGATCACATCTGGGTTCACTTTGCTTGTCACCAGCTGGGATATAATGGTTGGAGAAAAAAGCTTGCACTATTTGTAATAACCATGCACTTTCTGACACAGAATAGTCTCGCGTAGCCCAGACCCTTTCCTTTCCGGTTATTGCACAATAACCAGGTAGAAAGGGTCTGGGAGTTTTCTCAAGTGTAACTGTTCAATGTCCGTTGGAAGCTGGACAAGGTGTGAATCTAACACCTTTTTGATGTGGTACTACAGCCGTCATAAGCAAGTGAGCGAAAATGGAGGCGAGTGTTTGTGCGAGCGAAGACGAAGTGGAACGAGACCGTATTATCGCGATAGTGCGTGTGGCAGCGGCCGAAGCAGGGTTCCAAGGTCTAAAACCAGAGCACATCTATACACATCTATATTATGCCAAAAGCTAGGAATGAATCAGATTACTTTTAAGGATCAAACGTTGATCACTTTTATAGTTTATTTACAAATGTCAATCACATCTGGGTTCACTTTGCTTGTCACTAGCTGGGATATGATGGTTCTATTTGTAATGAACATGCACTTTCTGACATACAGAAATACATATAATATGAATACGTATATAGCTACATCAATGATATTTGAGTGGCAACGATTCAATGCACATCTGCTCCATCAAATTATTGCATTTTTATTGGCTAACTTGTTTATACCAATCCACAGCGAGCGCTTCATAAGAATAAATAGGTAAATACTGGATTTTATGATGATCAGCCTTCTACACAAGTATAGTGGTGGTTCAAAAGGTTATTTATTGATGGCAAACAGTGATCACCTTCCCCAGCTAGTCAGTCTACAAAGATACAAGGGCTGTTTCCTTCTGATAAGGGCTCATCAGTGTGGTGAACTGATGGATGCCAGGATAACGAGTTACTCATTTAAACACTTGTGGTTTCAGCAAGAGCAGATAGAGGGGAAGGATCTAAGTTATAAGCTTGGTTTCATTGGCATGAGTTAGTTCAGTGCATTACAAAGGGCTATGGGTAGCGAACAGGCCAGGCTAGGTAGAACAAAGAGATAATCACTGGATTTTACACCAACCAGCCCTCTATACCAGTGTTGCCAATAATAGGATCTCTAGCCTCTCAGCCTTCTGAGGCTCTAATACTGGTGTATATAGAAGGCTGTTTGGCGTAAATCCAGTGATTAACCTCTATTTTCAACCTAGCCTGGCATACATGCTCGAGATTCATGAAGTTCATCCAGGCTATTTAATAGGGTTAAGAGAGAATGCTTCAAAAGCAAGACATTTAAGAGCGACAGCAGGACAGCAGGACATGTTCCCACCTAAATCAAGATGGCTTACACCTTTGCATAAGCTTAGAGATGACACAATGGAAGGGCTTGTAAATGATGAAGAATTGTGATGGCGCAACCACATTGATCATATTGGAAAAAATGTTTCTCAGCTCTATCAACATTAAGAAGATACAAGGATGTTATGCCAGCTGGTATGCATGGGAGCTTCTTCATGGCACTTGTTATTCCACATATTGATTACTCTTCTGTACTATGGATGGACTGTGCAAAGAGCCTGGCCTGGCACCAGCATATCTTAAGATCTGGTTCAAAAGAAATGCTGATGTAGGATATATCAAGATATGGGGGACTAATGAATGTTCACCTGGAAGTGCCCAAACCGATTGGTGTAGAAAGTCATTTTCTATTCAAGGTGTAACAGTGCTGAGTGTGGCTTCTCGTCATGTGACTGTCACTTGCCTTTGTATGTGTTGATTCTATGCCATGCAATGTATTAGTGTATTACTCTGAATGTATTTTCTGTAGCGCAGGCCGTGAACACCGCTTTGTCTTTCTTTGTTACGTTGTCTGGTATCCTATATAAGTGCCTGTACTCAGTTTGTGATTGCCTTAGTGCTCAGTGTAGTTGCCCAGTGTACCCACGACCGTTGCGTGCATGCTCCCTCACAGCGATCTCGGGTCGTCGATCATCGGCCCACGATTACAAGGGGGCCAAAGACTGGAACATTTTACGGCAATGGATGAAAGAACTAGCAACATTGCAGTATTCAAGAAGCATTTAAAATCATATTTATCCAATCAACATTTTAACTGATTTAATCCTACAATTACACTCTTATGACAAACAGTACACTTAAGCTGTGTATTGTATGTATACTTGCAGGACTTCCTGGCAGATCAGCCAATTTGAGCTGAAGGGACCATCCTGATTGCAAAATAAAATTGATGGTGATGATGATGTGCAGCCACCTGCCGGGCTACTCAATATCATGGACTACGAGTACCGTAAAGGATTCCGCACAGCACTCCTAGCCCACCTTATGTAACATAATATCTAGACAACATCTGTTTAGTGCTTTCATTGACAGAGATGCACATGCATGTACATACCAAGCATGTACAAACAGCAACCTACCTCCATATTAACCTCACTGTTCACTGAGGATGACCTTCCTTCAGATATTCCTACTCTTCTGTCTACTGCAAAGCAAAAGTGTAGAGAGAGTCACATTAAACTCAAAGACATTATAAATGACATTGATGTCAGCACAGGAATCTCAATAATAGTGAAGTTTTCATGCTACACAAGTTAGTCATAATATCATACTGGCTAGTCTATCGAGCTAGACCTCTTTCGCATTTTTGTGTAACCAGAAGTAACGTGCAGGGAAAGGTATAACAGGGTCTAGCAGAGGTCATTAATATTCATAGCCGATTGACCAATCAGATCAAATAGCTGAATCCAACTAGTAGTGGCACCTCGTCGACATCTCCACATTAGGTAAACATGGACGGCTTTGTTGCAGCGCGAGCAGTAAAGGCGGCACTCTTCACTGTGTGGATGGATGCTATCTCAAGTGCCTCAATGCTTTTTCAAGCTGCTCGTGAAATGGTAGAAGGCACAGGGATTCTTGAAGCTCCTGGAAGTAACTCACAGCGAGAAACAGGCGTTGCTGATAGCTCTTCAGTGCTCTCTGAACCAGAAGCTTGTCTTTTGGCAAAAGGGGAGACTCCAGTTTTAGCCAGAAATGGCAAAGGTCGTTTCTGCGACCGATTAGTCAATCTCTGAGGGTTTATTCTCATTGGAGAGGGAGCAAAGGGGTCATGCAGCTTGCGAAGAAGTTCACTCCTTGACTCTTTGTAGTGTTTCTTCTGATTCGCAACCATCAGAAGCCTACCCAGGCATGACAAGCACAAGAAGTGGGACCCAGATTTGCAGACAACTCAGCGCCAGCAATCCTCTCAGTTGATGGTACAACTCTGTTGGGCCGCCTCCACAGGACAATTCACGCCGCAAGCGACACTTGGGCTTGCTTTTGGGAATGGCCAATTTGCAGGCAGCACATACAGAGCTCAGTGGTTCGGTCATCCTCAGTTCCTAACTGCGCTAACTGCGCTAACTGACTGGTTGCACAGACTCGCTACATTGCAGAGCAATTGTAGCCAGTTTACCCTGGGTGGGGCGGTCTAGCAAGCCAGACTACGTTACGTGTTACTTACCTTATTATGAATATTAATGACCTCTGCTAGACCCTCTTTTGCCTTTCCCTGCCCATTACTTCCGGTTCCGCGAAAACGCGAAAGAGGTCTACCTCGATAGACTACATACTGGCTTACTTCCTACTACACATGCCCAACATTGTGCACAGTTCGTTGTGCAGTGGGTATCACAAGTATAATGAGATGGCCAGTCACCTGAGTGAGCACTTAGTTACAAAAACCTTACACTGATAAAAGTATTACCAAGGACATACGATTTGGCAGCCATGCTAATCCCGCAACTCACACAAAATCTCTCTCTAGTATACATACGTCTTCTAGTATTTGCATGCATTCTATTTTGTGACAGAATGAAATATGACTTCATTGATGACTAAGAGAAGGTTACATAAACATGCTGGCCATCCAACAAAAACACGATATATACAGCAATGTATACAAGGCCAATTTCCCCATATAAAATTGGCCTGGATGTACTGTATGAGGCTAACAAATTGAATGCAAGACCACATTACGATTAGCGCCAGTACCTTTTTCTCCTCTTGCCTTGAAGCACTCAGCCTCCTTCTCCAGCTCATCTGCCCATACAGCATAATTGCATTCTCGCAGCATCACACAGAATGTCTGAAAGTCTTCATCTCCTTTACCACGTAGGGTCTCAATGACTCCATTAATCTGTTCCCTGCTGTTAGGGAGTTGCATTATCGTCTGAGCTTCATCGCGACTCATAAAGCCACCTGCTGGCTTTTCCAGTTTATCACTGAGACCCATGCTCAATTGTACATTCAATTTGAGCTTGTCTCTTAGAGAAACTAAGGCAGCATCATTCCAACAACTCATGGGATGGCTTCTGCCGTCTGAAGTGCAGGAAAGTGGGGAAGGGGGATGTGTGTTTCAATTTTCACAACACTTACACTGGGCAATGACTACTAAAATATTATGTGAACCTAATCCAACATGCCTACAACAATAAGCCTCTACAGTAACATTCTGTTCTGCCGAAACATTCTGTTATCAATTTATTTGTGCCGCATAAATCTGCTCATTAATTCCCTTTTGAAGAGCCTACAACAATAAGCCTCTACAGTATCAAGTATTACACTGACCTAGTTATGGGACAACTAATGCACTGATCAAGTACATGCAACAGCAAAATGCAGCGGTGTAGAAAGCCTCTATCAAATTGTTACAATGGCAACAACTATGTATGTATACAGAAGCATCCATCCACCTTTACATCACCTTCTCATGAAGTCAGCTTCCCAAATGTTCACCTTGCATGCATGTGCTAGGTGGTTTGGTGATGCCACATAATGTCATTACTCCAAACTAGCACACAAGTCCAAGCCAGAAACCCACTAAGAATATTCTGGCTAGACCACTGAAGTGTAATAAACAAATGCACTTTGTGAAGCTTATAGTAAATCAGTGTTATCATCTTGATCTTCTCTGCCCTATCTAGGCTCAAGACTCAGTGATAAACAACCACACACACTGTGTATGCCTTTTAATTAAGATGTGGTACTATTGGTGCAGACAAATTCACATCAGCTTATATTCACAAAAATTTTCATGATGTCATATATACATAACGGTGGGTAGTTATTACGTAGAATTGTAGATATTAAATTTTTCAATGTCTACAGTCACATGAATGCTTTACAATCGACTACCTATTCTGCCAATTACACGGTCCAACTGAGTAGGCTAAATTAAATGAGCATTCAAACACATTTCTCTAAAATTTGGATCCGCTATGGTACATAAATCCCAACCAGTCAGTATCCTGTGGGACTTCGGCCAAAAAAGCTGAGCACAGAACTCTTCAAAGGCAACACACAGAGAACTGACAGAAGGACATCTGCCTAATGTAAGGCATTTTCTGCCTAAATCAGGACAGTTAGCACGTATGCATTGTAGCTACTATGGTTTAGCACATTGCCTAGTGACTTTGGACACACCCCACACTAAGGGGGGTACATGGGAGATAACTCGATCAAGACAGCACTGAACATTCACCTTCAGTGCTCACAACAGACAATGGCTAATAGTACCCAATAGCAAACAGCAAATAGTATCCTGTTGTCAGTACGGTCTGGTCACCTGAGACTGATTCACTGTTACTGAATTAGCTGTTTACATATCATTTATAGGACAGTACCACATGCCCGCAATTGGCATACTTTAATAAATAGCCAGGACACATCTGTTATTCTCACCTTTGCGTGAGAGTAGCGTAACCTGCCAATTATCGACCAGTACCTATTATCGACCGGTAGTATCCTGAAACATGCACGAATAGTTAATAGACTTTTATGGAACTGTAAACAGAGTGAGGGACCTTTGTGCATTGATAGAAGGCTTCCTGAAGACTCTGGTAAACATTAGCCGTCGTCTTTAATTAAGAGAGGGAAATATTTATTTACAAGAAAATCGTAGCGGCGCAAAGAGTAAACGTGTACGCGTCTTGTCTGAACGCATTATAACTTGCGAACGGTACCAGCCTTCCTCTCGAAATCTGCTTTACAACGTGGCACACCTTGCTCTGCATTCCTGGTCAATCCTAGATTGCTGAGTTATTGTGAAGCAAAGTTACTAAACGATTTCTGTGTATCGGTCAATAATTGGTATAGGCATTTGTATGTGCGGTCAATAATTGTACGCTTGGTCTATCACCGGGTCCACGGATATGGCGAGCACTTAGGCAATGAATGTAGTTATAGTTGAAATGGCTGGACAGGACAACCTGTTGTTCAGCTATCTTTCACCACAAGAATCAAGCTTCTGCAACCTTCGGCGCCCAAGTTACGCTCCAAGGTATGAAAAGTGGTCAATAATTGGCAGCTTACGCTATGCCAATAGCACATAATAATTATAAAAGATGACAAACAAAGTCCTCAACCCTGTCATCCTCAGTAGCTCTATGTCACAAACCAGTAACTAACAGCTAGTCTGGACTCCGGCCAACATTACAGTCAAGCAAGCAGCACAAACAGTGACTGCTAACGTGACCTGTATTACTGCTGCACAATAAGTGCCTCATGACTTGTGTAAACTGACCATTAACAATAAACAAATCTCCATCTAGCAGCGAGTCCTGCCCAAGATAACAGTCAAATAAGAAGCACAACCAGTGACTGCTGACATGACCTGTACTAGGACACAATAAGTGCTTCATTGAACCACAACTACCTACCTCTCTCCATGGGTCCAGGATTAGTTTCAATGTCACCACTCAGGAATAGGAGGATCATTATGACAACAAGAAGTAAAGTCCATTTGGTGCACTCTAACAGCTCCAGCAAAGGGCTTAACCGACTCCTGTCTGTGCTGTCTCTGCACTTGCTGTTTTGTGTAAGATCACACAAGCCACTGTACAAGTCATCAGCTGTGATAACCTGATTGCCCAAAGAGTCTTCTTTGTGTTTCTTTCTCCCTTTTCTCTTTAGCATGGACTTCTTTTCCCCACTGTGTGATTGACCTAACGGAGAAGATGCACCTTCCTGACTGGACTCTGCTTGCTTCACTCCTCTCCTGATGATGAGTGTCCGCTGGATGTGGGCAACCCACAGTCCTACAGCCACACGCCACTGCTCATTTGATATAGGCATGACACCTGCAGAGAAAGAAAAGTGATAAACTGGATACCCATAGTTACCCATTCAATACATTACACACAACCTTAGTCAACCTGACCAACATCCACATGGGCCAAGTCTATTTCTATTAGCTGTTCATTTGTGTACCTTCCCTTAACTGGCAGCAATTAACCACCCCTTACGTACAGGGCACAGGCAGTAAGAGTGGGAACAGTACACCAGTGTGGGATCTACTGGTAACAAGTATTGACTGGACTGAAGTCTAGCTGAGACACTTGACACAATCATGACAGGGCTCAGGTAGTCCAGGCTTTATTGATTGGGATAGAGCATGAACTCCATCATTTAGTAATAGCAATCAATCTCTGGCAACCTTTTAGAAGGTATTTGTCATGGTGCCTCCCTCATCATACACAAATAGTTAGCTTGCTAGCTCCCCTTTCATCCCAGCTTTCAATGGAACACAATAAGGGTGGGACCACAGTGACAAAGTAGCCAAAAAGCAATACGTACCTACCTACATGGCAATAGACATTAAGCAAAAGAGAAGCAACATTGACTGATTAAGATAGTGACGTCACACCATTTGCCCTTTGAAAGCCATCTGAAATACGTACGTAGATTGTACAACACACCATTCTGCTCAGTGTCAACTGAATCCAGTCGATTAAAGCCATCTTACGGGCTAATTACGTAGCTAGCTAACTAGCTACCGCTGTCTCGCACACGACAAACACACTGGCGACGGGCAAGTAACGAAGAAAGCGAGAAATCACACAATTCAACCATGAGTGGCAGGGATGTCACTAGAGTGGAGTGGGACTAGAGTCTGTTCTCTTCAATAACGGGCAGTTCACTCTAGGATTGAAGGGTCGATTTACCTGGCTAGCTAGCTAGCTATGTACGGTATTAACGAAACACTCACCTCAGTGATCGTGATCTGTGAACAGTTGGCAATTCCACGAAGGACTTAATTTAGGATTTCTTGCCGTCTCTCAACGTGGCTACACAGATTTCACTCAGTACATGAAACTCTCCAACTCGTGATAGGAAGGGGATATCCCAAGATGGCGGCTATGACGTCATGTACCAGTTGCAACAAATGTACGTCCATGTTTATAGGCACGTGTACATACAATACTACATACAGGCCATACAGCTGATGCCAGCATGGGTATTCGCCGACTTTGGGTAGTCTTATTTCCCGTTGCTAGATGGCTGCTATGTTTATTGTGCACTCGGAAATGTTCTAAACCACCTCTAGCTAGCTAGAGGTGTGAGGATCTAGACATACTAGCTAAGCATTGGTGTTGGTAGTTAATAATCAGTTTAAAAAGTCAAAACTCAATCTAGCAACTGGTAACATAAATCAGTTCTAACGTACACCTCCAGGAGGTGTTAAAGCTGACTAATTCTTAGATAGTTAGCGATCCGTGACTACTATTAACGTCGCTACATATAGCTAGCTAGCTATAGTTATTTCATCTCTCTTTCCATGCCAGGTTTTTGTACACAATATGTCAGCCTCAATTACAACCAGCTACATGGCCCCTGCAGGTGATGAATGCATGGCCAAGCTAGAACACGTATGTTTGCACAGGAATGTGTACTGATTTGCACATGTCCCTCCAACAGGTGAAGCAACATGGTTGACATGCATAATATTAATATTAAAATTATTATAAATAATAATAATTGTAGCTATTAACTGTTTGGAGGGTGCAATTAAGGAAGCAAGAATAGTACTAGCAAACTACAAATTACACTAATACACTACACAAAACTACAAATTACATGTACATTTATTAATTAGCCATTACAACTGAATGCATGCATATTATAATTAGGTATCACTGGCTGTATAGTACTCCAGGATCCTTCATGCAATTAAACTATGCCATAAGTGTATCCAGCTGTTTGATGTGAATTGAGTTATAACAACATCAAAATACTCTGCATGGTACTAGTATTATAGTCTGAAGTAGCTAGCTTTTCCCAGCTCTCTGTACTTCCATATACTGCATATGCACACACAACATCAGATATGGAGGAAAGTGTCTTGGCTAGCTATTATAGAGACACTGCATGTGATACAGTACTGGTTATTATAATTGTGCTGTATATGACATTGTGCTATATAATTGGATACGACATTACGCGACAGCTCTGACACCTCAAACCAGCAGTTCCACTCTCAATAAGGTGATGCATTGCTTACACAGACATATCCACAAGAATACAATAAGATTTGTGGCAAAGGAAATTTAATGTCCCAAATTACTGCATTAGAACCAAGTGTGCACTGGTGGGACACAGTGTTTCGAGCATCGGCTGAGATAAAGTAAGAATTGATTAGGACAAAAAATGACATGAGTCATAAAGCACTTCCCTACACACAGACTATGTGTCTTCTGTTCAGTCCCAACCAGGACACTGCCCTCTTCAGTCTGTGGAGGAGCAGGTCACACTGCTCAAAAGAAATCTGGAGGAGGAGGAGGAGGACGAGGTGTATACTGACTGGTCTATTGACTGAGGTCCAGAGCTCCAGGCCTCACAGCTATAGGGACTCACTTGGAACACATGGCATGCAAATGTTTGGAGGGAGCAGTTCACATGAGGAGGAGGCAAAGGATGAGGTGCTCCTCCTGTAATGCTAGAGAGAAGAGTGTGATCAAACCTCAGCTCCTGGAAGCCGTGTACACCTACTTGGATACACGCAGGGATGGTACTATGCCGTCACTGGTGTTACAGGTTAGGCCTCTCACCTGGCTATGTGGGCGGGGCAGTGGCTGGGCAGGCGGTGAAGCAGAAGGTGGGACAGGGGGTGGAAGGGGGGTGTAGTAGGGGCGGGGGAGGAGTAGTGATCCTGAAGGACATGGAACAGTAGCAGAGAAAAGGAGGTACGTCCTTCTGAATAGAGAGCGAAGATGACATTAAATTTACAGACTAGTACAAGTACTCAAAACGGGATATCTCCAAATGAGCCCAATGACTGGAAGGAGTTAAGGACCCTCTGGGTCATCCACATGGAAGCACATCATGCAGATTTGACAGAACATGACTTGTGTGCACTGGCATGGAGTAGGTTGAGGCAATTATATATTTGTTGCAAAGATCAAGCTGTATGGACTACCAGTTGCCATGGCATCACATTACTGTGCTGCAGAATAATATTGATCCACACTAGAGGTTGGTGGGGCTGGCCATGTCCATTGTGGTGAGATTGAGGAGATACAAAGCTGATGCTGTGGAGGGTGCACGTGTGTACTGTGGTGTGGTCCTATGGTGCATGTCGCTCTGCATGAGGTGTTGGCAGCAGTACATGGGGAAGAATATAGCAATCAAAGTGGAGCACATGAATGGACAGTGTGTGCATGCAATATGGCCTTTTCCAGTGCAAATAGCACGTGATACGTATGCTATGTAAACATCAAAGTGTGCACTGAACTATAGCTAACTTCTACGATGATCATATGAGTGCCTGCGATATCGAAGATTGCCATTCTTAACTATATTCTTTTTGTATTGATGTAAGATGAATCATATCAGTGGGCCAGGTGGCATGATCTGATTCATTTTCAACTTGTAGATGCTATAATATAAGTTTGTTGTATATTATTCATGATCTCAAAAGCATACAATTATAGTAGTCTATTATGGTGGCAATTAAATAGAAGGTCAATGGCATCCACTGGCCTTTTGGGCAATTAAAGATCATGCACAGCTGTACTTGTTTGGAAACCAGCTGAGCCTTAGGACATGGCAAGGATGTAATATTAACCTTAAGTTTGAATGGGTTATAGACTTTAAATGGCATGAATTATAATAATGTTATAATTATGCAAAAGAACACAATGTCATTTTGCAATTGGCAAGCACATGCACACTTGTCATGTTCAGCTATGAGGGAAGAAGCTTATGTTTGCATGTGGTCTCAAGTTCCTGTGTGTATCCAAATTGATAATGCATAATGCATAATGAAGAAGCCATGCAGACTGCATGCATTAGTATAGACGGGAGGGGATCAGTGTAGCCATTTGCAATAATTGTCTATATATACCACTCACGCAGATAACCAGCAGCCATGCAATATGCTCACCACACACACCTACAAATGCCACACAACACAGATGTGGTGTATGATGTCCCTACAGCTATATATAGCTATATATATATATTGGCTTGCTAGTCTGATGTAGCCCAGACCTGGCCATGCACTTCCAGCTATTTATATTGTGCAAAGGGCCCTTTGCGCAATATACGAATAATGGCTGGAATTGGGTCTGGGCTACTTCATATTATATATTGGCTTGCAGGAAAGTGGCACATGCAATGCAATGCTCACTCACATACACCTACACTCTAGCCACTCTACACACTGCAAGATGTAGTGTACAATTACCACATTATAGCTAATACAAGGAAACATTACTGGTGTCACCTTTTTGGGTGCAATGTTAGTGGTAAAGTACATACCTTAAAGTAACCCTAATCACACATTTCCTAACAATTAGTCCTGCAAGACTGCCAAAAAGGTAAAATAAAATGTCAACACAGAGTATTGCCCTATTAGGTCCAGCTAAGTCCGGTGTATGGTATCAGGCAAGAAGTTCTCCTTTACAGAGCAATCTTGTCGTTTAGTTCTCCTGCACTGAGGCAACCCAGGTCTTGTGATCCATGATGGCTGTATTACAAGCAGACTGTATGGAGAGGTTGACACAGACCACACATGCATGTGCACACACACACACACACGCTACCAGTGATATGCACAGCTGCACAAACACCATGATCGCACAATTTCCCATCCCTCTAAGAATACACATGACCTCAGCTTGTTATCACTACTAACAGAAAAGATGTTCTACAAACACAACTGTTATTATTGTACTACCTCCACACACACCCTCTCTCCTTTTGTAAGCAACACTTGTGAGAATTAGTCTGGAGGGCACTTTGTGTGTATACATGTGTTGTAAATGATACTTTGCTTGACTGTGCACAGTTCTGCACATAACACAGTGACATTAGTTGGGGTGTTATGTATATTGGTGCTACACACACACACACACACGCACACACACACACACACACACACACACACACACACACACACACACACACACACACACGAACGCATGCACACACACACATGCACACACACACACACACACACACACACACACACACACACACACACGAACGCATGCACACACACACATGCACACACACACACACACACACACACACACACACACACACACACACACACACACACACACACACACACACACACACACACACACACACACACACACACACACACACACACACAAACACCCACAAACGCTCACATACATGCATACATATGCACAAACACATACAAGTGAACGTATACACACACAACCTATTCACATTACCTAGTGTGTGTATAATGCGTGTTTGGGTGAATGAGAAATGGAGAGGCATAGTTGACACTCAGTCACCAACTACTCTGGAAGTCACTGTGGTGCATACACAAACACACCACACAGAGGTTGACACTGAACAAAAGGACAGGCAGTCTCACTACAAATGTCTCATAGATACCTTGTCTATTCAATGCTAACATCTCAAAGTGCTAGTGACCTTTGTTCTTGGTCCAGATCCAGTACACCTACAAACTTACTCATACTGCATTTCACCAGGTACACCTAAATAATGTATGTCTAATTACAGCAGAATACCTCCATGCAGTGCATAGTGCAGGCAATCTCACTACAAATGTGTCCTAGATCAATGCTAATTATGTAGCAGACCTGGCCACTTCCAGCCATTTTATATTGTGCATATTTATACGTACATTATACGTATATTTGCACAATATACGAATAATGGCTGGAAGTGGCCAGGTCTGGGCTACGTCAGATTATATATTGGCTTGCAGGAAAGTGGCGCATGCAATGCAATGCTCACTCACATACACCTACACACTAGCCATTCTACATGCACACAAGCCATGCAGTTCCTGTGTGTATCCAAATTGATATATAGCTAGTGCTTAATACAAAATGAAGAAGTCATGCAGACTGCATGCACTAATACTGACTGATGACTGATGATCACGAGGATCGGTGTAGCCAGTTGCAATTGTCTATGCCAACTCAAGCAGATAATTAACAGCCATGCAATTAATATTACAATATGTTCACCACACACACCTACAAATGCCACACAGCACAGACTGACAATCATGATTGGGGATCGTTGTAGCCAGTTGCTATTGTCTATATATGTCAACTCAAGCAGATAACCAGCAGCCATGCAATATGTCCACCACATGCACACACCTACAAATGCCACACAGCACAGATGTGGTGTATGATGTCCCTACAGCTATTGGCTTGCAGGAAAGTGGCACATGCAATGCAATGATTTATTTTGTTATTTGTTATTTGTTATTAAGGTGGCCCCTTCAGCCATGGGCTGGTATAAATGGGGGACCCAATGTTCACTCACATACACCTACACACTAGCCACTCTACACACTGCAAGATGTAGTGTACAATTACCACATTATAGTTAATACAAGGAAACATTATTTGTGTCATCTTTTTGGGTGCAATGTTAGTGGTAAAGTCAATACCTTAAAGTAACCCTAATCACACATTTCCTAACAATTAGTCCTGCAAGACTGCCAAAAAGGTAAAATAAAATGTCAACACAGAGTATTGCCCTATTAGGTCCAGCTAAGTCCGGTGTATGGTATCAGGCAAGAAGTTCTCCTTTACAGAGCAATCTTGTCGTTTAGTTCTCCTGCACTGAGGCAACCCAGGTCTTGTGATCCATGATGGCTGTATTACAAGCAGACTGTATGGAGAGGTTGACACAGACCACACACACATGTGCACACACACACACACACACACACACACACACACGCGCGCTACCAGTGATATGCACAGTTGCACAAACACCATGATCGCATACGTACATGCACACACAAACAATTTCCCATCCCTCCGAGAATACACATGACCTCAGCTTGTTATCACTACTAACAGAAAACATGTTCTACAAACACAAATGTTATTATTGTACTACCTCCACACACACCCTCTCTCCTTTTGTAAGCAACACTTGTGAGAATTAGTCTGGAGGGCACTTTGTGTGTATACATGTGTTGTAAATGATACTTTGCTTGACTGTGCACAGTTCTGCTCATAACACAGTGACATTAGTTGGGGTGTTATGTATATTGGTGCTACACACACTCACACACACACACACACACACACACACACACACACACGAATGCACACACACATGCACACATGCACGCACGCCCACCCACACACCCACACACACACCCACACACACACACACACACACACACACACACACATGCACACACACACAAACACCCACATACATGCATCCATTAGCTCAAACACATACAAGTGAACATATACACACACAACATATTCACATTACCTAGTGTGTATATAATGTGTGTTTGGGTGAATGAGAAATGGAGAGACATATGTAGGTAACACTTAATCACCAACTACACTGGAATTCACTGTGGTGCATGCACAACACACCACACAGAGGTTGACACTGAGCATAAGGACAGGCAGTCTCACTGCAAATGTGTCCTAGATCACCTGTCCATTCAATGCTAACATCTAAAAATGCTAGTGACCCTTGTTCTCGGTCCAGATCCAGTACACCTGCATACCACCCATATACTGCACTTCACCAGGTACATCTAGAAGACAGTGTATGTCTAAATACAGTAGGCTACCTCCTTGGCTGCCCATGCAGTGGTGCTGCCCTTCAAATGGTGCATGGACTACTTCACTACTTGCCCCGCCCTGGCCCCACCCACCTGGAGGTGCCTGTGGCCACTGCCATGGTAGGACCATCAGTGGGCTGCATCATGATGAGGTAGTTCATCATAGCTGTATAGTGTGCAAGGTCACATGGAGAGAGGGTGCACACAGAGGTCAGTGGAGGGACTCACTGCATCCATCATGCAGACATGACATCGCACAGGGGATGAGCAAGACAACACACATGGCACTGAATATGTGCAACTCACTGCATGCCCGAGGTAGTTGGTAGTATTACAAACACTTACATGACTATGATATAATACTTCATGAGCCACAGACTAGTACACACAGCACATGGTCAGTCCATAGGGAGTTAGCAATTCCCTATGGACTAGCCAAATCATCCACTGTTGTCCACTGTAGAGTGCTATGAACAGCACAAGGAATAGCTCAAGGAATTAAACCAAGAGAGTTCCCACTGTCCCATCAGTGCTATGTGGGTGGTCACAGTCAATGTGTGTGCAAGCACAGACCACCATGTTACTGACACTCGGCAAGTCAGCATTATGTAATTAAGCTGTCCACAAACTGCCATACCTTGTGTGTCTTGGAGGTGGAGTGTAGGGTAGTTCTACAGAGTGGGGCTCGCTCCTTGGTTGGGTCCACTACTGGAGGACTGAGACACCTGACACTGCCAGACATTGCAATAGAGGGAGGGGAGGAGGAAGAGTAAAGGAAAGAGAGGGAGGGATAGGGGAAGAACACGCATACATACAGTATAGGTTGCATGGGTTGAAATGTGAAACGGAGTATAAACAATTGAATTAAAAGATTGCACCAACAATATGGTATTCACGTACAAAAGCATAGCAACAAATTACATTGCTGTACAAAAAATAGGTTTCCCTGCCCTGGCCCATTAAGTGTTGCAGTGAGCGACAGATTCCATCTGGGCAGGTTGCACTGTATCTGTGCACTGTGTAACAACATGTCAATTAGCACCATTCTACCCTGGGTTCGTCTAGCGGGATAGCCTGCTAGCCGGAGCACAAGTAATGGAGCATGCAGTGGGTGAGGTGTGCACACTCTGCAGTGGACTACCTGACCTACCTGATTGCTGCTGGGGGGAGTGGTCCGGGGAAGAGGAGGTGGGGGCAGAGGTAGAAGGGGAATCCATATTGTACTGGGAGGAGTACTGCAGGCAATGGTGTGTGTGTGTGTGCTTGCACCTCCTGGTGATTGGTAGAGGAAGAGAGAGGGGGAGAGTGTTCAATATTAGCATTAATGAAAGAGTTGAGTGGATGCCACAAGGAGACAAGAGGGTTGTCTAGAAGATGGTCTAGTCATAATCAGACTTGGTACAAAGTGTGGACTACAGACTCACATGAGGTGTGTGTGTGTGTGTGTGTGTGTGTGTGTGTGTGTACATGTGCATGTTGGAAGGGTACAATGACATTGGTATTAGTAGTCCACTGAGGTGTGGCCTCCTATTTCATGAGTATCCTTCAGACATGTAGTTGGTGTGAGGAGTGGGTAGGTACTGTGGTCAGACAGTGGAGACATGATGCTGGCAGTCACTCAACCAGACACACAGCAGGAGAGTGTGGTTGTAGGGGATACAATAGGGAGTGGCCTGTACAACAAACACTAGAGTGCATGATGAATGCAAATACAACCAGTTGCTTTAGCAACACACACACCTGTTAGCTTCTGCTGTTGACTGTGCCGAGGGGTGGAGTTGCAATAGATGTGGGTGGGGCTATATTGGATGTGGGTGGGGCTACATTGGATGTGGGTGGGGCTACATGAGTGGTGTGAAAGGCTGCTGAGGGAAGGTGCACATTGGGGAGTGGTCCTGTGGTGTCTGAAGTGCTGGGGAGAATTGGAGACAGGACAACGAGTGAACAGTACATGGATGAGTGTTTATGAACATGTGTTTCATGTGTGTGTGTGTGCGTGTGTGTGTGTGTGTGTGTGTGTGTGTGTGTGTGTGTGTGTGTGTGTGTGTGTGTGTGTGTAGGTGTGTGTGTATGTGTGTGTGTGTGTTGTGTGTATTCAGTCAGCAGCATACCTATATATGTGTGTGTGTGTCCATTTACAATGGTCAGATTAGGAGTAACCTCTCCCCTTCTTTGCCAAAAAAGGAGTACCTTCTGTAGCACTTCGTTTGCCCTTTCTGCTGCCTGCATGCAGGGGAGGAACATACAGCAAACATGGCACATGACACAATGGCCAAATCTAGTAGGACTCACTTCAGTTTAAGGTATTGACATTTGTGATATACAATGGTTACACACACATGCACATACACGCACACACACACATGCCATGTTCAGCTGTGAAGGAAGACGCTCATGTTTGCATATGGTCTCAAGTACGTAGCTGTGTATTCAAATCGATAATGCAGTATAATGAAGAAGCTAGACTGCATGCACTAATATAAACTGATGATCATGACAGGGGATCAGTGTAGCCAGTTGCAATTGTCTATGCCAACTCAAGCGGATAACCAGCAGCCATGCAATATGTCCACCACACACACCTACAAATGCCACACAGCACAGATGTGGTGTATGATGTCCCTACAGCTATTGGCTTGCAGGAAAGTGGCACACGCAATGCAATGCTCACTCACATACGCTCACTAGTATACATACAGACAGCGGCAACGTACATCACGTTAGTGTGGGGCTTGCTCAAGCTCGTCTCAATGATAATGTTAGGGTGGCACATAATGACACCTACACACTAGCCACTCAACACACTGCAAGATGTAGTGTACAATTACCACATTATAGCTAATACAAGGAAACATTATATACTGGTGTCACTTTGTCACAAAAATCACACATTTCCCTAAAAGTCATGCAAACATCTGCTAAAATGATACAATAAAATCTCAACATGGAGTATTGCAGACTTCGATCCAGCTAAGTCTAGTAACAGGCAAGAAATTATCCTTGGCAATACTGTCATTTTGCTCTCCTACACTGAGGCAGCTCAGGTCTTGCGATCCATGATGGCTTGAGCTGCATTACCAGTGAACTGTACAGCGAGGGTGAGAGGTCAGCATATGAATGAGACACAACCACGCACAAAAATCTGCACACTTGCACATATGTACACACACACACACACACACACACACACACACACACACACACACACACACACACACACACACACACACACACACACACACACACACACACACACACACACACACACACACACACAAGCAAACAAAGGTTGACACTGAACATAAGGACAGGCAGTCTCACTACAAATGTCTCATAGATACCTTGTCCATTCAATGCTAACATCTCAAAGTGTGGGTGACCTTTGTTCTCGGTCAAGATCCAGTACACCTGCATACCCGCCCATACTGCACTTCACCAGGTACACCTAGAAGATAGTGTACGTCAATTACAGTAGACTACCTCCTTGGCTGCCCATGCAGTGGTGCTGCCCTTCAAATGGTGCATGGACTACAAGTACTCAAAATGGGATGTCTCCAAGTGAGCCCAATGGCTGAAAGGATTTAAGGACCCTCTGGTTCATCCGCATATAAACATATCATGTAGATTTGACAGAACATGACTTGCATGCACATGCATAGAGTAGGTTGAGGCAATATAATATTGTTGCAAAGATCAAGCTGTATGGGTTACCAGTTGCCATGGCATCACACTACTGTGCTGCAGAATAATATTGATCCACACCAGAGGTTGGTGGTGCTGGCCATGTCCATTGTGGTGGGATTGAGGAGATATATAGCTGATGCTGTGGAGGGTGCACGTGTGTACTGTGGTGTGGTCCCATGGTGCATGTCACTCTGCATGAGGTGTTGGCTGCAGTACATGGGGAAGAGAATGACAATAATTATCAAAGTGGACAGTATGTACATGCATGCAATATGGCCTTTTCCAGTGCAAATAGTGAGTGATATGCTACGTAAACATCAAAGTGTGCACTGAAATAACTTCTACAATGATCATATGAGTGCCTGTGATCAGAGTTTCCCATTCTTAACAGTTACTATAATTATTCTTTCAGTATTGATGTAAGATGTACTATATTACTGGGCCAATTGGCATGATCTGATTCACTGTCAATTTGTAGATGCTAATAAAAGTTTATTGTATATTATTCATTTTCTCAACTGCATTCCATTAAAGTAGTCTATAGCTATAAAATTATGGTTGCAATTAAAGAGTATCCTAGTAGACTAGTAGAAGAATCCTAGTATCTACGCAGTACTGAACTTAGTAATTGACTTTGATATTTAAATACTGTAAAGATAGTAGCGACTTCCTGCATAGGAGATAAGCTATGGTTATTGATTGATTGATTGATTGATTGATTGAGTTTGGTGTTGGCTTCCTTCCTAATCATAGACTGGCTGATTGCATGCTTAACTTTTTTGGAAATGGCCGGGGTCCCGCATAAACAAAGTGTCCTGATGTACCTGAGCAATAAGTGTGACTGAGCCATGCATGCAGAAGGATGAAAGTAAAGTGTGAAGTGCGTAGCTTGGAGCAAATAGTAGCGCATCCCAGAAGGTCTGAAGTGAATTAACTGAACCATCAACTTTTACTAGACAGCTGATCATTCACTGGCACATCTTAGCACACTCAAGGCACAATCCGAGCATGTTCATCCATGATGAACCTATATAGCAGATCGAGATCTAAAGGCCTAACAGCTCAAGTGCATGCATGGTTGGGTAAATAATAGCAATAGCTATGTATGTAGCTATATATATAGCAGCTGTACAGCTTATGCATGACTAGCAATTTATGAATATGTCAAAGGTTTAGCTAGCTACAAATGTAGCTACAGTAAAGTGAAGAAATAGGAGAGATTATAGCTAGTAGAGAAACCTCCAGCTGCATAGAGTATCAGCAGCCATCTAATGTAGCCAGCTGCATGCTAATGCCACTTATATTACCCATTCTTTGTGTTTCGTCAGACATATCTCGCATGCAACTGATAAATGATATCAAGAAGTGAGGGCTTCTCAGCTGGCTCAGGCATCAGAAAGGGTTGGTTCTCCAATACCAGCTTCACAACAGGGTTGAAAACCTTGCCAACGTTTCGACCAGATGCTCTGGTCTTCTTCAGGGCTAAGATGCAGAACCAACCCTTTCAAATGATCGATATCATGATCATGACTGGCTGTGACTTCAAATTGTTACATCATTTTGACTTTGGCATGCTTATAAATGGACCTTATCCATAATGGCAGTCTGAACATGTCCCCCAACTCACTTTTATTTCCTGGTCACACCTCCAGGGAGTGTGGCCAGTTATATTATTACATCATTCCGTATTACAATTGGATACCGAGATCTAGAGTTCCTCCCTCTTCATTCGTGTAAATATGTATGAATATTAATAATAGTAACCATAGAACCATGTATCCTCCTTTAGTTATATAGCTATACCATTATATGTAAATACAAAGGTAATTTTATCCATCCGACATGCAGTATAATATTACAAAAGCCAAATTGTGGATTTATTAGGTAAGATGGCTTTGGCTCTTATACAGGAGTGACGTACATTGTGGGCAGGTGTGTTTCTATGATGGATTATCCCATGCGCACATGCATGCATGCAGGCTGGGTGTGTATGACTGTATAATTGATCACGAGCTATCATGGAAAAGGCCATGAAAGCCAATCCCTGATAGCCATGGCCAACACTGCAGTAATTATGTATTACTTGTCTCCCATGGCACAGGGCATGCTAATGGCAGAAGGGGCACAGTCATTGATCCTCCAGTTCAGTTACATCCACAATGACAGTCGGATGATGAGGTTGAATAATGAACTCCTAAATTACAGCCAAGGGACCAGAGTACAAAATATACAGTGCACTATAAATTATACAAAGCGTAGAAAACATACAAAATTATGGCAGATACTAGAAATATGTTCAGGGGAGTCAAAACTTAAAGCTTTGTGTGTACACATTCATGAACCTGGTTACAGATGCATATTAAGTAGGAGTTCATGTATGTACATAATCCACTGTAATGAGATGTGCACATGAGATAGAGATGGAGAGAGGAAAGGATACCAGGTGGGAGATGGGAGTGGGAAGGAGGGAGGGAATTAAGGGGGGAGGAGGGGTCAGAGAGGGGAGAGGGGAAAGGAATACATTGCACTAATGACAACAGATACATTCACCTAACTGAAGTGCTGTAAGGTTTCAATCATGAGTACATACACATCTTCACAAATACCATCACTACTTAGGCCATAGGGTTAGGGGTGTATCAATGCATTCACACTTACATTTAGGGAGTTTCACAACAAAGATAGGTACATATATAATGTACATGCACACCCATACAAACCTTATTGCAGTCTAGTTAGCATGTTGGAAGCAAATGTCTGCATATTCTTGAAGTCTGTCTGTTCAGAAGCTTCCTGGAAAATATCCTTCACTGTCTGCTCATCTGCATCATTCTTCATATACTGCAAGAGGTGGTTATTGGCTTCTTTCCTGTCCTTGGACCGACGGATGTCAGTTGCAACCCTTGCTGCAATGCATCCTGTCGATTCTAGGCCATCTACAATTCCTGCAGTATTCATGTTTTCTTGGAATGCCTTGGCATTCTCCCGATTCTGCATAATCTGCACAAAGGAGGCTGAAATACAGGACAGACAAAAGTAAGAGCTATGTAAAAGGTTACCTTATCGACCAGAAAATAGCTGCATCATGTACTAGGAGTGCATAAAAATTCAATGGGAAAGAGACTAAAAACTAGAGAACAAAAACACTACTCAAAAATGAGAATGGATTTAGGAATGATTAGCCGAAAAAGCATAGTAATGAGCAATAGCAACTTAACATTTTGACACATCTCACTTCTGTGGATTTCACTCAGCATAACCAAATCCTTTGTTAGCTAGCTACGTACCTAGACCCAAGGAATATAGCTAGCTAGCTAGGGATTTGGGTATGCTGAGTGAAATCCACAGGAGTGAGGTGTGTCAAAATGTTGACTTGCTATTGCTATGTTTCTATGCTTTTTCAGTTCAGAGTATCAGGGTATCTTACTTACAATGGGGAGCCTTTAGCCATAGGCTATTCTCTCTCTCTCTCTCTCTCACACACACACACACACGCACACACACACACACACACACACATGTACGCACACACGCACGCACACACACACACACATGCACGCACACACGCACATGGCACACACACACACACACACACACACACACACACACACACACATACACACACACACACACACACACACACACACACACACACACACACACACACACACGCACACACACACACATGTACGCGCACACACACACACACACACACACACACACACACACACACACACACACACACACACACACACACACACATGCATGCATGCATGCACGCACACACGCACACGCGCACACACACACACACACACGCACGCACGCACGCACACACACACAGACACACACACGCACACACACGCACACGCATACACACGTACACATACTATTGCAGGCTAACCATTACATTTAGCATACTCAATTTATGGCACATAAATAAAGAGAGACGGCTCTCGTTATATGTCATATAATATCAGGAGTAGATGGAGGCATACCTTGCCCTGTGTTGTCTCCTTTGCTTTCCTTTGATGATGGAAGTCCACCAACAGAGGGACCTGATCCATCAGGGTCTGCAGACAGTGCCAATATAAATAATGCTAAACTGCACATAATTCACAAACATTTAAAACCATTACAGCACACAACACTCTACACATGTAGAGCATTATACTAAAACATTCTGAATGTTACCATTAAAATGTAGCTATTGTCCACTGACAGCAGATGAAACTTAACACAGTAGATTAATATGTACAGTACATTATGTTTAACAAATTATGTGAACTTTCTGGAGACTGGGTATCACCACGGGAGATCATCCATTAATGAGCAAATATGTCAGTCACATCCAAGTACAGAGGGCTCATGGTTAGACAAACTGCTCCACTACTGCCTGTCCAGTCTATAGTAGTTGTACCCATGCAGTTCACTATATCAACACGACATGTGCCACAACAGTGAGAACACCTGTTGGTCAGTTTGGAAAAGATCATACTGTAAACACATCATTTCTAATGAACAACATTTTGTTGCTATACAAATGACTGTCCTGTAGTGTTGTATGTGTAACTCGTTGGTGTGTTAGTGACAGTGTCACTGAAGCAGTGTCCACAAAGACATACACTTCACTTTAGTGGTGCCCCTCAGTAGTTCAAAGCCTCAACACATATGCCCAACCACTGCACTGCACCTTGTAAGGGAGGGTCCACTGCAGACAACTGGCTCCTCACTGACTGGCAGGGGGTCTGTCTCACAGAGGAGTCCTGTAGTGACGTGAGGTGGGGAGATGTCTGGTGCACCATTGCCTGCTGCACCACACCCACCTCAGGAGGAGTGGGCTGCTGTGCCGTCTGCTCCATCTGCCTCAACTGCTGCACCTGAGTGCCCTGCAGTGCAGTCTGGTAGGCCTGGTACTGCTCCAAGGCCATCATGGTAGAAGGGTGAAGACCCAGCATGGCTCCCTGCAGCATCATGCCATACCATTGGTTAAACAACATCTGCTGTTGCTGAAGTGGGTTGGCATATTTCACTTGTGTATGTGCCTGTGCCAAAGAGTGGGCTGATGCCACACCCTGTGGCATGCCAGTCACTGGGCAATCAATTCTGTAGGAGCTGCAGTAGGGACTGGGATTGGAGGAGGAGGAGCCAGTAGGCCCTGCCTCACTGGTTGACATTTGCGGCTGCTGTTGATACTGTGTGGCTGCTAACTGCTGCATTTGATGCTGTCCCCACACCACCTCAGGGTGTTGGTGCATGCTGTGGTGTCCTAGTCTGCCTTGACTGTGCATCTCAGGAGCAACAGTAGTGTGAATAGTGGTGTAAACAGTTGGCAGTGCTTGACTGGTCATTGCCATGGAGACAGGTTGGGACAGGAGTGAGTGTTGGGCAGACAAGATGGCTGGAAATGTTGTCGAGAACTGCCCAGTGCTTAGGTGGGCAGTACTGGGAGTGGTTGGGACTAGACTGGTGACCTGTTTAGTAGAAGACAGTAGAAAGAGAGGTACATAAAGCTGTGCACGTCCATTTAGCTCAACTGATACTATTAAAGCATCAGGAGATGATACAAACAACCAAGTCACACTAAATGAATTAATGAATGAGGAATTGACGAGTGAAGAGTGTGGAATATAAATAATGTTTGAGATACAACTAAACAAGCCATGCACTCTGACCCAATCTGACACATGTCAGTCGTTGAATGTGTGCCACCTTACAAGGAGAACTACTGCTGTCAGAGAAGAATAAGAAGACAAAACACAGAAAATGTCGAGGTCGTTTTCTGTGGGAGCACACACGTTCTCTTGGAAGTAAGGTTAGTCCTGTGTAGTGTACAATCGACACTTCCTCATGGGTAGCCTTTATTACCAGTTTTCAACCCAATACGGTAGTAGTGCTACTTTTTTCTTGTTTTACAGCAAGCAAACAACCACCACCCTACATAGACAGCACGGTACTGATATTCATTGCGCAAGGACTGGCTACAGTGCATAGGCAGAAAATAGGACAGAGGACTACTGTAAATCTTCTAAAATTCATAAACATTTCAGACTTTTCATTTCAACTTTTTGAAGTTTTGGAGGAAATATAGTCTTTTTCGTTCGCTTCTTGCAATAATTATGGCCTCTTGTAAAATTGGAGGTGTTCTCTACTGCCATTTTTTGGAAACGCTCCATGAGTAAATGGGCACCACTGGCTTTTTCTACAGAATATGGCATTATAGCAGAGGTTTGGACCCCCATTATTGCAGAGGGTTTTGTTTGACTCGCTGGGGAAAGAACACCCAGGTCAGGAAAGCTGTAGCTGTCACCTGCGCTACTCGTAGCCAGCTAATCTCAACATGGCAGACATATCTGAAGACAACACAGCTACGTTAGGTGTGTTTACCATTGTTAGGTACCATTTCACTTGGAGTATTATGCAGTACCCTGGTACCGTTGCCAAAAATTAGAGGTCTACACAAAATTATATCCAATAATGTGAAACTTACGAACAATTCAAAGTAAGACTGCAGAAAGTTTGCACTAATTAGATTTTCAAAGTGTTAGATTTATGATATGTCTCACGTGTGCCATGGAAGCGAAGTGGGATTTACAAGAAAATGCAGTCAGTTCTTTGTCAAGTTTATGTATAATTCCCAACAGGTCTGCATGAGTTGCACCACACAGTCTATCGCACAATAGACCTAACACCCCAAGGCAGGCATAACGTAATAGGAGCAAGGATCTAACACAACAGACTAGCATTGCACGACCAGCTTTCTTGTACCACAGGCAAGTTTTGACACATGAATAATTATGTTGTTTAATATTACGCAGATACTCACCATTTTCTGACAGTTATCATGAAGTGAAGAATCTGTTGTCAATGTGTTCAGTTTAGCCTCAATTCTCTCTTTCTCTCCAGGTCCAATCACCGTTTCAACTGCTTCTAGAACAGAATGCCACGTACGAGGTTGATCACCTGTTCCAGGAGCTCTACGTAACCACAGAGCTAGAAGCTACATTGCACATCTTTCTGCTCTCCGCTCATTGTACTCAACAGTGCTCAAGACCTCAGGCTGCACTCCCAAGGCATACCCCACCATCTTCCACTGTGCCGCAACAGTTGGGACAACGTGTCTTAAAAGATCAGTCAGAGATGGCTCAGCACCTACAGAGCAACCATGCAGGTACAAACACATGCACTGGAATAGGATATGGTGTGGCGGCAAATACACGTACATGAAACAACACCCAACACAGCATACAGTACATACTCAATACAGATATATTCTTGTACACAACATACAGGTGCACAGTACTGATACAATCATCAATCAATCAATCAATCAATCAACCAGTCAATCAATGGACAGTTTCTCCTATGCAAGAGGTTGTCCTTAATACCATAGTACTGTTATAATCCTTAATTTAACAATACACCAGTCATGCAGTGTATTCATGGACTAATAAATCAAAGGATAAATACTAATATATCAAATACGAACAAAATACTAATGAATGAATGCAGTTACTGTGAGCTGCACAGCAGAGATGACAGGGATATACTGGATACCTCTTGCATGCTGTAATTGAGTGAACAGTTAGTATGCTGTGCAACTTAGAGGAAAACTGTTTATGCTAGGAGGAAGACTGGGTCAGTCCGCAAGTGAGCACACGACACATATATACCAGTGGAGGCAGTATGGGGTACTGGTCTACATCAGACTAGAAACATACAGGAATTTATCACTAGGGATAATAACACACCACAATAAACCATATGAATTTCCATAGCAATAGCATACTAGATACGTAACTGGGGTGCCACATTAACTGTACGGCACATTTAATACATCCCTTCATATTCACCTGTCTCAACTGGTCCAGGGTTGAGCTCCACGTCCCCACTCTGAATGAGGAGGAGTCGGGGAAGCATTGCACAGGCTAACATGAGCAGGTAAAGAAGTGGAAGGAGCCCTCTCTTCACCACATGCGCGTTGGACCTGGAGGACGAGGGAGCAGCTGTCATCTTCGCTCCTCCTCCTTTCAACAGCCACCTCATTCGACTGCAGTTGAACAGCCCAACAGACACGCACCACGGCTGGGCAGAGATGGGCATACGGCCTGAACTGGAGGATCTATGACAGATTGAGGGAAGGCAGATCATAATTATACACTACACATACATAGTAAAAATATACTATTTTGCTATTGACTTGCAATGATATTAACACCATTAATCACACGCGTACAAAAACCCTCGTCAATAGTTAAACGTCAGATGAAGGAAACAGACATGGACTCACACTCTGACTAGCTCAAAGAAATGGGAAGCAGTCGAGAAATCGACAAGGCCAACGTTTGCTGAAGTGGATTTGGATATTGTCTACACAACGGCAAACGCACTGGTGACGCAGGTCACGAAATAAGTGAGAAATCACACAATTCAACCATGAATGGTAGGGATGTCACTAGAGTAGAGTGGGACTAGAGTCGGTACTCTTCAATAACGGGCAGTTCACTCTAGGATTGAAGGGTCGATTTACCTGGCTAGCTAGCTAGCTATGTACGGTATTAACGAAAATTTAATACTCACCTCAGTGATCGTGATCTGTGAACAGTTGTCAATTCCTAGTAGGACTTGATTTGGTCTTCTTGTAATTGCCGTTTCACAACGTGGCTAGCACAGATTTCGCTCAGTGCCTGAAACCAACGTAAGGGGATCTCCCAAGATGGCGGCTATATGACGTCATGCACCAGTTTTTCTGCACATAATTATAAATACCTTGCACATACTCTCATTTATTGCTATACAACTGGTGCCAGCATATATAGATTATATACATTCGCCGACTTTATGCAGTCTTAATAAGATAGTTAGTACCACAATAGCTACGTCGCTATAATAGCTAAAAGGTATGTAGCTAGCTATAGCTGTTATTTCATGGGTCTTTCCATGGTTCATCATGGTGTTGAGTTACTGTTGCTTGTTTCTATGCTTTTTCTGCTGGCCATTCCTAAAACCATTTTGATTCTTAAGGAATTTTTATACACTTGTTATGTTGTGCTATGACATTGCGTATGTATGACTTGTGTTATTGGCCGATTGAGACATTGCATGACAGTTCCACACCTCAAACCAGCTGTACCACTAACATTGCCTCTGATAAGGTACTTTCATTCCTTCACAGCCATACATATCCACAAAAATACAATACAAATTGAGGCAAATGAATTAATTTTTAATGTCCTAAACTGCAGGCACTGCATGACTTTGTGTGGTGCAATGGGAGATAGTGTTTCAAGCATCAGTTGGGATAAAACAAGAACTGATTAGGACAAAAGGTGACGCGAGTCATAAAGCACTTCCCTACACACAGACTATGCGCCTTTCATTCAGTCCCACCAGGACACTGCCCTCTTCAGTCTGTGGAGGAGCAGGTCACACTGCTCAAAGGAGATCTGGAGGAGGAGGAGGAGGTGTATACTGACTGGTCTACTGGCTGGGATCCAGAGCTCCAGGCCTCTCAGCTATAGGGACTCACTTGGAACACATGACATGCAAATGTTTGGAGGGAGCAGTTCACATGAGGAGGAGGCAAAGGATGAGATGCTCCTCCTGTAATGCTAGAGAGAAGAGTGTGATCAACTCTCCTGGAAGCCGTGTACACCTCCTTGGATACACGCAGGGATGGTACTATGTTGTCACTGGTGGTGCAGCTTAGGCCTCTCACCTGGGTATGTGGGCGGGGCAGTGGCTGGGCAGGGGGTGGGGCAGGGGTGTGGGAGGAGGTGGGGGAGGAGTAGTGATCCTGAAGGACATGGAACAGTAGCAGAGAAAAGGAGGTACGTCCTTCTGAACAGAGAGGGAAGATGACATTAAATTTACAGACTAGTACAAGTACTCAAAACGGGATATCTCCAAATGAGCCCAATGACTGGAAGGATTTAAGGACCCTTTGGGTCATCCACATGGAAGCGCATCATGCAGATTTGACAGAACATGACTTGTGTGGAGTAGGTTGAGGCAATTATATATTTGTTGCAAAGATCAAGCTGTATGGACTGCCAGTTGCCATGACATCACACTACTGTGCTGCAGAATAATATTGATCCACACTAGAGTTTGGTGGCTGGCCATGTCCATTGTGGTGAGATTGAGGAGATACAAAGCTGATGCTGTGGAGGGTGCACGTGTGTACTGTGGTGTGGTCCCATGGTGCATGTCACTCTGCATGAGGTATTGGCTGCAGTACATGGGGAAGAGTATGGCAATCAAAGTGGAGCACAATAATGGACAGTGTGTGCATGCAATATGGCCATTCCCAGTGCAAATAGCATGTGATACGTATGCTATGTAAACATCAAAGTGTGCACTGAACTATAGCTAACTTCTACGATGATCATATGAGTGCCTGCAATCAAAGTTTCCCATTCTTAACTATATTCCTTCAGTATTGATGTAAGATGAATCATATCAGTGGGCCAAGTGGCATGATCTGATTCATTTTCAACTTGTACACGCTATAATAATTATAGGTTTGTTGTATATTATTCATGATCTCAACTGCATACAATTAGTCTATAAGATTATGGTGGCAATTAAATAGGTCAATGGCATCCACTGGCCTTTTGGGCAATTAAAGAACATGCACAACTGCATGCACTTGTTTGGAAACCAGCTGAGCTATAGGACATGGCAAAGATATAATATTAACCTTGAATGGGTTATAGACTTAATTGGCATGAATTATAATAATGTTATAATGTTATGATTATGCAAAAGAACACGATGTCATTTTGTGATTGGCAAGCACACACTTGCACACGTGTCATGTTCAGCTATGAGGGAAGAAGCTCATGTTTGCATGTGGTTTCAAGTTCCTGTGTGTATCCAAATCGATAATGCATTACAGTGAAGAAGCCATGCAGACTGCATACACTGGTATAGACTGATGACGAGAGGGATCGGTGTAGCCAGTTGCAATAATTGTCTATACCCCTCAAGCAGACAACCAGCAGCCATGCAATATATTCACCACGCGTACATGCACACACCTACAAATGCTACACAGCACAGATGTGGTGTATGATGTCCCTACAGCTATTGGCTTGCAGGAAAGTGGCACATGCAATGCAATGCTCACTCACATACACCTACACACTAGCCACTCTACACACTGCAAGATGTAGTGTACAATTACCACATTATAGCTAATACAAGGAAACATTACTGGTGTCACGTTTTGGGGTGCAATGTTAATGGTAAAGTACTGACCTTAAAGTAACCATGCATAATCACACATTTCCTAACAATTAGTCCTGCAAGACTGCTAAAAAGGTAATGGTAAAATAAAATGTCAGCACAGAGTATTGCCCTATTAGGTCCAGCTAAGTCCAGTGTATGGTATCAGGCAAGAAGATCTCCTTTACAGAGCAATCTTGTTGTTTAGCTCTCCTGCACTGAGGCAGCCCAGGTCTTGTGATCCATGATGGCTTGAGCTGTATTACAAGCAGACTGTATGGAGAGGTTGACACAGACCACACACACATGTGCACACACGCACACACACGCTACCAGTAATATGCAAAGTTGCACAAGCACCATGATCACACACATACACACACAAACAATTTCCCATCCCTCCAAGAATACACATGACCTCAGCTTATTATCACTACTAACAGAAAAGATGTTCTACAAACACAACTGTTATTATTGTACTACCCCCACACACACCCTCTCTCCTTTTGTAAGCAACATTTGTGAGAATTAGTCGGGAGGGCACTTTGTGTGTATACATGTGTTGTAAATGATACTTTGCTTGACTGTGCACAGTTCTGCACATAACACAGTGACATTAGTTGGGGTGTTATGTGTATTGGTGCTACACACACTCACACACACACAAACACACACACACACACACGAACGCACGCACACACACACACGCACACGCACACACACACACACACACACACACACACACACACACACACACACACACACACACACACACACACACAAACGCTCACATACATGCATACATATGCACAAACACATACAAGTGAACGTATACACACACAACATACTCACATTACCTAGCGAGTGTATAATGTGTGTTTGGGTGAATGAGAAATGGAGAGGCATAGTTGACACTCAGTCACCAACTACTCTGGAAGTCACTGTGGTGCATGCACAAACACACCACACAGAGGTTGACACTGAACAAAAGGACAGGCAGTCTCACTACAAATGTCTCATAGATACCTTGTCTATTCAATGCTAACATCTCAAAGTGCTAGTGACCTTTGTTCTTGGTCCAGATCCAGTACACCTGCAAACTTACTCATACTGCATTTTACCAGGTACACCTAGATAATGTATGTCTAATTACAGCAGAATACCTCCATGCAGTGCATAGTGCAGGCAATCTCACTACAAATGTGTCCTAGATCACCTGTCCATTCAATGCTAATTATGTATCTCAAAGTGTGAGTGAAGTTTGTTCTCGGCCCAGATTGTATATGCCTGCATACCCACCCATACTACACTTCACAAGGTCAATGTACATATGGTGTATGTCTAATTACAGTAGACTACCTCCTTGGCTGCCCATGCAGTGGTGCTGCCCTTCAAATGGTGTAGTCTCGTTCCCAGCCCACCTGTTCCGCTAACAAAATGGCTGTGGAAAAGGTTGTCTGGTATCTCTGGGCCGATTCCTTGGTTCTCGCCATTCCAAATAATTCTGGCCAATCAGATCGCTGCTTGGTCACGTGTCTGCTGAAAACCACGCAGAACCTCGTACATGAAGCTGAATAGGGAGGAGTCTCAAAGTGTAAGCGTTCTTTCTTGGATTATGGATAGTCCACGATTGGGATCCAGTTCTGTGGCATATCCAGGATGCATTAAAGAATGTTTGAGAGTCATATTCCATGTCTTCACGTACGAGGCTCACGCGTGGTTTCGTAAGCATGTGATCAAGCGGCGATCTGATTGGCAAAAAGTATTCGAAATACGTCGAGGCGAGCCAAGGAATGGGCCCAAAGATACCAGACCACCTTTTCCGCAGCCATTTTGTTAGCGGAAGTGGTGGGCTGGGAACGAGACTACAAATGCATGGACTACTTCACCACATGCCCCACCCTGGCCCCACCCACCTGGAGGTGCCTGTGGCCACTGCCATGGTAGGACCATCAGGGTGGGTTGCATCATGATGAGGTAGTTCATCATAGCTGTATAGTGTGCAAGGTCACATGGAGAGAGGGTGCACACAGAGGTCAGTGGAGGGACTCACTGCATCCATCATGCAGACATGACATCACACAGGGGATGAGCAAGACAACACACATGGCACTGAATATGTGCAACTCACTGCATGCCCGAGGTAGTTGGTAGTATTACAAACACTTACATGACTATGATATAATACTTCATGAGCCACAGACTAGTACACACAGCACATGGTCAGTCAATAGGGAGTTAGCAATTCCCTATGGACTAGCCACATCATCCACTGTTGTCCACTGTAGAGTGCTATGAACAGCACAAGGAATAGCTCAATGAATTAAACTAAGAGAGTTCCCACTGTCCCATCAGTGCTATGTGGTTGGTCATAGTCAATGCGTGTGCAAGCACAGACCACCATGTTACTGACACTCGGCAAGTCAGCATTATGTAATTAAGCTGTCCACAAACTGCCATACCTTGTGTGTCTTGGAGGTGGAGTGTAGGGTAGTTCTACAGAGTGGGGCTCACTCCTTGGCTGGGTCCACTGCTGGAGGACTGAGACAAGGTGAGGGAAGGGGAGGGGAGAGCGAGGGAAAGGAGGAGGAAACTCAAGGAAGTGACTGGGGAGTGGAGAGGGAGAGGAGAGGGAGGGATAGAGGAAGGAGTACATACATGTACATGTACATAGGCGAGATGAAATGGAACAGAAATGAATGAACAGCCTTTACTGCTTTGGCCCATTAAGTATTGCAGTGAGCGACAGACTCCATCTGGGCAGGTTGCACTGTATCTGTGCACTGTGTAACAACATGTCAATGAGCACCATTCTACCCTGGGTTGGTCTAGCGGGATAGCCTGCTAGCCGGAGCACAAGTAATGGAGCATGCAGTGGGTGAGGTGTGCACACTCTGCAGTGGACTACCTGACTGCTGCTGGGGGGAGTGGTCCGGGGAAGAGGAGGTGGGGGCAGAGGTAGAAGGCTAATCCATATTGTACTGGGAGGAGTACTGCAGGCAATGGTGTGTGTGTGCTTGCACCTCCTGGTGATTGGTAGAGGGAGAGAGAGAGGGGGAGAGTCCAATACTAGCATTAATGAAATAGTTGAGTGGATGTCACAAGGAGACAAGAGGGTTGTCTAGAAGGTGGTCTGGTCATAATCAGACTTGGTACAAAGTGTGGACTACAGACTCACATGAGGTGTGTGTGTGTGTGTGTGTGTGTACATGTGCATGTTGGAAGGGTACAGTGACATTGGTACTAGTAGTCCACTGAGGTGTGGTCTCCTATTTCATGAGTGTCCTTCAGACATGTAGTTGGTGTGAGGAGTGGGTAGGTACTGTGGTCAGGACAGTGGAGACATGATGCTGGCAGTCACTCCACCAGACACACAGCAGGAGAGTGTGGTTGTAGGGGATACAATAGGGAGTGACCTGTACAACAAACACTAGAGTGCATGTAACCAGTTGCTATATCAACACACACACCTGTTAGCTTCTGCTGTTGACTCTGTTGAGGGGTGGAGTTACAATAGATGTGGGTGGGGCTACATTGGATGTGGGTGGGGCTATATTGAATGTGGGTGGGGTTACATTGGATGTGGATACGGCTATACCAGCAGTGGGAAAGGCTGCTGAGGGAAGGTGCACATTGGGGAGTGGTCCTGTGGTGTCTGAAGTGCTGGGAGAATCGAAGACAGTACAGTACATGGACATGTGTGTGTGTACATGTGTTTAGTGGATAGCCCATAATTGTGTGTGGTGTGTGTGTGCGTGTGTGTGTGTAGTGTGTGCATGTGTGGTGTGTGTGTGTGTATGTGTGTGCATGTGTGTGTGTGTGCGTGCGTGTGCGTGCGTGTTCACTCAAGCTGGAGCAGCATACCTATATATGTGTGTGCGTCCATTTACAAATGGTCAGATTAGGAGTTGTCTCTCCCCTTCTTTGCCAAAAAAGGAGCACCTTCTGTAGCACTCCGTTTGCCCTTTTTGCTGCCTGCATGCAGGGGAGGAACATACAGCAAACATGGCACATGACACAGTGGTGGCAGGCTGGGGGCAGGTCCTGGATGACAGAGCCTCCCACCACTCTCTTGTGCATAGTTAGTGAGCCACTATCAGAATCTGGACTACTCCACACAAAACACACACACACACACACACACACACACACACACACACACACACACACACACACACACATACACACACACACACACGCACACGCACGCAACACACACACACACACACACACACACACACACACACACACACACGCACACACACACACACGCACGCACACACACACACACACACAATTATGGGCTATCCATAACATTTAGCACACTCAGTATATAAGTCATAATAACAGTAGTAGATGGAAGCCTACCTTGCCCTGTGTTGTCTCCTTTGCTTTCCTTTGATGATGGAGGTCCACCAACAGAGGGACCTGGTCCATCAGGGTCTGCAGACAGTGCCAATATAAATAATGCAAAACTGCACATAATTCACAAACATTTAAAACCATTACAGCACACAGCACTCTACACATGCAGAGCATTATACTAAAACATTCTGAATGTTACCATTAAAATGTAGCTATTGGCCACTGACAGCAGATGTAACTTAACACAGTAGATTACTATGTACAGTACATTTTGTTTATTATGTGAACTTTCTAGAAACTTGGTATCACTATGGCAGACCATCCATTGATGAGCAAATATGTCAATCACATCCAAGTACAGAGGGCTCATGGTTAGACAAACTGCTCCACTACTGCCTGTCCAGTCTATAGTATAGTTGTACCCATGCAGTTCACTATATCAACACGACATGTGCCACAACAGTGAGAACACCTGTTGGTCAGTTTGGAGAAGATCATACTGTAAACACATCATTTCTAATGAACAACATTTTGTTGCTGTATACAAATGACTGTCCTGTAGTGTTGTATGTGTAACTGGTTGGTGTGTTAGTGACAGTGTCACTGAAGCAGTGTCCACAAAGACATGCACTTTGCTTCAGTGGTGCCCTCAGTAGCTCAAAGCCTCAACACATATGCCCAACCACTGCACTGCACCTTGTAAGGGAGGGTCCCCTGCAGACAACTGGCTCCTCACTGACTGGCAGGGGGTCTGTCTCACAGAGGAGTCCTGTAGTGCTGTGAGGTGGGGAGGTGTCTGGTGCGTCATTGCCTGCTGCACCACACCCACCTCAGGAGTGGTGGGCTGCTGTGCCGTCTGCTCCATCTGCCTCAACTGCTGCACCTGAGTGCCCTGCAGTGCAGTCTGGTAGGCCTGGTACTGCTCCAAGGTCATCATGGTAGAAGGGTGAAGACCCAGCATGGCTCCCTGCAGCATCATGCCATACCATTGATTAAACAACATCTGCTTTTGCTGAAGTAGGTTGGCATATTGCACTTGTGTATGTGTCTGTGCCAAAGAGGGGGCTGATGGCACTCCCTGTGGCATGCCAGTCACTGGGCAATCAATTCTGTAGGAGCTGCAGTAGGGACTGGGATTGGAGGAGGAGGAGCCAGTAGGCCCCGCCTCACTGGTAGACATCTGCTGCTGCTGTTGATACTGTGTGGCTGCTAACTGCTGCATTTGATGCTGTCCCCACACCACCTCGGGGTGGTGCTGCATGCTGTGGTGTTCTAGTCTGCCTTGACTGTGCATCTCAGGAGCAACAGTAGCGTGAGCAGTGGTGTAAGCAGTTGGCAGTGCTTGACTGGTCATCGCTATGGAAACAGGTTGGGATAGGAGTGAGTGTTGGGCAAACAAGATGGCCGGAAGTGTTGTCGACAACTGCCCAGTGCTTAGGTGGGCAGTAGTAGGAGTGGTTGGGACTAGACTGGTGACCTGTTTAGTAGAAGACAGTAGAAAGAGAGGTACATAAAGCTGTGCACGTCCATTTAGCTCACCTGACACTATGAAATAAGCCGGAGCTGATACATACAACCAAATCACACTAAATGAATCAATGAATGAGGAAATGAAGTATTAATAACAAGTGAAGAGTGTGGAATGATGTTGAAGATGCAACTAAACCAGCCATGTACTCTGACCCAATCTGACACATGGCAGCTGTTGAATGTATGCCACCTCACAAGGACAACTACTGTGCTAGCATTAAGGGTCACCACAGGCAGCTAATTTATGCCAACTCTAGCTCCCTTTCTCACTTCACCACTCCCCAGACCAACCTTCTCCTCTGGACTAATGGCGGCTCTCTTCAAGTACTTGGCATTCAGTGGGTGAATGTAGCTGAGGTTGGTGCGGGCTGAACACTCTCCACAGTCAGGTGACCCGCCCACTCGAGTGAACTCCGGTGGTGTGGGCAGCATAACGTACTCATCCTCATCCTGTGAGTAACTGTGGCTGGAGCTCATCTGTGAGTCATCACTCAGGTCAATGACCACTGCTGCAGAGGAGGTGATGGAAGCATCACTGCTCGGGGATGCTTGTGAAGCGGGGTCTTCCCACTGACTGGCCCTGCCATCCTGTACCAAACAGAAAGTAGTACAGTGTGAATTGACAGTACCATGCAGGCACCTCTCCACACCCACCTCCTCCTGGCCCTGCACCAGCTTTCTATTCTTCTTTACAGGTGGAGAGGTCCCCTCCTCCTCCTTGTCCTCCTCTTCCTCCTCTGGGGTCCTGCCTGCCAGGACAGTCTGAGGGTGCTAGAGAGGGGTAGGTAGATAGCAGGCATTTGTGTGTGTACACACATGCATTGCTTTATACCTAACCATATATGGACATCAATAAGCACACAGTCTATATCAGGCATAGAAATCAGCACCACTGCTATCACAATACAGTGACATACAGACAAGAACAGACACAACACCACATCAGTCTATGGCATACAGTGAATGTGAGCAGAATTGACCTGCTACAAGATGTTGAGGTACTATGGCAAACGATACCAGTGCACAAGACAAGATTCTCCTGTTCTTAGATGACACTGGTAAACAGTTCAAACAGAGCACTTACATACAAAGTCTATATCCTACGTTTGCCTGAGCTTGTTGTTTGTGTGGACTGGTGGGGGAACTATGTGTTTTATGACAGGGAGGACATGCACTTATTCACTACTGGAACTGAGCCATTGTGTATGACGCTTATAAGATACAATGGGTCACACAATGGGCATCAGCAGAGGAGGGAAGGTGTCGGGTTCACCAATAAAAGGACTCAGTTAACCAGTGCACACTAGACCATGAGTATGAGTACTGTGCGTGTAGCGTAATTTCTGTGATAGTAAATTTGGTTCTGCAGACACTCCAGATCTGTGGACTCAGTAGTCACTACATATAGTTCAGAGGATCTCCCACATCCGAGGAGGAAAACAAGACACCAACAGACAGGGTGTGTGAGCTAGAGATGTCTTGAAGAACACACAGAACACATTAGATGGTGTACAGGCAAACAGTATGGTATTTGAGGAATGCTAGTCCAGATAGGATTCTTGGTGGGCCTAGGTTTGTGAAGAGAGTGGTTCAGTACACTAACAGTAAGACACATACAACACAATGTCACTCCACGTCAGGGTGCATAATGATTAGTTCATACATTATGAAAGTACACGAGTGGAAAGCTTTGTTGTTCTTCCTATAACAGAAACAGGCAACAGCCTAATGTAGGCCCACTGTCATTTTGATGCCTCAGCCTACCAAAGGACAGTGTGGGACACTATTAGCTAATGCAACCCAAATAAGGGAGGTTCAAAGGTCAGCTTGACATTTAGTGATTGCTGTCAGTAACAATTGCTATAAGGTGCCGGGCTACTGTGATCCAATTGTTAAGTGTGAACAGCTGAACGTCCTCCATGTTAACTACTGTTCGTTTTCAGACTTCCTCAGACTCTATCAGGAAAATAGCAAGAGCACACAGGCAGTCCCATTATTTAGAAGGCTGAGCCAACAAAATTAATGACAGCCTGGTTACAAGTGGTTAATTGGGAGTAGACAGTGTTGGGGAGGGGAGGTTTAGTTACAACTTTGAATTCAAGTTAACGTTAATATTGAAAAGACAGGACTACGGGTGGACGTTCTTGTGAGGGGACACACAGAGGATGCCCACATCCAATGGAGACAAACAGTATGTAGAGCTGTGAACTCAGTGGACCATAACTGGTAACTGGTACTGTAATAACTGGCAGTAAACCTGACAACTGGTCAGCGAACAGTTGGAATGGGAATGGGTCCAATCATTGGGAAGATCAGTGATCACTATACATGTGCAGTATCTCATGAAACAAAACACAGTACACACGTAAAATCACTAACAAAAGAGTTTGAGAGAGTACCAATCTCTTTGTCCATCTTGTTAGCCTACTTGCCATGTGAAGGATCATGTGAGGGCTGGCATTACATAACCAGTGACAACTGGTGCTAAACTATGAACCATAAACAAAGGTACAGTAGCTGATGAATAATAACTGAGAACTGAGAATTGCAGCTTAACTAGTTAGCAACTGATTAAAGTGTATGTATGTATGAGTGATGTCCTGAGTATGTCCCAGTCTGTCCAGTATAGGGACTCACAGGACAAGTTAGACAATGTACAGGTAAACAGTCACATTACAGACACCATGCAGGACAGGACAAGGAGGGCAAAGGACAGGGCAGGCTCTACTGGACAACTGTGGCATTGTGGTGGAATGGTACAATGTAGACTGCTCTCTGCAATGTCACTGACCTCAGTCCTGTCCAGCTCCATCACTGTGTCCTCATTAGTTGGTTGGGAACCTGTTGAGTGAGGAGCATCACCTGATGAGGTGTCACCTGTGTGTGAGTGAAACAGACAAGGACAGAGAAAGTGGACATCTCACTACATGTCACTAAATGTCTAACCACACACAGTAATGTACTTACATACCTTACACACACGAGGGATAAATCTCTCATTTGGATCCATAAACTAGTGCTCAAGTGTTAGGACAATACCACCATATCTAGTAGATATCTAGTAGCATATCTGCACTCTACTACACCTCAACTGACTGCACTACAGCATTCAGGCAGCAATGTAGGTCCTGATACATGTACATTGAGTGCTACACATGCCCACTCATGTAGTAATGACTGCACTGCAGCTCAAGGCAGTCACACAAGAAGCTCACTTCACCACCTACAGGTGATACAGGGTTCACACACAAGAGAGGAGACTGACTATGCACCACTCACCAACTGGACAGAGCTCAATGGAAGGATATCCATATTCATATGACTGTACAACTTTGAACTTCCTCCTCTCATCTGCTGTGAGTTGTGCTAGTATACCATCCACTACCTGTTGGTCACTGATATGAGGCACCAATTGGAACTCTGTAATATTCTTGTTCCTGACAACTCCTCTCACAACTGCCACTCCAAACTTGTGTACAAGTGTTTGTGATGATGACTGCAGGAGTGAACAGTAAACAGTACAGAACACACTCACTCACACACAGTGACACACACGCACATGCACACACCACACTCACAATCTTCAAGATGGGAGGGCAATTCACCCCACCCCCCCGTCCCACCTTTAATTGGTCCTTCTACTTCCCCTACCAACAGTCTGCCTGGTGCTGGGTGTGCGGACGAGATATGTGGTACACATGTAGCTGTCGTTGCATTGGGACATAAAATAGGATGAAGCTCTACTTTGGCGAGTGACCGAGGCTCTCCCGTTAAGGGGATAGTGGGTTGTACGTACGTTGCCTTCTCGAGTTCTTTCTGCGAGGAAACTGCGATTAGCGGCATGCCGTTTTCATTCGAATAAGCATTTCTGCACTAACCACATCCAAAGAGTTGTCAATGTACACATTTCCCTTCATTTCGTTAAAAATTTGAACCTTTTTGGGTAGAGGCACGCCAGCGATACTTGTTTGTGTACGAGTCGTTCGCCATTTTATATCTTATTCTGTTACTCCGCTATTCCGTTATTTTGTATTTCACATTTTAGTAATACTGCAACAAACTATTATGCTATAACAACTGTGCACACAAAGTGAAAAGTGACAATGGTTTGGAGCATGTGTGTCAGATGTCACTGTCACTGCACAGACAAATGAGCCATGTTGTAGTAACAACTTATTGGGACAGCCACAGAGTGACAGAATATCAAGTATATTACTTCCCACCACACATGGCACATTATAGTAACAACAACACAATGTCATATTGCAATGAAGTCACATTGCATGAGCGGGCTATGAAACAAGACTGTTCCGTCTTCTGTCTGACAGCAATGAATGTGCGCACATTACTGTGCATGGTCTACTCAAGTTGAAATCACTACAAAATGAATAACAAATGATGGCTTCCATTACCATTTTACATTAACTACTGCACATTAAATGCAACTAAAGTGAGAGCCACCTGTGAGACAATACCATGCAAGCAGATGAGCACACATGCCAAGTCCACACCATGTCTAGAGCTGAACATGTTGGAATGAAATGTAATGTGGTCAGACACAGCCAGAGGGCTACACTGATACACAGCTCATCAAGTCCTGTCAGAGTCACATCACTATAGTGTACACAGAGTGCTTTAGGCCATCTCAAATAATACATTTGACCACCTCCATCAATGCAGTGTGGATTGAATGTAGAATGTGATGGTTAACTGGTGCATGATGTATACAGTCACTACCTGACAATAGTCTGTTGGAGACAGTATACCTGAACTATAAGAACTGTGTGTGCATGTGTCTGTGTAGCCTCATTCCTAGCTCCATTTTCTCTACAATGGCTAACACAGGGGAGGAGACAAAGCTATAGTACTGCAAATACAAAGGACCAATCAGATTGTTCAGAAGTCATGTGACATTGTTCAGATGTGTATATTTCATAGTAATAGTGTTTGTTCATCATAGAGCAAAACTGGTAAACATGCCATTGTTGTTGTTGTTACTGTCCACTCAGTGAAGTAGTGACATTTCTGCTCTGTTAATCCATCTGCCAAAACTGATGTCAAGAACCCACAAACAATACATTCATCTGCCATTGCAAACGTAGCCATGATCAGCCACTGAGGTGTCAGCTGTCATGTACCTATCACATGGCATTCACCACACAATATCAAAGGTTAGGGACCAGACCCACTGTTGGGTGGGTTCAAAATGGCAACTGGAAGTGCATGGAATGGGCTCAAGACTAGTATCTGTGTGCCTCATACAATCAGCTAACCAATAACTGGTGGCATAAGTAACAAGCCATACAACTACATGGGCAAGAGGGGAAGAGCAGTGTACAGACATAACACTGCCAGTGTTATGTCTTGTGCTCTGCTCAATAGAACACATAACACTACCAGTGCACCAGACAGTGCATACAAGACAGACATTTCAGGGAAGCAGCTACAACAAAGTGCACCTCTTGACAAGCAACTGAGGCCCACTAATCCAATACTGGTACAGTGTTGGCTACGGTACCCTTGTGGGACCAGAGTGATTTGCAGTCAATATGCAGTGTACAACTGCTGAAGAGATGGAACTTACCGAAAAGTCAAATTCCAACTTCTTCAGCCTCCCATGTCCAGCAAGCTTTCCTTCAAGCTCCTCCAGCTTAAGGCCATCCTCTGCTACTCCACTCTAAAGAATGGCACGATTAGATCTAGTAAGCATCCCACACACTCTCTGCAGTCTACACAGTGTATGTAAGGTAACAGGACAGGTAGAAACCTATCCACTATCCATACTGAATCACAGTCAGCAAGCCAATGAAAGACGCAATATGCTACAAATGGAAGGATCATTCTGGCAAACACCAAATGACTGAGGAATGATGAACATTGTATAAACCATGACCACACTGAACAACAAAACACTTAGCACTACATGAAGTCATCTGTTGTCAACTGTGGGTCAACTGTGGGTCTGAGGTAGGAGTGGCTCATGCAACCTTCAATATACAGGCTCTTTGACATCATTCCTGACATGATAGTGGGAGAAGATTTAGGGCATGCTATGAGGGAGGAGTTGGACTAGATAGCTGCCTGGTGCAGGTGGTAATGGCACACTCAGTGTTGATCACATAGGCAGAAGACCACTTGAGCTGGAGTTAACGTTGAAAGGTTATGAAGTAGTGATGAAGCACAGGTTAACTGGTATAAAGTGAGTGAAGATAAATCTGTGGTGATTGGCAGAGAGCCTACCAAGTGTACTGTGGAAATGGGAGATGTAAAGAACAAGTGAGGAAGATTGTCTAGTTGCAGGAGTTTATGTGAGGTTGAATTAATGGAGAGACAGAAACAGTCATTCAATGACAACGGTTGATGCAGTGAAGAACTGTTGGAAGACAAAGAGTGTCCATGCAAAAGAGGTGATGGCAATAATGCAATGGTAGTGTCACCCTATAAGATATGGCTGTGGGAGTTGGGTATTTGCAGAACGTCATACGGAGAGATTGTTAGAGGTTCGAAAAGGGCGGTACATAGATGAGCCGTCATGTAAATAAAACCATTGTAAAGAGGTGGAAGCAAGGAGTATGGCAGTAGCAGTGCAAATGAAGAGATTGACTTGGTGAAAAGTGGCAGAGTTGAAGTCCACGTAGAGTGTGACGTGACATCAAGTGTAGGGTAGGATTGCCAGGGAAGACAAGAAGCAATAGAGTGCTAGCTGTTCATACACAGTTGTTGACAGCAGTTAAAGGAAAGTCTGCAGAGGCATACAGAGAGACTATTTTGGAGGAACCACAACTGATTGCTGTACACAGACACAGCTGATGTGGACGCATACATTGCTACTCTGCAGTCATGGGACCACTGAAGTGGGGCACACAGGTCAAATAGTGAGTCATTACAGCTCAGCAAACTGACACCACAGGAGACTAGACAACACATACATAACTCAGGACAGGAGGCCTAGGTGGAGGAGTGAGGACGGTGTGAAGTTAACACAGCACTATAATGTCAACTAGAGGGCAATAAAGTGACTTACATTATAGAAAAGTACATTGCCATCCTACAATCCTAGGGAATCAAAATGAATAAAGTTCTCTGTATGTAGCCAACAGTCAGAGTCTCACCAATATTGTCACGTACCTGCTATTGTAGCTACATACGTGAACAAGTCTATGTGAGCTCCTACCACAAACACCATCCATCAAGTGCATCAAATGGGGGATGTGAGCCTAGGACATTGATTTTTGGTACAATTCAGCACCTTCTGCCCGACCTCCATTATCTCTACTCTCCATGGACAACTTGCACATCTCCTTGGTGGTAACCTAGCAACATTTAGTGCACTAGAAGCAAGGCAACTGCTCAGTTTGTTCCGTACACCACAACCCAACAATGAGCTTCCTTGCTCCCCCATGTAGCAGGGATCATGCCTAGTTCAGGACTGGATTGTGACAGAGTGACTGGACTGCAGCCATGTCTGCCACTTAGTCAGAACGGCATTCCAGTTGAATGATCCACAGGTCAGAAAGGTAAACAGGCTACAGATAGCAAAGGCTTGAGAAAGATATAACTACTCTTCACTGTGTGAGGTGTGAACATGAGGGGAAGATGTAAGGAAGAGTGAATAGAACAATGTCTTAATTTAAAATGGTCACAAGATAAAGGTCACGATGAGACGTCAAGTAGGATGAAGGAGGTCTTACAGATGGAGGCAGGGAAGCAATCAAGTGATGTTGCCAGGTTAATGAAGAGCCCATGTCACATATCATCTGGCAAGTGCAGGAGAGCAGTGTGCATGGGTTGAGAGGGAGTTGAGGGCATGTCTTTCTCACCCAAGGGAGGGAGGTCAGGAGAGGAAGAGATACTAGTTTGGAGGTTTTTGGTGCACAGACACACAGCTGACGGGAATGAATAATTACATTGTTACTATCCAGTTACTATGGGACCATTCAAGTGGGAACCAAGAACAAAGAACAAGACATTTGAGTTCAACTGTCTGACCACATAGGGACTAACCCAATCTTACTGTATAGCACATTAATGTTTTCTGGTGTTTGTTATCTGTATTCCTCTTCTGAGTTAGCGGCTAAGCTGCCTAATCTGTATATATAATGCACACACAGGAAATAAACACATACCTGCTGTGGGGCACTGATGTTCATACACTTGAGCTCTTCCACATGTTCAAAGTAATCCACAACCCCGCACACCACATCAAGTGGGACATTCCCTAAGGTGACCCTTTCCACACTCCTCTGCACCACATTACCTGTAGAGAGAAAGGTTTGTAAATGAGCTGCTACAAGTTTGAGTGTGGTCCATTATAAGCTGTTTACATACTGAGAATTAAGCCTTCCACAACACAGTTAGAACTGCATGGGTTGTGCCATGGTTGGCAGTCAAGTACAATTACCTACTACCATTACTATTACATCAACAACAAGTGAGTGAATCTCTACTTGCATTAATCCCATGTATGTAAGTATCCTAGTGAAATGACAGGTGTGTGAGTGATTAGTACATCAAACCACAAGTGGACAATATCAAGCTGTCACTAACAACTAGAAAGCTACAACAATATGAAGCACTAGGACCCAGGTAGCACACAGTGCAGGTTGTAATGAGAACAGCTTTGAAAACCTTCAAGTTAGCATCTGCACTGGTCATTATCACTACCAGCACTAGTTGCAGAGAGCCTGGACCACTAAAGGCAATGTATGACAAGCTGTACACATTACAGTTTACAGACAATGATCACAGCTTACAAGGTCAGTGTGACACATCAAACACTGTCATTCAACTCACCATCACAAGGCCAGTCCCAGCACTGTGGTGGTAGTTTCAGTGACAAATCTGTCAATGTAGTGTTGTTGCTGAGGCCCAACAGGAGATGGTGGGTGAATAGCTTGACATCTTCATTGGGTGTTAGGGTGAACGACTGCCGGAGGAAGTTAAAACTATTCAATTCCAGCTTTGTCACTGTCTTGTTCTGAGCTAGTGATGTAGCCATCTTGTCCAGAAGGTCACGGCTCAGGCTCTGCAGTGAGCAAGGAGGTGAAGTACACATGAGCATATGAATTATCTAGAATATGTAGTCTGTGAGAGCAGGAGGTGGTGAAAGGAGGGATGGCTTACAATGAGACAAAGAAGGAGTGAAGGCTAAGCAGCCATGCTATTAGGTCACCCCATTGCAGTGAAGTGGACTGGTGAAGACTTGAGATTGGGGAACAAACAGGGTATAAGCAGAAGAAATACGTAGAGTGAGTGTAGGTAGCAGGGTGTGCAAATGCAATTAGAACAGTACAGGTCTGGAAGGTGCAGCTTGAGCAACACATCAGCTGTCACACAAAGAGGAAAATATGGACAGTTCTGCACAGAACATGAGTACATCAGAAGCCCTAAAGCTGTGTTCTCTCTCAGCTTGTTCTAGTTAAAAGGCATACACACGACCACAAACAGCTGTCTGAAACAATGAGCAACACATTAAAAGGCTAAAGCTCAGGGTTGGCAATGAAGAGTCAAACATTGGGCAATGTACATCAGTTGTGCAATAGTTTAACATTAGCAGGTATAGTCACAACAGAAAGAAGGTCATTATAGCAAAGCAACAATGAAGGAATGCACAGCATGACACACACCTTCCTTCCATGCTGAGGGAGTGATACAGGCCAACATGACACACACACACACACACACACACACACACACACACACACACACACACACACACACACACACACACACACACACACACACACACACACACACACACACACACACACACACACACACACACACACACACACACACACACACACACACACACACACACACACACACACACACACACACACACACAGTAACTGATAGAAGAGTATGGACAGAGAGATGGTGGTGCAGTACCACTTAGCAGTAAAGGGAATTATGTAGCTGCAATGCCTCTCTCAACTTGTTCTAGTTACACCAAAAGGCATACACACAACCACCGATAGCCTGTCTTATACAATGAGCAACACACAAAGGCTAAAGCTCAGGGTCAGCAAAGAAGAGTCAAATAATGCACATCAGTTGTACAATAGCTTAACATTGGCAGGTTTAGTTCAACAGATAGTCATAGCAGAAAGAAGGTCATTATAGCAAAGCAACTGCGAAGGAATGTACACACACACACACACACACACACACACACACACACACACACACACACACAGTATGTACACACAGTATGGACAGAGAGTTGGTGGTGCAGTACAGCAGTAAATGGAATTATGTATCAGTTCTACAATGCTAAAGTACAGAACAATTCCAACACTTTATCAATAAATGTTATGGCAGTTGTACGTGTCACTTAGTACATATTACTAGTACATCTCTTCTAAGACTTCTTTGGAGATCTAGCCATTTATAAGAGCTGCTCGAATGAATAAGCTTAAGATGCAGTTTTAACCAAATCAGTGATAGCAAATCTGAACAAGAACTTTGGCAGAAATATCAAACTACATTTCAACAGTGACAGGGAAGAATGATTTCTGGTATTGTACATTCAAAACCAGTCTATGTACCTGAAGGCAAGGCAAGACTCAAGATGAGCATTGCATACACCACAACTGTATACAGTGAAATATTGACACTATTAGCATTGCATGAAGTCAACAGTCATCAGCTGACAAGGTTGGTAGGAGTGCCCCAGCTAGTGTCCCAAAGAACACTTACTGTTAACACATTACTGACATGATAGATGGAGATCCCTACAGAACACCTCACAATACAATTCTAATGGGCAGATACAGTATCACCCACAGAAACAGCTTTGGTGCAGGAATGCAAGATTGGATCCAATTCACAGCTTGTGGATTGACATGCATGGTGCTTAGCCCTTTAATGATTAGACAGTGGTCAGCAGTGTCAGAAGTGTTAGCCACATCTAAATAATATAGTACACCAACAAGTAAACCTCAGTCAAAGGTTAGGTACCAGTTGTCGGCATTGTGAAGTAGTGAAATGTCAGTGGAGTGGTGGGGCCAGAATCCCGATTGGAATGGGTAGAGTGGTTGGGCCATACTGAGATGGGAATCAACCAGGCACTGACAGCAGTGGGTGTGGTGAGGAATCATTTCAAAACTACAAAGCAGTTATTCATTATTGAAGGTCTACAGAGTTGAAAGCTGTTAGTGCTTGAAAGTGACTAGCTTGGACTGTGTGAGGAATGAAAACAGGCAAGAGATGGAAGTAGGCACTGGCAGTAGGAGTGATGAGGAAGAGGCTTGAGAGAAAGAACAATTGTGAGAAATGCCATGGAGTGATGAGAGGGCAAACAGAAGGAAGGAGGTCCAGAGGGAGGACAAAATACGTAGCGATGGAGTGGGAATTAAAACTTACCACACACTGCCTTTAATGCCCTGTATCTCTGGTTCTCTGAATGCTGATTATGCATGCAGTGAGGTTAGCTGTTGTGTTCTTCTTCGGTAGTCCTTGCACAATTATAGGGCGTAGGGCACTAATTCAACCAATTGAAAGGTGTCAGTGCGACGCAGTCCAACAAAAGATTGAGGTGGTTAGCCTCAAGCAGGCCTTCCCTGGGCCAGAGGTGTGGCAAGTCCTGTTTACAATCCTCACAGGCCCAGGTAATATGGTGTAGGATGGTTGCTGCCAACAGGAGGAAACGACACGCTGCAACAGAGGGCGATCCAACTCTATTCGCTGCGAACTTCCGTAAGTCACCGTGAGAAGTGGTACTGACTGATGACAAGAAACCAAAACGCTGTCGATACCTCTACATTGTGGTATATTTCAATGACAGACAACGTACGAGCTCTGAGTGGCCCTATTTCTCTTGTCCCTTGCGACCGCGCGTGGCCTCCCGCCATTTTAATGACGTCATAAACAGCGGCTAACATACCTCGTCACAAGGCCATAAAAGGGCATGTCAAAAACACGCTACATTCACGTAGCAGACACAAAACACCATAACATGCTGCATACATCGAAGGGAAAGTTACAAGATGCATGTGTTGGACATGACTAGATTGAAGGATGTGGACAAGGTGACTGAGTGATAACCACTGGAGCTATCATGTCCTATACCTCTGGATTCAGAGGCACTACTGAAGTCTCAACTTCAACAACTTCTAAATGCAGAAAAATTAACTGTTATCTTCAGCAAGATCATATATAGAGGAGACAACTACAGATAATCAGACATATGAAAATGCACTCATTAGAGGGTGGAGAGAAAGGACATAACAGAATTGCATGACTACTTTCTGCCAAAGTTAATAGACTCTTACTTAGTGAAGTGCTAGTGTCACACCTCACAGTCCTGGTGCCCAAGGACTATGCTGATCTGAGGAGCCTGAGTCAGTACAGATTTTCCAAAGTGCTGCTTTTACTCCTGCTCTTCTGATTACAAAAGACCTAGGCCAGATCATGGTGATGAACTTGGCTGGTGTACCAAACTGGTGGCAGTAGGAAGCCATTCCATGCACTGCTTCTCTGTTGTGTCCACTGTTACATACTACAGCCTTACATCGTCACAAGCCAAGTGCTAGTGGATGATTTAAGTGCAGAATGGAGATGCAGCAGCAGGCTAAGCAGGATTAGAGGAAGCAGTCAGCTTACAGCCTAAAGTTGGCACAGTTCTAGCCAATTTGGCCAACTTTGAACTACTGTATTACAAACTTTTCAACTGTTAATTATACACCTCACAGATACTGTTCTTTACCATTCCGATTAGCAGCAGACTTAAGTAATCCCATAAAGCTACATATCTATGTATAAGCGAGCAAAACACTTTTAGACTTTAAGTTACCAAACTATTATAAAAGTGTTCCAATGCCTTTGCTAACATTTGACTTTACTACCATTAGACCAATACATTGTTGCTTAAATAACTTTCAATGAAACAAAAAGTAATGTGCACTCAAAATGGAAGCCATCTTCTGCAATAAAGGAGGCAGTAGAGGTCCATGCTGTTTCCAGGGAGCACATTACAAATGAGAGTCTTGAGAGTTGTACTAGACACTGCAAATATTGCTTGCTGTAAAGATGATTAGTGCAGGCCCATTATATAATTACACACCAGCTGCCACCATGGGTAAATCAGTCTGTAGGCCACAAGTGAACACATGGCTTCAGTATGTCCGCTGTGTGTTGGTTTGAGTGAAGTATGCTGTTCACATTCTAAATAGAGTGCTGGACTGAACACAACAAGGTAGTCTGTGCACAAGTGGTCAAGTGTGTACTGTGAATGTTTAGCAAAATGTGCACACATGGATCCACTCGATCAGAAGCCAGCAAAGCATTGCTTTCTTCGTTACCTTCATGTGCCATGTCTTCTGAACATGTTAGAGTGGGATACCAGAAATACCAAATACACAGATAACAAGCAAATTGTGGCATCAATTCTTCTTCATCTTCTAAGCATGCTAGATGTGTTGATTACCTGAAATCCTTCAACATTCATACACATTATCATATCGTATTTGCTTACTGTGGCCAGTGGGGCTCACCTCACATCCCACTGTTTGTTTATGGTCGTGCACTAACACTGTGTGTAGTGAGTTCCTCGCGTGCCAGCTAAATGTATCAGACAGTCACATTTTGATACTCAGAGCCCTTGCCACCTACAGCTACTGTATATTGCTGTTGCACACACACACACTTGTGAGTATATGTGCATGCACGAATGTGCATGGTTGGGCCTAGGCCAGTGCAGACAACACCTGCAGCCAGCCAGTGTCACCTATCTGCAGTTGTTACTATCCATACCACCAATGTTGGCAATGACCCACAGAGACAGCTTTGGTGCAGGAATGCAAGATATGATCCAATTCACAGCTTGTGGATTGACATGCATTGTGCTTAGCCATTTAACCCATTAGGACCCAATTTCAAACTTCGTGCTCGTGTACTGTGAGCCCAACTTAATAATGGCGGCTACGTACAAGCCCCGTACTTTTGTTTTTCCGTGGCTTTCCTGGCTTTCCTCGCGCAAAATGTTGACATTGGGTGTTGCATTCCATGGTGCTGTTCCTTAGGAAGGCTATGGGGTGTTCGTGGCCCAGCTCTAGATTCTTCGCAAGCGTGTGCTGCCGAAGAAGACGAGAATGGTAAGCGAATGCTTGTATTTTACTTGCTGGCACTTCTGTGACCCAGAAAAGAACCTAAGAGCCGCTCTAGCTGCTGGACTATTTGTTCAACAGCCGTCTGCATTCGTTCTTGTCGCTACGTGCTACGTGGTAGCTTTCTGGTCACACACCAAAATGGTGCGTAACTTCGCAAAACGTTCAGTTGCGCAGCGCAAGAACGACCAGAAGAGATGGCGAGAGTCCGAAATCCGACACCAACAAGTAAACCTCAGTCAAAGGTTAGGTACCAGTTGCTGGCATTGTGAAGCAGTTAACTGTCAGTGGAGTAGAGGGGCCAGAATCCCGATTGGAATGGATAGAGTAGTTGGGCCATACTGAGATGGGAATCAACCAGGCACTGACAGCAGTGGGTGTGGTGAGGAATCATTTCAAAACTAGAAAGCACTTATTCCTTATTGAAGGCCTACCGAGTTGAAAGCTGTTAGTGCTTGTAAGTGACTAGCTTGGACTGTGTGAGGAATGTAAACAGGCAAGAGATGGAAGTAGGCACGGGCAGTAGGAGTGATGAGGAAGAGGCTTGAGAGAAAGAACAATTGTGAGGTGTATGAGAAATGCCATGGAGTGTTGAGAGTGTAAATGGAAGGAAGGAGGTCTGGAGGGTGGACAAGAAACGTAGCAATGGAGTGGTAATTAAACTTACCACACAATGCCTCTAATGCCCTCTATCTTTGGTTCTCTGGCTCTACAAATGCTGATAATGCAGGCAGTGAGGTTAGCTGTTGTGTTCTTCTTCGGTAGTCCTTGCACAATTATAGGGCGTAGGGCACTATTGAAAGGTGCCAGTGCGACGCAGTCCAACAAAAGATTGAAGTGGTTAGCCTCAAGCAGGCCTTCCCTGGGCCAGAGGTGTGGCAAGTCCTGTTCACAATCTTCACAGACATATGGTGTAGAATGGTTGCTGGCAGCAGGAGGAAATGACACGCTGCAACAGAGGGCTATCCAACTTTTTTCGCTGCGAATTTCCGTAAGTCACCGTGAGAAGCAGCGCTGACGGATAAGAAACCGAAACGCATTCGATACCTCTACACCAGGTTGCTTCTTGTAAGTTTCAATCACAGACAACGTGCGAGCTCTGTGTGAAGTTCGACTTCTCTTGTCCCTTGCGACCGCCCGTGTGACCTCTCGCCATTTTAATGACGTCACAAACAGCGGATACATACAGCGCCACACAGGGCCATAAGATGGCATGTCAAAAACACACTACACTCACTTATTAAGCAGACACAAAACACCATAGCATGCTGCACACATCGAAGGGAAGGTTACAAGATGCATTTGCCAAACATGACTAGATTGGAGGATGTGGACAAGGTGACTGAGTGATAACCTCTGGAGCTATCATGTCCCGGTACCTCTGATTTTAGAGGCACTATGTATGCTGAAGTATCAACTTCAACAACAACTTCCAAATGCAGAAAAATTAGCTTTTACCATCAGCAGCACTATACATAGAGGAGGCAACTATGGGTTTAAAAATGCACTCATTAGATGGCAGAAAGAAAGGACATAACAGAATTGCATAATTACTTTCAACCAACGCATTTTAATAGACCCGTACTCAGTGAAGTGTAGAGTAGCAGTGTTAGTGTCCAAGTCCAAGTGTCCAAGTCAGTGCCCCCTCCAGTTTTCTTAGAAGTGACAGGCCCCCTCAGTCTTCTCACACATCTCAGTCCTGGTGCCCAAGGACTGCAGTGATCGGAGGAGCCCCAACCAGTACAGATCTTCCAAAGTGCTGCTTTTACTTCTGTTCTTTCAATTATCAAAGACCTAGACCAGATCATGGTGATGAACTTGGCTGGTGTACCAAACTGGTGACAGTATGAAGCCATTCCATGCACTGCTTCACTTTTGTGTCCACTGTTACATACTACAGCCTTACATTGTCACAAGCCAAGTGCTAGTGGATGATTTAAGTGCAGAATGGAGATGCAGCAACAGGCTAAGCAGGTTTGGAGGAAGCAGTCAGCTCACAGCCTAAAGACCTGCACAGTTCTAGAGTATTTGGCCAACTTTGAACTACTGTACTACAAACTTGTCAACTGTTAATTATACACCTCGCGGAGACTGTTCTTTATCATCCCAACTTAGTAGCAGACTTAAGTAATTGCATAAAGCTAGATATCTATGTATAAGTGAGCGAAGCACTTTTAATGTTACCCATCCATTTTAAAAGTGCTCCGACACCTATGCTAATGTTTGACTGTACTACCACTAGACCAATACAATACTGCTTCTAATAACTTTCGATGAACTGAGTAAGTAATGACTGTGCACTCACAACAGAAGCCATCTCAATTCTGCAACAAGGCAGGCAAAATTGCACTGACTGGCAGTAGAGGTCCATGCTGTTCCCAGGGGAGTACACTCCAAATGAGAGTCTTGAGAGTTGTACTAGACACTGCAAATATTGCTTGCTGTGAAGATTAGTGCAGGCCAATTATATAATTACACACCAGCTGCCACCATGGGTAAATCAGTCTGTAGGCCACAAGTGCACACGTGGCTTCAGTATGTCCACTGTGTGTTGGTTTGAGTGAAGTATGCTGTTCACATTCTAAATAGAGTGCTGGACTGAACACAGCAAGGTAGTCCATGCACAAGTGGTCAAATGTGTACTGTGAATGTTTAGCAAAAGGTGCACACATGGATCCACTCGATCAGAAGCCAGCAATGCACAAGTTATGCTTTCTTCATTGCCTTCATGTGCCATGTCTTCTGAACATGTTAGAGTGGGATACCAGACATACCAACACAGATAACAAGTGAATTGTGACATGAATTCTTCTTAATCTTCCAAGCATGCTAGATGTGTTGATTACCTGAAATCCTTCCACATTCATACACATTATCATATTCTGTTTGCTTACTGTGGCCAGTGGGGCTCACCTCACTTCCCACTGTTTGTTTATGGTCATGCACTAACATTGTGTGTAGTGAGTTCCTCACATTCCAGCTAAACCACTTGTGCACAAACAGTCACATTTTGATACTCAGGGCCCTTGCCACCTACTGCTACTGTACATTGCTGTTGCACACACACTTGTGAGTATACGTATGTGCATGCACAAACGTGCGTGGCGGGCCTAGGCCAGTGCAATCAATATCAACGCTTTCCAGCCAGTGCAGTTGGCACTATCCATATAATCAATGTTGGCCAATTGGAACCAGTCAAACAGCGCAAGATAGGCTGCACCATCCAGCTGGTGATGAGAGGCAGAGCAAGAACAGCCAAAGGCCATGCTAGCTTGTATTACATTAATGTTAGCTTATCAAAGGGAGCAGGTGTTTGTTATCTGTATTCCTCTTATGAGTTAGCAGACTCTGTATACATAATGCACAACAAGGATGTAAAATATATACAAACGTACCTGCTGTGGGGCCTTGATGTCCTCACACTTCAGTTCTTCCACATGTTCAAAGTAATCCACAACACCACACACCACATCAAGTGGGACATGTGATAAGGTGACCCTTTTCACACTCCTCAGCACTATGTTGCCTTTAGAGAGAAAGGTTTGCAAATGAGCTGCTACAAGTGTGAGTGTGGTCCATTATAAGGTTTACACACCATTGACAATTAAGCCTTCCACAGCACAGTTAGAACTGCATGGGTTGTGCCATGGTTGGCAGTCAAGTACAATTACCCACTACCATTACTATTACATCAACAACAAGTGAGTGAATCTCTACTTGCATTAATCCCATGTATGTAAGTATCATAGTGAAATGACAGGTGTGTGAGTGATTAGTACATCAAACCACAAGTGGGCAATATCAAGTTGTCACTAATAACTCCAAAGCTACAACAATATGAAACACTAGGACCCTGGTAGCACACAGTGCAGGTTGTAAGGAGAGCAGCTTTGAGACCCTTCAAATCAGTATCTGCACTGGTCATTATCAATACCAGCACTAGTTGCAGAGAGCCTGGACCACTAAAGGCAATGTATGACAAGCTGTACACATTACAGTTTACAGACAATGATCACAGCTTACAAGGTCAGTGTGACACATCAAACACTGTCATTGAACTCACCATCACAAAGCCAGTCCCAGCACTGTGGTGGTAGACCCAGTGACAAATCTGTCAATGTAGTGTTGTTGCTGAGGCCCAACGTGAGGTGGTGGGTGAATAGCTTGACATCTTCATTGAGTGTTGAGGCATAACATGTGATGGTATGAGGTGTTAAGCCACCACCCTTCAATTCCAGCTTCGTCATCGTCTTGTTCTGAGCTAGTGATGTAGCCATCTTGTCCAGAAGGTCACGACTCAGGCTCTGCAGTGAGCAAGGAGGTGAAGTACACATGAGCATATGAATTATCTAGAATATGTAGTCTGTGAGAGCAGGAGGTGGTGAAAGGAGGGATGGCTTACAATGAGACAGAGGAAGGAGTGAAGGCTAAGTAGCTATGCTAATAGGTCACCCATTGCAGGGATGTGGACTAGAGAAGACTTGAGATAGGGGAACAAATGGGGTATGAGCAGAAGAAATATGTAGACTGAGTGTAGGTAGCAGGGTGTGCAAATGGAATTAGAACAGTACAGGTCTAGAAGGTACAGCTTGAGCAACACACCAGCTGTCACACAAGGAGGAAAATATAGACAGTTCTGCACAGAACATGAGTACATCAGAAGACCTAAAGCTGTGTCCTCTTTCAGCTTGTTCTAGTTAAAAGGCATACACACAACCACAGACAGCTGTCCGATACAATGAGCAACACGTTAAAAGGCTAAGGCTCAGGGTCGGCAAAGAAGAGTCAAACAATGGACAATGTACATCAGTTGCACAATAGATTAACAGTAGCAGGTAGAAGCCTTGTATTTGTTCTTGTAATACCACAGTCAAGACGTAGCTACTTAGACTCCGTGAGTGACTACGTGAACCCCATGTTAAGCCAGCAGGTTGCAACAAGACCAGTGGCACCATTGGCTGCAGAGACACTAGCCTTATCATCTCAGTCACATGGTTTCCTCAATGCAGTAGAGGTACTCATCTATAGGCTTGCAAGCCCCATGAGAAGAGGGAGGGGGTACGGCCTTGAGTGATGACATCAGAGTATCTGTTCTAGGCTCCTGGCCGTCCCCACCTACCTACGCTTTTGAGATCTGGATTTTGTGATCTGGACACGAACACATGCATGCACACACACACACACACACACACAGACAGACACACACACACACACACACACACACACACACGCACACACACACACACACACACACACACACACACACGCACACACACACACACACACACACACACACACACACACACACACACACACACACACACACAGTAACTGATAGAATATGACAGAGAGATGCAATGCCACTTAGCAGTAAAATATGTAGCTGCGATGGCTAAATTACAGTACTGTTATTCCAATACATTACCTCAAATATTATGTCATGTGACTTAGTAACTATTACTAGTACATCTCCATATTTGGAGATTAAGATTTTGAGAACTGGTCAATTGAAGGAACTTAAGATGCAGTTTCAACCAAATCAGTGATAGCAAATTTGAACAAGAACTTTGGCAGAAATATCAAACTACATTTCAACAATGACAGGGAAGAATGATTTCTGGTATTGTACATTCAAAACCAGTCTATGTACCTGAAGGCAAGGCATGACTCAAGATGAGCATTGCATACATCACAACTGTATACAGTGAAATATTGACACTATTAGCATTGCATGAAGTCAATAGTCATCAGTTGGCAAGGTTGGTAGGAGTGCCCCAGCTAGTGTCCCAAAGAACACTTACTGTTAACACATTACTGACATGATAGATGGAGATCCCTGCAGAACACCTCACAATACAATTCTAATGGGCAGATACAGTATCACCCACAGAGACAGCTTTGGTGCAGGAATGCAAGATTGGATCCAATTCACAGCTTGTGGATTGACATGCATGGTGCTTAGCCATTTTACCGATTAGACAGTGGTCAGCAGTGTCAGAAGTGTTAGCCATATCTAAATAGTATAGTACACCAACAAGTAAACCTCAGTCAAAGGTTAGGTACCAGTTGCCGGCATTGTGAAGGAGTGAAATGTCAGTGGAGTGGTAGGGCCAGAATCCCGATTGGAATGGATAGAGTAGTTGGGCCATACTGAGATGGGAATCAACCAGGCACTGACAGCAGTGGGTGTGGTGAGGAATCATTTCAAAACTAGAAAGCAGTTATTCATTATTGAAGGCCTACAGAGTTGAAAGCTGTTAGTGCTTGAAAGTGACTGGCTTGGACTGTGTGAGGAATGAAAACAGGCAAGAGATGGAAGTAGGCACTGGCAGTAGGAGTGGTGAGGAAGAGGCTTGAGAGAAAGAACAATTGTGAAGTGTGTGAGATATGCCATGGAGTGGTGAGAGTGTAAACAGAAGGTAGGAGGTCCAGAGGGAGGACAAGATACGTAGTAATGGAGTGGTAATTAATACTTACCACACACTGTCAGTAATGCCCTGTATCTCTAGCTCTCCAAATGCCGATGATGCATGCAGTGTGGTTAGCTGTTGTGTTGCTCTTCAGTTGTCCTTCACAATTATAGGGCAGTACTGGAAATATGGTGTAGGATGGTTGCTGGCAGCAGGAGGAAACGACACGCTGCAACAGATCGAGGGTGATCCAACTTTTTTCGCTGCGAATTTCGTAAGTCACCGTGAGAAGTAGTGCTGACAGATAAGAAACCGAAGCGCTGTTGATACCTCTACACTGGGTGGCTTGTTGTAAGTTTCAATCACAGATAACGTGCGAGCTGTGTGTGAAGTACCACTTCTCTTGTTCCTTGCGACCGCGCGTGTGACCACCCGCCATTTTAATGACGTCACAAATAGCGGCTAACATACAGCGTCACACAGGGCACATAGGGCCATAAGATGGCATATCAAAAACACACTACATTCACTTATTAAGCAGACACAAACACCATAGCATGCTGCACACATTGAAGAGATAGTTACAAGATGCATGAGCTAGACATGACTAGATTGGAGGATGTGGACAAGGTGACTGAGTGATAGCCTCTGGAGCTATCATGTCCTGGTAGCTACCTCTGACTTCAGAGTCACTACTGAAGTCTCAGCTTCAACAACAACTTCCAAATGCAGAAAAAATAGCTTTTACCTTCAGCAGCACTATACATAGAGGAGGCAACTACGGGTTTGAAAATGCCCTCATTAGAAGGTGGAGAGAGAGGATTTTTAACAAAAGTAATTTTAATACACCTTACTCAGTGAAGTGCTGGGGTAGCAGTGATAGTGTCCAAGTCAGTGCCCCCCTCCCCCCTTCAGTTTCTTAGAAGGGGGATAGGTCCCCTCAGACTCTCACACCTCACAGTCCTGGTGCCCAAGGACTATACTGATCTGGGAAGCCCTAGTCGGTACAGATCTTCCAAAGTGCTGCTTTTACTCCTGTTCTTTCGACTATCAAAGACCTAGGCCAGATCATGGTGATGAACGTAATTGGCTGGTGTACCAAACTGGTGGCAGTAGGAAGCCATTCCATGCATTGCTTCTCTGTTGTGTCCACTGTTACATACTACAGCCTTACATCGTCACAAGCCAAGTGCTAGTGGATGATTTAAGTGCAGGATGGAGATGCAGCAGCAGGCTAAGCAGGTTTAGAGGAAGCAGTCAGCTTACAGCCTAAAGTCGGCACAGTTCTAGCCTATTGGGCCACCTTTGAACTACTGTATTATAAATTTTTCAACTGTTAAGTATACACCTCACAGAGACTGTTCTTTACCGTCTTAGCAGCAGACTTAAGTAATCATATAAAGCTACAAAAATTATCTATGTATATGCAAGCAAACACTTTTAGTCTTATCCATCCATTTTAATAGCGTTCCGGACTGTTACTACCACTAGACCAATACATTGCTGCTCCTAACTTTCAAAGGACTCAGAAAGTCATGTGAATGTGCAATAGCTCACAACAGAAGCCTTCTTCTGCAACAAGGCAGGCAAAATTGCAATGACTGGCAGTAGAGGTCCATGCTGTTCCCAGGGAGCACATTCCAAATGAGAGTCTTGAGAGTTGTACTAGACACTGCAGATATTGATTGCTGTGAAGATTAGTGCAGGCCCATTATATAATTACACATCGGCTGCCACCATGGGTAAATCAGTCTGTAGGCCACAAGTGCACACATGGCTTCAGTATGTCCACTGTGTGTTGGTTTGAGTGAAGTATGCTGTTCACATTCTAAATAGAGTGCTGGACTGAACACAGCAAGGTAGTCTATGCACAAGTGGTCAAATGTGTACTGTGAATGTTTAGCAAAAGGTGCACACATGGATCCACTTGATCAGAAGCCAGCTAATTGGCCATGCACAAGTCATGCTTTCTTCGTTACCTTCATGTGCAATGATAACAAGCAGTGCAAATTGTGATATTAGAGACATTTAGATTTGTGTAATTTGACCTATGCGTAACCCGTAACGTGTGGGAAAGTCACGTGCGCGACCGCAAACTGCAAGTCACCGGTACGCACTACACGTTTTCAACCTGTAGACCAGCTTCTACGCATATACAATTTACCTGTGCGTGTACATGGCGGATAACACAGCGTTCCCACGTACCGTCTTTTTTAAAGTACAGCCTAACCTCTGTTCCAACACCTCGATTGGAGAAAGCGCTTTCAGGTCCCTTCTGCAACTTGTTCAGCTGTTTTTTAAAGAAGACTTGGAACATGCCTCTATTTTGGTGGCCAGAGCTGATGCACGACCTGACTCTCGCCCATGAAGTGATCTCCTGCCGTCACAGCAAGCTTCATGACTGGGCAGATATAGCGGCACCACCATAACAAACAGTTCTTATCATTCACTATATCACACATCTACATCTAAACTTTCTGTACACAACTACCCCATCATTAACAGACACTGCATTCATTTAAGTCGGAAGTATACATATAACTGGAGCTGACTGCAACACACTGATAAAACACAGAATACCTTCCACACCAATTAGTGCTCACACCTATTTGTTCAGTGTGACATTCACACTGAAATCAGTATTCACACCATTTCCGATCAGTTAAGAGAAGTACTTCATCCACACAAGGATAAAAGCAAAGTCCACAGCTAGCCTAGACATAGGGTATTGTAGTGGCATGTTGTGTACAGTGGGAGGACCTCCTCAAACAATAAGCAAACAAGTTTAATGTACTGTGAAGTAGAATGTGTCACCAACAAACAATCCCACCAGGTTATATTGTGCTATGTACTATGTGCACACAAATTTTCAAAGTAGAGTACCAAATCTGCAGTAAAGTGTACTGTAAAGTGCTTAGTCACTTACAAACCATTATAAATGGTATGTGTGTACAACCATGCGGTCTCTTGCACTGCATGGTTGGAGTGAACATCGTACTGACAACAGATGTGCTCACAGAGTCAACCAGCATGCACTACATGAAGGGCCATCAACTCCTAGGCTGCAAATAACTAACTGCTTCGACACAAAGAGCTAGTGGACCACATCCATGTGACTGCTAGTGCCTGGCTTTGAACAACCATGCACATGCAGTAATAGTGAAAGAGTGGGAACATTGCAGCATGCTAACTTCCTAAGCAGTAGTGCTTTTGCCACTTGGCCAATATACAATGTGTTCACATATTATGTGTATATCATATCATATGTATAGACAGTACTTTGATAGCTGCATCACTGGCCATCGAAATGAAGACATGATAAGAGAAGCCATACTTCCTGAGGCAAGATATACTGTATACGCTTTAACTTTCATGGGGTTAAACTTTCGCGGTTTTCGCGGATCAACAACCATCCGCGAAAATTTTGCCCCGCGAAAACCTATACAAGGCTTTATTTCTCTTGCTGGAGATTCTGCAACCGTGAAAATAAAAACGCAAAACGTGAAAACTCGCAAACCACGAAAGTTTAACCCCGCAAAAGTTAAAGTGTATACAGTACTCTTACACTATTGGTTACATTTAATGGAAGAAAGACTCGACATGACTGTTTCATATTGGAATCCAGAGATAAAGAAAAGGAATAAATGATCCTTGCTTACTTCAATATAGTCCAGCTAGGTGTAGGCGTGACAAGGATGCAGAAGAGAGAGTGCACATAGAGATGCATACGGTTGGCATACCTCCAATGGATTGGTGATGTCCGTACACTGAAGCTCTTTCACATGTTCAAAGATCCTCACTACATCACACACAACATCAAGTGGGACTAGTTCCAAAGAGATGCTCTCCATGCATTCCTGTGCACTACCACCTACAATAGAAATGGATATGAACAAAACAGGAAATAGCATACAACCATACGCATGAATGGCAACAGACTGTACAGCTCAGCTGAATGCAGTTCATAATACAATAGGAAGTCACTTATCTGAACATGTGTTGGGACTAGAGAGTGCTTTGATAATCGAAATGTTCAGATAACTGACGCTATCAACACTCACTGACAATGCAAGAGCATTTATATAAAATTCCCTGTAACTGTAAGGTAAAGTAATCATTAATGTCGTCTGTCTTCAATTTGTTGCTCTCTTTTCGGAAGTCTCTAATAAAGGCCCATTGAGTAGAACCTTACATCCCATGGGTACACAGGGTTGTTGCTCGAGGTACGCATGTGAGCACTGTCTGCAGTGATTGGCAGGCAGTTGCAAGTGAGACCGTTGGAAGAGCGACCTCTCCTCTTCCATCTGTGAATTCTTGCTAGCCTTCTGAATGGCTAGCACTTTTCCATACTCTTCATGATATTGTGAACAGTGGATTTCCCAACATCGTACTCGGCCATGACCCTCTGCAAGGCCCTTCAACACTTAACAAGCTTGCATACCTTCTCCTTGTTGTCTATAGTTAACATCACTCACTTAATTGCTATAACATCTCATCTTTGCAACTTTTCAAAGTGGTCATTTCTTATATTTGGAGTGACCACTCTGATTGTAGTTGGTTTCAATCCAGGATGTTCAGTCACTCTGGAGCAAGGAAAGCTGTCATTAACTTCTATCTAGAGAAATGCTTGCTTTATGATGCGTCTAAACCTATGGCACTTGAACAATTGATTTCCATTTCACAAACTGCCCATCTGCAACTACATCGGTATGTCTTGCACTCTGAAGCTGTCAGTTCATTGAACGGGAAAGGCCTAGACTACTAGGCCTAGCCTAGACTATTTCAATTAATCAATCAATCAGCCAATGGACATATTCTCCTATGCAGGTGACTGTACATATGTACAGTAGCCAAAAAGAAGAATTGTTACGTATATAGCTATGTAATGTCATTAGTACGTACGTCATTGCTTAAAATTATTAGCCCATTTTATCCTTGGCTTCCATCTTCTTTTTCCTTCCATCTCAGCTTCAGTTGTTATTGCTGGCGCCCTGCTCGTTCTCGCTGCCCGCCTCGCCTCCTGTGCCCAGGACTTCAGAACAAGCCAAATCCATCCTGAACAATCTAACTGTGTGTTGCTTGCTCCCGAACTCGAAGTTTCTTTGTCATCAGCCCTCGCACTACGTTCCGGTTCTCCCCCTTTGCCACGGCGGGTAGATGTTCGGTGCTCTTCGGAACGTAAGAGGTGCTCTACTCCACCGAAAGTACTGTCTAGTCCTTGGCTTCTCTTGCTGGTGCTGTGCGGCGATGTCGAGGCAAACCCCGGACCTGTTTGTGGGCAACAGCGCCTTCACAGGAGGTGCGACACAAACGCTACCGCTAATGGAAGGAAGACGATCAGGAAGACCAGTCTGACCGTGGTGCACCTGAACGCCCGAAGTCTGCTACGCCACTTTGACGATGTCGCTGCCCTCGTGTCTACTCATCGCCCTGACGTCCTGGCCATTTCAGAAACATGGTTGGACACTTCGGTTGGTGAAGGTGAGATACATATACCTGGATACTCCTTGTTTCGTAGTGATCGCAACCGTTGCGGCGGTGGTGTTGCTATATACTGTGCTGATCATCTGCCCTGCTGTGTACTTTCCTCTGGTGTCTCTGCTTCTGGTGTTGAGTTTCTCTGGGTTTCTATCAAGTCAGCCTGCTTCCACCCTTCCCTTGCCCTTGGTTGCTTCTACCGTCCACCTAGTTCTTCTGCCCAGTCCGTCCATGATGTTTGTGACAATATCGAGTCTGTGATGGTTTCTAGGAAACATGTGCTTGCCTGTGGAGATTTCAACATAGACATGTCTAACCTGGACAAACCTTACTCCAGGGCATTCCAAAACTTCATAACTTCCCATTCTCTCACACAACCTATCTCCCATCCTACTCGCTACTCTGGTGCTTCCAACTCTATCTTGGACCTGTTTCTTGTTTCACGAGATGTTCCTATCTCCAAATCCCTTATTCTTGATTCCTCATTTTCTGATCACCTGCCCATCCTTATTCAACTTAACTGTGCTGTTCCCAAACCTCCTCCCACCTTAATCACCCATCGTTCCTTCAAAAACTTCTCAAAATCCATCTTCAAAGCTGATCTCTCTTTAGTGCCTTGGTCCATCATTAAAGTGTTTGATGATCCCGATGACAAAGTAGATACATTTAACAGCCTATTCATGGAAGTTTTAGACATACATGCCCCACTAAAGACAGTTAGAGTAAAGAAGAATCCCACACCTTGGATCGATAAGACAATTCGACGTGAGATGGACAGACGAGACCGGCTTTTCCGCTTCTACCATCGGAACCCTTCTGTTGCTTCTAGAGACATATACAAGGCTCAGCGAAACCGTGTTGTCTGGTTACAGCGCAAAGCCAAGTATGAGTACTTCCACCAGCTGATCAGTAGAAAGTCACATCCCTCAGCTATCTGGAACACACTGCTCTACTGTACTCTTCGCTGATGACACCACTATCTTCATCATTAGTGATGATCTTCCTTCTCTCAACTCTGCTCTTCAACTCACTCTTGACTTGGCAAACTTGTGGCTAGAAAGAAATGGTCTGCAGCTCAACACCTTGAAAACCAAGTCCATGCTGATACACTCAGCAAGAAAGAAGGTCAACAGTGGACTGGAGTTGATGATTGATGGTATGGAAGTAGAACAGGTTCGGTTTTTCAAGTTTCTTGGAGTCTTGGTGAACGACACTCTCACCTGGTCTGACCACATCGACATGGTCTGCAACAAGGTCACCCGTGGCCTCAATCTCCTACATCGTCTTTCTTGGTTTCTCCCTCAGCCTCTCCTTCTTCTCTACCTCAAGTCCTACATTCTTCCCACTTTTGACTACTGTGATGTTGTTTGGTCTGGGTGCACTAGGGATGAAGCTCTTCGCTTGGAAACCCTGCTGAACTTTGCTTGCCGTACTGTTCTCCGTAGGCGTAGAGATTATTCCGCTTCTTCCGCTCGTGGTGAACTTGGTCTCTCCACCCTTTCTGCAAGAAGAAAGCTCCACCTGGCCCAAACCATGTTTAAATGTTTGTCTTCTCAGTCTCCTCCTTATCTTTCTCAACTTTTCTCTTCACCAAACTCTCACTACAACACTCGTTCTTCTTCTACTTGCCAACTCAATCTTCCTTCTTCAAGAACTTGATTCGGGCAAAAGGCTTTCAGTTTTGCTGGTGCTTCCTTGTGGCGGTCTCTTCCGAAGAACATCAGAACATGTGCAGACTTTGGAGCTTTTTCAAAACTCTGTGAGGCATACTTATTGTGAACACTGTCATTACTAGCTATCAAGATCATTATTTCAATTTACTCTAACTTTTAGGTATTTATCAGTTGCACGAAATTGACCCATTAACATAACTTAGCCAAAATATTATGTTTATATTGCCGCTATTTAATAAAATTTGCTTGTTTGTACTAGTGTTTGTTTTGTGTTCATGTATTTTTTTTACCTTTCTTTTCTGGGTGCCATTTACAGTAGCCATTGGCTAACGGTTCCCCAGGTAAAATAAGAATACCTGATACCTGATACCTGATACCTGATACCTTCATACCATTACTAGCCCCTTAATACCCAGTTAAGGGTACAGTTCATCTCCTTTGGCTCTTCTGTACTTTTGCTAACACCCCTTCTTGCTTTAGCTCTTCTCTGATCTCCGCATTCCTTATCCTGTCCAACCTTCTCTTCTCTGAGATTAGCACCCACGTTTCACTTCCACACATGAATGGGTGTACTATAAGCTGGATTGGACGATTGCGCAAGCCAAGATGGCGACCTAAGATTCCGAGCTTCGATTACATGAGAGAGAAATGCCTGTGTGCCGCAAGTGCAATTGCAGTGGGCATTGCAGAAACTGTAAGTGTTCCAAAGAAGGTCGAATCTGTACCAATTGTCTCCCATCTCACTTGGACAACTGTGAGAATTACCAATCTTCATCATCATCATCTTCAGCAGCTGTCTCCCCCAATCTTCCTGCGCTAGATCATCTAGTCGCGAGAACAACATCAAACTCAGGGGTAACAGCCTCAGAAGAACCAGCTTCAGAAGTACCAGACTCAGGAGAACCACCTTCAGAATTGCCAAACCCAGATGAACCAGTTTCAGAACTACCGGACTCAGAACTAGCCGACTCAGAAGACTCAAGAGCAGACTCAGAAGTGCCAGCTTCAGAAAGACATGGCTTAGAGATGAGTGGATCAGCTTTTGACATACCACCCCTTCAGAGAGCCAACACCCCAAACTTCAAATGGGGCAATAAGGATGGTGCAGACTTTGGAAAAGAGATTCAGGATGCCTACCAAGAAATCACCCAATGGAAAAGGAACATTTTTAATGTACCTTCAGGGAAGACGGGTGAGCTATTTGTTGCTAAGCTTTCCTCTCTTTTCCAATCTTATGGTGCATCCAATGCTAGAGAATTAACTGCACTATCTGCAGCTATGACTATACCTTCCTTAATTCTGCAAAAGCCTCACCCAAAGTCAACCAGCAAAGAGCATGTGCAGATACTTGCCAGAAGATTAGATGAATGGAAGAAAGACAATGTATCCTCTCTCCTGCACGAAGGGAGATGCATCCAACAAAGACTTCACTCAAAGAAAGGGAAGAGAAACTCCCAAGATGATGACTTAGCGAAAGCCTTTGCTAGGTTCATGAGACAAGGTAAAGTTGGAGCAACCATTCGCCTTCTCTCAAAGCATGAAGCTGGTATTCTCAACCTCAATGAAAAGTATGATGCACAGGATGAGCGGACTGTATTGGAAGAGCTGACTGAAAACACCCAAACAAAGCACCAATTGGGGAAGAAGCCATAGCAACAGATTACCCTGGCAAGGAACTTCACCCCGTCATATTTGAATCTATAACGGGGGAAGCCATCTGTGCATGTGCTTTGAAAACCAATGGCAGTGCTGGACCATCAGGGATCGATGCTGCAGGATAGAGGAGGATATGTACTTCTTTTAAAAGTTCAGCACAACTCTGTTCCAGCATGGCTTTGGTTACGAAGAAACTTTGCACTGTGTATGTAGACCCTGACAATCTATCTTCCTTTACTGCATCACGGATCATTGCCCTGGACAAGCATCCTGGTGTGCGACCCATTGCCATTGGAGAAGTCTCACAAAGAATAGTTAGTAAAGTGATCCTTACTGTTGTTGCTGAAGAAGTTTGTGAAATGGCAGGGTGCGTGCAATTGTGTGTAGGCCAGGAAGCAGGAGGTGAAGCCGGTGTATAAGCTATGGCAAAAAGTTTTGAGGATGACAACACTGAAGCAGCTAAGTTGGTGGATGCCACAAAAGCGTTCAACCTGCTCAACAGACGAACAGCTGTTATCAATATCCATGTCACCTGTCCATCCATTGCCACGGTTCTTACCAATATGTACAGAGGAGATGGAAACCTGTACATCCAAGGGAAAGTTTTGAAGTCAAAAGAAGGAGTAATGCAGGGTGACCCACTTGTAATGTCTATGTATGTCTTGGGTATACTACCCCTCATTCACTAGCTGAAAGCCACTAAGCAGGTGTGGTTCGCGGATGATGCTGCGGCAGGAGACTCACTATTGAATCTACATGAGTGGTGGACTGCACTGCTGAGACAAGGCCCTTCATTCGGATACCACCCAAATCCTGCCAAAACCTGGCTTATTGTCAAGGAAGGCAATTTAGACCAGGCAACCAACATCTTTGGTAGCAGTGGAGTTAACATCACATCTAGTGGACAGAAGCACCTTGGAGCTGCACTTGGAAGCACAGAATTTGTCAAGAAATTTGTAAAGAAGAAGGTGTCTAAATGGTGTGAAGAGGTTATCTGTCTGTCTACCATTGCAAAAAGGGAACCACAAGCTGCATACGCTGCCTTCGTACATGGAGTAATCCATCTCTGGAACTACATCCTAAAGACAATACCAAACATCTCCGAACTCCTGACACCCTTGGAAGAAGCCATTCGATACCAGTTGATTCCTGCAATCACTGGCCGAAGCACAGTGTCTGATACGGAATGGGATGTCTTGGCATTACCCTGTTGCCTTGGAGGAATGGGTTTAATAAACCCTGTCAAGTTATCAATGCTCCAGTATGAATGACCTGATTACAGCCCCACTTGTGGAATTGATCACTACTAATGCTGACTTTTCCCAAGAGACACGGGATGAAATGACCCAGGCAAAGCTAGAAATGAAGAAGAAGCGTAGAAACCAACTTGATGATAATGCGGCAAGGATTCATTCTGAGCTAAATGCCCCACTGAAGAGGTCAGTTGACCTAGCTAAAGATAAAGGGGCATCTTCATGGTTGCCTGCTCTGCCTCTTGAGAACCAAGGATTTACCTTGTACAGGAGTGCATTTCGGGATGCATTGGCTCTCCAGTACAACTGGCTGCCAGATTGAATGCCTACCAAGTGTGCGTGCGGTGAGCCATTCACCGTTGAGCACGCTTTGTCATATCCCAAAGGAGCCTTTCCTATTCATCGCTACAATAGGCGTATCCACACGAGTGCACTTATCCGGATCGAATGCGCATTCGATCCGGATCGAATCGAATCGGTTGCATCCACATGGAATGCGCATTCGAACGATACGAATTTCGATTCGCATAAGTCGATCCACCTACGTAGGTAGATTCGAATCTGGTCAATTTGGTTCGGTTTAAGAGCGCGCGAAAAGTAACGAGATGGCTGACTCGTTTTGGTCGTTCGCGGAGACTACAGCACTGCTGAATCTGTGGGGGGACATCACCGTACAGCGACAATTGGTCGCGCACACTCCAAAACCAGTGCATTGCAAATTCTGCAAGTACAAGTATACCCTAATAATTATATGCATGCTTACTAGCTCAGGTGAGCTACGACAATAAATGGCATGCATTGAGGCAGTCTACGGCCTAGGCCTGTAGGACAGATGTTTGCGTGTAGTCTATTATGCATATTCCGTAGCTAGCTACGTACCTTCGTCGCTGCATCCGCCTCCTGAGAAAATTCAATATCGTAGAACATGCGCACGTTTGCTGAAGATGCGTCTACGCTGCCTCTCCCTCCAAAAATGCTGCCGCTGCATATCGAGGATAAACTTCCAAAGCAAGCACGCCAACAACAACTCCGAGTTCGCTAACGCCATTTTGACGCGTCACACAATGTAGAAACACGTGACAATACGCGGGCAATTTTGCTGTCCCATGCGCATTCGGTTTTGGGAGTGTGGACGCGATTTTCTACTCGATTCGCATTGGCAGAACCGACTTAACCGGAAAGAATTCCAATGCGCATTCGAAGCGAATTCCGTGTGGACACGCCTAATGAGATTCGGGATATCACTTGCAGCCTTCTGTCTGAAGTGTGCCATGATGTAACTGTGGAGCCCACACTACAGCCCCTTGAAGGACACACCCTCAGATATGCATCTGCAATCTCTGATGACGGTGCCCGAGCAGACATTCAGGCAAGAGGATTCTGGGGAACCTCTCACAACGTGGATTTTTTGACGTGAAGGTATTAAACCCACACTCACCATCCAACAAGAGGTTTTCCACTCCTGCCTGTTATGCCCACCATGAACAGATCAAGCGGTGCTTGTATGAGCAGAGAATCAATGAAGTTGAGCTGGCTTCCTTCACCCCACTCATTTTCAGCACTACTGGAGGCATGGGCAAGTCTGCTGCAGTGTTCTATGGACGTCTTGCTGACATGATTGCCACCAAGACCAAACAGCCATACTCCAGCACCATCACGTGGATCCGCTGCAGGGTGAATTTTTCGTTGATCCGATCATCCGTGTCTTGTCTGAGAGGATCGCGCCAAAATAGCTGCCCCAGATTGCCTGATTCTACTACACTGGCAGTCTGGGAAGCCAGAATCTGAATTGATCACAACCCTCAATTATGTGTGTGCATGATACTGACCTATGCCATTTATTATATGCTCCACATTGTTAACTGTACTGTGTTACAATTTATTGAAGTTTGTGACTATAAGCTGGCAATGTATATACTCTCAACTTTGTCCTCCTACACAGCTCCTTCCTCTTCCATACCAGTTCACTCAACACCCTGATAACCCTTGCTGCCTTCCCAATTCCTACCCCTGACCTCTTCCTCCTTCCATCCCTACTTATCATCAGATACTTGACTACCTTCACCAATTCCAACTTCTTGCCATGCACCGACTTCCACACAGCAATGCCCTCCCTCCTTCCCCACTTTCATTACGTCCGTCTTCTCCCAATTCATTATCACTTCCCACTATGTCAATGCTTTGTCCAATTTCTTCAAATTCATTTGGAGGAACTATTCACTGTTAGCCACTAACACCATGTCTTCAGCAAAAAGCATGACATCAACAATCCCACCGCAAATCTCAAGCCCTCTCTGACCCCTAGACTATACATTTTAAATTGTCAAATATCAAGCTTGGCCCATAGCTGTTCTCTGATGATGGTCTGCTTGAATCCCTTGTGCTGGTAGGCATGACTAATACAGGGAAAATGATATGTCCGGGAGTTTTGTTATGTTCAGATCACTTTATCATGCCTGCTTTATCTCCAGATGCTCATACAAATTCAAAGATCTAGCTGCTCAGTGATGAATGGGCTTAGTCCTGCAAGATTAATTGATTATTGTATTTATGCTGTATACCGGTGGGTATACCCGTTAAAAAAAGGTATCTATCTGAGAGCAACAAGTGCAGTTAATTTATTATTATTACTAGCTGAATGCCTGCCATTCGAGCGGGTTCCCAGCATATTGTTTGAAAGTTGAGCATTTAACCAATCAGAACCGTCAATTTAATTTGGGGCATTCCGTAGACTCACTCCGTAAAACTCTGTGCGCACAGAATTTATTTATGTTAATCCATTTCGTCTAAAGGAGTCCAGTGGTGAAGGCGCTAAACACCTTAGGTCACCCAAGTATTGCTGTGATGTACTCTTCCAAGTTTGGTGAAGATTGATGGAAAGTTGAAGGAGGAGTTTCTGGACAACAAAACACTATCTTTTCCCTATCTCTTAGATATGGCGGCGACCATAAAAGTGGCAAGAACTGAAACGGAACGACCGTAAACCAAATTTCGGCTTGGCAGGGTCGTAATCCTACCAAGTTTCGTAATGTTCTGTCCGGAATTGAAGAAGAATATCCAGACAATGAAAATGTGCGTTACGTTTATTATAATAAGATTTAACTAGCAATTGCACTGTATTCATTGCACAAGTGTCCTACCGAAATATTTTTTCTACAAAAATGTTACTAATGCAGGAATGGCATAAACAGGACAGAAAGAAGTAAATGCTGCTACACGATGAAGCATTAACAATTGTCCCTATATTCAAGGATGGTGCTACATTCTTGCATGTACATAGGGACCATTGTCAAAGCTTCACCGTGTACAGAACGTTTTGGGTTGGTTGTCCCGACTGGATATATGCAATCGGTTATCGGTTATCAATTTACAACCTGGTGGCATCATTATGGCGGCTACAAGTCTAGCTGAAGCAGTGGCGTTTGGAACGAGGAAGACTGGAACAAAGCGTATTCGGACGATTTAAGGCTAAGAATGGTGGGGACGTTTCTGTACCAAGAGGAAAATGCCTTCTCGATAAGTGAACAGACAGCATGGGGGCTAAACAGACTCGTACCAATCGCGTGCAACGATTTTCTGTAACCTGCGTTCCAGACCGCTGAGAAAACTTCGCCACGTACCCTGAATCTCCTGTACACCGTCCGCCAATAGAATTGGGTATACTAAAAGTCATGCAAAAATGACGTCACCAGGTTGATAATTGATAACTGATAACTGATTGCAACCATCCGGTCGGGATAACCAACCCAAAAAGTACTGTAGCAGCATTTACTTGTTTCTGTACTTTTATGCCACCCCTATATACTTACTATTTTTTATGCATACATTTTATTATTTCTAGTATCATATATAGTTAATATCTTTAGCTGCTCATCACAGTTCTGCTTATGGAAATTAATGGTTGAAAGAAACAGCAGAGGCAACTAATTATAATGCTCTGTGATCAGACAAATCCATACATAGCATACATATCACATGATTGGTCACTTGTACCGTCATATGACAAAATGCCATTCTTCAACACAGTCAGAGCATTCATTGATTATTGGTAATACAGTGTCAGATGCTGTCATGAGCTTCAGCGATACAGCACTTGATTGAAAAGAAAGCCTAGCATCCAGTCACTATTTCAATGTTTGGGAAAATAGCAGCAACACTACTGTTGAAAACACTAGTCATTTGACATGGCTGAGGTGTGACAAGCACAAACAGGACAAGTATCTCGTGGTTCTCCTGTGGTATTCATAATTATAACTACAAGTCGAAATCTGAGACAGACTAACAGAAATTGACAACGTAACAAGTAGGCTGGGCACTCCGTGCATTGTATACATAGCCACAGTGACAGGTGAGATATGTGTACAGTACAACAATTCACAAACTAAACTCCCACCAATTGAAACTTCCCAACCACACATGTGGGTTATATACTGTATATCCACTACATATATACAGTACATAAACAATGTGGCCTTGGGGGGCTGACTTTTCATCTTTATGTTTCTCGTGTATTCTCCTGCAGATGTAATCTGAGTAGAGTGATCTGTGCTGATCTGAAACATGAATGTTTGTACTACAAGTACAATCAAGAATTATATTGCCACAGTTTCTTTGATGGAGAATCGCCATCGACAAGTGTTCTCCAACATACAAACACTCTAAGTGGTGGTATTTAGGTGAAGAGCTGAGAGCAATCAGACAACAAATAGTAGAACACTTGAAAGGTCCAATATCCTACTTTTCTATGTGTCCCCACAGATGATAAGCCTATCCAATGGATAGTTACATCACAAAAACTAATGTCTTTCTTTGCAGCAGAACACTGCATAATTCATGATAAGAACCTTGTTTCAATGAAAACACTTGGAAAACTTCCTTGGCTTACCAAACCTGCTTCAAAACAAAAGACGTCCTTGTGACTAACTCCTGAAACGTCGCAACAAGTAAAATGAAGCCAGGACATTAACAATGTAACCACCTTTATGCTAACACGGAAGTCTTACTTGAAATATTGACACTTTGTAATTGATGCAGATTTGTCTGTCGAGTGCAGCATTTTGGTGATTCGATCAGGCGCACATTATGCAAAGTCACTTGCACGCCACGGTAACATAATAGAATGCAATAACAGCACGGTTCATCCTATGTAAACAAATTCCCATGACAAGGGACAAAACTCACATCAGCATACTGCACAAATTCCACTGTATGCGCATGCTTAGACTATGATGCAACAAATTGCTGTAATGATTGATCCAATGGAGGTGTTCTAAATCGCTTATACCACCTCTGATTCACTTATACTACTGCTGATTCAACCTATCTCCTCTGGTAGCTTCTGGTGCTTTAAGGCTAACTTTCGACAACGTAGCTGCGACAGGCTAGGAGCGAAATTAACTTTAGCAACGTTCCAAGGTACTTCATGGTAGCTGGGCCTCGCAGGATCGTTTCCGCGCATTTTACGCTGCTGTTTGACTACTCGGCTATCTTTTTGTCGTCACTTCTCGGTAGAACTGGCTAGCATGGTCCTTCCCCGTAATGATGCTGGTTGCCATCACAGTCTAAACACCTTATACTCAGCTCCTTCAGTGTCTACAGGATTTATAGATACCTCGTGTCTATGGCATGTTATTCATATCTCAAAACTAACCCTTCTCCCAGAGCCATATACAGGTACCGGGCCCTAGACAATCTTATTATAACAAACGTAATGCACATTTTCGATATTCAGGAAAAACTCCTTCAATTCTGGACGGAATGGCATGAATAGTGGTAGGATTATGAAGAGGTGTAGCGAGAGTAACCTCGTTGAGCTGAAATTTGGTTTAAAGTCGTTCCGTCCGAGTTCTTGCCACTTTTGCAGTTGCAGCCATATCTAAGAGGTAGGGACAAGATCGTGTTTTGCTGTTTGGAAACTCCTCCTTAAATTTTCTACCAATCTTCACCAAATTTGCACCATGGCAATACGGGGGGTTGACCTAAGATGGCTGGCGTCTTCGCTGCTGAACTCCTTTAGACAAAATGGATGAACATAAGTAAATTCTGTACGCACAGAGTTTTACGGAGCGAGTCTATGGAATGCTCCCAATCAAATGGACAGTTCTGATTGGTTCAACACTCAAATTACCAACCGTAGACCGGGGAGCCACCCGAAGGGCGGGTATTCAGCTATAGTATGTATAAAAGAGATGACTCACTTTTGGCATCCTGTCTTTCTTCATGCATTGTCAGAGACTTGACAGCTTCTCTCCAATCTAAACAGAGATCATGGAAGAATAGAGTGAACCAACGTGGTATACAAAACATTCAAAATTTCAAAAACATACTTATTAAGTGCCTGTTCACTTAACATACAATTGCATAGGATCACAAGTCACTAGTAACATTTAATTATTCATTCCAATACAGTTTCCCTGCTTAGATCAGAATGTATTTGAAAGTCATATGATCAAACTACAAACAAATCCGTTTCTTAAAACAATCCACTTTTCACAATTCAAGATTGAGGCTGTATTAGTGTGCATTAGAATGAGGTTTACAACTAATTACTTTCCCCTTGGCAATGGCAACGGAACAAACCATTATATCCTAGATTGAAAGGCATGTAAGTAGGGGGATCATTGAAAGCTAGCCTACTCTGGCTTGAATCTGACAGAAAGCATTGAATGATAACCAGTCAGAGTTACAATGACCCCTAAGAAGAACCCAGAAAGTCCACAAATACCATAAAGAGGAAAATATCCACAGTCCCATAGAATATAATCACAATTTACGCAAATAGGATACACAGACATATTCTCTCCAACCATTTTGCATGAGGCTTTTAATACATTTGGTGGCGAACTAAAACAAGATGATGGTATTATAGCCTCCTTTAGGCATATATAGGTAAAGTAAATAGTGTACTTCCAACAATAGTACCGCATTCCACTATCACAGCTACCAATGAAGCAGTGTGGATACATAGCTAATGGGATATGGGATGGGATATGGGAATCTTATCTAATCTGGGAAAACCTTTAGCCCAAGGGCTACTTTCCAAGGCACCCAGCAAACAGTACAAGAACAAAACACAATCAAAATCCACACAAAGACACAACATAATTGCCATCAGTTAATCACGCCTTGTTCCGACCACTTCCGGGATCAACTCAATGGCAGCCCAAAAACGACAGCATCTTCAGTGCACGGTGAGTCCTGGCTTCCCATCTACACGCACATACTCTACACTTTTGCAGGACTCTAGATACTTCCTAGTGGCATCAGGGCAGTCTTCGCTGTCTTCACTCAGGCTTGGCATCCTGATTGGTGTCAGGGCAACAACACCTTTCTTTGTTGTGTATCTCAGTGCTGGGCCACTCTCCTCCGTCAGTTGAAACTCATCATGATCACAGACACATTCACTCATCTGGATCACTGTGTCCAGCACTGCCAGCTCCTCACTGTCGTCCATTGGTTCATCAGGTACACTGGCACCAGCTCTGCTACCGGATGGTGTATCAGGTGAAAGAACTGGCACAGAAGGAACACGAACGGGAGTGGCGGGTCGATCTTTCCCCACAGCCTCAACCCCCACAGAAGCATTCACCCCGTTGTTCGTGGTCTGGTAGGGGAAAGTCTGGACAAGTCCTTTGCTGCGCTTCTCTTCTTTGGGTTCTTGATGTTCTTCGTGTTCACACCTTCGGATGGCCAGAAAAGGGTCACGGAAAAACCTGAAGCAGAACATCTTGCGCTCCACATTGCACTCTCTAACATGAGGTTCTTCATGCTTAGGATTGACACCAAAGGAAGGGGCAGCCCTAGCTGGGCTAAATTGCCATAGATACCATCGAACGCGAGAGCTGTAGAGCGCCATGTTTCTGCCATTTTTGCTGTTTTGGCGTCTGTAATAAATGGGCAAAGTGGAGACTAATTAAGATGGTCTATGTACCATGGTGACGTGAATGAAGAGACAACGTTCAGAACTACACATGGTAAGGAAGTGGAGATTACTGGTTGTTCGCTTGGCATGGGGAGTATTAACACAACGCCGCAATGAGGCATCCTCACACTTGCAAAAGAACAGAGGAGTGGAGTGAAATTCTGCCATATGTAAATGTTTCATTTTCAAAGTGTTCTGTGGTAGTCCAGCAGCATGTGTGTAGTCAGCTGCCATTTTCAAGGGGCTGTCTTATCTGTTCAGCAAAACGAAAAATATTATTGCAAAATTTACACTTTGGGTCAATTTTGGAATTGTGATAATATACTCCCATACTATATACTTTCCTGCTATACGAAATTTCTGTTAATGGTTTAGGTCCTGCGATGACCACTTTATACACCTCATATTGCTCATCTCCAGCAAAGTGTTGCATCAAGTTCCTGAGATCACTACTTGGTCTCTGACATGTACCATTTGTGACTGAAGGCTGATAGAAGCACCAGATAGATCTGCATTTGTGCATTAGTTATATAGAACACCTCCAGGTGGGATATGGCTGATTTATAAGCACGACTCATGAGGGCACGAAGCGCCCAATGGGGGAGTGCTTGTCAATCAGCCATATCCCGACTGGAGGTGTTACAGTTGATTTATATCTCGTTGCTAGGTTTATCTTTGGAAGGAGCGCAGTGCGCCGGTAGTTTTCTGCGCCTTGAGCGTCTTCTACTACAGATGTTTCCCCTTGGATTGTAGTAATCTGCAAGAGTGGTTCCTTCCGACCTGTGCTTGGAGCAATCCCAAGTGGTTTTGATGCACGGGAGATAGTTATCTTAGTCTGCGGCCGGTTATTGGATGACAGAGACAACTCACGAGAACCAGTTGTTGCAGTATAACCTAGGGAATGCGCCAAGTGCAGAAGCAATCTCAAATGCCCGAACACTACAGCATAGAAGCTTGGAAAACAGTTGAGATTAACTATACGACGAAGAAATTGTGCCATACAGCGGGAAATGATGCTCACATCACTGATGGTCGGCTTTAGCGTGAAGCATTTGTGCTCGAATACTGCTGCAACTACTGAATGGGATCAAACCCTCCAGCACCAATGCCATGTGTAGGTTGGGACACATTCAATGCACGATGCAAATGACTTGCATTGTGTCAATGTTTTAGATATCTGCATCCATTGACCTTTGGCAACTGAGACAATGAGCTTGCAAATTGATAATGAACTACCAACGTATATATCCAGATACAAGCATTGGTAGCTGATTGTTATCAACTACCAACACTTAAGAGGTGCTTTAGCACATTTATAGGTGCGCAATAAACATAGCAACCATGCACCTAGCAACGGGAAATAAGGATGCATTGCAGAACAATCTTACAGTAACGCAAGTATAGCACACTTGTAAGAAGAATTATAGAAAGCCTCACACAATGCTGCATTAGCTACGGCATTATAGGGTCGTTCTGAAGGAGGAATGACTAGTAGCTATTGGGTAAAAGCTGGACAATGGAAGAAAGAGTCAATTCTGAATTTGCCAAAAGTAAGGTATATGGCATGAATCAGAGCCTCAATCTATCCGCTATTTGGCAGTCTCGCTGTACCATTGTGCTTCTGGACCAAATACAGACTCGTAAACTTCATCCTATACACATTATTCAGTATCAGCCGTTCAATTACATTCAACAAGTATTGTTTGAGTAGGACCTGGTGGAAAACTGAAAGGTACCAGCGACATGAAAGGAGCTCCCCACAGCATAACAATAGCAATAAATAGCTCAAAGTAGTCCAATGTAATTCTCTATGCAGGGCTTCAACTTGCAAGGTGCAAATCACTACTTCCACATCAGTAATTAACACACCTTGATGAGGCTTGAACTGCGAAGGTAATCTAAACAGAGCTACTATTAAACAGAGTGGAAACAATAACTAGTTGCATGCATCAAGGTTCACCTTTAGGGTGACATCTACTGAGTGTCAGATGCAAGCCAGAAGCTGATTGGAATACTGGAGATAGAAGATTACCAATGTAAACTCGAATGTCTTTACGACAGACAACAGCGAGTTTCTTCATGCTCTGGTGTTGCTGTAGACAGTAACCATAAGCCACAGCACTGTAAGGGGTCCTTGGCTTTACTTTTGGGTGGTCGTTGAAAGCATTCTTCATTGCAGCACTAGTCACATCACTATTTTGTGACTCATAAAGTGACTGCAATAAGAAGTCCTGGTCTTTCACCTTTGAGGTGAGGTGGAGTGCATCAAAGTTCTCTAGTTTGGTTATCCCACAAAAGAATTTCCACACTTGAGCCATGTGGGGTTGTCCAAGGTACTTGTCCCAGATCTTCTGTTGAACTGAAATATCCTGCCTGGAAATGTGAACGGCACTGAGGAACTCTTGAATGGTCAGATGGAGAAAGTAGAAGCTGTCCACAGCTGCTACTGTACTCCTCAACTTGCCCACAGGGCGTGCTGTTAAGAGACCACACCCACTTTCACGATTTGAGTACCTTGATGAAAGACACTTGAGTTCTGATGATGTAAATATGACCTTCTGTTCAACAACACAGGTACAAGCAATGCTGCAGAGTTGATAAAAATCATGATCATCAGAAAGGTGTAAGATCGAGTCAGCTTGAGTATCTGAAGACCTTGAATTGAGCAATAACTTCTCACAGATAAAAGCATCATACACCTCAGTCAGAGTGCGGGGGAGGTTTTCCTGGGCTAAATAAACAACACAAATTATGGACAGCACCACTGGGTTAGAGTGCAGGCTCTTCATTTGGGGAAACTGCTCCAACCTGTCCAGAAATGAGTCCAGCAGGTCAGGTCGGTTACGCTCCTCAAAGTACTGCCGAGCAAAATTCCTTATTTCAGTCTTTCCAAATCCAAGCACCTCCACGTTCACAAAATGTCTAGCAGCCGTAGATTTACTGATATGCTGATATATCTCACTGGTGACTATTGACCTGGATGTTAGTACAATGTCACAGCTGGAAAGAGGAGACTGAAGGGAGTGTGTCAGAAGGTGATGGAAATACGGACACTGGCGTAGTGGGGCAGACAGCTCATCGTAGCCGTCTAGGATGAGTAAAACTCCCTTACCAAAGTCCCTTTCAATTGCTCTAGCCACAATCTCTGGTGTGCATCCTTCACACATCAGGCCACTGAAGTGCTCCAGCAAGTGTTTGGTTTGAAACTCATCGGTATTACCCTCGTAACCAATAAGGTTACGAAGCTCCAACAGAAGCACCAATTGATAGTCATGTTGCTTACACTTTTTAGATATATCTTGACACAACTTCCGTGCTAGTGTGCTCTTTCCAACACCAGGAGCACCACTTAGGACTAAGAGCTTGTATTGTCTAATCATGTCAGGAAGATCATCATACTTCACTTTGCCTTTGACAAGAGTTAACACCTTGTCCACACCTTCTGGATCGCACACTGCTTCAACAAATCTCTTCTGCTGGTTCTCAAAGTCCAACTTGAATGGAGCCATTGCAAGCTTAACAAACTTCATTGTCTGATCCTTGCAGAAATTGTCTTGTACAAGTTGCATGTCATCATTGTAGGCTTCTACATTCTTTGCAAACTGTAGTATCATCTACAGAAGATGCAAATGAAATTTAACATGAAAGGCATGCTGCACGCTAAGACTCAAGTACAATTACATTAAAACTGTGGTACTGTGTCTACAGTCCATCCAAAACGCACCTTGCAAAAAAATTGCGTACTGCTGCTTAGTGCCTAGAATTATACCACCACACTGATTATATCAATTAAAGTAAAGAAAGGACAGCACTGGTGTACACTGCAGTGTGTTCTGTACATGCAGCATGAGGACATGAGTCATTATCATTTAAAATTACATTAGGTGGTATTGCAAGCTGATAATCTATGTATATAATATAGCAAAATCTGGAATGGAAATTGGCCTCGCATGCTGGCCAGCAGTAGCGAATACAAAAAGTCAGAGGAGTAAGCTAGAGGAAAAGCAGAACAGGCGCATTTGACCCAAATAAATCACTTTCCAGTCATCTCCCCGTCTGTGAGCATTACGCGATGCTATTGCTTCATGTATATTGACTGATTCGTTCAATGAAATGGGCATCAGAGGCCATTTCTAGGACAGCACAATTTCAGATAGAGGTTGGAAGGTGGCAAGGAATGGACAGGGAGGAGAGAGTATGCAAGGAATGCCAGTGTCAAGAGGTGGAAGATGTCTGCCACTGGCTAATACAGTGCCCTGCCTGGGACCACCTCAGGCAGCCTTTGATAACAGAAGCCAATCGTTGGGACAGATTTTAAGAGCAGAGTCATAGTGAACAGACTGCCATTGTACTGTCTCTAGCATGCGCTGATCCTAGGATTCTAAAGTATCTTAGCTCTATGTGGTGTGCCTGTTTTGGCGTGTAAGCACATGCATGCCTTTTTGTCCATGCTCCCAACTCTGTTCTTCTTTTTCCTTCTGTTGAACTATCCCTGGTAGTTATACTTGTGTTCTAGTGCTGCATTAGACCTTTTGTGTCCTAGCACCATTTGGTGTGGTGCACTCTAATAATACCGATTGACTGATTGATTGATCAATTGATATCTTGTGGAGCAGCAAAAATCAAGCCATGGATGCAAACAAGCTAATTGTAACGTTATGTGGAGGAGAAGATTGTAGAGGTATGCAGTCAATCAGTCAGTCAGGTATGCAGGGATCGTCTAGCAAGCCTAGTTATGTATACAATGATTAATGAATTTCAATGGCTATATTGCACATTTTAATAAGTTAATTGCCAAACATGTGCTCTGCAAATTAACGATTCAGTTTTATTACTGTATTGTATGATGAGATACTTCCCTCTCTGACCATAATGTCCCAGCTATAGTGACAACAAAATAGAAGCCACAGGTAATTATAACTGCATAAATGGAAATGTTTCCATGACAACATCTGTGGGCACATTAACAAGTCATGATATAGTTCTAGTGATAATACTTGCCAGGTCCATTACAATAAATTCAGATGTTTCAGCTGGCTGCATTCATCAGTGAATATGACATGAGTGGGGATGCTAATAAATTCAATAGAACAGAGATTCATTACCATGTCCAGACGTTGGTTGGGGAATGGTATAAATAACAGCAATTAACTTGATACTTGTATACCCATTTCTGCAGCTGAAGAATTCAAAGGCCCACTCAAAGTCTACCACGTGATTAATGCTCAAACTCTTCCTCAACAAGTGTTAGCATTATTCATTAAAGCCTCACACAACTATCCATATTTATACACTCCTACATGTGTCATTATTCACTGAAGATAGCAGCGCTAGTGCTGCTGAAACATCTGAATTATTAGTGATCATACTGGCTAGTGTTTGAGCTGACTCTACTCAGCTAATCAGGCCTTTACCACATTCACACTGTATGTCTGCACATGAACTTCACACCACAGAAGGCTGAGATGAATTGGAACACAGAAGAATCACAGTAGCTTGATCCTTCTTTTGGATCAAGCACACAAGAAAACACTTGTTCATTCAATGCAATGTTTCATCCATCGCGGGCTTCATCAGGCATATAAAACAAGTTGACAAAAGTGTTTCTTGGTGTGGTTGATTGTCCAAAAGTATGATCAAGTTACTATCTATTTAAGGTGCAAGTTGGCAGATGGGTGGCAATCGGGGCAGTTGATTCCGCATTGATTCGGCATTGAATGGGAGCATCAATTGCTGCAGAGTTGTGGCAGTGGGACAAGTTGGCCGTGTCAGAGGGACGTGCGGACCTGGATGGGCAATCAGCCTCCCTTGCACGGTGTACAGTTTGCCTTTGTACTATGACTGTGAGGAGAGATGGCGCCATTCATGTACATGGACCAGTCAGGCACCGATGCGCTGGCTCAGGAGAAGCACTAAGCTCCATTGGCCTAGTCCATGCAGCTGCTGTCACTGCTGCTGCTGTTGTTTGTCATCCACCACCGCAGGAGCCTGCAACAGCACCGGCAGTCTTCACCGGAAGATTGCATATCCCAATTTTGAAGAAGCTTCCCGAGACTTCACGCAATCTAGCCAAGGAAGTTAGCCACAGAAGAACGAGTTACAGTGGCAAATGATGTAGCCACCTGGATGTGCCTACTGAATTTCTCCAACCATTGTCTTCGTGTACCTAGGAGAGGAGGGCACCGCTGGAACTTGGTTGGTTGGCTTTCAGAGAAGAGCAACCTACCTCCACCTACAAGCTACCAGGGATCTGCCCCCAGCTCTGTCACCCACCAAACACCAAGATGATTCTGATGCATTCCAGCTTGTTGCTACCAGGGTCTCAGCAAAGTTGAAAGAGGGGGATTTTAGGGATGCTGTTTGCCTAGCCTGTTCAGAGGACACTATTGCGGAAGGGAGCCACCATTACTACCCTGAGGTCCAAGCACCCAGCTGCTCATCCAGACACCTGCATGCCTCCCACCAGCACCTAAAGGGTAAGCATTGAAAGCAGCATTGGTGGTGAGTGAGAATGAAGTGGCTTAAGCCATCCATTCCTTTCCAAGGGGCTCTGCTGGGGGGCCAGATGGTCTCAGACCACAACATCTGCGAGAACCAAATGGGCTCATTTCTGTCACCACTGCAGCTAGGGTATGATGTGCTATTGGGAGCTGAAGCAGCAATCCATTCAGCCCGCTATACCAGAAGGAGTTGCCCATAGATCATGTTCTTGCCAAACTGGACTTTAACAATGCCTTTAACATGGTCAGGCGAGACAAGGTCCTTGAAGCAGCCTGTAAGTACATCCCAGAGCTTTACCCTTACCTGTTTTCCTGTTGTTCTGCCCCCTCCACCCTCTCCTTTCAGGAAGCTGTTTTGCTTTCTGCTGAGGGTGTGCAGCAGGGTGATCTACTTGGATCTCTGCTGTTCTGCCCAGTTATCTATCCACTAGTTCTATAGCTGCAGCCTGTGTTCAGAATTTTCTACCTGGATGACAGGCCACTTGGAGGCAGAGAGGAGATCTTCAGGACTTCCAGTTGGTGAAACGGGAGATGGGTCTACACCTCAATCACCACAAAACAGAGCTGATTGGAACTCATTGGAAGCAGCTACTGCAGGTGGCCCATGACTTATGTAAGGTTAGCCCCACGGATGTCATTCTTTTGGGATCACCTATATCAGCCAATCTGTATCCATTAATTTGATGCAGCTATCACCAGCCGGGTTGAAGCATTGAAGCTCACGGAACGCCGGCTAGACCATTTTTGAAAGCATGATACCGTATATTGCAAAATGTTCGCAACCAATAATTTTCGCGAATTTTGCAAATGAAGCAATTCGCGAAAATTTCTATCACAAATTTTATATGCATATGATACCTATGTTATAATAATAACTTGTGTATGCACATGATGTCATAATAAAATGGCTGATCAACAAACAGCGTGTAGCTCTTTCGTTTGCTTCATTTTAGAAGTGATTGCTCCTGCTATTTACACTAAAAAGGCTTTAATGATGAAATGAATTTCCCTTTGCGAAATTTTCATTCACGAACATTTCTGACACCTGTTGTGGCAGCGATTCGCGAAATTTTTAGGTCACAAAATTTTGCGATATACACAAGAGAATGGCAGTCTTTCGATGTGGGACGCTATGTGCCCCGACACCTTTGCCCCATCCCGCATTGACCTGGCTGCTGGGAGTACTGGGGCCGTGGCTGACCAGGTGTAACAGAAGAATAGGGCCAAGTATGCAGAGCTGGCCAGCACTCACCACATCATCCCAGTGGCTGTCGAAACATCTGGTGTTTTTGGCTCAGAGGCCCTGCCTTTTTTCCTTTTTTCTGGAGCTTGGCCATCAAATCCAGCAGCAGTCAGGTGAACCCCTCTCAGGCGCGTTAAGGACAGGCACACAAAATGGCGTGATGATTTATGCATACAATGTAATGCGCTTTCTTTCCCCTTGTACAACCTAGCTGAAGCTTTTGCTGTTTTCTTCGAGTGGAAGAATGTCCAGGACGTGAAGCGCGACCCACAGCTGAGGGCTAGGCGAAACAGTCGCTCTGGAAAGCGTACCCGAACTGAAGCCATTTTCAATACCAAAACAGAAAATACGGCGATCAAATCCTGGACAAATAGGAATAAATTTTGCACTCTCCTTGTTACTACATTGTGTTCTCTAATGTGACGTAGGTGCTTCACTGTAGGACTCACCAGCGCCGAGAACGGGTCAAAAGGATGCTGAACGAAAGCATTCTGCAGCGCGAAATATGCCTCTCCAAAAGCTACTATAGCCTCTACAAACAAGCACCTTGGCCAAAACTCGTGATTCGTAGTGCTGAATAGCGTAATGACTGCGAAAGGAGCAAAGACGTACCCCTTCTTCTCCGTATGTGAGTCGTTTCCGATTCACTTAGCCATTTGCTTGGTGTCCGCCATTTTGAACTAATTAGGTCCCTAGGCCCTATCCTTTATATACGCTTACAGGAAGTCGTGGTCATCATAATTTACACAAACAGTTTGTATAGCTATCCGCTGTATAAACAATGGGGCGGAACCCTTACAGGAAGGCCCCACAGCTGCATGGCCAGTCCTTAATGGGCCTGAGCTTGCCTACCAGTATCTACTCCAGCAGATTTCAGTGGCCGCACAGCATAAGAACGTGGCAGCCATGCTGGGGACATCTTAGCCTAATGATTTTGACTTAATTACTTTACAATGATATCTTTTTCATGTGGGTGTACATGAGTGCACCATCAATAGATTTTTATTTTAATTTTATCGACATTGCCAGTTTACTATAGCTTATAATATGCTGTCTTAAACAACTATATTATATTTGGCAGTATATTATATTTTATGATACTGTGTGTAGCACTTCCATTAATAAATAAATCATGCTACAATCATCACTACACAGACTGATTAAAACGTACATAAGAAGGAATCACAAAATAACTGTATAATAATATTTCAGCCACAGTTATAGTAAGAGAAAATATTGAAGGGCATTCTAATTTTAAATGTGCATATACATAGTGGCTGTTGATGCTGATCTTCCTATAAATGTGCATATACATAATTATATAGTGGCTGTTGATGCTGATCTTCCACAGATTAGACAGAAATACATGTTCAAGCGCACATGCACCTACACACACACATTTACACATATACACATTCGACAACTTTCAGCAACTTTTAACATCCAAGCTAACAAACCTTATCCTCTCCACTGAATGACAAGGGAGCCTCTCCCATTCCTCCTCTTTCCACAACTGCAGAATACAAGAGAAGAAACAGACAAGCTAGTAGTGTACTATTCTAGTCTGTGCTAATGTCTTGAGAGAGAGTTATGAATAATACTCCATATTTACAAGACCTTCACAAGTACACCTATCAGGCACCATGAATACAGAAATTAAGCTATTCCATTCTATAAATTTATCTTATGCATCGCCAGCTGATTAAATGAGAGCACTGCAGTGACACAGTGCAGAACCCTGTGCACTGTGTCACTGTAAAACAAGGGCATACATTCAAAATGCAAGCAGCCTCGCTGTACACACTAAAACCATGTGGAGTTTTGCTGACTTCGCACTTTTGCCCACGATGTGGACTATAGCTGACCTCACACACTGTGCGCACCTTCCTCGCTGCTTAATTCTCTGTTACACGCTGTCCCAGTACCACTTCACAGTTCTAATGATTATTCATTTTCTATTGCATAATTTCAGGCCATACAGCTGTCACCCTGCGCGTCAACTACTACTTGCTCAGGTACATTGTGCAATATAGTTCTCCATTTGGCTCCTGTTGCATTGCAGCCGAACGTACACGTCCAGTTACTATATAGCTCTGGAATGCGGCCGTTTTAGCGCAATCACCCAGATAGTTTTAGAGTGAGTGTTGCACTGAAGCTGTTAGCGTCGCTCTGAAGCCGCTTTGTAGGCTGTAGGGCAAGAACAAGGTGAGACAGACAAACACCGACGACTACCGTAACCCTGTGGTGCATGCACGCTGAGGGTTAAGTACACACTCTATAAACCAAAACTAGTTGAATCAGCTACTGAAATGTTTAGTGTAGTAGAGATGTTAAGATCAATGTTGAATGAACGTCGCCAAAACTCACGTGCATCACATAACCGCAACCCTTACGGTGACTCGTCAGCAATTCTGACATTAAATGAAGCCTGTGAGCGTTAGTGGTTTCCGATGAAGTTGTTCTCATTTGCAGCTAGCTATTCCAACATAAGGTTAGTATATATGGGTAGAGCAATGCCTTCGCATAGAATGACGTTTTCCACAACCAACTGCAGTGATCTTCCATGGCTGCAAGTTTCCTGATTGTGCTGTAGGTGAATGCTCTCTAAATACAAATTTGACAAGAAAAACATAACTTCATTCAAGTTCCATTTTTTGCAGATAATGTTTAGCTCTTCAACGACAATCTTAATCAAATATGTGCTTCACACACTAATGTCTATAGGTGACGTCAATACACATCATTATAGATTGAAAGGGTCATAACTGGATATTACGCCAAACCTACCAACTGCTTCTGTATCCACCACAAGTTAAACACTTGTGGTTTCAACAGAAACAGACAAGGGAGGCTACAGTCATCACGACTGAAGCATTGTTGAAAGGCTTTGGAAAGGAAAAGGAAAAAGGAATTGCTTTTTGCAGTTAGCCACTGCAGGGCAATAGATTGAAAGGGTAATCACTGGATATTATGCCAAACCTACCAACTACACCAGTTTTGGTGCCTCAGTATCCACCACAAGTGTTTAACTTGTAGTGGATACAGAAGCAGCCAGTCATCCAACCATCAACCATCAGTATGCCACACTGATGTGCCCCAATTAGGGCAAAACAACTGACTGTGGCTCTTCCATCTTTGTTGGATGACTGGGGGAGGCAATCATTGGTTGCCAACTGAAACACCAATACTGGTGTAGTTGGTAGGCTTGACGTAATATCCAGTGATTACCCTTTCAATCTATTGCCCTGCAGGGGCTAACTGCAAAAAGCAATTCTCCCTGTCATTAAAGGTCACATGACCTCATTAACATTACCACAAACGCTGATCTTAACGTCTCTATTTTTCACTAGTGACATTTAAATGAGAAAATTACCAGTGATATAGCCAGACAAGCTTATTTTTACAGTAGTCTGCTGCCCAAAGGAGCCCTTGAGTAAGTTCGAGATGTTCTTAATGTCTGTGTTGCTCACAGTTCACATTCTAGGTCTGCTATCAATGGGAAGCTGTCATACAAGCAAGCATAGCAGGAAACAAGGGGAGGGTGTGCGAAGCTAGTCACCTTTTCTGCAGTGACAAGACTTACAAAACTGCCAACTCACTCCTTTCATGGTCACTTGCAGCCATTGTGCTACATATTGCATAGTGACATAATTATGGAGTTGTGCAATTGAAAGCATGGCCAACCTCCTCTGAGTTGTACGTGCATTATACATACCCCATTGCCATGTTAACCGTGTGATGGTGAAACGTGTGAACAAGCCAGCAGGGTGATAACAGAATTTAAGAAGCATAAATCAGCTCAGGGGCGCTTATATAATGGTTTTCTCTAAAGCCTGCCTTTCAAAAAAGCATAGATGGCATATAATATCACTTATATCACGACGCTTTCGGTGTACATGGAATTCAGCACCGTGAAAGAATCAATACATACAGCATGACTTTGAATAAGTGAGCAATGACATCACATATATTCACATAAAATTATATACACATATACACACACACAATTACATGCACATGAACACACCACTTCTACCTGCACACACACACACGCACGCACGCACGCGCACACACACACACACAATGTTCATTTATACATACCATTTCCACTATTCTTGAACCATTCAGCCATCCTTTCCAGCTCATCTGCCCAGGTACTGTTGCTGCTCTCACGCAATATCTTGCAGAAGGTGAGGAAGTCATCATCTCCCTTTCCAAGAAGAATGTGAATGACTCTATCCATCCTTTCAATGTTACCAGATACTTCTCTTACTGCTTGTTCTTCATAATGACTCATAAACCCACCTGCTGCCTTCGCCAGTTTATCAATGAGTCCCATATGCAATAATACATTAAGTTTCAGTTTCTCTCTCAGGGATACTACTGCATCAGCATTCCATGTACTTATGGGCTGAGTGCTGCTCCCTGAGATATAACAGTGGGAAAGAGGAACAAATGTACTGGCAACTGGGTTTTCCATTATACACTTAAACAGAACTGCTACTGCATGATCTCACATATGCCTAATATATTGCTGCTTCTACGGTGCAGCTTCTACATTTATATTATAGCAAATCAATACAAGAGTGAACAGAAGTGTATGTGTATATGTAGCTACGAGCAAGCGAAACGCCTGAGGGTCTCGTGCTGTGTATGCATCGTATCACAAACTAAGAGGTCTATAACTATTACATAGTAAATCAATACAAGAATGAAGTGCATGTCTAGCTACGGATTAAGTTCAGCCTTCAGCCCTGCTCACTAAGCATCGCATCACCGGCTCGGCAGGGGCAGCTATCCACTGCCATTTGCCGGCTCCAGTTGTGTGCCACGTACATTGATTGCACAGTGCTGCAAGATACTGTTTGCAATGGCCATGACATTTGACTCAAGCATGCATGCAATAGCAATGATCAGACAGTATAGGCAGGCTAATTTGTAACCTTGTTTCCTCCCTCCTCTCATCTCTCCCTGATTTGCAGTTCACTGATGTCGAGCATGCTCAATTGTTGGGATCCCCATTAGGTGGTGCAGCCATGCACCTTTCTTTGCAGGAACAACTACATCAGTTGAAGCTAATTGCATGGGGAGCGACTGTGCCATCTGTCCATGCATGACGCCATTACCATTCTCCGCCATTCTTTCTCCATCCCAAAACTCCTGCACATCCTGCGGACATCCCCTGCCTTCTCATCTCCCTTCTTGGAAACTTGGGACAACTTATTAAGGTCTATTGTCTCCAGGATAACCAACATCTGCTTTGAACTTGATGATTTGTCTTGGTGCCAAGCGACCCTTCCTGTCAACCAGGGTGGCCTTGGGTTCCGGAGCTGCTCTAGTCTTGCACCGTCTGCCTTTTTGGCTTCTGCTGACGGAGCCTCCGAACTCATGTTAAAGCTCTTACCACCTCACCTTCTGTCTGTCTCATACATTTCCAAGGACCGTGCACTCACTGCTTGGAAGGGTGCTCTGCCAGCAGACACCCCCCTCCCCACCAACTTGAATCATCAGAAGTCTTGGGACCTGCCCATTATCCAGTTTCACCTTGACAACCTCCTGGCCCGGTGTGTTGACCAGACCTCCCGTTCCCGTATCCTCGGGGCAAGCTCCCGCGAGTCTGGAGCTTGGCTTAACGCACTCCCAATCTCCTTTTTGGGCCTCCGCATGTCAGATGATGTGCTTCGCACAGCCATTGGCCTGCGTGTCGGTGCTCCCATTTGTCTACCACACCCCTGCAGCTCCTGCAGTCATCCTGTAGATGAATTTGGTCATCATGGGCTGAGCTGTAGGTTCAGCAAAGGGAGAGTCCCCCGTCATCACATGCTAAACAGTATCATCCATCACTCCCTGGCCTCTGCTAACATACCCAGCAGATTGGAACCATCCAATCTGTTCCGGGAAGACGGCAAACGCCCAGACGGAGTGACAATGATACCCTGGTCCAACGGAAGATTCCTTGTGTGGGACGCCACATGTGTAGACACCTCTTGTGACTCTCACAAGCCAACTACAGCCAGAGAGGCTGGTGGAGCCGCTGCACTTGCCGAGTCTGGGAAGGCTAAGAAGCCCATTTGGATCACGCCTACCTGTTCCAGCCTGTAGCCTTTGAAACCTGTGGAACAGTAGGGCCTGAGTCCATGTCTTTTCTCCGAAACCTCGGCAAATGCCTCAGGTCTGTAACTGGAGAGCCCAGTTCATTTGCCTACCTGTACCAGCGCCTCTCCAGCGCCATCCAAGTGGGCTATGCGGCCTCCATGCTGGGATCGCTCCCTGCCAGCGACATTGACTAGATTGCATTTTGCCATTTGCGGGGCTTATTCCCCCGCTGCTAATGATGACTAGGCTGCATGTTTTTAATAGTTTCTGCTTTAGTTGTCTCTTATTTACTTATCCATATTATTAGTAATATTGTAGCATCATTTATTATCATTAATTATTAATTTTATTTTATTATTCATTCATGAAGTGAGGGCTTCTCAGCTGGCTCAGGCATCAGAAAGGGTTGGTTCTCTTATACCAGCTTCACAACAGGGTTGAAAACCTTGCCGACGTTTCGACCAGATGCTCTGGTCTTCTTCTTCAGATCTTCGCCCTGAAGAAGACCAGAGCATCTGGTCGAAACGTCGGCAAGGTTTTCAACCCTGTTGTGAAGCTGGTATTAGAGAACCAACCCTTTCTGATTATTCATTCAATTATCAATTTACATAATTACTGTTATTTCACTATGTACACTTATTCAATTTCAGTATTTCAATTATTCAGCTGTATAATAATAATAATAATTATAATTATTTGTAACTAAATATGATTGTTTCATTATGTTTTCTAGGTGCCACTAAAAGTAGCCATTGGCTAATGGTTCCCCATGTTATATAAGATTTACTGATCCTGATCCTGATCCTGCCCTGTGTGCATGGTATCTGAGGGGTACATGTAGTGACTCTCTGTACTTATGTTCTTTTCGATAATATATGACTAGCATCAGGAGCGCACTCCCTCCATTTTTCTTATTATGTGCTTCTGCCATAATCAAGTCACACATAATAGTGCATGTGTACAAATAGTTATGTAGTTCAATCAATAAATCGATCATCAAACCAGCAATAGCTCTTTCTCCTAGGCAGGAGGTAGCTAGAATACATACATACCTGGAACAGTTGCAATAATAATAATATGCCTACATATATAACTAGTTCATGAATATAGTTCTGTATACATTGTCAAATCGAGCCATCTTCCCATCTTGTCTCGTTCTCCCTCTTGGTCTCTTTCCTGACATTTCCTCCAAATATACTGTCTTTGCGATACTCTCCTCTTCATCAATCTTCCTCCTCCATTGCCCCTTCTTAGTAGAGTCTCTACAACACATTCCTGCCACAGTCTCTCTCTAATGTCATCACTTCTTAGCCTATCAATTCCTGACACTTCCTCAATGGTATCTCATCACTGTTTCCTGCAGCTTCTTCATGCATGTGCCTGGTCTGTAGTGTCCACGTTTCACTGCCATAAAGTAGTGTAGGCTTTAGGATAGCATATATATACACTCTCAACTGTGTGGTCTTGCTTAGTTCCTTCTGATCTACGACCTACTACTTCAGTGCCCAATGGTTCAGCATGTATACTTAATTCTACCATCCACTGCATCTTCGCATGACTCTTCTTTATTGAAAATTGTCCCGAGATACTTCATCACTTTCACTTCCTCAATCCTCCATTCCCTTCACCAAAACATTGCATGAGCCTCCTCCTTTTTCACAACTATTGCCTTACCTCATTTCATTTTCATATTCCTTTTCGCCATCACATCATCCAAGATCCTTAGAATACTCACTACATACTCCTCTTTCTTAGCCACCAGCATTAGGTCATCTGCAAATAGTAGAAGCTGCACGTTTCTTTCGTCCACTTTGACTCCTCTACTAAACCTCTCCATTGCCTCCCTCAAAATGTGGTCTATGCACATGTTGAAGAGACATGGTGATATCACACAACCCTACCTCACACCTTGCTCCACCTGGAACCAGTTTGATTTACCTCCTTACAATTTCTCACATGCCTCACACTTCACGTGTATTGATCATACTGCTGTCAATAAGCATTGTGATTCCATAATACTCTTCCAGCGAATTCCATGTCATCTCCCTGTTTATGGCATTGTAGGCTTGTTCTAGGTCCACACATACCATGAACATTTCTTTGTTTTTCGCAATAACCTGTTCATTTTACATCCTGACAGTAAACAGCTGGTCCGTACAATTTCTTTTCTTCTGGAACGCCGATTGATCCACCAATATCATCCCTTCAGTAATGTCTCTCATCCTCTGAACAATATCTTAGCATACACCTTACCAGATATACTTAGCAGACTGATCCCTCGGCAGTTCTTACATTGAAGTTTGCTACCCTTCTTATGTACTGGGATCACTAGCGGTTTTCTGGAAGACACCATCATCGGCATGCCATGCACTCGTCCATGCTTTGCTCATAATTCTATGCAACCATTCTACTACTACGTATTTCTCCCCCAGCCTTCAGCACTTCACCACTTATCCCACACACCCATGGTGTTTTCTATTCTTTACTCTAGCAATACTTCTATGTACCTCCTCTGTAGTAATGTCATCTACAGTTTCCTCCCCGTGGGCTTCTACTACGTATTTCTACTACTACGTATTTCTCCCCCAGGCTTCAGCATTTCACCGCTTATCCCACACACCCGTGGTGGGTGTATTCTCAGTCTTAACTCTTGGCTAGCAATACTTCTATGTACTTCCTCTGTAGTAATGTCATCTACAGTCTCCTCCAGCTGGGCTTCTCTTCCTTGTACTTCCCTAACCACATGCACCGTTTGCTGCAGCTGTCCATTGGCCTCACCTCTCTCTCCTCACAAATCACCAGCTCATTCTCATCACATACTTTCCCCCACTTCCTGCGTCCCCTTCATTGCTGCACTTATCTTCCCCCAAAACTACCATTGATTATTTACAAAGTCATGCTGGAGGAACTCACCAAACTTGATCCATTCCATATATTAATCTTCCTTACCACTTGTCTAGCTTTTTCTTAGCACCAAGGTACCCATCTCTTGCATCATCAGTTTTCATGTGGACCTAAATCTTGTATGCTATCTTCTTTTCCTGATAGCTGCTTCTACTTCCTTACTCCAACATCCAGTGGAGAATCATTCAATCCAATTCTTTTATCTCTTCAACATTTCTCATACACTTCTTCAACTACCACTAAGATACCTCCTTTGAATTCGTCCCACATTCTTTAAACCCTTTCCCCTTCACTGTGTTCAACCATGTTCCACTTAGCTCTCAACCTGTCCCAAAACTTCAAACTATCCTCCACTGTCTGCACTCTTTCACTCCGTAGTTGGCTCTTCCTACTGTCCTCTTCCCTGGAACTCAAACTACTTGCTGGCAATTGCCCCGGGTCGTGTATGTTCAATAGTTTAGATAGCTAGGGATGCAGCATTGCTGATGGCCTTGACGATACATCAAAATGCCATTGTGTTGGGTTCTCAGGAGTTTCTAGCCTCCAGAACAGCCAGTCACCCAGTGAAAACATGCCTACCAAACTGTCAAAATACTTTGCTGACTGCCTTTGATCTACGTAACACTCTGAATGAGGATGTACTTGTTAAATGTTACTTTGAGTCTGGAGGAGTATTTTGGCTAAAAGCCTGCCCTAAGTTATAATGCCATGATTTGCTTGCCTCCAGCATTATTGGCCAACTGGTCATTCAACTTTTTGTATTTGGGGTTGTAACTCGCAGGAGAACAGTTATGTAGGTAAGCTTTCTACTGCAATTTTATTACTTAACCTTTTCTAGAAACACTTGCCTTCTTTGGATACATGGTGAAATCTTACTATAATAAACATAACGCACATTTTCGTTGTCCGGGATAATCTCCTTCAATTCTGGACCGAACTTCACGAAACGTGGTAGGATTACGAAGAGGCCTACTGTGACTAACCTCGCCGAGCCAAAATTTGGTATAAGGTCTTTCCATCCGAGTTCTTGCCACTTTTACGGTTGCCGCCATATCTAAGGGATAGGAATAAGATTGTGTTTGGTTGTGCACGAACTCCTCCTTCAATTTTTCACCAATCTTCGCCAAACGTGGAAGAGTATATCACAGCAATACGGGGGGTGACCTAAGGTGGTTAGTGCCTTCGCCGCTGGACTCCTTTAAACGAAATGAATTAACATAAGTAAATTTCTGTACACACGGAGTTTTACGGAGCGAGTCCATGGAATGCTCCCAATTAAATGGACGGTTTCGATTGGTTAAACGCTCCAATTTTAAACGATATGCTGGGAACCCACCCGAAGGGCGGGCATTCAGCTAGTAGGAATAAAGATGCTTATGAGCCTAGCAGACAAAGAGCGACGAGTGAGGCCAGTTACAAAGTTCATCCATGATAATCTCTTTAAACAGTCTTTCATTATTATTAGCATCACTCTATTAACACATTTCGTTCGATTGAGAGACGGTGAAGTACAACATGAGAGCTGCCATTTGCAAGACAGAAATATACATCATTACACACATGAAGCCAAATGAATACCTAACTGAAAACAATAATTATAGGGGCAAACACAAACTGCAGTGCAAACTAGTGTGTGCAGCTAAGAATACTGCTTGCTGCTGATGCACACGGCCATGTCCAAGGCTGATCAATGCCAGCATAAAATTATGATGCACCAGAGCAGGTAAGCCCACCGGAAGTGGTCATTCTTGCTAGTATTGCTATATTATTATGAAGTCTGAAGCAATTGAAATGTTGCCAGGCCCTACAATATACCCAACGTCAATGCCTGCCACAATAAACCAATGTCACAGTGCCATACGTATACTGAGAAAACTAACAAGGTAATGACAAACCTGACGCTGCCCTCTCCTTCCCCTTTCCAGGGCCAGGATTGACCTCTACATCTCCAGCCAAGATCAACAGGAGGCTGAGAAATGTAACAGATACAGCCTGAGCCAACAAGGGTAGGACCTGTGAGGAGAGCATCGTAACAAGGAGTGATGGAAATGACTATCGACACAAACATGACACTGTGCTAGCTGCAGCTGGAGTGTCATTGTACTCACTGGTATCTCATAGGTCCACTGAATGGAGAATGACCTTGATGAACAACCACACTTCCTTCTGGCACCCTTCTTGGCTGTTTGCACTTGTTGAGCTAGCCCACCAGCTAACGCATTAAAAATGATCTGGTCCATTCCGCAGCTACGAAAGTAGAAATAGTAAAATCTGTTAGCACAGAGGTTACATAACAATTGCACAATACAGTAAATAAATAGCATTCAACAAAAATTGGTACATTATGAATAGAGATAGTATAGCAAAACTCTATTCAATGAAATTGAAGCTATGTAATAATGTATGGATCAGCAAGTACGTTCCAATATTCAGTTCACCAGGAGATATGGCAGCTAAAATAGTTACAGTGGAACTCAGCCTGTGGACACCCTGAAAAGTGGACACTGCCCCAATGTGGACACTGCTAATTGTCCCATCCTATTCAACAAATGTAAGCTTCTCCTGAAATGAGAACACTTTTCTTGTTCCAAAGGGTGTCCACATTAGAGGGGTCCTACTGCATATGATATATACTTAGCCATGGGCATATCAAGGCACTATTAAATCACACCAGACCATCTGATTCACAAGTAATTGCATGGTATGAGGCAATTAATTCATTAACAGCATATCACCCACACCAACCTCTAAATTACGGCAAGATCTAATTGGAACATGGAAGAATGTAATGAAATAAGAACAAGGTGTATGATGGAAGCATCATACGTGCATTTCATCACTAAATGGGCTTCCTAAGCACATTAGGTTTCCAAGAAGTACATTTATTCAGACACAGTGACACCTCTATACACATACATTGTGGATTCCTGAAACATCTCTATATCCTAACCAATCTTTTATGCCAACGGCTAACATGTTATTCAACACATCTGTGGTCTCCCAACCCAGTACAGGTAGTAGCAGGTACCTATAGGCTGGTCAGCCTTCAAATGAAAAATTGCTCCAGCCGCTCCATTTCTGTGACGGGGCCCTTGTGTATCACATAATGCATGGCAACAACGTACAATGACAGCAGCTAGCATGATGTGCATTACCATCAGAACTGACCTCTTCCTAACCGAAATGCAGGTAATGACTACACTCAAAGAATTCACAGCAAAGATGTACTTGGAAATGCAGTTCTTCCAGTGCCGGCAGCTTGACCCTACAATCGACAGTAATAAACATCACTAGTGTAATATGTGTCACATAATTATGCAATACATATTTAGGAAGACCAGTTGCTGGCATAACGTTCACTGTACCTGCTAATGAAGCTGCACTGTGACTTCTCTTGCTCTCAGCTGAACAAGAGTGAGCCGCTATCGATAGAAGTGATGAAAGGACTTGGTAGATGAACAGACCAACTGCCACAGCTTGCTGAAGGGACTTGGCGACTGGTGCAGCCATCTGTTTCAGAACCAATTTAAACGTCTTGCAACATTTCCTGCCTAGCAAGTGATGGGATAGACTGCCCACCTTGTCAGGAATCATGTACACCTACAAGAAACAGTACATTACAGTTAGTAATAGTCTGTTCATGACTGTTCCACAAACACTAACACAGTACAATATAATGGCCTACTTCGGTATGATACCAGCACCATTACTGTCATTCAATATTTCAGATCTAAGAAGGTACCCTGTACTGTGTTGGTATATAGTAGCAGGGGTTTAGGGGAGGTAGGCTACTTTAGGCAGCAATAACACTGCAGTAGAAATAGTGGTGACATTACGGTCACAATTTGTCAGTCACACTACATGTTATCTACCATCAAGGTGACAATGACAGTCAAAGTGATGGTGATGACCGGTAGAAACTAGAAGTGGATGAAATGTATGTTGCAAACAATGGTACCATGTGGGTGACAACACAGCACCGAGTACAGGGGTGATGATAAAGGAAACTGTCAGGTGTTACTGACTAGGTTTGTAACCACAGAAAACACCTTGGATTGCAATCCTGCACTCCTATGCAGATGCTCTTGGCAAGAAACAACACACTGGAGGACCAAAAGGATCCTTGAAGATGCTGAAAATGGTGCAAGCTAATTACAAGAAACATGATATCGGCCATTTTCAGTCATGTGACCAAATGCTCACATTGTGTAATGTCAGTATGAACATCCCCGCTACCGTCACCATCACTTCCACCATATGGTGACTAGCATCTTATGTTAGTTGGCGGTTGCAGTATATTGTGACCACAGTATGTACATACATTATTAGCAAAATTGTACAGCAACTTAATCGTATCATGTGTATTCAATATTGAGTCCTGAATGAAGGAGACACTCCAGGGCATATACACGCAAGCAACAGAAGTGAGAGTCTCGATCAATGATGATTGCAGGTGCTATCAGGATGGTCGGATTGTGTATACACACATGAGTAAATGTGCCTGTATTGGGATAATCAATTGATGCTATAATCTGTTGTATTAATTATTATAATTACTAATGACCAACCCAATGCATAAGCCATGGCTGAAACAGATAGGTGAGGGAGAGAAAAGCCATCACTTGGCCGGTATTAGACCCTGCCTTACACCCTACAGTGGAGTTTTAGCCAACTAGCCAACCTGACCTATTCACCCTTCTCACTCTATAAACCACCTAGCCAACATACAGCAGCCAAAGACCACACCATTAAGGCCAGCACAGAATGATGACAAGGTTCCACTAACATAGAGCAGACCTTGCACTATGCGAGTTGTTCAGTGGCTGCAGTGAGCAATTCACCTGCCAAGTTAGTGGAAACTAGCGGCTTTCTTTATGCCATGATTATTAGCAAATCAGCTTGTACGTACTAAGATCATTAGGAAACATGTCCCGCATTCTGTGATTGCAATTGCCTATGCTAAGTCAGTGTACTCTTGATCACACATTACAAGAATGGAGTCATGCATTGACTGCAACATACAACATATTGACATGACCACACAACAGCACATCGGCCACTCTTCCTCACCTTATCGCATATCCATATCATCACATGTAGGCACATGTTTGGCAGTGGTTCAAAGTTACCAGTTCTAATACAAACTCCATAAAAGGTCTGCACAACTGAGAGTGGTAGTTCAGAAAGAGTGGATTACATTAACTGCTCACATTTCATCCACCCACAAGGAAGTGAAGAAATCAATGTGCATTACTCCAGATGAGGTCATACCATATAATATGCCAATAGCAGCAACTGGATAACAAAGTGTATGAAGTCAGTGAGGTCTATCAACAGCAGGTTGGTAACATACACAGGACTACCCGATTCCTCCCTCCCCTAACTCTTGTACATTCAACACTCATTGCACCTACCTGATATTAGCATTCCACTATCTGCTATCGATGGTGTTGAAGATGTGCTGAGCTCTTCCACAGCCAACAGATATAGAAAATACAGACTGAGAACAACTGTCAGTGTTAGTAAAAGGAGTAGATACAGAATGAAGACAACAATAATCTGTGTTAGCAGAAGGACATTCATCTGTTCTCCGATACGTCCGAGTGTGGCATCATTGAAGTAGACCAGGATGTAGGGTGTATGAGGGAGGCGGCGGACAGGTGCAGTATACACTCTACACCGATCAGGTCTCATGGTCTACAGCAGGACAGAATGAGGAGCTGGATTGAGACCTTATAGCTCATACTAATGCACGTCACCAATATATCTGTCTAGCTACTTGCTATCTAACACACAGCATAGCTAACTACACGTGTAAAGAAGGCGGCATGAAACAAACAGGTAACATAGCGTATACACAGACAAAAGACATGACAAAATATGATTAACAGAGAAAGCAAGCGAGATTAGAGCCACCACACTTCAGTAAAGGGCGACGTTTGATGGGTGTAGATACGATTCTCAGGCAGGCGGTGAACGGTTGATAAAACTCACCCTACCAATCAGAGTACGTTGGAAATTCCAGGAAAGACAAATTGTATAACTTATTGCACCATCTAGGATATCAAAGTGACAACACAGATTGTGGGGAAGGATCCAAAGCCACCCAATAGGAATCGTGTTCACAGTAACCCAGAGAAGTGGAGGGATATTCCGAATGGCAGCTATGTGACATGATTGCATTGTTTTATGATTTGGCTGGAATCGCGCACCAGATCCCCTTTTCGCATGGGGTCTGGCGTGTGAGACTGAGCTGAAAGATTGAATGGATTTGCCAACATTACAGAATACTGCAGCTACATACACATTTGAAGCTGTTTTCAATTGAGGTAGCTAGCCAGCTCATTCAGCATCAAGTGATAGCCTAACTAGCTTGCTAGCTAGCTAAAATCAGGCAGAGCAAGTTGGCATACTTAAGTGCGGAGGTCACACTGAAGTCTTAACTACATGTCAATGCCATGTGGCGGTCAGTAGAGACTGATTGATCAACAGCTTAGGAAGAAGTATGGAGCAGTTTTTTGGCAGCAGATACGTACATTGCAAGGACACGTCGACTAACTTGTACTTTTAACCACTAAGACTCACTCAAAGAACACCACACCATCATCCCCTGTTAGCAGTTGCTTCTCCCCTTCATTGCTGGTGAGGGAGCACTCTACATTTGCTTTTGCCATTGCCTATTAGCTAATCAGAAGGCACACCAGGTAGCTAGCTAGCTATATGATTTGTCCACATGCACTGTTGCATCCTCAGAATTGTTTTACATCTTAAAGCAGCTCCTCCTTGGTTGCAAGGTCAGACATTTCTGGTCCAGAAGTGGTTCATTAAACAGGTTTCACTGTAGTCCTAATCTCCATATGATCTTGTTCCGTTGTACCAGTTTCTAATATATTGTGTGATGTGTCTTGTTGGCTCCCTCCACAGTTATGTGGTTGAAGTGACCAAGTTCACCTCTAGTTGGAGTGTCGGCACTGTGCTCTGCTTCATCCTCCATCACCACCATCCCATCATTCTCCACTACACCAGCCAAGTGTACGAGGCTATGTCACCAGACAACTTGCAGCAGACATTGGACACTGCACAGGTTGAGCTCAGTGTGGAGAATCTGCTGGACCCTGAAGGTGTACAGTGCACCATTGGTTTGGTTGTTGACCTGGTTGTCTTCTTCCACTGTGTCCCTAGCTCACTGTAGCAGCAGTGTTCTCACTTGACCCCATATTGTTTAGTATTTCTTGCCCTCCCTCAGTGTGCCCTGTGGTGTGTGTTCATTGAATCCTGTGATGTGTGTGCCCTTCCTTATAGCTTCATGCCAGTTTGTGTGGCAGTGGTTATTAGTGTACATGTACAATAGTATATCACTGAACACTCTCTACTGTGGATGTACCAATGTCTGGTCACCCCCTACACCTCTCTACTCTACCACTTTCTGCATCTTTCTGCCATTCCCTTCCTATTCCTTACCCTCTCGTATCCCTCCCTTCCCCTCCCTTCCTTCCCCCATTCCCACCTTCCCTCTGCCCCTCCCACCCCCTGCTAACCCCACTACCTTGTCTGTTATTGCCTCAGTTTTCTTATTAACTCTGTATGTGCATGTGTGTGTGCATGCGCACGCACTGTGTATGTGTGTGCAGCAAGTATATACTTCACTCAGGTACTCTGTGGCTCTTATAGTTCTACACTGTACCTACAGTACCTGTAATGGCACTGCCTAGATGTTGAGTAATGTCTTAAGGGTGGTTCACTTCCCCTGCCTCTTACAGTGATGAGGACATGTGGTCCTATCCTGAGAACGCCCCTCACTCATGAACAGTGGTGAAACCATCTTACATTGGCCAAGTCAAAAGTAAGCCGAATGACTCAATTGTGAGCACACAAACATGCAGACATTCACAGACACACACACCATGTATACATTGTACAAACAACCCACACACAGGTAGCATACACACACACACATGCATTCAGCACACAATATGCTGTATGCAGTTTATAAATTTCATGGGAGTCATTTTTGAAGAATTTTGCATTTACATTTGCAACTGCTGACACAGTGTTCAAGTATTAATTTTGCTAGTGAAGTACGTATTTGCCAACCTGCAGGTGCTAGTGGTGCTACTGTTTAGCCATTCTCAGGCACTGTCATGGTGTTCAGAGTTCCTGCACAGCTGCTATGCACTCAACTGAGCAGTGCCCACTTCCTTTTTAATACATTAGCATTCAGACATTTGCAGACAAATGTATTGTACAACTGCTGATCTGTGAAACTGCAATTATATAGACTCAATACCTCAAGACACAAATGACAGAAACACATAGATGGGAAACGCACACACGCACACACACACACCCAATGCAGACCAAGTGCATACACACATTTTATTCCCACACATTTCCTTTCACAAACACATGAACCGTTGTGCACATGTACACATGCAGTACATTGCTCCTAGTTGTGTGCTACAGTCAAAGTAACAAAATGGACCCTTGTCAGGGAGAGAGAGTGGGATGTGGACTACATGCTGATACAGTCTCTGTGTGGTAGGTCGTGGGGACAGTGCTTTTGGCACACTTCTTGTAACCCCCCTTATCCTCACTCCTGCTGCAAAGGCAGAAGAATTTGGAAACTAAGGGGGTCTCGTTACTGTTTATGTAGTCACACACACACATAATGGTAGTAATAAGTTAATGCCCCTCCCCCCCTCCCCCCTCCCAATTTTTAAGTCCACAGGTTGATTAGTGCTTCAGTAGCAAAGAGGTCATTAAGTGTTATATAATTATGTGCAGCAGGTTTAGCACAACCAGTCACATAGCTCTCCTCATAATGCTGTTTTACCTCAAGCCCCTCAACTGCTAGAATCACACAGTCTTCATCAGCTAATAGTGATTCCCACCTCTTCAATTAGTGACCACCACAGCCCATAGCAGTGATGCCCACAGACCAGATCAGAGAGTACACACGTGTAGTTGTAGGGCTTCATAGAACTGGACAGATGGACTGGACTATATGCTCTGTGTTGTATGCAGTGAGGACAGTGCTACAGGCACCCCTTCGTGCTAATTACTACTCCCTCACATTGCTGTGTCTCCCTTATGCAATATCTCCTTGTTTTGCACCACACCACACACACTATGGTCTCCTGTCACACTGTTTTAGCACTGCCAGACTGTATTCAATTAGGTGGCAGCCACTAGCCTAATTTGCTATACCTTCTAATTAAGGGCAGGCAGACTAGTCAAATGTTGATGTCTCAAGATTGTCATGGCAACATCCATTAACTATGCTTCTCTTACACACACACACAACACACACACGCACACACACGCACACGCACACACACACACACACACACACACACACACACACACACACACACACACACACACACACACACACACACACATGCACACAGTTCTTGCATAATGAGTCGTTGAGAGTGGCTTTTAATAGTGAAGACCATGTGGAAACCCCTCTCAATTCGTACAAGATCCTTGCCCCTGGTAGTGAGGAGGACACATGTGTACAACACCTCCTCCCCAAGCCTCCCCTCCCCCTCCCCCTCTCCCTTCCATCGCAGTCACACTGTACAGACTACACCTTACAAACCACTTCACTTACAGTGCTGCATGTACTATGGTCATGTGTGATGGTCAATGGTTGGGTCCGCAGTTACCAACAGTGAAGGGACACCACTGTACAAACTAAAATTAGTGAACAGGGTTCAGTACACACCTACCAAGCCAGGATGAATGAGGAGTTTTTCAATGGCCATAACTTTAGGATAGGTGCAGCCATGTCAGCCAACCAGGCAGGTGTCCCAGAGACCACACAGAGGATCCGAGGCAGGGGTAGAGCATGGCCTACCAGGACTACCACCACCCTTCAGCCCCAACATTGGCAATCATCACAAGAAGGATTGTGAGCAAACCCAAGGTATACAGTATTCGCTGCCAGATAGCTAACCTTTGCTGTAGTTAAGATGCTGGTGAGATTTTCATTTGCATGCCTGCACTTTTGCTCTGCAGGTTTTGTTATACTTTCTCTCTTCCTTTATCTTACCTCACTGGCCTACATCTACGTAAGTACTGTATTGGTATGCTGCTAGTGGTGCACAGTAGCTAAATACGTAACACTAAATTTTGATATTGGTATTACCCAGACAGAGTATACTGTATGGCACCAAATTTTTGAGGACACAATTTTCACAGATTTTGCAGATGAGCTTGCAACCGTGGAAATTGCACTCCACAAAACTTTGGCAGAATTTGCATCATTTGGATCAAGTATATTCATTTGGAGCAATCATTCAGGTACCATGTCTCTCCTCCACTATTTCAGCACAGTCAGCACAGATCATAAGCTGTCAGACCCCCAAGGAGGGGTCGCTAGATACGTGCCATCATCAGCAATCTCTGCAGCAAACACGGAGGTGAGGCACATGCAGATTGAACAGCAGTCTGCCACAAAGACGAAGAGGGAATTGTACACTAAGTTCACAGATGAACAAAAGGCTGAGATAGCAAAACAGGCAGCGTAGCACGAGACATGGCATTACCTCGAGAGCTGACTTTTGGCTCCGTTGCCCTTGACTGCCATAGAAGGACAAATGCCATACTATATATTATATATTGTACGGTAGGTCGGTCCATGTATAGCCTCAATATATGGTCTCAGCTAGCGCTCATATTTACCTTGTCACTTCGCACTTCTGTAAATATAAGCGCCTTGGTCATTAATTTTGGCTATGGACCTCCCTACCATACTATATTCATTTCATATTTTTACGCCAAAATATTAGGATAACAAATCTTTAATTCAGCTATGGTACTTTAAGTATCATAGAGGCATAGGGCCACCTCGGTGCGAAAGCCTAGGCTTGATGTCTCCATGAGCAACAGTGTGGCCTACTAACTGCCACCTTAGCTATCTCACTCACACACACACACACACACACACACACACACACACACACACACACAACCAACCTCCTTGCTATTCTCACTCTGTGATGGGGTTGACTCTGCATCAGGTTCTCCAGTTCCTAATGCAGAATGCAATGGTTGAAGGATGGTCACACTCAACTCAACACAATGGTACTATATATGTACTATAATGGTATTATAACAATGTCGTGTGACCCCTATACAAACTTGCAAACCATCATCAAATTTATGCATGCATGTGTGGACTATATTAAATGTTTCCCACGCATCCCTAGCATAGCAAGTAACATACACACACAAGTTGTACAAGCTGTACAACTTGGGATATTGTAACCTGTAGTGAGCTAAATGATTGCAGGACAGCCACCATAGAAGAGTGGCTAACATGTTGAACTGTTAGCACACATGAGCACATTGCCTGATAAGCATTCCTTACAATGCAATCACACAATTGCACTGGTTAGTAAAGCTGTTTCTGACATGGCTTCGGTATGGGCTGTAAGATGTTGATTTTGAAATGGTGTCCCACTGTGACTAAATTTTAAGTTAACTTTCTCAGCCATGTACTTTGCACTAGGTGCCCATGCAGATAGATGTGTTATTAGTGGGTAAGGTCTGAAGTACAAATGGGACCGTCAAATGGCCACCGAAATAGATGCAAGGCCACATTACAATTAGCACACACAAGTACCTTTTTCTCCTCTTGCCTTGAAGCGCTCTGCCTCCTTCTCCAGCTCATCTGCCCATACAGCATAATTGCATTCTCGCAGCATTGCACAGAAAGTCTGAAAGTCTTCATCTTCTTTACCACGTAGGGTCTCAATGACTCTGTTAATCTGTTCCCTGCTGTTGGGGAGTTGCATTATCATCTGAGCTTCATCGCGACTCATAAAGCCACCTGCTGGCATTTCCAGTTTATCACTGAGACCCGTGCTCAATTGTACATTCAATTTGAGCTTGTCTCTTAGAGAAACTAAGGCAGCATCATTCCAACGACTCATGGGATGGCTTCTGCCGTCTGAAGTGCAGGACAGTGGGGAAGGGAGATGTGTGCTTCAATTTTCACAACACTTACACAGAGGCAATGACTACTAAAATATGTAATGTGAACCTAATCTGACATGTATTCACATTTGCTATTGTCAGAAGGATTTCATGACAACATCACTATACATAATAGTGGGTTGTTATTACGTAGAATCCTCGATATTGGATTTTTCAATATCTACAGTCACATGACAATTGACTACCTCTGTATTGCTAAATACAGTACACGGTCCAACTGAATAGGCTACAGTAAAATTGAGCATCCAAGCCCATTGCTTGTTTGGATACTCATTTTGCCAAGTTTGAAGCCATTATGGTGCATACGTAAATGCCAACAAATCGATGTCCTGTGGGACTTAGATCAGAAAGCTTAGGACAGATCTCTTCAAAGACAACACACAGAGAACTGATAGGACATCTGCTTGATGTAAGGCATGTTCCGCCTAAACTTTAATCAGGATAGTTGGCACATATGCATTGTAGCTACTATGGTTTAGCACGTTGTCTGGTTACTCTGGTCACAACCCATACTAAGGAGGGTACATGGGGAATAGAGACAGCACTGAACATTCACTTTTACTGCTCACAACAGACAATGGCCTCAAGTTAATAGTATCCTGTTAATATGCTCAGTACGGTCTGGTCACCTGAGACTGATTCACTGTTACTTAAAGTGGCTGATATTCATGTCATCTGTAAGCCTACAGTACCACACACAATTGACATACTTCAATCAGTAGCTAGTGACCCATCTGCTGTTATTCTTAGGTCTATATAAGAAAGCATCGCTATAGCATATATAAAAGATGTTTGCACATGTTAATTCCTTCTCCCAGTCATCCTCAGCAGCTCCAAATCTCAATATCTTACCACAGTAACTAGCAGCTCATGGCACAGTCAGGCTAGCAGCACAACCAGTGATTGCTGGCATGACCAGTACTAGAGCACAAGAAGTGCTTCATGCATGACTCACATAAACTGTCCATTAAACAACAACTACCTACCTCTCTCCATGGGTCCAGGATTAGTTTCAATGTCACCACTTAGGAATAGGAGGATCATTATGACAACAAGAAGTGAAGTCCATTTGGTGCACTCTAACAGCTCCAGCAAAGGGCTTAACCAACTCCTGTCTGTGCTGTCTCTGCACTTGCTTCGTTCTGAAAGATCATTCAAGCCATCATACAAGACATCAGCTATGACAGCCCGGTTGTCCAAAGAGTCTTCTTTGCGTTTCTTTCTCCCTTTCCTCTTCATTAAGAACTCTTTCTGGCTTGATGAAGAAGATGCACCTTCCTGACTGGACTCTGCTCGCTTCACTCCTTTCCTGATGATGAGTGTCCGCTGGATGCGGGCAACCCACAGTCCTACAGCCACACGCCACTGCTCATTTGAAATAGGCATGTCATCTGCATACAAAGAAAAGTGAAATACTGGATACTAATAGATAGTTTAACCCATTCATTACATGACATAAACCTATATTCAAGCTGACGGGCAGAGTATTCAGCTCTTCAACCCCTTGTGCATTACCTTCAAAGGTATAATTCATGTTAAATCTATACCTGATAGTAGGAAGGCACTCAGGTAGACCAGTGGGCTGCTATGGGGGTCTACATGAGCTGTGGAGAGTGTGTGACCTAAAGTGAACACATACAGACACGAATACCTATGGAGTGGCCTCTAAGTCAGTTGGCTAATTTACAGCACTTGTGCTTCGCATATAATACAGCAAAATGGCATCCTTACTCCATGGAGACCAATCCAAAATATTATTGCTATACCGTCATCGTAGAAATTTTCGTAGGGAAATTTTTGTGTGTCAAATTTTTGTGGGGTATAATTTTTGTGGCCTGGGCTAGACACAAAATTTAAACCCCACAAAATGTAACTGTGTACATTGTTAAACACGGCAGAATACAGAGTACTACACTTTGCCAATTGAAGATCTTCTATATTCTTCCTCATTCTCCAACGTAAGCCTTCCTGACCGAACACACTGTAGTCTCGTTGACCCAATGATTCAGCTCCCTGGAAAAGAGGCAGCGCATTGCTACAACCATGCCGCGACGCAAGCAGAGTTCTTGCCTATTTGCGGTCCAAACCTAAGGCTAGCGGCGGCGCTGTAGTGCTGGTAAGGTCGGCGCTTCCCCTTCGCACTTTGTGCAGCGCAGACCTTCATGTTCACTTTTGCGATGGCCGGGATGGTAGTATAGTAGATGCTAATGAGCTGCATGAATCTGGAAGTCCTTAACTTCTTTCCGCTGTAGGCACCTCAGAAGAGCCATATCTTTCACAGTAGTAGTGCTCGTGGCGCTTTCTCTTCGCACCTGTCACGCAGATAAGTGTCCCCGCCAAAAACTGTTCCCGGACCGTTTTCGGCAAGAGGCGCTTGCCGTGACCAGTCCCTCACGGCAGGAAAGTGTCTCCCCTGTACGAAATAAAGAAGTCGAAGCTGCGCACACTGTAAAATAAAGGAAATTGGCAAAATGTACTTATGAGGAAATGTGTGCAAACATACTGAAGCCAGCACACCATCTGTAAAAGAAGTAACAGCGACCCACAACGGCATGATGCCATTTCCCTTCGATGTAGAGTACAAGTCCAACCAAGTAAAACCAAAGAAGATTGGGCTTTACTGCAGATGTCTTATGCCGAAGACATGGAGTGACATGGTTGCATGTGATGTATGCAAGCTTTGGTTCCATTGCAAGTGTGTTGGCCTGCAAACAATGCCAACTTCAGACGAACCGTGGTTGTGTAATGACTGTGAATGATCTTACTGAGTATTACCTATTGTTACTTGCATTTGCTTACATGTAAATTAGCTAGCTGTTAGCTATATATACATTGACTTAAAAGTAAGGTTAGCAATACTGTTATAAGCAATATTTAGCATATACATGTATTAGTCACTGTGAGGAGCTAGACATCGCTTCTCCTATAAACGGCCGACTAGATCGTCAGGGGGACACCTATAGCATGGAAAATAGCTAGCTGTTAGCCTTATATATACATTGACTTGAAAGTATAATTATAAAGTTAGCAATATTGTTATTAGCAATATTTAGCGTATATTATACATCCGTCAGTCACTGTGAGCTAGACATCGCTTCGCCTATAAACGGCCGACTAGATAGTCAGGGGACACCTATAGCCCCCACCTCTTCAGCTGCGTCTGGGCTGGAGTAGTGCGTCAAAATGTGTACCATCATAGACACTTTCGAGCAGAAATCGCTCCGCCTACGTAGTACCCAAATAAAATCGTGAGGGGGGATGCTTATCGGTCAAGGGGGACATGATTCGGCAACAACCATTCTGCCGATAACCGTCCGGGGGGACCGGTTTTATCGGCACGATACACCCTGTGCAGCGCGGACCTCCATGTTCGCTTTCGCGATTGCTGCGAAGGTAGTATAGCAGACACTAGTGAGCTACATGGATCTAGAAGTCCTTAACTTCATTCCGCTGTAGGCACCTCAGAAGAGCCATCCTTCACAGCTCCTACAAACACAAGTGCCGTGCGAGTTCAGATGCAGACCTTCGTATCGTTTTAATATATTAGACGTATTATATTAGTTACTACTGTATTCTTTCTACATAAATTTTCGGGCATAATTTCGTGGATGGAGGCCACCACGAAAATTTCAAAACAACAACGGTATATCATTTAAGTTACTAAATCAACATGATGGTGGTAAATGTGAATGCTGAGAAATGACAGATGTGTACATGCAGATGAATAACGGTGGTCATGTAATCAAGTAACTCTGATGTGTAATATACACTTAGGCGTGTGTTAGAACAATATATCAAAATCTTAACAATGAAAAGGAGCTAATGCAGTGGCACTGCAAAGCACTGCCCACAAGTGTACAAATACAATCACAGAGTAGCTGTTGTACAATGTTGAACAAAGGAGCTATAATTACTTGCACCATGTACAGTGGTGCTAGTCAACTGTAGCCTTGAAAGTGTTTAGTGAGTCTCTCTTGACACTAGCTAGCCAAACTAGCTCTCCTTTTCTTCAGACATTGATGAATCAAATTAAGGGTCTGGCATATACACAACAGTAATAACTGGCAATTGGCATGAAGAGGAGCAGTAAATAACTAGGGTAGTGACATCAACAAGGCCATTGGATTACGGTCTATGTAGTTGCATGAAACACCCAATGCCTAGCGACACATGTAGAAACCCCAAAACAGCCGGTTAATCGACTGGACACACACCTTGAGAGGAACTGCCATATACCAAGTCTGTTCAGAGCTAAGTTAATGCAAGTCGATCCCATCCGTCGACCTGCTGTCTACCACACAGCATACACGTGTAAAGAGGGCACGAAACACACTAGCGACATAGTGCATGAAGTTAGAAGGGACACGAAAAATAATGAGTAATTACAGAGAAAGTGTAAATGAGTGAGACTAGACCGCCGCACCTCAGTAAAGGGTGGTTCGCTTAACGTTAAACGAATGTACGATTTAAACTCACCTCACCGATCAGAGCAAATTGGAATTTCCATGAGAGATACGGAAGCTACGGAATGACACTTTCTTGGCGTTCTCCGTGGTAACACAAATCGGGGCCGAGAAGGGTTCAATACTGATCACACTGGCACGCCAGACGGGAAGTGGTGAAGCTCCCCAAATGATGCTTATGACGTTGTCGTAGTGTGGGTGTCCTCTTCTATGGTTTGCCTCTCCCCCCCCCCCCCCCCCCCCTCCGGGGGACATTAATTTTCAGTCTATACGTTAGACCAAGGTGCGGCATCATACTTCGGCCGGTGTAACAGGCTATCACCCCCCCCCCCCCCGGGAATGGAATCCTAGGACTAGAGGTCCCCCTCTAGAATTCCAGTTCCCCCCTGCGCAACCGTGCTTGCGGAACGCCTGCCCTAGTACAGGAGTTCCGCTTAAGAAGTCAGCTGGTCCTGGGAGCGTAACGGTACTGCAGTTATGCGCCTCAACGACGGTGTACGCGTGGGTCCGGGGCCAAGTGTAGGTGGCACAACACGAAGCAGTACGTTGTGGTAACCGTCAAGTATTTGCCGCCTTCTCTGGCCTTACGGCGAGTTAGTACGCAGTTGGAGAGCGAGCTCGAATGTAGAAGCGTATCGCGGTCGATCAGCTTTTCAAGAAAATTGTTAAAGTAGACTGCAGCAGCAAGTTACATTGTGAACAGCTATTGTGAATTGCCTACGTTGAATTGTGCATATTCCCTGTCACTATATTGACATGATGTTACCAAGACAGAAATTCCTGTCTGGTACGTACCACTGGGCAGAACACTTGTTCCAGGCTAAGTGGCCCTCATTGGCACAGGGATGACAAACATACCGGCATGCTACTGCATCAACACATGCACCTTCATAATTATATAAGTAAGATTAATTATATGAGAGCACCAAATTACATACACAATCACACATGCTTGCAGCTATTTTATGAGGCTGTCTGGGTATATACCTTCAGAATACCAAGCACACCTGCATAGAGTAGGATAAGCAGTAGCCAAAGCTGCCAATTCACCCCATTCACAGTGTGGTGTAGGAGGTATTACCATTGTTACAATGCTAATTCACCCCATTCACACAGTCTATATAATCACACTTGCACAAAGTAATGAACACCACATTGTGCATAATGTGGAAATGGCTCCACATACACAGCATGCATGGCCAATCATTGGAGGACATGTACAACACCAATTACATGCTGGATATAATGGCTTAATTGCATTTACAATGCAGTACATCTAGTGTGTGATCACTTCAATCACTAAAGAGGTTCACTTGCGTCAGGACTGCTTTGTCACCTGCATAACCAATCAGGGCAAAGAATTTGTGAATACCTTAAACAGAAGGCTGTTCATGCTGTCAGGTATTCAACACAGAATAAGCAAGTGTTCATCATCCACAGACAAATGGCCTTGATCAAAGAATGAACCAAACCGTGACAAAGCAACTGGTGAAGTACAAAATGAACAGGAGACTGACTGGGACGAACACCTGGAGGAATTTCTATTCTCTTATCAGACCTCTGTAAATGCTTCCATGTGGTGTACCTCATTCTACCTTATGCTCGGAAGAGAAGCTATGTTATATATATGCAACTAGCCTCTGCCATATGGGATCAAACCAGTGACAACACGGTACACAGGAAGGAAGATGAGAGACTATATGAGATGCTGCTTACTATCGGGAGAATTCACACCAGGCACACATCCCTTTTGGACATACACTGATCGATCTTGCCAGATCGTAGACGTTGTGTGCCATTGTCGCACTCAGCCTGAGTGTCTCATGTTATAATGCTCTGCCTGTCAACAGTTGTACCATGAGCAGTGTGAGGTTTCCTGAAGTCTTTCAGTAACAACGAAGCAAAGACATAGAAATGCAGAACATGCAAAAACAGCAAAGAGTAATTTCACATCATACACTAATCCTTACCACCCACCAGGCAGGACACGTGGTTGCTGTCCACTTATGGACATCAGAATGTTGGCCGCTTGTGTCATATTTGGGTAGTCTATCACAGCTGCTGTGTGGGCAGATGCATTTGGAGGGGGAAAGGTGCACAGAGAAGAGAGAGAAAACTGAATTGATGACGCAGGAAGGAAGGAAGATGAGAGACCATATGCATCTGAGATGCTGCTTACTATCGGAAGAACTCACACCAGGCATGCATCCCCTTTATATAGACACTGTTTGGCCTTGCCAGATTGTAGAAGTTGTGTGCCACTGTCACACTCAGCCTGAGTGTCTCATGTTACAATGCTCTGCCTGTCAAGAGTTGTACCATGAGCAGTGTGAGGATTCCTGAAGTCTTTCAGTAACAGCGAAGCAAAGACATAGAAATGCAGAACATGCAAAAACAGCAAAGAGTAATTTCACATCATACAGCTATCCCGTAGGCTGTAGTTTGAACAGTAATTAAATTTCCATTAATGCAACTGGTACTTTCCAGCAGTTAGCTAGCTAGCTATTAGCAACATTTTAACCAACTTACTAACTTTAAATTTAACAAACAAACATTTTAGCAAACTTACATACAGCATGTATTACCATCTATTACTTACCTGTATTGTCTTGTAGTGAGCAGAATCACAATCTCATGAATATCTGGGAAGCCTGTTTGCACGTGAAGCGCTCATACTAGAAGGGGGAATCAAAGCAAATTCCTGTAGGATATGAAACCATAGTCATCCTTGACAGCCTACTAGTACTACACAGGGCACTTGAATTCCGAAGTCTTCAATGGAATAACACAATGACTCCCCTAGCAGTGACCAATATGGGGGAACTGGTATCCTAGCGTGTTGAACCACGGTCCTAACCATCAAACCCAACAGGAGGAACTCGATTCCTAGGGCGGAACCCATCTCTTAGGAGGCACGTATCTTGTGCATAATTATATTCAATCAACTGAAGACTCACTCAAAGAACACCACACTATCATCACTTGTTAGCGGTTGCCATTCCCCTTCCTTGCTGTAGAAGGAGCACTGTCCCTTGATCTGCATTTCTCTCTGCCATTGCCTGCTAATTAGTAAGAACACAGCGAAAACTTGACATCATAGCCAAAACAAACTCCTGTACACTGCATGTGTGTTACATCCTCAGAATTGCTGGTCATTTCTTATTGGGGGGAGGGGGAGGGCACTCATATTTCCATAACTATGTCTTATGGAAATTACTGAAACGAGCCTGATTGAACGACCATGAGATTGCATGGTTGCATGAGAAACTATAATGTGGCATATTAGTAAATAATTAACGTGCACATGTATCAATAAAAATTAAAGAGATGGGTTTCAACCACTTTGTATAGTGCTGCTGACATAATAACTGTATTGACTCTACTACTGGGTTTACTACTATTATTATCTGATCTTTATCTTGGCAGAGCAAAATGAGGTCTTTCCTAATAAGGTCACAGCATACCAGTCCCCACTCCACATCCACATTGACCTTCAGGTACATGCATCAAATTGGGACTGGGACTGGATCCGGATGGGTTTGAGAACCCTCTGGTAATCCACTTGGAAACACATCAGATTCGACAGAACATGACTTGCATGCACAGGCATGCAGTAGGTTGAGACAACTATAGTATATTTGTTGCTATGAGCTACATGGACTACCAGTTGCATATGGCAACACACTACTTTGTTGCAGTAAAACAAGGAGCCACATCAGAGGTTGGTGGGGGCCATGTCCATTGTGGTGGGAGGAGCTAGCTGATGCAATGGAAGGGATGTATGTGGTGTGGTCCCATGGTGCATGTTGCTCTGAGATGCTAGCAGTACTGTACAAGAGGAAGATTAGGAAATATGAAAGGTGGAGCACATGCATGAACAGTGCTCAGTGTATGTGCGCACACAATATGGACTTTTCCATTGCAAATAGAGATATGCTATACACGTCATGAGTGCCTGTAAACAGAGTTTTCAGTTCTTATATTCTCTCAGTATTGATGTATATCAGTGGGCCAAATTTTAATGGCATAGTCTTATTCAGTTTCAACTTTACAATGATAAAATGTTTGCTGCATGTATTATATTAATGATCTCATTTGCATACAATTATTCTAAGTAGTCTATAAAAATGGTGGCAATTAAAGACAAGCTTAACGTCAATGACACCTTCCTTTTGGGCAATTGAAAGATCATGAGCAGCTGCGCATGTTTGGAAACCAGCTGAGCTAAAGGACATGGCAAAGATATTAACCTTGAGTGGGTTATAGACTGGCAATTGGCATGAATAGTATACTATGCAAAAGAACACAATTTGGCAAGCATACTTGCACACGTGCACAAGGCCTAGGGAGGATGCTAGGGTTACATGTGGTCTGAAGTCCATGTGCATTCAAATCAATAATGCATTATATACACAATGAAGCCAGACTGCGTGCATTAACATAGACTGCATGATGATTGCATGACAAGGGATCAGTGTAGCCAGTTGGAATTGTCTATATGCCAACTCAAGCAGATAACCAGCAGCCATGCAATATGTTCACCGCACACACCTACAAATGCCACACAGCACAGATGTGGTGTATGAGGTCCCTATAGCTACAGATATTGGCTTGCTATATAGTCTGACATAGCCCAGACCTGGCCACTTAATTATAATTCCAGCCATTTCACATTGTGCAAAGGGCCCTTTAATTGCGCAAAATATACATATAATGGCTGGAAATGGGTCTGGGCTACGTCAGATTATATATTGGCTTGCAGGAAAGTGGCACATGCAATGCAATGCTCACTCACATACACCTACACACTAGCCATTCTACACACTGCAAGATGTAGTGTACAATTACCACATTATAGCTGATACAAGGAAACATTACTGGTGTCATTTTGTCACAGAAATCACACACTTCCCTACAAGGCATGCAAACAACTGCTAAAATAGTAAAATATAATTACAATATGGAGTACTACAAACTTAGGTCCAGCTAAGTTCGGTGTACACTAAAAGCCAATTGCAAGTTCTTCTCCTTCACAGGTCAATCCTGTCATTAGTTCTACTGCACTGAGTGAACTGTACAGAGAACGTGAGAGGTCAGCAGGTGAATGAATGGTACAAACCCAAACAAAATGTGTACACACACACACACACACACACACACACACACACACACACACACACACACACACACACACACACACACACACACACACACACACACACACACACACACACACACACAGACACAGACACATTACACACGTGTGCGCACACACACACACACACACACACGCACACGCACACACACGCACACGCACACGCACACACATGCACACGCACACGCACATGCACACACACACACACAGACATATTACACACATGCGTGCGCACACACAACTCACACGCACACACACACACACGCACGCACACACACACACACACACGCACACACACACACACACGCACACACACACAGTGCTACCAGACACACATAATATACAATTGCACATGTACTAACGCCATGATTACATGTGCACGCACACAATTTTAATATCACTTCAAAATATGCAAGACCAAACTGTACTACAAACACAACAATGCTAAAATGGTACTACTACCACCACACAGCATCAATACTAACACCACCACACAGCATCAATACTAACACCACCACACAGCATCAATACTAACACCACCACACAGCATCAATACTAACACCACCACACCGCATCAATACTAACACCACCACATAGCATCAATACTAACACCACCACATAGCATCAATACTACTACCACCACACAGCATCAATACTAACACCACCACACAGCATCAATACTAACACCACCACACAGCATCAATACTAACACCACCACACAGCATCAATACTAACACCACCACACAGCATCAATACTAACACCACCACACCGCATCAATACTAACACCACCACACCGCATCAATACTAACACCACCACACAGCATCAATACTAACACCACCACACAGCATCAATACTAACACCACCACACAGCATCAATACTAACACCACCACACAGCATCAATACTAACACCACCACACAGCATCAATACTAACACCACCACACAGCATCAATACTAACACCACCACACAGCATCAATATTAACACCACCACATAGCATCAATACTAACACCACCACACAGCCCCCCACACACAAAGTATAGACATAGCTCAGACAAGGCTTATATAAGTAGAATTTACTTAAAGAGGTCACTCCACTGAATCTGCAATGCACAAGGTGGTTGGAGGTGGAAGACACAGACATATTTATACATAGCATACACAAAATGGTATAGTGTTCCAAATACATTAATTAGACTCTGTACATGTGCAGATTTATAGTGAAGTTGCACATGGTATTAGTACTGGTAGGAAACATGAGTAGTGCTCAGACCCACACAAGTTTGAATGAATGAGTTAAAAAGTGAATTAAAAGGCACCAAATTATTTATGGTACAGTATATCTTGACACTGTCAACGGCATTTTGTGCACAGCACCTACGTATGCAAATTAGAGGGAATGACTCTGGAGTGCACCTTGTGTGTGTGTGTGTTGCAAATGATACTTTACACACTGTACACTGTGACATGAGCTGTTGGGATGTTACCTAGGTACTACACTACTGCTGGTTGCATGTAATCTGTACACTGCACATGTACTATGTGTGTTCCTGAGCTTTGAGTGATAATGAGTACTACTTTGTGTAGTCAAGCCTTAGTACATCTGACAGTTTTGGGAATCACCACTACATCTGTGGCCAGCGGCTGGAAGGTTTCTGGGGGAATGTGTGCGTTAGTTAAATGAAAGGAAGTCCTTTGTTCCCGGTCTGCAGGCACATATCCATCCACAGACATGCATATGCTGAAATGCATGTAAGGGAGAACAACAGACTAGTAAAACTGAGAAAGGGCCACACCCACATACACAGGAATGAACCTTGAAAAACTGTTCTTCCCTGCAGGTGGCTAACTAGTTTTTCTTATGCATATAAACAGGTTAGGTGACACTGCTCATCAGTGATACAGTATGTGACAATATAACGTTAACGTTTCGTTCCGTTTCGTTCCGTTTAAACTGTAAAATTCGACCATTCTACAGTCCGTTGTACGCTATGTAGAACGGTCAGAGACAAGCACGTCTGTTGCATGCTCCATAGAATGGTCAAAGACAAGCACGCTTGTGCAGTTCTACAGATGTGTGCGCCTATATGAACAAAACGTTTCCACGGGCTACGGAACGATTAGCCCAATTGCGCATCGACATTTTCGTTTTTCGATCGTTTTTTTCTGGCTGAATGTATTCTTTCTGTTCTACGGTCCGTACAACAGTAAATGACGGTCCGTACTTTAAGCGTTCCGTAGAAACGAAACGTTAACGTTATATTGTCACATACTGTATATACCCAATAACTGTACATCACTGAAGTGTCCACTCCAATATTATTCCCTTCAGTAGCACATTAGGCTGGCGTTGGCAACAACATTCAGAGCAAAACTTTGCAGTGACACCCTAGGGCTAACTTTAACATACAGATCTAGAGCAATGCTTGTGATGTGTGTGTGTGTGTGTGTGTGTGTGTGTGTGTGTGTGTGTGTGTATGTGCGTGCGTGCGTGTGTGTGTGTTTGTGTGTGTGTGTGTGTGTGTGTTGTGTGTGTGTGTGTGTGTGTGTGTGTGTGTGTGTGTGTGTGTGTGTGTGCGTGCGTGCGTGTATGTGTGTGTGTGTGTGTATTTATGACTGCGTATTTAAGTGTGGGTGTAAATCTACAATACAGTGCATGTTTGTATAGGTGAGTGTTTGGGCGGGTATCTATGGGTATGTGTTTTCGAATGTGAAGGGTAATGTGAACTGTGAAGTATAATGTACATGAATCTGTTACCCAACATCGTTGTACTTGGCTGCATTGTGAGCATGGTGTATACACATGTACAGGACCACCATACTACAACAGTGTGTCACAAATATTTTTACTAGGCACAAGAGTAGCTGCTACCCACAGACAGATGACAGAGAGTGAATGAGCTCACTTTCAATGTTGGTGTGGATGCCCTCTGTCAGGACTGACACCTTCATGTCGCTTTACTGCAGTGCTTTCTGCAACATTTGGGTTGTCTTGTCTCTTCCCAAGTGTTCTGTAGTCACCAGAGACCATGCTGGAAGCATATGTCAAGCCTGAGGGTCCTGGTACATCAGCAGTTGAAGGGACAGTCACTGCAGAGATAGTAACATGAGATGGAATATGCATGGGGAGATTGACAGACAATGCTAACAAGACAATCTTGTCACTTGCTCATGTACAGGAACAGAAGCCATGCAGTGCAGTATTCAGATCTTTAGCCGTCATTTATACAATAAAGCATATATCAGAGGGCTACAGTCTCGTGGTGCACTCGTATGAAGAGTCATCCACAAAGCACACACTATACAGTGTTTTGGACATGTAGGCTGTCTCACACAGTACAACACAGCCAACTGAACAGGGCTCCCACCTACACACATAGCTTAACACCAGTTCACTGTAGTGGTAGGTAAGTACATACCATGATAAATAAAGTGCATTCTATGTGCTTATCAAACTAACACCACGATGGAAGACACCTCAACCGAATGTGTGTCTACTTTATACGTACATACATCTCAATCTCTATGCTACAGACAGACAGTCACCAAGACAGCACATGGTGTGCAATTCAGAATGGAAACTGCATTGATGTATAATGCATGATGCACAAATTCAAGCTTTCTCAGAGCAGTAATACAGTGGAACCTGTCTAAGATGGTGACTGAGTTAGGCAGTCACCTCTCTAAAGCGGCCAGCCTCCCTGGTCACAAATAGCACTAAAACATTGTTATCTACCTCTGTAGAGCAGGCACCTCTCTATACAGGTCAGTCAGAACTGGCCCACAGGTGGCTGTCTTAGCCAGGTTTCACTGTATGATAGTACTTTACCATGTCCCATACAACATATGCAACTTATATGACCCCTCTACACACACACACACACACACACAGACACACATGTACCCACACACTGCACATCACATATCACAAACTTACCTTGGTGTTGTCCCACACTGTGTGGGTGGTACCCTGTAGCAGACGGGTCAGTGTACATCTGTCTTGGAGCACAGGGCTGTGGTTGAGGGAGGGGAGCACATCTCAGTGGAGGGGGAACTGAGTGAGGAGAAACGAGAAATGAACATCAGTAAGCGATCCATGCAGTCAGGAAGAAATGGACAAATCATAACCCTGCTTTGACAACACATACCAAATACCAAATACTGCATGCAGTGCTCACCGGTCAGTGGTCCAGCAGGTCTCCTCCATAAAATTTGGTCTGGTCCATAAGGATGATGAGGTGGAGTGAGGGCTGCCTCAACAGCAATGGGCGGGGCAGGAGGGGGAGGGGCAATGGCACTCCTTGAGAGATCTGGGAAGCCATAAGAGGTGAGATTCCTGGCCCCTAGACAGCAAATGGAAAAGAAGAGGCAACCTGCAATGAATTATGTGAACTACACTGCTGAGAAACTAACTATTCACACCAATTCTCAGCCTTATGTCACAGTGTGTATATAAGGCATGTTCACTGGGGACCAGTGGAGTCTCTTAAAGGAGCTGGAGTACCCAGAATGCTGCCTTGTACTTTATGTCAGCTGACAATGATCGAACCATGTATTTGGTTTTAGAACAACCAGAAACACTCTCCCCATTTTGATGTGCTTTAGCAATAGTAGCGTACATACCTTTGAAGAGTACACTTGAAAACAGGTATTGTACGTAAGTACTGGTTAGTGCATGCCGAGTGATAGTATAGTAGAGTTGGCAGCGGATAGGCCACATGCTGTAGCATAACATGCTTCAGTGGAAACACACACCTAGCCTACAGTCAATGGAGAGAACACACACACACACATACACACACACACACACACACACACACATACACACACACACACACACACACACACACACACACACACACACACACACACACACACACACACACACACACACACACACACACACACCTCACACTGCACATTACATGCTCACCTTGTCGCTGGCCCACACTGTGTTGATGGTACCCTGTAGCAAACGGGTCAGTGACCATCTGTCTTGGAGCAAATGGCTGTGGGTGAGGGAGCGGAGACCATCTCGGAAGAGGGGGAACTGAGTGAGGAAGAAAGAGAGGAGGACATCAGTGAGCACTCCATGCAGTCAGGAAGACATGCACAAAATCAATAATCTACTCAGACAACACACAACAACTACTGAACTACACTCAGTTCATACAGTGTGTGTGGAAACAGACTTAGCACAAATTTCACTTCAAGGTTCCCACTGACAGCACACCTCACCTCGGTTTGACGGTGGCCAGCCTTGAGGACTGTGAATGTAATTACTACTACCATAAGGAGTATGAACAGGTCCAACTGTGAGGTACAATTGGAATGGGAAAAATGCTAAGATGTAGAATTGAAAAGATAGTTGGACATCATATTGAAACAACCAAGCAATCGCACACTTTTACACCTGCACCCATACACAACCACACCAACCACACCCACTACACTACACTAACCACTATAATACTACACATCCACCACTACAGTACCTTGGAGTTGTCCCACACCAGATGAGTTAGGGAATGTCTGTATTGAATCATGTGGTCGAGGGAAGGGAGTCTGTCTACAGCTCATTGGAGGGGGGACTGAGATGGGAAGACAGTGACATGCAATTCAGTGAACACACTAGTTGGAAAGAACTTGCAGTTGGCACTCACCATGCCAACTCACAATGCACAGCACACAACAAACACTACAGTGTCTGTACCAAGTGTAGAATGCAGTGCACTCTCACATTCCTACAGTATACACATGCCATGAATAACTCGAACACTACTGCTATGGACAGTGAATGCACACAAAGACACATATAAATTACTCTCTCAAACCACACACCAAACCACCTGCATGTTCACGCATACACACCTTGATACTGTGTGGTGGATACCCTATAACAGAAGGGTCAGTGAACATCGGTCTTTGAGCAAAGGCCTGGGGGTGAGGGAATGGACCCCTTCTTTGTGGAGGAGGACCTGAGTGAGTAGTGAAGGAGAGGACAGTCAGTAACCTAGCAGACTACACCCTACACACATGGACCACATGCACACACACTGTACAGTGTACCATATTGCATGCCTCCTGGGGGATGTCCCTTCACAGATGGGGAAAGCCCCCTGACTTGTGGGGTAGCAGCAGGTGGAGGGAAATTGCACTCCTGTACTGTGAGTGGGTGTGGTCCATTCGGGAGTGTCAGTTGTGGCAATTGCCATGGGTGTGCCTCTGCTGCACAGGGCAGACACACAGGATTCATGTACATACAGGAGCAGCTAACCCATAGAGTATGGTGCAAACCATATCAAATAACTAATGGCACACTAATAACAGGAACACAGTGTAGCAAGTGTCACACTCAAAGGGAGGTGTCTGTTGTAGTGTGAACATGTAGTGTGCATGAGGTCTGTCACTCTACAGGAATGGATGTGGATAGTATAATTACATTTTTTGCAGTTGAAATTTAGTTTCAAATCTCAACATTGTTCAGTACCTTGTGTGGGAGGGTCCACTGCTCCCCCATCACCTCCCACTGCAGCTCCAGTGGAGAAGGTTCCCACTTGGTTCCTCACTGACTGGCAGGGGGTCTGTCTCACAGAGGAGACCTGTAGTGATGTGAGGTGGGGAGGGAGGCAACACTGCATGCTCACTGAGGCTATAGGTGTATCCACCCTTCAGCACACAACATCAACACAAAAAGGTTGTCTGCAGATGTCACTGCAGCACCTTATTGGTACTGGTATTGGACATTGGTATATATCAATGAAATGGCAGCTCTGCGGTGGATCGCATGGATCGTGGTGATTCTTTTCGTTATTTTACCACAAATTAACTGTGCTGTGATGATCACCCAGACAGACAAAGTAAGTATGGAGAAACTGATATTCTGTTTGCGACAGAATTTAAGCCTAGTACATTCATAATGCTGAACGTGCCACCTCGATCTGTTCGGAGGACTGAATGGAAAACTCGTCTAAGAAGTAGCTCCAAGCCCTGAAAAGGTGACTTGATGATAATAATAATGATCTTGGCCATGTCAGGAGACGTTGAAGTGAATCCTGGCCCAGTGGCGTACCCGCGTACTGTGTGCAGCAATTCTGTTAGAAAGGACCAACGCGCCATTTTGTGCTCCAAGTGCTCCAAGTGGACATTTGCAAAATGCTGTGGAGTATCTCACTCCGAGTATCAGATCTTGAGTGACTGTGTAGATGATCAGTGGTTGTGTCCAGGCTACCTCATGGCAGAGCTTCCCTTACTGAGGAATGAGAGTGACCTGAACATCTCCTGTTTGGAACTAACTGACACCCTTCTAGACTCGGGCAAGTCACCCCTGGAGGAATCCACAGCTACACCCCTTTTGTGCTATCTAAACATTCAGAGCCTCCTGCCAAAGATAGACGAAGTAAAGATGCTGACGGAGAATGCCAAAAGACCTGTCATACTTGGGCTGAGTGAAACATGACTGAATTGTACTGCCCCAGACCATGAGATCAGCATCCCTACCTATCATATGCATAGAAAAGATTGTGACAGGAGAGAAGGTGGTGTACTTATCTGTGTTCCTGATAGATGCTGAAGCAGAAGAAGACTTGACCTCATAGAGGCTGGATTAGAGATGATCTGGCTTGAATTGCACATGAACAGAAGAACAGTTCTCCTGGGTAACAGTCACACCTCATGCCGATGTGAATGCCACAAACGATCTAGGCTGCAATCTTGACAGGGCTATATAGGCCGAAAAGAAGGAAATTGTACTGATGGGGGACCTGAACTGTAATATGCCGGCACCATCACACCAGCTAAATGAACTGTTGTCAGTCACTGAGAATTATAATCTTTTCCAGCTAATTACCGAACCCACTCAAGTAGCAGATCTCTCTAGTACACTTATTGACTTACTATTCACTACACATCCAGAGATGTTCACTACCACAGGTACACCTGCTATAACCAATAGCGATTACCAAATGATCTTTGGAGAATGGTCAGCACCTGAGAGTACAAGTGTGGTGAGATGCTACAAAAGATGCACCCCTGATGAGCTTATGACTGATTTGTGGGCAGTCCCCTGGTATGTGCTTGACATCTATGACCATATGGATGACGAGTGGAACTATTGGACATCCCTCTTTCTTGACATTGTGAATAAGCATGCTCCTTTGGTTAAGGTTAGGAGAAGAAAGGGTAGGAATGATGATTGGATTAATGCCCAAATCAGACAACTGATGAGATCTAGGAACTACTTTAGGAGGAAACACTGGAGCAGCAATGCAAAAGAGGACTGGGATTAGTTTAATCACCTAAAGAGAGAAGTAAATCGTTGAATGTGAAAAGCAAAGGCTGAGCATTATGCAGCAGTATGCAAAGGTATGTCATATCAGCCAGAGAAAGTCTGGAGACAGCTAAACTCTGCTCTTGGCAGAGGCAAACCAAAGCTCACTCCGTCCCTGACACATGAAGGAATGACACTAACTAGGCCACAAGAAATTGTGGACTGTTTCCTAGAACACTTCAGCAAACTCCCATTTCCACCTGCTGCAGACATGCAACAGTCACTAACCACAGTTCCCAGCACTTTCAGGTTATCTGAGGTTAATGAGGAAACAGTACTTAAGCAATAGTCTACCCTTAATGAGAGGAAAGCTACTGGTCCAGACATGATATCTGCAAACATCATTAAAATGGTGGCCTCAGCTATAGTCCATGGCCTTCCCAACCTATTTAATGCAAGTAAACAGTCACAGGCCTAGATGTACACAGCTTGTGAGTCAAAAACCATTAGTGTGACTCAGTTATGACTGAATTACGCTCATTTAAATAGTGAACCAGTCAGCGTCAGCTTTTCCACATCTGTATCAAAGAGCAAAAGCTGACCACCAGCTTTTTCACATCCGCGCCAAACAGAAGTCCACCATGTGGAGATGGGTGCATGGAGAGAATGGCATCACCTTTCGTTGTGCCTACAATGGCAAAACTGCTGGCTGAGCGTGCACTTGTTGCTACTCCCATAATTGGAGAATGTCGGCTGGAGACATGGCACAGTTGGTAGAATGCTTGCTCTGAAGGTTAGGGAAATATTGGATAGTTCACAAAAGAAGTCTGGTGGCTGTCCGCAGTGTTGTGCTCCATGGGACTACGTATTGAAGGAGTGCTACATCTCTTCCACTGAACTGAGCAAATAAGTATGTAACTAACAACACGTTCAAACATGGTGCCTCTGAATGTCATTGGACATGCAATCAACATTAAAACAGTTAGACCACATTGGCAGGCATTGTACTGTTCAAACTTTAGCACTCACAAATGACCAAAAAGGGCACAGTTGCATAAAGCACTTGCCTTCAGCTCATGCACTGCATAACCTTGGTCTGTATTGCATCATCCTCGAGCGCTAAGATTAAACAGTTTAAAGCTCTGCCAACAATGGTCTAATTCTTACTTAACTGATGTAGTGAGAGGAATTAACGAAGTGTTACACATAAAAGATAAACAGATACAGATATTAAACAGATAAAATTAAATTTTCCACAATAAAAATACCTAAAAAGAGTTTTAGAGAGTACCAATCTCTTTGTCCATCTTGTTAGCCTACTTGCCATGTGATGGATCATGTGAGGGCTGGCATTACATAACCAGTGACAACTGGTGCTAAAGTATGAACCATAAACAAAGGTACAGTAGCTGATGAATAATAACTGAGAACTGAGAGTTGCAGCTCAACTAGTTAGCATCTTATTAAAGTGTATGTATGTATGAGTGATGTCCTGAGTATGTCCCAGTCTGTCCAGTATAGGGACTCACAGGACAAGTTAGACAATGTACAGGTAAACAGTCACATTGCAGACACCATGCAGGACAGGACAAGGAGGGCAAAGGACAGGGCAGGCTCTACTGGACAACAGCGGCATTGTGTTGGAAATGGTACAATGTAGACTGCTCTCTGAAATGTCACTGACCTCAGTCCTATCCAGGTCCATCGCTGTGTCCTCATTAGTTGGCTGGGAACCTGTTGAGTGAGGAGCATCACCTGATGAGGTGTCACCTGTGTGTGAGTGAAACAGACAAGGACAGAGAAAGTGGACATCTCACTACATGAGGCTCACTCTACAGGAGGTGACCAAACACCACAGCATGTGAACAGACAGACACACAGGGCAAGAGGGGAAGGTGGTGTGCTTGAGTGACTGGGATGAATAAGGAGATCTCCTTGCACACAATGGGAATGTATTCCAAAGTCTAACCACACACAGTAATGTACTTACATACCTTACACACACGAGGGATAAATCTCTTATTTGGATCCATAAACTAGTACTCAAGTGTTAGGACAATACCACCATATCTAGTAGATATCTAGTAGCATATCTGAACTCCACTACACCTCGATTGACTGCACTACAGCATTCAGGCAGCAATGTAGGTCCTGATACATGTACATTGGGTGCTACACATGCCCACTCATGTAGTAATGACAGCACTGCAGTTCAAGGCAGTCACACAAGAAGCTCACTTCACCGCCTACAGGTGATACAGGGTTCCCACACAAGAGAGAGCTAGCCCCACCCAACCCAGCACAGCCAGCTGGGGAATGAGGTGCTGCTTCTCTGATACAACTGACTGAGGACTTGACAGACACAGCACAGACACTGCATGAGGAGACTGACTATGCACCACTCATCAACTGGACAGAGCTCAATGGAGGGACACCCAAATCTATCTCGTCCAACTTTGAACTTCCTCCTCTCATCTGCTGTGAGTTGTGCTAGTATACCATTCACTACCTGTTGGTTGTGGGTACAAGGCTCCAGTTGGAACTCTGTAATGTTCTTGTTCCTGACAACTCCTCTCACAGCTGCCACTCCAAACTTGTGTACAAGCGTTTGTGGTACTGATAGCTGCAGGAGTGAAGAGTAAACAGTACAGAACACAACAACTTATTAAGCTATACGTATATCAAATGTGTACACAAAGTGAAAAGTTCAGAATGTGTGTCAGATGTCACTGTCACTGCACAGACAAATGAGCCATGTTGTAGCAACAACTTAGTGGGACAGCCACAGAGTGACAGAATATCAAGTATATTACTTCCCACCACACATGGCACATTAGTAGTAACAACAACACAATGTCATACTGCAATGAAGTCACATTGCATGAATGGACTATGAAACAAGACTGGTCCATCTTCTGTCTGACAGCAATGAGTGTGCGCACATTATTGTGCATGGTCTACTCAGTGATGGCTTCCATTTGGAGTTACGTCAACTACTGCACATTAAATGCAACTAAAGTGAGAGCCACCTGTGAGACAATACCATGCAAGCAGATGAGCACACATGCCAAGTCCACACCATGTCTAGAGCTGAACATGTTGGAATGAAATGTAATGTGGTCAGACACAGCCAGAGGACTACACTGATACACAGCTCATCAAGTCCTGTCAGAGTCACATCACTATAGTGTACACAGAGTGCTTTAGGTCATCTCAAATAATACATTTGACCACCTCCATCAATGCAGTGTGGATTGAATGTAGAATGTGATGGTTAACTGGTGCATGATGTACACAGTCACTACCTGACAATAGTCTGTTGGAGACAGTATACCTGAACTATAAGAACTGCATGTGCATGTGTCTGTGTAGCCTCATTCCTAGTTCCACTTCCTCTACAATGGCTAACACAGGGGTGGAGACAAAGCTATAGTATTGTAAATACAAAGGACCAATCAGATTGTTCAGAAGTCATGTGACATCGTTCAGAATTTCATAGTAATAGTGTTTGTTCATCATAGAGCAAAACTGGTAAACACGCCATTGTTGTTGTTGTTACTGTCCATTCAGTGATGTAGTGACATTTCTACTCTGTTAATCCATCTGCCAAAACTGATGTTAAGAACCCACAAACAATACAGTCATCTGCCATTGCAAACATAGCCATGTTCAGCCACTGAGGTGTCAGCTGTCATGTACCTATCACATGGCATTCACCACACAATATCAAAAGTTAGGGACCAGACCCACTGTTGGGTGGTTTCAAAAATGGCAACTGGAAGTGCATGGGATGGGCTCAAGACTAGTATCTGTGTGCCTCATACAACCAGCTAACCAATAACTGGTGGCATAAGTAACAAGCCATACAACTACATGGGCAAGAGGGGAAGAGCAGTGCACAGACATAACACTGCCAGTGTTATGTCTTAAAGGTTTCCACAAAAACAAGTAGAGATGTAGGGATGGTGCCGGGCGCCTCTGAAGACCACGCAGCCCTACATGGAAAACTGGCTGGTGGAAAAACTGCAGAAACAAGGAGGGGAATCATCCCATGCCCAACCCATGGTGATTTGTAGGAGGGGTACCATCCCATGCTCAACAACCCAGGTGAGCATTCTGCGGCGTCAGATTTCAATGCCACTCTGCATGGATATGTCACCATCCCTACATCTGGCAACATCGGTGGTTGGTCGACATAGGCTTCGACTAGCTGATTGGCATGCCCTTACGTGAAACTGCTACTTAAGCTCTGTGCATGCAAGGCAAAAGTGCTTCTCCCTATTTCGTAATCGCTCATTGCAGATGTCCCAAAGTTGTATCATTGGTAGCAATATAAGTCTGAAGTAATGGTTACATATATGGTATTGAAAGATGTAGGCGTGGCCGAGCTGCAATTCATGATACACAGTGTGTAGGTGTATGTATAATGTTGTGGGAGGCTAAAAGAAATACATTGTACTCTAACAAAAGAGCATTCAGTTTGAATAATACATGAGGTGTAGCTGTTGGATGAAGCTGAAAGGGTTGGTCATCTCTTGTTGGCATTGAGTGTTATCAATAGTCTTATAGAGATGTTAGCTGATTGCCAAATGGCGTGATAGCTGCTTGAGGTGAATAGCCTCTTGTGATGGAGAAGCTTCCATTTGGAGGTACAGAGTCTCTTGTACTTGTGCGGGGATGCTAATATTTGGTGCTTCTTTGAAACTGGCTAAGTGTGTCTGATGATCCTACGAGCAGAAGTGCACTGGGTTTGGTTTGCAATGGGAGCTTAGCTTGTCCTTCGGCATTATTGTTGATGGTATAGCTGTTATTGAATTGGATGCTGCAGTAGGCCGACAAAGGATGGGTGCCTGGCACTGTTGGAGACCTGTAATGACATGGATGAATAGTAGGCTTGTGTAAAGAGGATAACATAGCTGGCGAAACAGTTATAATTGCAAGACTTACCTGGTGGTGGGGGGGTGTTGAAGAGTAGTAGGGTTGGAGTAATGGGCGCATCAAAATGTTGCCAGATGTAGGGATGGTGACATATCCATGCAGAGTGGCATTGAAATCTGACGCCGCAGAATGCTCACCTGGGTTGTTGAGCATGGGATGGTACCCCTCCTACAAATCACCATGGGTTGGGCATGGGATGATTCCCCTCCTTGTTTCTGCAGTTTTTCCACCAGCCAGTTTTCCATGTAGGGCTGCGTGGTCTTCAGAGGCGCCCGGCACCATCCCTACATCTCTACTTGTTTTTGTGGAAACCTTTTGTAATTCCCTTGTTTCTTTGCTTTTTATGGAGTGCAAGCTACACTGTAGCAAATTGAGTTTGAAGGTTTGGACATCTGGCAAATGCAAAACAAGCCAGTGTTGCAAGGCAGGCTTGCACTGAAAGTAAGGGTCCACAGGGGCAGCAGGTTTCAGCCACCCTCCTCCCCTCTCTAGTGCCTCTGATAACATAAAGAATAACTTAAATTGGTTTGGCTAAAAATATTAGATCGTAGGAAATGTACAAAGCCAGAAATACATAATCAGTCACTGATGTAATATACAAATTTGGAAATGTACTGACAAGGTGCTAGCATGCAGATTTACACCAAAGTCTCACATGCCTGAGTGAGCCAAGCATCCCAGCCTCAGGTTCAGGGCAGTTACATGCAGTCTGCTTCCTCCTGCTACTCTACAGGAAAGTGTCTAACTTACACTCTTTACTACAGATGACACAACTTCAAAGTGGCTTGCATGGTGCATTATGTACAGTGACTTGGCAGAGCAATCAAGTTGCAAAGTTGGCTCCAATTGGTTTGGGGCAAACAACAACCAGCAATCTGAACTGGTGTCAAATGAATAGATGTTAGTCTGCAGCAAGTGTGCCAAAGAAAGAATTTCAATTTCTGACCCCCATGCACCATCCATATGCATCGATGTGTCATGAAAGTAACTGTCAATGCTGATCTGAGTGACATGTTTACCAAGTAGTAAGTGACCAATGGCTTGCATGTGTTTGAGAATAGCAACCCGGACAGCCAAATGATGATTTTGAGACCCAGTAATGATCATTGCAAAAGATCGGAATAGGCAGTTACCATCACCCATGATATGCCGCACTGTCTGAAAGTTTGGCCGTGTCAAAGCAGTATTAGGGCCACCACGGGCAAAACGGTTTGGTTGCTGGTATTCAAGCCCTAACTTGTGACATGTTTGCCGCTGCCACTCAGCATCAACTGGATTGAACCGAAAGTCATTTTGTGTAAATGGTTGTACATGTCTTCTTTTCTGCCGTACAACAGTATGTGGCACACTTTGGGGCATTGGGGCTGAGATGCTATTGCTTGTTGATGGCAACAGACCAGTCTGACCATGTATTTGATTGCCCTTGCATTGCTTTGCGGGGTTAGGGCTTGTGCACACACCAGTGAGCATGCGCTTTCGCTTTGGATGCATGCTTTGTTGACTGGGTACAGCATAGGGTGGCAGATCAGGTTTATACAACTTGCGGAGACGATTGATCTCCTGCAGTGATTGTGTTGACACCATAATAGACTTTGGATCAAAGGCAGTTAGATGCAGTCCTTCAAGTGTTCTCACACGGGAGAGAGCAACATAAGCCATACCAGGGCTGAAGATCTCATCTGAGAGGTCGACCATTGCACAATTCAATGAAATTCCCTGACATTTGTGAATTGTGATGGCATACGCAAGAATGAGGGGGAACTGCTCCCTAGACACATAGAGTCGCTTCATCACGAGGAATCTACTCTTAACTTTCTTCACACTGACTGCATCTTTCATGTGATCAAATTTGACTTCGATGGTATGGGCCTTGATTTCAACGACCGTACCAATTGCTCCATTGACTAGCCCACTAGCAGTGTCAATGTTCCTCCTCAACATGACACGTGCTCCAACAGCAATGCGGAGAATAGCTTCCAAGCCAGCTGTTAAGTTGCAGTCCTTGTTTAATCTGTCTAGTGCACTGGCAGCCTTTTTCGTCCATTTGTACTTGCCAACAGTTTCATCAACTACATCTGTGCAGGGAAGTTCAGAAGGCTCAGTTGGCAATTTGCTCAGCATGTCATTGTTGAAATCAGCACATGCTCGTTTAGTTGGAAACAGACACACAGGAGACTGCGCAGCTTCTTGCAGCTCTTGGTACTTGGCAGACACTGTAGTACTGATGACTCTGCTTGTCAAAGTGTCTATTGTTTCTGCTGAGGGACAGCCTTGTCGAACTTGCTGTAACATTTGGCAGAACTGCATGTCTGTCTTCTGGCGCTCATTGATTGTGAGTTCATCATACACTATTGTTTCCTTCCATATATTCACTGATGTCATACATCCAAGGCGTGCTACAACAGCTTTGTTGGTGAGGCCAGCAAACACAGGAGCACCATTAACTGGTGGCAGCTGTAGAAGGTCACCAACAAAAAGGATATTTACTGAGCCGAACCAATTGTCTGTTCCAAAGACCTCTTCTAATCGCAAATGCAAATACGCTAGATTGAGGCTTGAAAGCATGGACACTTCATCAAAAATGAACAGTTTCACACACTGAAATGTTGTTCTCATGATCTTCTGAGAAGCTTTTGGCAGTGACCAGTATCCAGCTGTTTGGCCTTCATGCTCAATCGGTAGCTGAAACAAGCGATGAATGGTAACACCACCAACATTGAAAGCAGCCAACCCTGTGGGTGCTGCCACAGCACAAGTAAGTGAGTCATTTGCACTTGCTTTCCATATTTCAGCCACTTGCTCCTTGATGGCCTGAATAAGAAAGGATTTGCCTGTCCCTCCAACACCACTAAGGAACATGTGCAATGGCTGGAACTGTGTACATTCACACAAACCATTCTCGTGTCTGTGTTGATGCTCAAGGTGGTCTGACACTCTTTTGAAGATGCGCTGTTGGTCATTATTCAGCATTGCAATGCGCCTGTCCAGCTTGAGGTCATCAACACAGCTTGCCTGCATTTCCTGCACATCATTCATTGCTGCTTTGGCCTCTCCTACAACATTCGGTTCATCTATGCTTTCTGTCTGCACAGAGTCATCACTATTAGCTTGCCTAGCTTCATTGATTTCTTGTACCTTTGTCTGTGCTTGCAGCATCTGTTGCAATCTTTCATGGTGCTTGAGCATGCTAGAACCATTTTTGTAATGCCGTGCAAAGGATTGCTCAGCAGTTTCATTTGGTTTCAGCAAATCACTTTCATTTCTGAAAGGTACAAACAGCAAAAGCAAGGAGTAATAGTAATCCTCCTTTTGGCTCTCATTGCTGGGGTCAAACAGCTTGTGGTTCGGTATGCATGGCTTAGTAAGCTGACGATACCCACATTTGTCTTGTTTAGGATCACGTGTGTAGTCTTTGACAAAGTCATGCAAACACACGGCATCCAACTCAGAAGGTCTGTTGGGGTAAAATGTGTCTATCAGATTGTCTTCAAATATGTCTGTTGAATCAGGGCAGTTTGCCTTCAATTGCTGTAGTTGACTGTAATCTTTAAGTCTGCGCTTGCGTTTGTGTGGAAATGCTGCATCAACCCATTTGATTGTGTCAGATTTTCCACACAGCTGATCTCCTAGCAATATGTCACTTGCTTCATATAGTCCACATTCTCTTGAACGCAAGCTGCGGACACCAAAACTCCAGAGTTTACTATACACAGTCTGGTTGGAACCAATTTCCTGCCACAACTCTTGCATATTGCTTCGTTCAGCCTTTGTCACATAGCCAGTCACATAGTGAGCAAGAGCAAGTGAAGACTCAGAAACAAACTGTATGTCCATGTTTGCTTTCCACAGCATGAGGAGCAGGGGATTGTAGTCATTAACACGAGTCTCTTCACTAGTGCGTGCCAGGCAGTAAATCTTGGCCTTTGACTTTAGGCAGTCTTCAACATTGTTCAAAATAGCTGTGTCAGTAGCTTCACGGGGAAAGCCAAATTTGCATTTTGTTATGAATGTGCTGCCATACTTTTTGGTTCTCTTGCAGTACCTGCTGCACTTGTGCATCTGGTACCGTGTGACCAATCTGTGCAACTCTGGGTTTGATTTCTCTTCTGGAATGTGGCAGCAAATTCTTTCATTTAGCCATTTCAGAACCACCCCTTCTGGGCTTTCACCAATGACTGGTGCACCTTCTATCCAAATAACTGCATGGTAATGTGGTGCTCCACGAGCTTGGTACTCTTTCTTGAAGAAATAATGTGTAACATGACCCAGAACGTTTCCTTTCAAAATGACAGTCTTAAAGAAGGCATGAAACTTCAGAGAAAACTTTCTTGAAACTGAAATGGGATCTTCACAGCACAATTTGCCAATGGGATAGCTGTGTGGAACATTATTCACTTTTCGTAGATAACTGTCAATATCTGCTGATTCATATTCTGCACAACTGAATGTCAGGAACAGTGTGGGAGGGCCAAACTCGCGAACCATACAACGCAGTTCACTGGACCTCAGAAACCAGTATTGTTTACTCCCACGAATAGATTGAAAGATGGTTGAAATGTTTGCCTCAACTGTGTCATCTGAGTGTGCTACTTTGTCCAAGAAAGCATTCACAGGAATTGCTTGCTTAGCATTTTTCTTCATCAGATTGTATATTCCTGCAGACAGTTCTCGCAATTCTTTCTGCCAAAGGAGAAAGAATACATATGGTGCTTCCTTCCTAAAGCGTGAGTCCTTGTTCAATAAACGTGACTTTGCATACTCACTTGCAGTCAGCTTCACTTGGCGTGGGTGAAACTGACCAAATGTACCACTTGGAAACAGATGAGGGAAGCACAGCACATCTAGGAACTTCTGCCGATTGTCGAGTGCATCATCTTTCACAGAAAGCAATTTGTACTGTTCAATGTCTGACATCGTGGAGCATTTCTCATTCATTGTGCGAATCGTGTATGCCTGAAAGCCAGCAACATCTTCTTTGCTTGCTTTCACTAGCATAGGAGTGGTTGAATTGTCACCAGTTTCAATCACTTGCTTTGCAGCCTCATCAATGCAATTGTCATCACAGTCTTTGTACAGCCAGTTGATTTCTTTCAACTTCTGTACAGCTACCTTGATTGCATTGACATTCACCAAGGTCTGCCAGACCACTTTACCACTCTTCGGCTTGCCATTGACAATAATGTACAGCTCAGGTTTGGGCAGTTTCGACTGTCTGGTGCTCACATGGGAGGCAGAAGCATCAGATTTGTGCACTTCCTGTAGTGTTTCCAGTGTTTGCTTCAGAGGCAAGGGAAGAAAGAACATTGTTCCCTTACAAGCCTGAAGCGAATTGTATATTGGCACTTTAGCTGTCATAGTTCCCAATCGCACAACTGTCTGAAAAGCCTTAGCTTTTTGAATCAGTTGCTTACTTAGAGCATCCAAATGAGCAAGTTCACCTGGAACTGGCTCTGTCACTAATCCATTCAGTATACAGCGGGATGGCATGCTGTTGCTATTTAGGCATGGTCGGCAATATTGGCAAACAAACAGTGAGTCAATATTAATGTTTTTGTTTTGCTGCAATATGTGCTGCTTCAGTTGTTGCCACATCGGTGACACAAACTTCTCGGCTGAATTCTTCATGCTAGTGACTGCCTTGCGTTGGTGCAAGCGTTCACAGCTGCAGCAAGCATACTCAGGGTCATCATGCAGCTCTTCTTCAAACTCAGTGATGACAGTAGCATGTTCTACTTGCAGTTTTGCTTCCAAGCCAGGCATCCCTGGCTTGCTGAAGGTTGCAACTGCTTGGGAATCATCCTGGGCAACATCAGACTCAAAGAGCTCTGCAAAAGCACTTATACCTGCTGCAGCTGCAAGAAGGTTAACATCTGCTGCAGAAAGTGCAGAATCAATGTCCATAATATGCTGATGGTATCTCTTTGCACAATATAGCAGGACCAGAAACCTCCTCAGCTTTGGATAGTGGACAGCAGCAGCTGCAAGTGTTCTAAGCAGGCTACTGCAGGCTCCTGAAGCACAAGGAATAGGATGGCCTTTGAGCTCACGGCTGAGCTCTTGTTCTTCTGTGCTTAAGTCATCTCCAACGACCAAATTGCTATGGGCAAAATAGCGCCCGTGCTCACATCCTTCATCGAGACTATCAAGCTGTTTCCTCAGCTCTTGAATTGGCTCGCGAAACCAAGCCTTTGCATCAAGAATAGCCCCTATTTCATTGCTGCCAGGCAGTTTACATTGTTCAGTGCACCTCCACTTCTTGGGTCGCATGCTCTCTTTGTCGCGGTCACCAATTTCTGTAGCTATACAGCACCACCCATTTGCATCCACTGGTACAGGTCCAGTGGACATGCATGTGGTGTACGCAGTGTCATAAAAGTATAGTTCAGAAGAAGCAGTGTGATAACTTTCTCCGAGATTAATCACTGACAGGTCTAAGGTGTTCACTGCTTGAATGCACTTTAACAATAGTCCTGCTGTCACTCTTCGTTTCTTCCAAATGCGTTCAAGAAGTCGTTGCACTGCAATTCGGCAAACGGACTTATTCAACTTTGCTTTGGACATGCTTTGTGCAAAGTTTTCATGAGCCTGTTTACAGCTAAGCCGCAGTGAAAGCCGCAATTGAGGTAGAGCAAATAGCATTTGTTGCAGCTTCTGTGCAACTTGTGCTTTCAGGTATGCCTTTGGTTCTTTTAGCATATACTTTCCTCTGCGATAGTGGTTCACAGCATTTTTGCGCTGCATATAGTATGCGTGTACTGCAGCCATTTTTGGCTGTGGATTGACCTTGTACTGTTTTCTGAAAGCTGTACGTATTACTGCTGCATTAGCCACATAGTGTGCATGAGAAGCAACAAGCTGTGGCTTTGGATTAATTGTATATTGTGCCTGTGAAATAGCTCTTTTCAGTTGTGGATTAGCCGCATACCTTGCATTTGAAGCAGCTCGTTTTGGCTCTGGATGAGCAGCATAGTTTGCGTGCGAGGTGGTTCTCTTTCGCCGTAGTGTAACTGCATAGTCAGCTCTGGAAGCCTCCTTCTTGTGCTGAGGTTGTTCAGCATACTGCAGTTTCCTTGTTGTTAAAATCTCATCCTTATGCAACAGATACTGCTGTCTCTGAGATTGCCTTCTCTTCCTCTGCTTAGTGGGGCCAGGGTTATATTCAACATCTCCTCCAAGCATCAGCAGTAGACTTAGTGCTCTGGCCAAGGCAAATGTATGCTTACAACTGCGCCTTCTTCGTAGTAACAGCCGCAAAGTGCATAGAAACCATTGACGCCGCTGGCAAAGATATGCGCGGACATAACATCTGACTGTAAATGTCCTTGGAATGATGTCATGTTTTAGCCAGGATGTACAGTACAGCCAAGAAATATCTGTGCAATGACACCGTGCTGACCCAGTTGCAGAAGTTACACTAATGGTCATGTCTGCAAAAGGGTCACAGAGGCCAATTCCCCAATCATGTAATAAACTGCTATTGGGCCATTGGTACAGCAAGCTAGTATTGCCCCAGTCCCATTGGAACTGGAAGCCACTAGTTGTACGACTACTGCAATAGGCTAAGCTACACTGCACATTGGGCATAGTGCAGTTGTTGTCACAAGGCAACATGTGCCTTCCACCAAGCAATCTGTATAGTGCATTCCCCTTTCTACAGTGCAATGCACGCCTCCAGGCACATGGTAAGCAACTCCAATTGCAACCGCAGTGTTGACTAGCCCAGCTACAGGGTAAGCCACTGCAGTTCCAAATTGTCTCAATGCAGTCACAGGGCAAGCCACTCCAGTCACAGAGTGTGCTGCCCCAGCTAGAAGTCAAGCCACTCCAGCCAAAGAGTGCACGACTCCAGCCACAGAGTGTGTCACCCCAGCCACAGGGTGATGTGCCCCACCCACAGGGATAACCACTCCAGCCACAGAGTGTATCACCCCAGCCACAGGGCAAGCTACTCCAGCCACAGAGTGTGTCTTCCCAGCTACAGGGCAAGCCACTCCAGCCACAGAGTGTGTCACCCCAGCCACAGGGCAAGCCACTCCAGCCACAGAGTGTGTCACCCCAGCCGCAGGGCAAGCCACTCCAGCCACAGTGTGTCACCCCAGCCACAGGGTATAAGCCACTCCAGCCACAGAGTGTGTCACCCCAGCCACAGGGCAAGCTACTCCAGCCACAGAGTGTGTCACCCCAGCCACAGGGCGGACAGTGAACAGATAAAGTTACAACAAACAGCAGCATGACGTCGAAACGGCGCCAAGCGCAGCGCGGGTTGTCCATAACCGAAATACAGGGTCAGCAGGTGTCTACTGGGACAATGCAAAATGTCACGAAAAGGGCTAAGAGTAGTGAGGAACTGACCACGAGCAGTTCAAATGAGCAATAATCGAGAATTGGAATGGCAGGATAACGTGGCGGGCTTCTCAAACTGCACAGCGCGAAAGTACACTTACCTTCACACCTTCACTGCAAGTGTGGCGCAAAAGGGATTGCTTCAGTGCCAGCAAAGCAAAGAGATCCACTGTGTCGGCCAAGGCCGTGTCAAAGAATAGCACTAGGTAGGCGCACAAAGCAATAAACGATTACGCTGTTCCGGGCAAAACAAGAGTAAGCGTTCCAGGCGTAGAACGAGGTGGATTCTACAGAAATGTTCGGAGGCAAACAATAAGCTTTGTTAGACGGCTGTGACGTCAGTTTACACCGGTTGCAACCGGTGGCACTGTAGCGTCACTGCAAAATGGCCGCCTTGCCATAGCTGTGGGTCCCGACGCAGGAAATGGTCACGTGGCGAGCTAATCAGCCGCTTTCTCTAACCTACACAAGGCATGTACCTGGTAAAGGCGCTGTTGAATTTTGAATACGTTATGCATGTACTCTCTACCAACTCCGGGAGTTACAGCTGACGGAGGCGAAAGAAAAAGGAAAGAGTAAGAGAAACCACGGTCAAATCCTAGTATTGTCACTTCCCCTTGGTTCTTCTGTTGTTTGGCTCCCGACTGCGCATGCACTGCTGTAGCCCCATGACCAAACTGCAACACATGCAAGCATTATTCCCACTCTTGTTCCGAAATTGCATAAAAGAATGGCAATAATAATATTGGGATGACAGCACGCTAGCGCGTTACACATGAAATAAACAATAGAAAATCTGCAAGCTAATAAAAGTGCAGTCCTTGTCAATACGAGCGCAGCCCTCTGCAGGCACCGCGCCATAGCCTACCACTTCAAGAACACGCTACTCCCCGTGGCCTTCAAAATGCGCCCCCCTCGCCGCTGAGAGTGGCCGCGAGCTGGAGGCTGCAGAGAGAGGGAATAATCTTCCCATTACGTAAGGCGCGCTTCTGTTAGCGCACAGTGCCAACTCACAGTGTTGTGGGCATGGTCAGGCACCGCGGTTAAGCAGCGCTTGCAGGTAGTGCGATGGCGGAAATTATAATAGCGGCAGCTGCAAGCCAGAAGGGAGAACACAGGTAACAACATAGTGTCCCAGCGCGTTGGGCCCGACCAGGTTACAGAGGAACATGTGTCACTCACCTTTCCTGGGGGCAAGTCCACCCACGCCTGGAGTGTTGGTATGGGTGTTGTCCAGCCTGGGGCAGAGGGGACTGCAAAGCTTGCACTGCCTGGGGAGGCTGCTGTGCCTGAGGCTGGGGGAGCTGCTGTGTCTGAGCTAGAGGACGCTGGGGTGGGGACTGCGGCTCAACGGCGAGTATAGGCGGCAGCTCCACCGAAGGCGCGGGCGGCTGTGATGGTGGCAACTCAGCGGGAGGCTCGGGGGCCTGTTCCGGCTGCTGCGCAGCCGGAGGTACCGGGAAGAGTACAGCCGGCTGCTCAGCTCTGGGCACAGGGAGGCCTTCCATCGGATCTGCAATGTCTAACAGGTACTCGTGCTGCATGGAATAAAATGCCAGGTGCATGACCACTCTAGGTAGCCATGCACTCTACGTACGCCGACTGGTCCTTACCGGGTGTCTTTCTGCCATAGTGTGCCAGCTCCTCTTTAGTTGGTTGCGCACCTCAGACACCGGTTGCTATGCGTCTATCTTCAGCCGTATGTGCAAATTGGCCGGTATGTCATCACAGAGCAAACCAGCCCATGGAGCTGGCCATGGCACGTCGAAAGCATTCCTCCGTGGGTATGGAGCACTGTGCGGCCAAAGGCGCAACCATGCAGCAGAGGCAATCCCGGCACTCGACATTCTCGGTTGGTAAGAAAGTGCCCTCTCGTCGAACAGCGCAGTGCAAGGGGCAAGAGTTTGGCCGCGTTGGCAGCTAATAAGGAATGCCTAGCACCGACGCCTTGAGCATGCATTAACACGGTTTACGCGCTAATCTGTGAGCCCATAGGGCAACTGCTGCCGGTGTGTATAGTTCATTGCCAGTAGAGTGGGCTGACGAACCAGACCTGTGCTCCCAACGATAACCATGACCACGAGTGCCGAGCCAGGGAACCAGACGGCGCAGATGGGGAAGAGTAAACGTGCTTTGCTAGAGACGGCCAAGCCTGTTGCAGGACTCCAGCAAGAAGCAGCGAAGCCCCCTTCTACTGGGACTGCGGAAGGTGATACGGACTGTCCCCCAGACGACATTACCCGCGAAGAGGAGGCGTTCATGCTTCTTGCGCTGCTCGATTACGAGGAGAGCGCTACTAAAGCCGAAGAGACCCCTGGTGGTGGCCAGCAGTAGCCAGCCAGCATTAGGGCATTTTATGTGTTTCCTGTGTAGCCACTTCCACTAGGACGGCGATAGCTAACAATAATGTAACCTACACCTCTTCTCGCAGCTCACTCTTTATAGTTCAAACTATGTTCATGCAGTTATTCAGCTACTCACATTTACCCCATTTGCTATCATGTTAGCTACTTGCGCTGGCATCCATTATTGCATGACCAGGGATACGCTTTGGGACGCCGCGCAAGCTGGCTTTGGCCAGAGCTTGTCAGCTATAGGCCGCAGAGCGGGCATCTGACGGTTTGGATAGGCTTCCCTGTTGTACAGCTAGCTGTGCTATGCCATTATATAGCCTAGGGCAGCACATGGGGCTGGGTGCGCGGCCGTGGCGAAATGACGCGCGGCCGAATGTTGGCCGAAGCATATCCAGTATGTACCCTGGCACAGTCGTTTGACTGCGATGTGGAGCCACTGGATGGTGAGTGTATGAGAAATAGGCGGACGCGTGTAGGTTGTGGAGTGGAACTGAAAGTGGCAGCTAGCTAAAGCGCTGGCCGGAAGCAACCGCACAGTAATTGCAAATGGCTGTCAGAAATGGCACGTCCGCAAATGACCTTCGAACGGCACGCAGACGAACGCTAGTCGAATCTTGCCTTGTATTCACCTTGGAACAGTCATCTGACCGCGCTGTGGAAGTATTGAATGGAAACTGAAGGAGGATTAGGCGAATCTAGATGCCGAAACGTGTGGTGACGTCACCATAAAATGGTGCCTTTCACTCAGGAACGCCTCCATAACTTCTGGAAACCTCCATTTGTGAACTTGTTCGCAGAGTCATCTAACCTACAAAAGGCACTTACAGGTCCAAAGCGCTGTAGAACCGTGGGTAAACTATTCTCGTACTCCCTGTCGTGCGGGCGCGACGGTTGACGAAGAAGAAGAATAATAATAAGAAGACGAAACACGGAAAAAGGCGTCGACGCTTTCTTCACAACGGCGCGCGCGCGGGGGGAAGTAAGGTTAGCTCTGTATACTGTACAACCTCCCTTCCTTGTAGGCGGTTTCTTGTGTCGGTTCTTACTACCGTTCAGGAGTAGTGCTATTTTCCGTTTGTATTACAGCATACAAACAACCACCACCATCCCTACATAGACAGCACTACCGTGCTGTCTGATGCTCTGCTCAATAGAACACATAACACTACCAGTGCACCAGACAGTGCATACAAGACAGACATTTCAGGGAAGCAGCTACAACAAAGTGCACCTCTTGACAAGCAAGTGAGGGCCACTAATCCAATACTGGTACAATGTTGGCTATGGTACCCTTGTGGGACCAGAGGGATTTGGAGTCAATATGCAGTGTACAACTGCTGAAGAGATGGAACTTACCGAAAAGTGAAATCTCAACTTCTTCAGCCTCTCATGTCCAGCTAGCTTTCCTTCAAGCTCCTCCAGCCTATGGCCATCCTCTGCTACTCCACTCTAAAGAATGACATGATTAGATCTAGTAAGCATCCCATGCACTCTCTGCAGTCTACACAGTGTATGTAAGGTAACAGGACAGGTAGAAACCTATCCACTATCCAAACTGAATCACAGTCAGCAAGCCAATGAAGGACACAATATGCTACAAATGGAAGGATCATTCTGGCAAACACCAAATGACTGAGGAATGATGAACATTGTATAAACCATGGCCACACTGAACAACAAAACACTTAGCACTACAGTACATGAAGTCATCTGTCGTCAACTGTGGGTCTGAGGTAGGAGTGGCTCATGCAACCTTCAATACACAGGCTCTTTGGCATCATTCCTGACATGATAGTGTGAGAAGATTTAAGGCATGCTATGAGGGAGGAGTTAGACTAGATAGCTGCCTGGTGCAGGTGGTAATGGCACACTCAGTGTTGATCACACAGGCAGAAGACCACTTGAGCTGGAGTTAACGTTGCAAGGTTATGAAGTAGTGACAAAGCACAGGTTAACTGGTATAAAGTGAGTGAAGATAAATCTGTGGTGATTGGCAGAGAGCCTACCAAGTGTACTGTGGAAATGGGAGATGTAAAGAGCAAGTGAGGGAGATTGTCTACCTGCAGGAGTTTAAGTGAGGTTGAATTAATGGAGAGACAGAAACAGTCATTCAATGACAACAGTTGATGCAGTGAAGAACTGTTGGGAGACAAAGAGTGTCCACGCAAAAGATGTGATGGTAATAATGCAATGGTAGTGTCACCCTATAAGATATGGCTGTGGGAGTTGGGTATTTGCAGAACGGCATACGGTGTTAGAGGTGGAGATGAAAGGTTTGAAAAGGGTGGTACATAGATGAGCCATCACGTAAATAAAATCATTGTAAAGTGGTGGAAGCAAGGAGTATGGCAGTAGCAGTGCAAATGAAGAGATTGACTTGGTGAAAAGTGGCAGAGTTGAAGTCCACGTAGAGTGTGATGTGACGTCAAGTGTATAAGGTAGGATTGCCAGGGAAGACAAGAAGAAATAGAGTGCTAGTTGTTCATACACAGTTGTTGACAGCAGTTTAAAGGAAAGTCTACAGAGGCATACAGAGAGACTATTTCGGAGTAACCACAACTGATTGCTGTACACAGACACAGCTGATGTGGACACATACATTGCTACTCTCCAGTCATGGGACCACTGAAGTGGGGTACCCAGGTCAAAAGTGAATCATTACAGCTCAGCAAACTGACCCCACAAGGGACTAGACAACACATACATAACTCGGGACAGGAGGCCTAAGTGAGGTAGCGAAAAAGGTGTGAAGTTAACACAGCACTATAATGACAACTAGAGGGCGATAAAGTGACTTAGATTAGAGAAAAGTACATTACCATCCTACAATCCTAGGGAATCAAAATGAATAAAGTTCTATATGTACGTAGCCAACAGTCAGAGTCTCACCAATATTGTCACGTACCTGCTATTGTAGCTACATACGTGAACAAGTCTATGTGAGCTCCTACCACAAACACCATCCATCAAGTGCATCAAATGGGGGATTGTGAGCCTAGGGCACTGACTTATGGTACAACTCAGTACCTTCTGCCTGACCTCCATTATCTCTACCCTCCATGGACAACTTGCACATCTCCTTGGTGGTAACCTAGCAACATTTAGTGCACTAGAAGCAAGGCAACTGCTCAGTTTGTTCCATACACCACAACCCAACAATGAGCTTTCTTGCTCGCCCATGTAGCAGGGAACATGCCTAGCTCAGGACTGGATTGTGACAGAGTGACTGGACTGCAGCCATGTCTGCCACTTAGTGTCAGAACGGCATTCCAGTTGAATGATCCACAGATCAGAAAGGTAAACAAGCTACAGATAGCAAAGGCTTGAGATAAATATAACTACACTTCACTGTGTGAGGTGTGAACATGAGGGGAAGATGCAAGGAGGAAAGAATAGAACAATGCATCAATTTAAAAATGGTCACAAGATAAAGGTCACCATGAGACGTCAAGTGGGATGAAGGAGGTCTTACAGATGGAGGCAGGGAAGCAATCAAGTGATGTTGCCAGGTTAATGAAGAGCCCATGTGACATATCGTCTGGCAAGTACAGGAGAGCAGTGTACACGGGTTGAGAAGGAGTTGAGGGCATGTCTTTCTCACCAAAGGAAGGGAGGTCAGGAGAGGAAGAGAGACTAGTTTGGAGGTTTTTGGTGCACAGACACAGCTGACGGGAATGAATAATTACATTGTTACTATCTAGTTACTATGGGGCCATTCAAGTGGGAACCGAGATCAAAGAACAAGACATTTGAGTTCAACTGTCTGACCACATAGGGACTAACCCAATCTTACTGTATAGCACATTAATGTTTTCTGGTGTTTGTTATCTGTATTCCTCTTCTGAGTTAGCTAAGCTGTCTAATCTGCATATATAATGCACACACAGGAAATAAACACATACCTGCTGTGGGTCCCTGATGTTCTCACACTTGAGCTCTTCCACATGTTCAAAGTAATCCACAACACCACACACCAAATCAAGTGGGATATTCCATAAGGTGACCCTTTCCACACTCCTCTGCACCACATTGCCTACAGAGAGAAAGGTTTGTAAATGAGCTGCTACAAGTGTGAGTGTGGTCCATTATAAGCTGTTTACACACCATTGACAATTAAGCCTTCCACAACACAGTTAGAACTGCATGGGTTGTGCCATGGTTGGCAGTCAAGTACAATTACTTACTACCATTACTATTACATCAACAAGTGAGTGAATCTCTACTTGCATTAATCCCATGTATGTAAGTGTCCTAGTGAAATGACAGGTGTGTGAGTGATTAGTACATCAAACCACAAGTGGTCGATATCAGGCTGTCACTAACAACTAGAAAACTACAACAATACGAAACACTAGGACCCAGGTAGCACACAGTGCAGGTTGTAAGGAGAACAGCTTTGAGACCCTTCAAGTCAGTATCTGCACTGGTCATTATCATTACCAGCACTAGTTGCAGAGAGCCTGGACCACTAAAGGCAATGTATGACAAGCTGTACACATTACAGTTTACAGACAATGATCACAACTTACAAGGTCAGTGTGACACATCAAACACTGTCATTCAACTCACCATCACACAGCCAGTCCCAGAACCGTGGTGGTAGACGTAGTGACAAATCTGTCAATGTAGTGTTGTTGCTGAGACCCAACAGGAGGTGGTGGGTGAATAGCTTGACATCTTTATTAGATGATACGTCATAACTCTGCAATTCCATCTTTGTCATTGTCTTGTTCTGAGCTAGTGATGTAGCCATCTTGTCCAGAAGGTCACGGCTCAGGCTCTGCAGTGAGCAAGGAGGTGAAGTACACATGAGCATATGAATTATCTAGAATATGTAGTCTGTGAGAGCAGGAGGTGGTGAAAGGAGAGATGGCTTACAATGAGACAGAGGAAGGAGTGAAGGCTAAGCAGCTATGCTAATAGGTCACCCGATTGCAGGGATGTGGACTGGTGAAGACTTGAGATAGGGGAACAAATGGGGTATAAGCAGAAGAAATACGTAGACTGAGTGTAGGTAGCAGGGTGTGCAAATGAATTAGAACAGTACAGGTCTAGAAGGTGCAGCTTGAGCAACACACCAGCTGTCACACAAGAAGGAAAATATGGACAATTCTGCACAGAACATGAGTACATCAGAAGACTTAAAGCTGTGTCCTCTCTCAGCTTGTTCTAGTTAAAAGGCATAAACACAACCACAGACAGCTGTCTGAAACAATGAGCAACACATTAAAAGGCTAAGGCTCAGGGTCGGCAAAGAAGAGTCAAACAATGGGCAATGCACATCAGTTGTGCAATAGTTTAACAGTAGCAGGTAGAAGACTTGCATTTGTTCTTGTAATACCACAGTCAAGACGTAGCTACTTAGACCCCGTGACGTGATGTGACTACGTGAACCCCATGGTAAGCCAGCAGGTTGCAACAAGACCGCTGGCACCATTGGCTGCAGAGACACTAGCCTTATCATCCTAGTCACATAGCTTCCTCGGTGCAGTAGAGGTACTCATCTATGGGCTTGCAAGACCCATGAGATGAGGGAGGGGGGGTATGGCCTTGAGTGACGACATCAGAGTATCTGTTCTAGGCTCCTGGCCGTCCCCACCTACCCTTTTGAGATCTGGATTCTGTGATCTGGACATGAACACACGCACGCACACACACACACACACACACACACACACACACACACACACACACACACACACACACACACACACACACACACACACACACACACACACACACACACACACACACACACACACAGTAACTGATAGAATAATATGACAGAGAGATGCAATGCCACTTAGCAGTAAAATATGTAGCTGTAATGGCTAAATTACAGTACTGTTATTCCAATACATTACCTCAAATATTATGTCATGTGACTTAGTAACTATTACTAGTACATCTCCATATTTGGAGATTAAGATTTTGAGAACTGGTCAATTGAAGGAACCTAAGATGCAGTTTCAACCAAATCAGTGATAGCAAATTTGAACAAGAACTTTGGCAGGAATATCAAACTACATTTCAACAATGACAGGGAAGAATGATTTCTGGTATTGTACATTCAAAACCAGTCTATGTACCTGAAGGCAAGGCATGACTCAAGATGAGCATTGCATACACCACAACTGTATACAGTGAAATATTGACACTATTAGCATTGCATCAAGTCAACAGTCATCAGCTGCCAAGGTTGGTAGGAGTGCCCCAGCTAGTGTTCCAAAGAACACTTACTGTTAACACATTACTGACATGATAGATGGAGATCCCTACAGAACACCCCACAATACAATTCTAATGGGCAGATACAGTATCACCCACAGAGACAGCTTTGGTGCAGGAACACAAGATTGGGTCCAATTCACAGCTTGTGGATTGACATGCATGGTGCTTACCCTTTTAATGATTAGACAGTGGTCAGCAGTGTAAGAAGTTTTAGCCACATCTAAATAATATAGTACACCAACAAGTAAACCTCAGTCAAAGGTTAGGTACCAGTTGTTGGCATTGTGAAGTAGTGAAATGTCAGTGGAGTGGTGGGGCCAGTATCCCTATTGGAATGGATAGAGTAGTTGGGCCATACTGAGATGGGAATCAACCAGGCACTGACAGCAGTGGGTGTGGTGAGGAATCATTTCAAAACTAGAAAGCATTAATTCCTTATTGAAGGCCTACAGAGTTGAAAGCTGTTAGTGCTTGTAAGTGACTAGCTTGGACTGTGTGAGGAATGAAAACAGGCAAGAGATGGTAGTAAGCACTGGCAGTAGGAGTGATGAGGAAGAGGCTTGAGAGAAAGAACAATTGTGAGGTGTATGAGAAATGCCATGGAGTGTTGAGAGTGTAAATGGAAGGAAGGAGGTCTGGAGGGTGAACAAGATACGTAGCAATGGAGTGGGAATTAAACTTACCACACACTGCCTCTATTGCCCTCTATCTTTGGTTCTCTGGCTCTACAAATGCTGATAATGCAGGCAGTGAGGTTAGCTGTTGTGTTCTTCTTCGGTAGTCCTTGCACAATTATAGGGCGTAGGGCACTATTGAAAGGTGCCAGTGCGACGCAGTCGAACAAAAGATTGAAGTGGTTAGCCTCAAGCAGGCCTTCTCTGGGCCAGAAGTGTGGCAAGTCCTGTTCACAATCTTCACAGACATATGGTGTAGGATGGTTGCTGGCAGCAGGAGGAAATGACACGCTGCAACAGAGGGCGATCCAACTTCATTCGCTGCGAACTTCCGTAAGTCACCGTGAGAAACAGCGCTGACGGATAAGAAACCGAAACGCATTCGATACCTGTACACCAGGTGGCTTCTTGTAAGTTTCAATCACAGACAACATGCGAGCTCTGTGTGAAGTTCGACTTCTCTTGTCCCTTGCGACCGCCCGTGTGACCTCTCGCCATTTTAATGACGTCACAAACAGCGGATATATATATACATACAGCGCCACACAGGGCCATAATATGGCATGTCAAAACACACTACATTCACTTATTAAGCAGACACAAAACATCATAGCATGCTGCACACATCGAAGGGAAAGTTACAAGATGCATTTGCCAAACATGACTAGATTGGAGGATGTGGACAAGGTGACTGAGTGATAACCTCTGGAGCTATCATGTCCCGGTACCTCTGATTTTAGAGGCACTATGTATGCTGAAGTATCAACTTCAACAACAACTTCCAAATGCAGAAAAATTAGTTTTTACCATCAGCAGCACTATACATAGAGGAGGCAACTACGGGTTTGAAAATGCACTCATTAGATGGCACAAAGAAAGGACATAACAGAATTGCATAATTACTTTCAACCAACGCATTTTAATAGACCCGTACTCAGTGAAGTGTAGAGTAGCAGTGTTAGTGTCCAAGTCCAAGTGTCCAAGTCAGTGCCCCCTCCAGTTTTCTTAGAAGTGACAGGCCCCCTCAGTCTTCTCACACATCTCAGTCCTGGTGCCCAAGGACTGCAGTGATCGGAGGAGCCCCAACCAGTACAGATCTTCCAAAGTGCTGCTTTTACTTCTGTTCTTTCAATTATCAAAGACCTAGACCAGATCATGGTGATGAACTTGGCTGGTGTACCAAACTGGTGACAGTAGGAAGCCATTCCATGCATTGCTTCTCTGTTGTGTCCACTGTTACATACTACAGCCTTACATCGTCACAAGCCAAGTGCTAGTGGATGATTTAAGTGCAGAATGGAGATGCAGCAGCAGGCTAAGCAGGTTTAGAGGAAGAAGTCAGCTTACATCGATCCTAAAGTTGGCACAGTTCTAGCCAATTTTAAACTACTGTACTACAAACTTTGCAATTGTTAATTATACACCTTGCAGAGATTGTTCTTTATCATTCCGTCTTAGCAGCTGACTTAAGTAATCCAATAAAGCTAGATACCTAGGTATAAGTGAGCAAAACGATAACACTTAGCAGCTGACTTAAATGTACACACAAGCAAAACAGTTTATTCTTATCCATCCATTATAATAGTGCATGCTCCAACACCTATGCTAACAATTGACTGTATTACCACTAGACCAATACATTGCTGCTCTTAACTTTCAAAGGACCCATAAAGTCTCATGAATGTGCACTCACAACAGAAGCCATCTTAATTCTGCAACAAGGCAGACAAATTGCACTGACTGGCAGAGAGGTCCATGCTGTTTCCGGGGAGCACATTCCAAATGAGAGTCTTGAGAGTTGTACTAGCCACTGCAAATATTACTTGCTGTGAAGATTAGTGCAGGCCCATTATATAATTACACACCAGCTGCCACCATGGGCAAATCAGTCTGTAGGCCACAAGTGCACACATGGCTTCAGTATGTCCGCTGTGTGTTGGTTTGAGTGAAGTATGCTGTTAACATTCTAAATAGAGTGCTGGACTGAACACAGCAAGGTAGTCTATGCACAAGTGGTCAAATGTGTACTGTGAATGTTTAGCAAAAGGTGCACACATGGATCCACTCTATCAGAAGCCAGCTAATTGGCCATGCACAAGTCATGCTTTCTTCGTTACCTTCATGTGCAATGATAACAAGCAGTGCAAATTGTGACATTAGAGATATTTAGATTTGTGTAATTTGACCTACGCGTAACCTGTAACGTGTGGGAAAGTCACGTGCGCGACCGCAAACTGCAAGTCTTCGGTATGCACTACACGTTTTCAACCTGTAGACCAGCTTCTACGCGTATATGATTTACCTGTGCGTGTACATGGCGGATAACACAGCGTTCCCACGTACCGTCTTTTTTATAGTACAGCCTAACCTCTGTTCCGACACCTCGATTGGAGAAAGCGCCTTCAGGTCCCTTCTGCAACTTGTTCAGCTGTTTTTTAAGAAGACTTGAAACATGCCTCTATTTTGGTGGCCAGAGCTGATGCACGACCTGGCTCTCGCCCGTGAAGTGATCTCCTGCCGTCGCAGCAAGCTTCATGACTGGGTAGATATAGCGGCACCACCATAACAAACAGTTCTTATCATTCACAATATCACACATCTACATCTAAACTTTCTGTACACAACTACCCCATCATTAACAGACACTGCATTCATTTAAGTCGGAAGTATACATATAACTAGAGCTGATTGCAACACACTGATAAAACACAGAATACCCTCCACACCAATCAGTGCTCACACCTATTTGTTCAGTGTGACATTCACACTGAAATCAGTATTCACACCATTTCTGATCAGTTAAGAGAAGTACTTCATCCACACAAGGATAAAAGCCAAGTCCACAGCTACCCTGGACACAGGATATCCTAGCAGCATGTTGCGTACAGTGGGAGGACCTCCTCAAACAATAAGCAAACAAGTTTAATGTACTGTGAAGTAGAATGTGTCACCCAAAAACAATCCCACCAGGTTATATATGCTGTGTACAACGTATGTGAACACAAATCCTCACAGTAGAGTACCAAATATGCAGTAGAATGTACTGTAAAGTGCTTAGTCTCTTACAAACCATGCCCAATAAATGGCATGTGCATACAACCATGCAGTCTCTTGCAACTGCATGGTTGGAGTGAACATCACACTGACAACGGATGTGCTCACAGTGGTAACCAACATGTACAAAGAGTGAACCACACCCATCTAACTACTAGTGCCTGGCTTTGAACAACTACATGCAGTACTAGCGAAAGAGTGAGAACATTGCAGCATGCTAACTTCCTAAGCAGTAGTGCTTTTGCCACTTGACCAATATACAATGTGTTTGGGCTACTTACATTTTATACATAAAATGGGTGTATGGTATAATATTGTATATAATACACAGCACTTTGATAGCTGCATCACTGATCATTGAAATGAAGACATGACAAGAGAAGCCATACCTCCTGTGACAAGATATGCTCTTATACAATTGGATACATTTAGTGGAAGAAAGACTTTGACAAGTTTGGTATTTGAATCCAGAGTTGGATATATGGTTCTCGCTTACTTCAGTAGGTCTAGGTGTAGGTGTGACAAGGATGCACTAGGGAGAGTGCACATAGAGATGCATACGGTTGACATACCTCCAATGGATTGGTGATGTTCATACACTGAAGCTCTTTCACATGTTCAAAGATCCTCACTACATCACACACAACATCAAGTGGGACAGGATCCAAAAAGATACTCTCCCGGAATTCCTGTGCACTATCACCTACAGAAGAAATGGATATGACACAAATTAGGAAATTAACAGCATACAACCACATGCGTGACTGGCAACAAACTGTACAGCTCAGTTCAATGCAGCTCGTTAATACCAGTAATTCTGAGTGGACAACATAACAGTATTTTCAGTGCACCAGTATCAATTAGCAAATTTCAACCCATTCGTGTCCATCAGCTGTCCAAAGTGGAAGCTAATACAATGCCACACTATAGCAGTATTACAGCACATGGCCATGTTACAAGACATAGTAAAAGGCATGCAACATTCTTACACTGCGCCACTGCACGGAGTTGTCACAGACAAAAAATGGGCTATTCTCAACATCTAGGTGCTTGGCCTACTTGTAAGCACTGCGAATTGGTTGGAAGTCGCGGAATACTGGCTCCAGCTCCCTTCAAAACAAATCACATGCTACGATTGGTGCTTGCCGCAATTCATTCTCTAAGAGGCAACCTTGCAAGACTTTGTGGTCGGCCATTTTCAGTAAATATATCATTTGGATGTCGTTGGATAATGAACGTTAGCCATACGTACCTACCTTGCTGCATGTGTAGCTACCTAGCAAAGCATTTTCTGGATGTATGGTAGTCACTTAATTATGTGTTTACTATATATATACCAAGGTACCAACTATACGGTATGTCTGACCCATAACAACATCTCACACTCTACACATACTGTGTGCATTACTGTTCCCTCCATTACACTTTTACCTCTCTATAATATAGTCCAGGCAAAGAGCAACCAGTGCACTTCCGTTGTTCCAAAGCTAAACCTAGCAACCTAAAATAATTCAATTACAACATAAAGTGTGAGTTCACATGTTTCTGTCCGATTTTGTATTAGTTATAACACTCCCAGGAGGGATATGGCTTGTCAATCAGCCATATCCTGAATGGAGGTGTTATAACTAATACTAAGTCATACAGAAAATTTGAACTCATACCACATGTACAGGATTGTCGCCATATTGTATAAAAATTAATTACGGTTATGTAATGCTGAACATGCTTCGTATGTGTAGGACACGTCAGAAGAACCAAACACTAGTCAACACTGTATGCAGCTGTACTGAAGGAGCCACACAACATACAAGTAATAGCTAAATGCTGACCAAGAGGTGTCTCTGAGATTTAAAGCACGAGGCACGAGGGCGCGAAGCACCCGAGTGCCAAGTGGTCTAAATCTTCAGAGACACCGATTGGTCAGCATTTAAGTGTTGTAGGTCCCAAATGATTGGGTAAGGAGCCGGCAGTGAATCAGTTATACTTACTCATCCTTGCGTCATCACGTGTCTACCGGAAGTAGTTAGCTACTCCTGACAATGGCGGAGAAAATGTCGTGTGATTCGGGTCTCAAGTTGAATTGTTCATCTCGCAGCAGGCGTTTGCTACAGGTCGGCAGTGGATGCAGCGCGTCAGCTAAGCCTAAGCTTACTCACTATCAGCCATGTCAGCCAAAGCGTTTCTCGAGATGTGTACGTAGCTACCAAAACCTGTTCCCCTCGTAGCTTGTAACCAGCTGCAGTTCCAATTTCTTGGCTCTGGTTCGTAGCCGGACTGTTGCTGTACCTTGTTCATCGACGAAACAAGTAAGCCTGTACATCGTATCATATGTTATGGCGCCACAATTGTTATCACAGCTGCAGTTTTGTTCAGCTGCAGGGATCTACGGGATATAGACACCCGGTATCTAAATGATATAGATCCCGCGCGAAATACAAGAGAAAGTCTATGAGATTTAGAAACATCGCTTAGAATACCCGTTACCATGGTAACAGAATCTATTACATAATGGAGACACAGCTAGCTATTGCAAGACATTAATGTACAGATGCACTCAATCCTGTGATTTACATAAAAAGGGCAGATCAATCCTGTCAGGAAAGGGTGCTGTTCAATTACACAATGTACCAAAGGCACATTTAGACACCGACACATGTTCACTATTCTAATTCATGATGACTTTGGGTGCAGAACACTATGGAAAAACCTCACTCTGTGCAGCAACAGCACATTGTCATTAGGAGAACAACAGCACCTGCCAACTGGCAAAGTATTAATTTTACTAAAATAAAAGAGAGCCCAACACTGCTGCAATAGTAACTCACACATGATGTGGCCTGACAGCCATGGAGGAAACTCTAGATACACTCTCTCCAGGGTGGTGTTCAGGGAGACACCCAGCATGAGATGTTCAATAAACTCCTTCATAACTTTAGATTGAGTCAGGCGTCCTTTAGCCTGACTCAGTAAATCATCATCCCGCTGAGCACTAGTCAGACTTAACACTTTCAATGTCTTGTTCTGAGCCAATGCAGCAGCCATCTTGCTCAGAAGTTCAGGGTTAAGTGTCTACAATGATGGGAGAAACTGTGAAATTGAAAGATAAGTAGGTACTTGATTAATGTGTAAGAGCACATGGTTGAGACAGAGACTTAGGAAGAACCGTAAAGTGGGAAATATTGGCGGGGATCTTAACAGTACACAACACGTCATAGTCTTGACAGTTTGGTGGATTTGTAAATCCATCACATATAATTCCTTGCCCACATTTCCATCTGTTTACATGCAGTTATTGTCATGTAGGCGACTCCTTTAAATGCCGTCAGTGCGTACATATGCAGTCAATATGGACACATAGGAAGTAGTTGAACACAACTGCAGTGCTCTCTCAAAAAGGAGGCATAGTAAATGAACAAACGTACATACTCATTGCCAGAGCAAGCTCCTGTAGTTCATTGGGATGAGAATGTAGGCCAGAAAGAAGTGCAGTGCGACTTGCAGCACCTATACATTGACTATACCACCAAAGGGAGAGAGCCCTGAATAGACTAAGATCAAAGGTGTGCTGCTGAGATGACATGAAGCTAGAGCCAATGGTATTCCTTTGCCAGTATTTTCTGCAACATCATCAGTATTTTGGATGCTTAATCAAGCTTAAACCCTCCATTAGCCTTTTGCAGCAAGTGACCAAATTTTGTGCCCGCCAATAGTTCCCGCTACAAGGTATTATGGTCAGGTGTGAGTGGGTTTCTGGTGCCCCACTAATAATGAATTGACAAATAGAAGCATAATTATTCTATTTCATGCCATTCACATCACTTATACTTCACATCAACCATCACCATCTGTCTGCCTTACGCATTTATACAGAAGTGCTTGTATCTTTGTCATTTGTGATGAAGGAAGGTAAATGAGAAAGAAACGTCTTACAGATCGGTTTCTTGCTGGCTAAGTTGAACAATCATACCATATACATAAATGGGTTTACTGACAGAGAGATGAGAAGGCCATTACAAGGTGGTGCACTGTGTAAATATGCCACATCATTCTAACAACAATACCAATCATAAGCACACAATGCTGTTGTGTGTGTCAACTGTGTTCTAACACCATGATCAATATTTGCAATGCACATTGCACACACACTGTGTTGATTGGCACCATCTCACTTGTGTAGGGTCTGAAATATGACAGTTCACTCCAGCCCTGTTGCAGTACATCAGTTCCACAGCTACTAGATCAAGTGGGACAACATCATTCAAGGACAAAGTGAAAATGCTTTGTTCAGCTGTTGGGGACACAGAATGAAGCACCACATAATGCACAACATAGCAAGACTTTGTGAGCAAAACTATGTACAATATAGATAGATGCAGCTCTACATTGTATCCTAAAATCTCAAGCTAGCTCATAATTGCACCCTCCCACTTATACAGTTACTTAAACACATATGATACATAGTTACATAATTTACTAGTGCTAGAGCACAGCCTATGAAAGTAGTAAATTCACTTATTCTCTATTCATATCCCAAAACTAAGACCCCCAGAGCCACACATGTGCAAATAAGTAAGTTATAAGACAAAATTCACTTGTGGCATCCTGTTTATCTCCATGCATTGTGAGATTCTCGGCAGCTTCTCTCCAATCTGAACAGATCATGGAGGAGGAAAATGACCCAACAATGGCATACAAAACATATGAAGATTTCAATATCGTCATTTTAAGCAACTGTTTACATTTTACATAAACATAATTGTGTATAATTACAGGACACAAATATAATTTTCTAATTTGTTCCAATACAGATTCACTGACATTCATACAATTAAACAAATATACTCAAATGTCAGTAGTACTTACCTATATTGCACTTTACACAATTCAAGATCGTAAAGAGTAAATGATTCTTACGATGAGGCTTGCAACTAAACAATACACTGTTTGCCGTGGCAAAGGGACAAACTAATACACCTTTCGGTAAATACTGGGCTGGGAGAACGCTGAAGGCTCACTATGGCTTGAACCTCTGACAAATTAATGCTGAAGGGGACAAATCAGAGCTGAAAGTGGTCACCACAGAGAAACCTGATGACTCCAAAATTACTTCTGCTATTGGCTTAGGTTCTGTAATCACCACCTTACGAGCTTTCTCCGCCATTTCCAGAAAAGAGCTGCATCATGCAACTTCCTGAGATCACTATTCTCAAAACGGACACTACAGTGGCGCCTGCATAATCCGACGACTGTATAATTCAGAATTCTCCAGAAACCGATGCAAAAGTAGTTCACGGACAGTTTTTGCATACAAAATGCACTGAATAATCCGGAACCTGCGTAATCCGTAAATCGACGGGCTGGTGAGTACACATTCTGTAGATATGACCTTCGCAAATCGACAAGCAGGCTTCTCGCTTCGAATGATTACTGCTGACGCATGTTTATGACGTATGGATTGTCGGGATGTTTATGACGTGACTTCCTAATCGCTTCATGTATACGCAAGTGTTAAAAATGGCCGCGAAGAGAGGACACACGGAGATCACATTGGAGAAGAAAGTGGAACTGATTAAAGCAAGCGAACGAACTCCCAAGCCGAAACAGGAAGAGCTTAGTAAATGTTTTGGAATTGGAAGAAGCACAGTTAGTGACATTCTAAGAAAACGTAGCCAATACTTGGACGCATGGGAATCTAATTGTACCATTTGCGATGGAAAACTGGGTGAATCTACATTAATGGGCACAATGCAGCACAATGTTACAGTAAGAGCAACTTCAGCAAACTCGTTTGAAGGAATCACAAAAGGACTCCAACATCACTGCAATGACTTTGGAAGTATGGATAGAGTGCATGTGCATGGTGAAGAAGTAGTCATCTATACAGTATATTCATGAAAATGGCAATGCATGCATCAGGAGGCAGGCGTCAGGTGTCACATGACCCTTCCGCATGCGGAAGAGGTTAAGTCTAAAACAGTGACTTTTATACACCAAAACAATAGCTGTATGCTCAATCAGATTGTAGGAAAGGTGTGTAATATTCACGTACTCATATCCACAATTGGCAGCAGACCAAAGAGTGTTCTACACTGCGACAGAAGCCATCCAGTAACTAGACAATTCTGCTTGGTAATTCTGCTATGAAGCTAGTGCAACTTCAGGTCATGTTGGCATTGTTTCTGGCAAAGATGCTTTTGTAGTTCTGCCAACTGGCTTTGGCAAGAGCCTCTGTTATGCATGCTTTCCAACAGTATTCAACCTACAGTGCTCCAATCCTAAAGGTTCCATATTTGCATTTAAGGAAAAAGAGGTAATGTGCCTCTGTGATGACTAGTAACAATTTGTGGTAAACATTTCTGGGTCAAGATAGACCACATTTTTCTTGTGTGGGCAGGAAGACAGGTCATGTAACACATGCTATGAATAAATTATGCTTAATTGAATTATGGCTTTAGATAATATTTCTAGCGGGAAGTATAGTTAAGATCCAAAACTTTTAAGGAAACATCTTTGGTACATCTTGGTTCCAATCAGACACCTTCATAAAGCTTTAGAAGCAAAGTTATTTGCTAAAGAGTGTTTTTAGTGCCTAAAGTGTTTAGATTGGATCTTACCAGCTAATATGAGTTAAGCTCCCATAGTCTTTTAGCGGATGCCTGGATAGTTGTACTACAACATGCCACATGTACATCAGGTCTCTATACTATATGGTGTGCCTAATGCACCAATGATTATGCAATGGACATTAGAAATTTTCACAGAATTTAAGGCTGACATTCTAAAGTACGTTTTTTCAGGAAATGCTCAATTTCAAAAACTATTTTGGGTTTTAATTGCACAGTAAAGGAAGATCCTTTCATTAGGAAGGTTGTTTATGTAAGAATTTCAAAATTTTCATCGCGTAGTAATAGCTATGCTATCTCATTGTGGAACCCTTAGGATTGGAGCACTGTGATCAGTGTTGCTGATCGAAGAACCATTGATTGTCCCTGTCTCTGAATCAGCCGTTCGATGCAATAAGTGTTGATAGCTGCAAGCCTTTGTGGGTTTGCAGCCAAAACTTATGCATAATGTTACTCAGTAATTACATTCCAAAGTGCATAATTGCATTCTGCATGGACAAATTAATGTAATAGACATAACCTGATCCATCATGTGCTGAGGGATCACGTGACGCCTGACTAATGCATTAGCACCTCCATCTATTGACTACTTCGGTAATCTCACACTTTCGGTTAATTGTGCTTCTTCACCTAAATACAAGTTGACTGTACCTCACGCATTCGGCTACATTTTGTTCTCAGTATCAGTTGTTCAATTACATTCTTCAAGATTTGTTTCAGTACTTCAAAAACTAAAATCTACCAGCAACAAGGACCTCATCACTGCATAATTTGCATGCTATATAACAAAAGGTAATGCAAATATTTCTCTATGAGCTCTAGGGGAAGCTACTACATTTGCATATATCAGCAATACATAGACCCTGAAATGGCATGCAGGAAGTGATCAAGTCGAGTGCAATTATCAAGACAAGGTGGATGCATGAGCATTTGCTGCATGCATCAAGGTTCACCTTTAGGGTGACATTTACTGAGCGTCAGATGCAAGCCAGAAGCTGACTGGAGTACAGGGGAGAGAAGATTACTGATGTGAATTCGAATGTCTTTACGGCAGACAACAGTGAGTTGCTTCATGCTCTTGTGGTGTTGCAGACAGTAACCGTAAGCCACAGCACTGTATGGGGTCCTTGGCTTTACTTCTGGGTGGTCATTGAAAGCATTCTTCATTGCAGCACTAGTCATATCACTATTTTGTGACTCATAAAGAGACTGCAATAAGAAGTTCTGGTCTTTTACCTTTGAGGTGAGGTGGAGTGCATCAAAGTTTTCTAGTTTAGTTAACCCACAAAAGAATTTCCACACTTGAGCCATGTGGGGCTGTCCAAGGTACTTGTCCCAGATCTTCCGTTGAACTGAAACATCCTGCCTGGAAACGTGGATGGCACTGAGGAACTCTTGAACGGTCAGATGAAGAAAGTAGAAGCTGTCCACTGCTGCTACTGTACACCTCAACTTGCCCACAGGGCGTGCCGTTAAAAGACCACACCCACTTTCACGACTTGAGTACCTTGATAAAAGACCCTTGAGTTCTGATGATGTAAATATTACCTTTTGTTCAACAACACAGTTGTAAGCAATGCTGCAGAGCTCATAAAAATCATGATCATCAGAAAGGTGTAAGACAGAGTCAGCTTGAGTGTCTGAAGACCTTGAATTGAGCAATAACTTCTCACAGATAAAAGCATCATACACCTCAGTCAGAGTACGGGGGAGGTTTTCCTGGGATAGGTACACAACACAAATTATAGACAGGACTACTGGGTTAGAGTGGAGGCCCTTCATTTGGGGAAACTGCTCCAACTTATCCAGAAATGAGTCTAGCAGGTCAGGTCAGCCTTGCTCCTCAAAGTATTGCCGAGCATAATTCTTTATTTCAACCTTTCCAAATCCAAGCACCTCAACATTCACAAAATGTCTGATAGCCTTAGACTTATCAATATGCTGATATATTTCGCTGGTGACTATTGACCTGGATGTTAGTACAATGTCACAGCTGGAAAGGGGAGACTGAAGGGAGTGTGTCAGAAGATGATGGAAAAATGGACACTGGCGCAGTGGGCCAGACAATTCGTCATAGCCGTCTAGGATGAGGAGCACTCCTTCACCAAGGTCCTTTTCAATTGCCCTAGCCACCACCTCTGGTGTGCATCCTTCACACATTAGGCCACTGAAGTGCTCCAGCAAGTGTTTGGTTTGAAACTCCTCAGGTCTACCAACATAACCAATAAGATTGCGCAGCTCCAACAGAAGCACCAATTGATAGTCATGTTGCTTATTCTTCTTAGATATATCTTGACACAATTTCCGTGCTAGAGTGCTCTTTCCAACACCAGGAGCACCACTTAGGACTAGGAGCTTGAATTGTTTAATCATGTCAGGAAGATCATCATACTTCACTTTGCTTTTGACAAGTGTTAACACCTTGTCCACACCTTCTGGGTCGCACACTGCTTCAACAAATCTCTGCTGCTGTTTCTCATAGCCCAATTTGAATGGAGCCATTACAAGCTTTACAAACTTCATTGTGTGATCCCTGCAGAAATTGTCTTGTACAATTTGCATTTGGTCATTGTAGGCTTCTACCTTCCTAAAGAACAGCAGCACCATCTGTATACAGAAGACAATACAAACATATGGTACTAAGAGTAAACCATAACAAGGCATACAATGTTGTGTGTTGCATGACACAAGATCAGTCACATGTTCACGCTTATACCATCAGATCTACAGTTGATTCAAACACATCTGCGGTAAACATTAGGTCAATGAGTCAATTTGTCCTTAAAATTACATCGGGTAGTCTTGCAAGCTCACAGTCTACCAGTAGTACATGTCTATAGTGTACCAAAGGCAAGACATGAGTTAGATTAATTATAAGGATCAAATGTTGATCACTTTTACAGTTTATTTACACATGTCAATCACATCTGGGTTCACTTTGCTTGTCACTAGCTGGGATATACAGGGAATTTGTACTATTTGTAAAGAACACTTTCTGACATAGAGAAATAAGTATATACATCAACAATAATTGAGCGGCAACGATTCAATGCACATCTGCTCAACTAATTATTAAACTTTTGTTGGCCACTTTGCTTAAGCAATCCACAGTGAGTGCTTCATAAGAATCAATGGGTAAATACTGAACTTTATGATGACCAGCCTCTACACAAGTATTGGTGTCTCAGGAGGCAGGGGTTGGATCTTTATTGATGGCAACCAGTGATCACCTTCCCCAGTTAGTCATTCTACAAAGATACAAGGGTTGTTTCGCCCTGATAAGGGCTAATCAGTGTGGTGTACTGATGGATGGTAGGATAACTAGTTACTCATTTAAACACTTGTGATTTCAACAAGAGCAGATAAGGGGGGAAGGATATAAGTTATAAGCGTGATTTCATTGGCATGAGCTACTGTAGGTCAGTGTATTACAAAGGGCTATGGGTAACGGACAGGCCAGGCTAGGTTGAAGAAAGAGACAATCACTGGATTTTACACCAACCAGCCCTCTACACAGGTGTTGCCATTGATAGGGTCTCTGGCCTCTCAGCCTTCTGAGGCTCTAATACTGGTGTATATAGAAGGCTGTTTGGCGTAAATCCAGTGATTACCTCTATTTTCAACCTAGTCTGGCCTGTACGTTATGGCAGCCAACTACAATGATCTGACCTTTCATCATAAGAAGAGTATGACTCTTCATTGACATTAAAAGATCAGGTCGAATAACATGAGAATGGAATATTGAATAGCAGTATCCCATATGGATAATAGATAATCCACACTTTCAACAGTTCCAACAACTATGACCATGCAACTACTAACATGTATTATGTGTTATCCATGTTACATTTTCCAAAATGATATTCCATTAAATCGTGCTATTTGGTGGTTCTGTCAAGCTAATCAATCAAACACTTACACTTAGGCTAGCCTTCATCATCCAGCATGTAAATTGGCTAGCCTTCATCATCCGGCATGTATGTGTTGACGTTGATGAAGAAGTGTGAGGAGGAGAAAATGGCTGATTCAGTGTCATGTGATTGTTCAACCAGTCCGATCATCATCTGAAGCCGCAATGCTACATGCTGCCGATGTACCAGTAGTGGGCATTGCACTAACTGCCGCTGCCACATGACAGGAAGATGCTGCTCAGGCTGCCTCCCGAAGCACATGAATCAGTGCCAAAACCTCATAAACAATGAATATGTTGACACATCACCTAGCAGATCCATGCCACCCTCGTCACCCCCATTTTCCCTTGATCCTGACCCAGGAAAAGAGCGGAATGATCCTACCTCCCCCCAGAACAGGACAGCTGAAGTTCTTGTTGAGGAAGACACCCCCCATACGCCCCTTCGACCTCCCTCTGTTCACTGACCTCCCCCATCCCAGCTTCATGTGGGGCGACTAAAATGGCAGTGCATTTTCCGTGAGAATTGCTGAGGCATATAAAGAAGTTGTTCACTGGAAGTGCAATTTGTTCGAAGTCCCAAGAAGAAAGGCAGGAGTGAGTTTTGTTGACGAATTGTCCCGTCTCCTTGAAGCATTCAGTGATGCTACAGCCATGGAAAGTGTTGCCCTGAAGGCTGCAATGGTCTTTCCAGCCCTGGTTACCTGCCTATAAGGGCTACATCCATCCTCATCCCCAACATGGACAATTATCGCAGGAAGAATTGTGAGCAAACCCAAGGTGTAACTGTATTTAACTGTATTTAATGCTCTGCTATTTAACTGTAGTTAATGCTCTGATGAGTATTTCTTTCGCATGCCTGCACTTTTGCTCTGCAGGTTTTTCTCTTCTTCTTCCTTCTTTTTATCTTTCCTCCCTGGCCTACATCTCCGTAAGTACTATATTGGTATGCTGCTAGTGATGCACAGTTGCACACAGGTATGTGTAGCTAAATACATAACACAAAATTTTGTTATCAACTGCGGGTATACCCCTGAAGGGATATAGACTGGTCCCCCAGGAGTGACCAAATAGGGTAAGGTCTACAGTTACTGAGGTGGGTCCAGTGCCCTAACACTAAGCCAGTGCTCCACCTTACAGTCAGTTCCCTGGTGCCCACATACTGTAGGTACGTATGTGGGCACCAGGGGTGTCTAGCAAATAGCATAGGTGGGTATCTAGCAAATAGCATAGACCCTGTAGTCAGGTAGAGGGTAGCAAGGAGTATTATTGTAGTCCATGAAGAGGAGACGGCAGACATTAATTGAAGTTTAGCGGCTTTAAACGAGGTTACTGACATCATCGAAAATGGTGGCACAGGCATACCAGCAAATGCGATCATCTATAATAACAAGGTCAAAGCATGGAAAGTGGAAGCCATGATCTGCTATGCACTCATGGCATGGGACATCTACACACGCACAATTCAGTACTCATGGCAGGCAGGCAAGAGTTGGTTGCAGGTGTTGATGGAATGGCTATGTATTTTTCCCTTTCCTTTTCTCTTTGCAATTGTCTACCTCAGAAAGCATGAAAGGGTTGCCTGTACTCAAGTGAGGCCAAATAGGATACCATAGCATAAGTTAGAGGTTAAAGGTCAAATGTCTCCTAGGTGGGTAAAGTGCCCTTAGCACCAAGCCAGGGCTCTGACTGACCCACATATTGTAGGTATAGAGTTAGGGGTGTGTCTAGTAAGTAGCATAGACCATGTTAGCCAGGTAGAGCATAGCACTAGGTAAGTGTAGAGATAAGATGATAGCAACGAGGATTAATATAGTCCATGAATGGGAGATGCCAGACATTTAGCGGTATTAGTGGCACAGTGCCCATGTGTCTTCTGCTCTAAATCTCCTCAAACATTGATTGGGAAGCATTTAAGTGTTATACTGTAGATCCAACTGAGTGAATAGGAAATGGAGTTAGCTGCTCTTCCTAGTCACATCTACATCCTTAGTATACAGTGAGTCAGTCCACAAGGAAGAGGGAGACACAACTGATTTGACTGATACATTTCAACACTTGTTATTACGCAGACACATACTTCAACATACAGTAAATAATTGGCATTCTATAATGTAACATGATATCATAGGGATCAACCAGTTCTTAGACCCCGCCACACACACACTCTGCCCACGGAGGCTATAAGCTTTACACTACTGTGCATAATCTCAAAATTTAGCATCAGCAAATATAAGTGAGCTGCCACGGCAGTGATATGTACAGAATGAAGACCACAGATAGAGATCCAACTTCATTATGGCTATAGAATCATCCATTCTAAACTTAGCAAATAAAAAGATTAAACGCAATATTTCTTAGTAACTTGAATACAACAGCAAAATATTTAGTAAATTCCTCCAGCTATGATGTTGACAGGCACATAACCCACACACACATACAGAGACACAACAAGCAATCGTTATGGTTCAGCTGAGCTAACCTCCATTTCTCTATTGGATGGCATAGAAGACACTCCATCTGGCTGGCCTATTCCTCCTCCTTTGTCATCTGCAGAGTATGGTTAGAAAGACAAAAAAGCAATTGCATTTAATTCAGCTGATGACTTCTGACTGTACATCATTACATGGAGGCAGACAATAAGCAGGGCATTTCTAAAACGGGATCTGAAAAGACCCATGAGCCAATGTAATCAATGCATGTCTTTGAAGACTCCCAACTACGTACGTATGTGCCTTGGTAGACTCATAATTCTCTAGTTATGACACATAAATTAACCCCTTTACCATAATTTACGCAGTGGTTATTTCTTGCAGAGTTAGAGACAGAGAGTTACCGTATCATCACTGACATCATTCATTCACGGCATTATCTCCTCTGCATGACGTTACAGCTTAATGACTTAGCTATTCATAGCCTTGCAAGAGTCTTCTACCATAAAAATAGTTCCTAGATAGAATTAACCCTTTAGGCACGAATGCCGAGTTTACTCATCATAAATATGTATACACGTACGTGGAATGACGAGTATACTCATCATAGAAATCGGCACAGTTTAAGAGCTGTTCTTGTTTGCTACAAACTTTCTAGTGGACTGCCTTTCTTAGTGGACCTATAGCAGTGGTTGGACCTTACCTGGCTTGCTTTTCCTGTCTCCTTGTAGCGCCTGACGCCCACAATCAACTGTTAAAGTTCTGCACGTATTCGCTCACTTTCTCCCTAATACCAATCTGTACTAGTCCATGGAAAAGAAGCACTTTGGACAAGAGTCTATAGACTCTCGTCCGAATTGCTACTGAGGTAGAGGCAAATAATTAATCTCTAAGCTTTACAGCATACAGAAACTTGATATTCTCATCATCTTCCTTCATTTTCATGCTCATCGTCCATGCATACACGCTTGCATATGTTGTTGAACTGGCAAACAGTAGCCCTTGGTATTCTTGGAGAAAGTGTCAAACTATCCTCACATCATCTTCACCTTTTGGCAGTGACAATGCCACAAAGCATGCACACGTGGCTCAAGTCATTTAGTCTCCATGTGCCGCCATTTTAACTATACATACAAGTGCATGTTGCAATGTTTAGGTTCGAGCCTATAAGGTTAACTCAGCCTGGTCTAGTTTCTGTAATTCCTTTCATTTTACTAATGCACTGAGAACACAAAACAGTCGGTACTATCCCAACCTAACCGGCTGTGATAGAACAGTCGTTGCAGGGAGCGTACACTTACGAATCATCGCAAATGCAAACTCAAATCACCACCAACACAAGGGCAATATACACACAGCAGCTGCAAGCTAACACATGGTCGCTAGCCTATCGCCTAACATTACATCATACATTACAACATAAGCACATGAACACTATTCTAGACCGCGGTTCCGAGTATAAAACCATGCTAGAACATAGCACCATTATAACACAAACTACACAAAGGGATACAACCACAAGGATACAACAAAGGCCTAAATAGTTACTAACAAGGGGGTTCATGGCAGTCCGTCACACCAACAGATGTATAAAATGTGTACATACACAGCTACATGAATACTGAACACATGCACAGGGCACTGATACACAGATATCTCAAACCAACCTCCTTGTAGTAGCTCTGACATGATCTTTTCTGCCAGTTTCTGCATGTTAGGATAGCCATTTCCTTTATAGGCTACCTTACAATACTCCCTCAGAGCTTCCACACTGCTGTGATGCTTGAGGTGATCAAACAAGATCTCTCTGCCATCAGCATCATTGCTGGCTGTGATACGTCTTTCAATGTCTTGTGTAATCACACCTTTGCGCACCAATTTAAGCAGATTGCATTTGGCTTCAATAACTTCACAAAATTCATCTTCATATTTCTGGAGAACTACTGACACTAAGGAAGGTAGGGATGCATCTATGGTGAATGAAGAGTCCAAACGAGCATATGTGTTATGACAGCTCAAAGTACACAGCATGAGATACGCATGTGGGTTATGTCTTAAGTAAACAATATGGCTTCCACACAAAGCTTAACTTTATATATCCACTTCTCTATCCTGCACATTACATGGGCTCATATGGACTATCATACATGAACAGATCAATCTCTGCACTCTTGTACTTTTTGTGTTCACTTGAATTAATTAAGAAATAATAAAAATTTTCTACAAAAATAGTAAGGATGTAGGGATGGCATAAAAAGGACAGAAACAAGCAAAGGCTGTTACACAGTGGAACATTAACAATGGTCCCTACATGCAAGAATGTCACATAGTCCTACACCCTTGAATGTAGGGACAATGGTTAATACTCCACTGTGTAACAGCCATTACTTGTTTCTGTCCTTTTATGCCATCCCTACATCCTTACTATTTTTGTAGAAAATTTTTATTATTCTAGTTCCTGCACTTTTTAGGGGCTGCCGCAGGCAGCCCCTATATTGTTTTCGTTTTGACATTGTGTTGTATGGCTTCGTGTCCCACTTCCGGTGGTATATATGTCGGTATGTTCATATAATACGTTAACTGCGGCAGTATAATTGTGCTTACATTTATGTAAAAATGTATCAACGGATGTATTGAAGATAGAGAATTTATATTGTCGGCCTTTTGCTTTGCTTCTCTCGCGCCGGAAAGACCGAGGGAAGGACTTTGAAACTGGCTTCCAAACGTCGCTCCGTGCGGAGCATAGGTGTCTTCTGCATCCGAAAGATGTAGAACAGGCAACCACACCACCTCTGGTCTGAAGACATACAGAAAGCAGTGGGATAACACCCAACAGTTTGGCGACTTGCTTCACACAACGCTTTCAATCATGGCCGCCCTGTTGAAGGACTTCGTTCCCTGTCTTAGAAAAGTGACATGAGCGACGTAGAACTTGGTGAGCCCCACGAATTCTGTACGCAAATGTTTGCTAACCGTCTATGGCGTTTAAAGCTTAAGCGCGAACAGGTTACCCTTCGAAATTTCCTCCAGATGGTGTGCGTAGTGCGGTCGAGCAAACTGCCTTCTGCCACAACAGAACCCTAGCTGCTGCAATGACTACAGGTGTGCTGTATAGTACTTGCAGGTATCTGTGTTCCCTCCATCAATGTCCGTCTCCTCTCATCCATGTTTTTACAGAGCAGAATGCTATAGAACTATATAGTACTATAGAACTATATGCACGCATGCAACACTGCTATTCTATAGCAGCGTTGCGTGCGTGTAATTGATTGCAACTCTGAGAATGTGCAAAGTGTGTATCAGGTATGTACGTCAATGTAATGTGCCGTTGTGTTAATGTGTGTCAAAATATTTTTGACTCTATTCATGTCCACTTCAATCATTTGTGTTCATTCTTGCCTATGAAGTGCGTTCATAAGTGTGCTGATGAATTACACAAAATTAGTTGCAATAGCTACTGTATATTGATAACACAGCAGCGACCGGAGGGAGCAAGTATTTCGAGTTGGGGCAGCAGCCCCACGAGTTTTTTAACTCGAAATACTTGTTATAGAGCACGAGCTAAGAGGCACAATAATATTATTGCTATTTAGCTTCATTGTGTAACTCCTAATAGAATTAGCTGCAATTTGCATTTGAAAAATTGTATTGACATTGTAAATAATTTATTCCACAAGCCTAATGCCACGCTAAGTCATAGAGCAAGGCAAAAAATTCCACAGTGGTACAAAACACAACGGAAGTAGGAGTCTCCGGAAGTTGTACGCAGCTGCTCGCAATGGCACCAGCCACGCCGGTTTCATCCGGTCTAATTACATACTTTGAAAATGGCGTCCGCCCCCTCGGCCAAGCAACACCAGGGGTAGTCTCATACCCAGACCACTTCCGGCCACCATTTTGAAATGGGCCGAAAGATGGTCTGGGAGCTATGTGCAGATTCCTTGGCGAAATTCGCGGATCTGTGGACACCAATCAGATTGCAGATACGTGGTCATGTGAGCAAGTACATCATAGCTAATAGTGCAGCGATGAGTGTTCCTTTACTTGGAATCTCGGTGGACCCCTGCGCTTTCGAAGAGTGCTTGAGGATGTTGTCAAGGCACAGCGTTCCTCTTCCATAGTGTGAACAACCACTAGCGCTGTTAATGCAAACTACGGCGGTTATGCAATTACAAGGCTAGTGGTTATGCAATCAATGCCAAGGAATCTGCACATAGCCCCCAGACCATCTTTCAGCCCATTTCAAAATGGCGGCCGGAAGTGGTCTGGGTACGAGACTACACCAGGGGGGACAAACAAGATCACGTGCTGCTGACTCAGCACCTTCGTAATAATGTATTACGGGTATACAGGAACTGTCACAGTGGGATAGCAGTTTTCTAGTGTTCAGTCGCGCTGAGAGCAAAACATGAAGCAACATTATTCAGAAAATTGAGTGATCCAGAGCAATCTCTGTCATTTAGGTAGCTTTTGCAAGCATTTTACAACGTCTGCCTACGAGCGTCATTAATGGAACAAATGCACTTTCTAACTTCACAAATACAATAAGTCTTTAAACCGTTCCACTTCAAAGATACACCAATTTCGACGTTAGAAACCAAATTCTTCTGGTACTCATGAGTGACTGCATCATCATTCATAACTCAGTGCAGGAAATTCAAAAGCCATAATGCTACATGGAGACATTAGACAGTGCAATTGTGCTGTGAATGATGCCTTTTGATCAATTGTCATTCAGCCTTTCCACCAAACGGCACAACAGTAATTTACATGTTACTAGAAATAATGAAAATTTTCTACAAAAATTGTAAGGATGTAGGGATGGCATAAATAGGACAGAAACAAATAAAGGCTGTTACACAGTGAAGCATTAACCATGGTCCAAGAATGTTGCATCTTATATATAGTCCTACATCCTTGAATGTAGGGACGATGGTTAATGCTCCACTGTGTAACAGCCTTTACTTGTTTCTGTCCTTTTCATGCCATCCCTACATCCCATACAATTGGTTGTCTTTCAGATGACTTCAAGACATGCAGTTCTGTGTTGAAAGTTGGTGAGTATGCTATCTTCTTTGGGTCTAACTTCCGCCTCGTTAGAGTATAGCAGTTAAACTTTTCTCGTGGTGGAAAGTGGTATTAACGTCATTTGGGCAGGTGGGGAAGTGATAAACACAAAAAACAACTATACAGCACAGAGTATAATGCACACTTGTGGCTATTTTAACAACTGTAACAAATTAATGTAAGCACTTTTGAGAAAAGGGGTCAATTCGTGATATGCATAAAATTTCACAAAGAGCAACAACTTGCAACCGATTCATATGTTTTCGATTAATTTGTCTTATAGCATCATATGTACGTACTTGTACCTCGTTCCCAAACTGTCTTAATAAGTACGGGGCCAAAAAGACTGGCATAGCAGATTGAAGCATCTTGGCAAACTGACTAACACTGGTAATTTTCTACCCAAACTGGACCGGCACCAACTGTTCTCAGTGTTTCCCTTCTAGCCATTTTCACTTCACCTACTTTTCTTCACATAGATTTATGGTACATATATAATGTTCTTTGGTGCCCCCCCCCCCCTCCAGTCTTTTTTTTTGGGGGGGGGGGGGCATGCAAACAGTGGTGCCCAGGCTGTCCTTTCTGCCCACGCAGCAATTAACACAGTTGGCCTGGGAATGAGGCTAATGTACAGTACTTGTGGAATATGGCCCCAATATCCTGTCTAAGTGTCATTATACTTAAACCTGCTCACAAATTGTAACGGACATGCCAAGTTTCCAATCCATTACTTGTTCATACAAATAATCATATCAACATATGGTGAAGAAATACAGGTAGCAATGCTAAGTTCACATATTAGATTAATTGGATGTCAGTCAGAAGACAGTTTCCCACAACACACCTTACCACAAGGCTTCCAAAACAAACCTGACGCTGCCCTCTCCTTCCCCTTTCCAGGGCCAGGGTTGACCTCTACATCTCCAGCCAAGATCAACAGGAGGCTGAGGAATGTAACAGATACAGCCTGAGCCAACAAGGGTAGGACCTGTGAGGAGAGCATCGTAACAAGGAGTGATGGAAATGACTATGGACAAAACATGACACTGTGCTAGCTGCAGTAGTATGCAGCTGAAGTGTCATGGTACTCACTGGTATCTCATAGGTCCACTGAATAGAGAATGACTTTGATGAACAACCGCACTTCCTTCTGACACCGTTCTTAGCTGTTTCAACTAGTGGAGCTAGCCCACCAGTTAACACATTAGTAATGATCTGGTCCATTCGGCAGCTACAAAGTAGAAATACAAAATCTGTTAGCAGTGAAGTTACATATCCATTGCACAACTAAATAAATAGCATTCCACTAAAATTGGTGCAAAATGTATTGGAATGGTATAGCAAAACTATATTCAATGAAATTGAAGCTACATAATAATGTATGCATCAGCAAGTACGTTCCAATATTCAGTTTACCAGGATAATGATAGCTAAAATAGTTACAGTGGAACCCAGCCTTGTGGACACCCCTGAATAGTGGACACTGCTCCAATGTGGACACTGTTAATTGTCCCATCCTATTTTACTAATGTAAGCTTCCCATTAAATCAAGGTCGACACACTATAATCGGAACACTTTTCTTGTTACGAATAAGGGTGTTCACATTATAGGGGTCCTACTGTATCATTATGATACATACTTGGCCATGTGCATATATCAAAGCGCAATTAAATCAAAAGTCTTCATCAGACCAGACCATTCTCATTCAACAAGCAATGGAGCAGCAAGCATGGTACAAGGCAATTAATCCATTAACATCATCTTATCGCCCACATCAACCTCTAAATTATGGCAAGATCATATTGGAACATGGAAAAATGTAATGAAATGAGATCAATGTGTATTAAGGGAGCATCATACATGCATTTCATTACTAAATGGGCTTCCTAAACACATTAGGTTGCCAAGAAGCACATTATTTATACACAGTGACACCTCTATACACATACATTGTAGATTCCTGAAACACCTCTATATCTTAACAAATTTTTATGCTAATGGTTAACACTTAACACGTTATTCAACACATCTGTGGTCTTCCCAGTACAGGCAGTAGGAGGTACCCACTACCCATAGGATGGTAAGCCTTCAAATGAAAAATTGCTCCAGCAGCTCCATTTCTGTGACGGGGCCCTTGTGCATCACATAATGCATGGCAACAACGTACAATGACAATGGCTAGCATGATGTGAATTAGAACTGACCTCTTCCTAACTGAAAAGCAGGCAATGACTACACTCAAAGGAGTGAGAGCAAAGACGTACTTGGAAATGCAGTTCTTCCAGTGCCGGCAGCTTGACCCTACAATTGACATGAATAAACATCACTAGTGTAAAATGTGTCACATAATTATGCAATACATATTTAGGAAGACCAGTTGCTGGCATAACATTCACTGTACCTGCTGATGAAGCTGCACTGTGACTTCTCTTGCTCTCAGCTGAACAAGAGTGAGCAGCTATCGATAGGAGTGATGAAAGGACTTGGCAGATGAACAGACCAGCTGCCACAGCTTGCTGAAGGGACTTGGCGACTGGTGCAGCCATCTGTTTCAGAACCAATTTAAATGTCTTGCAACATTTCCTGCCTAGCAAGTTATGAGATAGACTGTCCACCTTTTCAGGAATCATGTACACCTACAAGAAACAGTATATTACAGTTAGTAATAATCTGTTCACGACTGTTCCACAAACATTAACACAGTACAATATTATAATTTTCTACATCAGTATGTTACTAACACTATTACTGTCACTCAATATTTCAAATCTAAGAAGGTACCCTGTACTGTGTTGGTACTATTAGGAAGTTAGGGGAGGTAGGCTACCTTAGAGGGCCCATGACGTGCCAAAACAAGTTATTTTTATTTAATGAAAACATCAGTGGCGCCAATGAAAAACGTTTCACAATGTACACAAACAGTTGAAAACAGCTCACTTCCAGCATTGTGCTTCGATAAGGCAGACATTTTGCCGGGCGACGCGTTATGACATCACACCGAATACAATTCCAGCTGTGAAGATACAGAAAATGCCACGATTATGGTCATTATTTGCAAATGCTTCTAGATAGGAACTATGCCTAAACACTGTGTTCCTGGTGGGTGTAATAGAAGCACTGAGGGAGGCTTCAGCCTTCACACCTTCCCCAAGGACCCTGCTAGAAAGGTAAAATGGTCTAGCAATGTAGGAAGATGGCGATCTGACTGGAATGGACCCACTGACCATTCAGTGGTCTGCAGTCTACACTTCACAAGAGTACTGCTTTGAGTCATCTGTTGTTCTCTCTGAGTAGATGGGAGTGCCACCTAAGAAGCGAATCCTTAATAGTACTGCAATCCCAACCCTCTTCCCAAGGCAGCTGATATGAAGACAGGGTCAATGGCCTGGGCACACCCAGCAATTCATTTTGAAGCTTTAAAGGCTAGTGACCTTGGAATTAGCTCCAGATCTGCTGCAAATAAGAGTAAAAGGGCCCAGGTCAGTACTAGATGAGCAATGAGATGTTTTAACTGATAATTATATAACGGAACTTGTGCATGGCTTCATTTTCATTCAAGGTCTGTTGGCATAGTATCTACAGTCGTGCAACCACACACAAGAGGAGTTATCACACATCATTACAGTATTCAGTGGTCTCATGTCTACACCAGCAGCAGACATAAGGTCTCTGCACTGTACACGCAAAGTCAACTGTACTCATGATGGACACTTTTACAAAGTCAATGAACAGATTGAGCATTTTAAATGCCATTATGATCCTGTATTGTTGGGCTTATATATTATATGCACGCACACTGAGTTTGTTTCTAAGGTATTGGACCAGGTTTATATCCTGCTGTGTGCTTACAAAGGTCTTAGTTGTTTACAGTGCGAGAGAAACGATTCATAAGAAGAACGATCTCCATGCTTGATGCAATTACATACCAATTGGTGTTATTTAGCCTCCACACCGGTCCCTCATCGTTCTCATCAGAGGCATCGCTCGAAGATTCATTCGCAGGTGCCTAGGCAGGCACTACAATTCTCGAACTGTTAACTAGGGGGCTCTCCCAAGCGTTGCTGATGAGCCTTCCGTATCTTCTTCGTCCTCACTTTGCCTTCTCTCATCGTTGTTTTCTTCTCTGCTGTTCAAGGAGTCCTCGTAGTCAGTAGAATCGTCTGAAGAAACGCTCATTATAGCAATACAAGAGTATGATCACTATCTACTTCCGCTCCTGTTGTGACGTCACAAGTGAAGAGAGAAGAAAGCTCGTTAACCCACGCATTCAATTGGAAAAATGGCCAATTTCACGCAGGAAATCCGCGATTTACGTCCCTTTACAGCCGGATTTTTAAAAAAATAATGTCACACAGAGTGGTCATTTGATGTATAGTAACTTTTAAGTGAAACTTGTTTCTGCATGTCATGGGCCCTTTAGGCAGCGGCAACACTACAGCAGAAATGATGGTGACAGTACAGTCACATTTTGTCAACCACACTACATGTTATCTACCATCATGATGACAATGACAGCCATAGTTATGCTGATAACAGGTAGAAACTAGAAGAGAATGAAATGCATGCGTGCAAACAATGGTGCCATGGGGGTGACAACACAGCACAGAGTACAGGGGTGACGCAAAGCGTTTGGCAATAATTTCCTATTCCTGGGTAGTGAAGTTTCAATTGCTCCACAGGGGTACGGGTGATGCTGAAGGAAACTGTCAGATATTTGAGCCAATTTCTGATTAGGTTTGTAGCCACAGAAAACACCCTGGATTGCAATCCTGCACTCCTACGCAGATGCTCTTGGCAAGAAACAACACATACGCTGGAGGACCAATAGGATCCTTGAACCTGCTGGAAATAAAGTGAGCTAAATCACAGGAAACATGACATCAGCCGCTTTCAGTCATGTGACCAAATGCTCACATTCTGTAAAGTCATTATGAACATCACCACTACAGTCACCATCAGTTCCACCATATGATGAATAGCATTTTATGCTAGTTGGTGGTTGCAGAAATTTGTGACCATAGTACGTATACAATGTTAACAAAATTGTACACATAGTATAACAATTAAATTGTATCATGTGTATTCAATCTTGAGTCCTGAATAAGAGAGACACTCCAGGGTATATACATGCAAGCAAGAGAGATGAAAGTAGTCTCGCGTAGCCAGACCACTTTCTAGGGGAAAGGGTCTGGTACAATGCCTATGCACCGTTTGTGCAGAGACCCCCCAGAACTAGGGGGGGATAATTGCGTTCCACACCCTCACGTTACCAGGCAACCGCCCGCCCACAACTACTGGTGTTGCACAAGCTGCGGCAAAGAAGGCCATGATTCGTTCGACACTGAGAGTTTTAGCCTTCATAAAACCTTATTGTAGCAGCCTGCTACACACGATTGCAGGCGCTACCAGATCAGTCAGACGGTGTACACATGCATGTGCAAACTACCAGTACTGGGTTAATCAATTGATGCTATAATCAGTTCCATCAGTTACTAACTAGCTGAATGCCCGCCTTTCGGGTGGGTTCCAAGTCTACGTAATTTGAGCTTGTCCGTAATTTAAGCATTTAACCAATCATAATCGTCCATTTAATTGGGAGCATTCCGTAGACTTGTTCCACAAAACTCCATATAGGGGGTGATAACTGCATTCCATGCCCACACATTACCAGACAACTGCCCACCCAAAACTACCAGTATTGCGCAAGCTGTGGCAAAGAAGGCCATGATTCGTTCGGCGCTGAGATTTTAGCCATCACACATCAAGCGATTTTGCTTCATGAATCCTTTGTAGCAGCCTGCTACACGCGATTGCAGGTGCTACTAGGATGGTCAGATTGTGTACACATGCATGTGCAAACTACCTGTATTGGGTTTGTGCTGATGATGCTATAATCTATTCCATTAATTACTAACTAGCTGAATGCCAGCCCTTCAGGTGGGTTCCAAGTCTACATAATTTGTACATTACGTTATATAACATTACACACACATTACGGTACATAATGTTAGTGGAAACTAACAGCTTTCTTGACGCAATGATCATCACCAAATCAGCTTGTTGCATGTATGCAGCTGACTAAGATCATTAGGAAACATGTCCGGCATTCTGTGATTGCCTATGCTTAGTCAGTTTACTCATGACCATACATCACAAGAATGGAGTCATGCACTGACTACAGTGTACATCATATTGACATGACCACACAACAGCACATCAGCCACTCTTCTTCACCTTATCACATATCCATATTATCACACGTAGGCACTTGTTTGGCAGAGGTTGGAAGTCGCCAGTTCCAATACGAACTCCATAAAATATCGGCACAACTGAGAGTGGCATATCAGAAAGAGTGGATAACATTAACTGCTCACATTTCATCCACCCACAAAGGAAGTGAAGAAATCAACGTTCATTACTCCAGATGAGGTCATTACCATATAATACGCCAATAGCAGCAACTGGATAGCAAAGTGTATGAAGTCAGAGAGGTCTCTCAACAGCAGGATGGTAACATAATTATACAATCCTCAGGTCTACCCCATTCCTCCCTTCACAAACTCTTGTACATACAACACTCAGTGCACCTACCTGACACTAGCATTCCACTATCTGATATCGATGGTATTGGAGATGTGCTGAGCTCTTCCACAGCCAACAGATATAGAAAATACAGACTGAGAATAACTGTCAGTGTTAGTAAAAGGAGTAGATACAGAATGAAGACAACAATAATCTGTGTTAGTAGAAGGAGTTTCATCTGTTTTCCAATACGTCCGAGTGTGGCATCATTGAAGTAGACCAGGATGTAGGGTGTATGAGGGAGGCGGTGGACAGGTGCAGTGTACACTCTACACCGATCAGGTCTCATGGTCTACAGCAGGACAGAATGAGGGAACAAGATAGAGACATTATCTCTCGATCTAACGCATGTCAGCAATACATCTGTCTATACGTGTAAAGAAGGCGGCACGAAACAAACAGGTAACATAGCGTATACAGAGAGAAGGGACGTGACAAATCAATGATTAACAAAGAAAGCAAGCGAGATTAGATCCGCCACACTTCAGTAAAGGGCGACGTTTGATGGATGAAACTACGATTCTCAGGAGGTAGAGTTGATAACTCACCTTACCAGTAGTCTATTAGCGAAAGTTGGAAATTCAAGGAAGGAGCAATATAGTACAAGTTATCGCACCTTCTTGGCGTCCTCAGTGACAACAGAGATCGTGGGGAAGGATCCAAAGACACCGATCGCGTTCACAGTTGATACACTGCAACATTATAGGACGGCGAAAAAAAACAGGCACACCCCCTGGCAAACGCGCAGCCATTCACAAACAGTGCAGAGTGATGTGTCTGTGTATCTATGCACTTAGCCACTTGCTGGTATGAACAGGGCATGCAGTGATTCCCCTGCCGTGTCTGATTCAGTGTAAGGTCACGCGAGACAAGTAACTGTAATATTTTTAATAGACAATGACTACATTGACTTATAGCTACTGAATTTGATCTGGCTATGATGTGACCAAGTGCTATGAGCTATTGCAGCAGGCCTAGGCCTATTACAGTGTATGAGTACTTTAGCTAGCAGTAATTTGATCTGCAAAATAAGTGTTCAAGCTTAAGATGAGGCTCACTTTAATGATGCGCATACTAATGACACATTAATAAAGTACCCCATGCACGTTCACAAAGTGACCCACGTTCACAATGTTGCTTGTGCTCACAAAGTGACCCATGTTCACAATGTTGCTTGTGTTCACAAAGTGACCCACGTTCACAATGTTGCTTGTGTTCACAAAGTGACCCATGTTCACAATGCTGCTTGTGTTCACAAAGTGACCCCTGTTCCCAATGTTGCTTGTGTTCACAAAGTGACCCATGTTCACAATGTTGCTTGTGTTCACAAAGTGACCCATTTTCACAAAGTTGCTTGTGTTCACAAAGTGACCCATGTTCACAAAGTTGCTTGTGTTCACAAAGTGACCCATGTTCACAAAGTGACCCATGTTCACAATGTTGCTTGTGTTCACAAAGTGACCCACGTTCACAAAGTTGCTTGTGTTCACAAAGTGACCCAAGTTCACAAAGTTGCTTGTGTTCACAAAGTGACCCACGTTCACAAAGTTGCTTGTGTTCACAAAGTGACCCACGTTCACAATGTTGCATGTGTTCACAAAGTGACCCACGTTCACAATGTTGCATGTGTTCACAAAGTGACCCACGTTCACAATGTTGCTTGTGTTCACAAAGTGACCCACGTTCACAAAGTTGCTTGTGTTCACAAAGTGACCCACGTTCACAAAGTTGCTTGTGTTCACAAAGTGACCCACGTTCACAATGTTGCATGTGTTCACAAAGTGACCCACATTCACAATGTTGCTTGTGTTCACAAAGTGACCCACGTTCACAAAGTTGCTTGTGTTCACAAAGTGACCCACGTTCACAAAGTTGCTTGTGTTCACAAAGTGACCCACGTTCACAATGTTGCATGTGTTCACAAAGTGACCCACGTTCACAAAGTTGCTTGTGTTCACAAAGTGACCCACGTTCACAATGTTGCATGTGTTCACAAAGTGACCCACGTTCACAATGTTGCTTGTGTTCACAAAGTGACCCACGTTCACAAAGTTGCTTGTGTTCACAAAGTGACCCACGTTCACAATGTTGCATGTGTTCACAAAGTGACCCACGTTCACAATGTTGCTTGTGTTCACAAAGTGACCCACGTTCACAATGTTGCATGTGTTCACAAAGTGACCCACTTGCACATGTAATGTAATTCTAAAACTACATTCGATTCAATTCAATTAATTGTAATGTTCCCCCCCAAAAAGTCATTGTTTTTTAGCTTTGTCTCTCGAGATTGTGTTTAGTCAGTCTAACATCTGATGAAGCATTGTAGACAAATGTCCTGACATGCTGTTATGTATATACTTGCGGCCTTATTGTGCCTTTAGATCAATGTATTGTTGCAATGCACCTCCAAATAATAATTAGAATGGAAGATAATTATAGTAAGACTACTGGAGTAATACCAATACAAGAAGTAAAGCAATAAGATAAAGTAGCTAGTTCATCAATAAGTGAATGTATTAAATTGAAGTTAAAACAGGTAATAACTTGCTAATGGAAGTACGTACTATTTCGTGCAAGTATCACATCTCCACTTGGCTTTCTTAGGAGGGGTCTTCTTCAAACGTGTGCAGGAGACATGATACCATTTGCTACAATAGATGGTGTTCCTTTGTCATGGAACACAGGATGTGTTTAAATCTAGCTGCCCAAACAAAGGTCTGCTCGCCAGCTTGTGTGTTGTAGAGGGGGTTGATTGCTGCTGGACTGTACTTATCCTTGCATGTCTTGCCAGTGTGGTTTGGATAGTGAAATCTATCTATTACTTTTTCCAGATCTAGCCATGCTCTATCCGCTGGTGGTGGCAGTGGCAAAGGTGTCTGTGCGACTCTTAAGCGATCGAGATTGCACATGTTGTCATATGCAAGGATCCGTTGTGCTGGACCTTCAGCGGCCTGCAGGGATGTCAGCCAGTGCAGCAGCAGGAAGAAAACCTGACTTGGTGACTCTGACCTGAAGCAGTAGAGTGCACAGTGAGTTGAATTAATGCCACTTTTGTGGGCAGGCTTTTGTGGTATGTACTTGTACATGTTGGCAGAGGACTTACATGTAAAGGGGCTGCCACATGTCTATATGTCCGCCAGCTTGTACGACAAATTGGTGGCCTCTAGACCATTTCCTCAGTTTTCTTGGTGTATCGATGTTCTTTGTGCACAGTTGTTCTGTGGTCTCTGCACCTTGGACAAGATCAGGATGTGCTGCAATTATCTTGTTAATGCCTGTATTGAGAGGAATTGTTATCATTGGTCATTGGTATGATGAATTCTGCTCTAGACCATTTATGCAGTGAATGACCTTGAGTCTGTGCAGCTGATCTTCCTAGATTACTGGTAGGCAGACTGGCAATCACACTTTCCACTGCTTCCTCTTCATTGTCACTAAGAACCGGTCCTTTGCTATCACTATCAGAATCATCTTCACTATTACATGACTCTTCCTATCCCTGTGAGCCTTTACATGGCAAATATAGCAATGGTGCAATTAGGTATGATACGTACATCAACTGCCCGGTTATATACACATTTGACCTTGAGGTGCGTGTGTTTTAACTAACCAGGGCGAACTTTGCAATACTCTAGGAATCCCTTCAAGCTAGTAGGGAATGCTTTGTCCATTTCTGCCAACAGTTTACAGTGTTCTTCACAGAATGCCATTCTTGGCTTCAGAGCATTGGCGCACACATCCGGTAGTGACAGGTTGGGAATGCCAGGCACGGCGTTCTATAGGATATGTGTGCATTGCATTTGCAGTCATCCAAAAATTCAAAGTAAGGATGGAAGAGAGAGTGCATTGATATGCCCTCTTACCTGGCATCTGTACATGCAGTGTGGAAATATTAATTGGGTAATGGAAAGTGTTTGTTTAAGCCATCTTTCCAAGGCATTTTATACAATGGGTAGACTAGTTAGTGCATCTTTAATACATAGCGTCAGTCATGCATAATGTGCATAGTACTCACGCAAGACTACACTGTAACTGAAGTAGCTGTCTGTCAAAGTACACAGTGTCTGACACCTCCACTAAGTCACGCTTGTCAGGGTAGTATTTAAACCCATCACGGAGGTTGCCATAGTGTGCATATCTGTCCATTATGGTGCATATAATACGTATATCCAAGATCATTCTAACAATTGTCTTAGTGAGCTAGCATGTTATACATACCTGTACATTAAGGAGCAATTCCTGCATCTCAGTGTGTACTTGTCTGCTCTTACAACTCCAGTTGTGTAGTAGATATTCACACGTGTGACATGGCTGGAGATGAGATCGTGTCTGCACTGTGTGCAAGTACCTGTGGGTGGAACAATTGCAGACCAAGAAAATGTCTTGCGGAAGATGGTCTTGCATGCAGAAATCATGCTACTGCTCAGTCGCACAGTGATGGCTGAATCCATGTGTGTATCTTATGGCAGCTGTCCTTCCAAGTCTCTTCTTTTCTGGTCAGTTGTTATTGTAGGTGGTAGCTGTGACAGCCTGTTGCATATGCTAAAGGTATTATTCAGGCCATAGCTTGCAATCATCCATATGACCACTTCTTCTTCTGTAGGTGCAAGAGTTTCATGCAGTGAACACCATAGATGACAATTACAATCCCTATTATATTCATTTGAAGTGCATGTATTAATATTGTGCGTTCATTAGTGGCTATGGGTACCGAATTTATATGCACGTGCATTGGGATGCGTCGGCATACTTTCTGTAATAATTATGGCACATGACAAGACTGCATGTACACCTACCGGTCAATTTGTCTAAATTTTTTGGGCGGAGTTGGATAAGCTCACAGTCCTGTAGTGACGAAACAGTGCTTGATAGCTTCGACAGAACGGCCGACTCAGCGCGGACTTGCTCCACCAGGTCGTCAAGTTTTGTAGCTTTCGATTTCTTGGGCGGAGGCTCCATATTTAGCTTAGATGCATCCACCAAGATAAGTTAAGGGTCTGTGGTTCACAACCAAGGGTCCAGATGCGTGTAGGAGGTTGTTCCAACACATTCGTTTGTAGAAGAAGTCTGCCTTTGTGGGTAGCTGTCTATGATTATTTGGGGTAATATGCATCAATCATGCAGAACTTTGTTACCATATGCCCCCCCCCCCCCCCCACACACACACACCTTGGGACACCCCTAGTCTCCCATGTGCAGCTGCATGCTCGTGAGACTAGCGGCACCCCATCCAAAGATAATCAATGTGAGGATTGCCCCAAACCTATATAGGCCTAGGCCTGGTATGCATTTCCTTCCATTCAGTTGGCTATAGAAAGAGGACAGGTTTTGTAAACGTAGCTGCTATAATATGTTCTTATAAGTATACAGTCATGATTCAGTTGAACACCGAAGTAATATTTAGCTATAACTACTTGCAGCTATGGTCAGCTGGGTATATGTATGCAGACATAGCTCATGGCTGCTATATATACATCTACATATATATACATCAGGTGCATGCAATAGTCATATGACAGTTGCATGTCCAGACTTAGGCCTTATTTGTTGGCTGTGTACACATACATAATTTAATGCAATGCATGTGTTTTGTGTGTAGTACTGTGTACACATGTACACATGTACATGTGTGTGTGTGTGTGTGTGTTGTGTGTGTGTGTGTGTGTGTGTGTGTGTTGTGTGTGTGTGTGTGTGTGTGTGTGTGTGTGTGTGTGTGTGTGTGTGTGTGTGTGTGTGTGTGTGTGTTGTGTGTGTGTGTGTGTGTGTGTGTGTATGTGTGTGTGTGCTCGCGCAATATTTTGTACTAGGTCATACACCTTGCTATAATGTTTACATACCTTCATCTGACAGTGTATGTTATCTCAATTCAAATTTGTGGCTTATAGTTCATTCACAACATATCAAGTGTGCCCACACAGCACTGTATGGGTCGATCCTGAATTGTTTACTAGCTGTTCCTCACCTTCCTCCTACACCGAGCTCTCCTACACGAATTGTGACATCTCAAGACATATATATAGACCTAAATACAGTAGTACATTTCATCCTCTCTCCCATCTGCCTGACTTCCCTTAGTTGCAATGTACCACCTGTCAAAAACTAGCTTATAAGTATCCAACTGGGTATAAAGTAGAGGGAAGATGTTAACTAATACATATATGCAGCTGCAAGTAGTGGGTATATATACACAATGCAATGTGGTGTGTGTGTGTCCGCATGTGTGTGTGTGTGCGTGTACGTGCGTGTGTGTGTGTGTGTGTGTGTGTGTGGTGTACATACATACTGCAATTGTATGTGGGTGGGTGGGTGCATTAGCAAGCAAAGAGAGAGAGTTGCAGACAGCTCATGTGCATACCCATAGAGGAGAAACCATCAATCTTGAAACTTGCATGGAAGGTATACACATGAGCTGTTTCAGGCTAATTTGCCTTCATCAGTGCAACATACTCGTATGCACAAGCATATGCAAAACATGGCAATGGTGGAGTGAATGTACTGGTTTCAGCTTTAAGGAATTTGTAGGCAAGCTTTGAAGCTTTATACCATGTCAAGTATACATGACAAGTTATGCCCTTTAAAATGTGCAGCAATGTGCTAACGTGTGCTCCTAGCTTTCAATCCCACCATGTGAGCAATTACAGCATTCTTATTGAAAGCTCTACACAGTCATAGGGAGCTACCACATATTAAGCCCTATAGGCTACATTGTGTAATGACAAGGCCATATTCGTTGCATGTACTAGGCCACGGTGTATGCCCTAAGCCACACTGTAAGCCCTATTGGCCACATTATAACCCACATTGTAAGCCCTACCTAGCTACATATGCATGTATGCATGGTAATTGACTATTGCCTGCAAGAGAGACAAGAGCACAGGTGTTACTTAGGCTGCTTCAGCACCTTTCCATGTCATTGCCAGCACCGCTCCTTTAAATTGACTACATGTACACTTGTCATAACACCAACAATCCATTCAATTCCTTAGTGAACCTGATGCTTCATGGATGGGTTCCTTAAGTGAGCACACTGGGCTGGATCCATCAGTACATACAACTTTAAACTGCATGGATGAACAAAGGGGGAGAGGAAATTAGTATAATGTTACAATTGTGTGTGTGGAGAGCATTGTGAACGTGGGTCACTTTGTGAACACAAGCAACATTGTGAACGTGGGTCACTTTGTGAACACAAGCAGCATTGTGAACATGGGTCACTTTGTGAACACAAGCAACATTGGGAACGTGGGTCACTTTGTGAACACAAGCAACTTTGTGAACGTGGGTCACTTTGTGAACTCAATTGCAAGCAACATAGTGAACGTGGGGCCGTTTTTTGCATCACTACATGTATGCAGCTAGCTAGACGTATGTAAGTAGTGAAATCGGAGCAAAGTCGTTAGGAATGATAGTTACAATGGTATGGCAACAGTTGAAACGTACCACACTGGAAATGCTGAACATGCAAGAGCCATGGACTTGGTTATACACAAGAGCCCTGTTCTCACTGAGAGTAATGCGGAGAAAAATGGCAGATCCGCACTTCCCGTTCCCAGTTCAGCGTGGGCAAATGAAAGTTAGGATGGAATTGCACTTGTGTACCTGTAGCAGTCTACAGGAGGATATACATCAGTTTTTCTGCTGTCCTAAAATGTTGAACCATATGTCACAGTTACCTGCGACCCAAAGAAGTGGAGGGGAATTCCGCAAAATGACGGATATGACGTCACAATTATTGCTCCATAGTTTTCATAGTCTGGCGTGCTAGACCGTCTCGTCTACGCGCCCTAAGTGCCCGGCGTTTAGATGGGACGGTCTAGCGAGCCAGACTATGGCTTTCATGATTTTGCTGGACTCGCGCGCCAGACCCCACTTCCGCGATCCGCATGGGGGTCTGGCGAGCGAGACTAAGCTGAAAGTATGAATGAATTTGTCAACATTTTAGAGTACTGTATATAGCTACATGGACATTCGAAACAGCTTTCAGTTGAGGTAGCAAGCTCATGCAGCATCAAGGGGCTGCCCACAGGTGATGGCCTAGCTAACTAGCTTGCTAGCTAGCTAACATCAGGCAGAGCAAGTTGGCACACTCTAGTGCAGAGGCCTCACTAAATTTAAACTGTCTTAATCACATGTCACTGCCGTGTGGCAGTCAACATTTAACATTGCATAAACAACAGAGACTGATTAAGCAACAGTTAAGGAAGAAGTGTGGAGCAGTTTTAGACATCAGATACATTGCAAGGACATGTCTACTAAATTGTACTTTTAACCACTAAGACTCGCTCAAGGAACACCACACTATCATCCCCTGTTAGCAGTTGCTTCTCCCCTTCATTGCTGGAGAATTCTAAGAAGCACTCTACATTTGCCAATGCCTAATAATCAGAAGGCACACCAGGTAAATGATTTGCAATTGTCCACGCAAATCAACACAACTCCTGTACACTATGTGTTACATCCTCAGAATTGTTGGTCAATTCATGATTGACAGGCATAATGACAGAAATTGTTCAAGTAATCCTGATTCAGTTTGGTGGTATTGTGTAGAGTACCAGATTAGCAAAAATTGAATACATTGGTAAAGACATGTGTTCCACTCGCTGAATACTTAGAAATTTTGTAGCTAGCTGTGTTGAATCTGCTGCTAAACAGGAAATTGGTTTTGGCAGAGTGCAAAGAGGTCTTTCCTAATTAAAGGATTACAGCACACAAGTCCCCACTCCCATCCACATCTACCTCCATGCAGGTTTGTGTCAAAGTGGGACCGGCTGGGTTTGGGACCCTCTGGGTCATCCATAGTTAAACACATCTTGCATGCAATGGGTTGACACCAACTGTTTGGTGTAAACATACTATGCAGACTGGTAAGAGGGAATGCTGACATAGTAGTACTTCAAGCTGACATGGCAACACACTTTCAACTGCTGTTGCAGAAAGTGCCACACTGAAGGTGGTTCCACACGTACTGGAGCTGGGTGAGTCAAGTCAGTTGTGGAGGAACTAGCTGATGCTTTGGAGGGTGTGTAATGTGGTGTGGTCCCATAGAGCTTGTCTCTCTGAGGAGCTAGCACTGGCAGAACTATAATATAGAAGGAACAATGTTAGCAATTATACATGAGAGTGAAGTGGAGCATACATATATAGGCTGTGCTTGTGTAACTTATGTGTGCATGGACAATGCTAGTTGGTTGGTGTTGTTCTTTAACGTCACACTCACTAAATTTTGTATTACAGCTGAAATGATGAAGATCGACGGATTGAAACGTCTTGTACCCGTTTGAAGAGAACACTGTGCGTAAGCTTGAAACTCACTAAACTTCCCTGGCGCTGTAAACACAGTAATGAACCTCTACAGGGCTCAGGTGTTGTGCTTGTTTAGCATATAGTACAGTATCTCTCTGTTGTCCCTACATAATGTCCAGTGCAAGAAGTACAGGTAAGCTGTGTGATGCGCACAGTGAACCTGCAGTCCAAGTGACTATAATATTATAATTAAACCAACTACACACACAAATGTATAGTGTTTAGTTGGCGTGTCCAAGTGACCATTCATGCACTCTAACCTGCACCTGTGTTACCCCAAGCTAGGTCTACCAGTTCTGAAAATTGAATCACCAACAAGCTTATAATTAGAAACATTTGGTGTACATGCGCAGTGCAGAATGCAGCTTTAGAGAGCTATATAGGTCTACCAGAATACACACTACACTACATATCCTATACACATAATTATGTAATTTTTGATGTATACTGCTCTAGTATTGTTCTCAGCCACTCATGTACAGGATGGTTGTCTATGGCAGCAGAGAAATGGAGATAAAATGACCAGTGCAATTTTACCACCCATCAAGGATTTCTTTATGCTGCCAGCAGAACTCTCACAGTAATGCCTGCATGTGAAATATGGCAAAAACTGTAATTGTTGATTTCTACACAATTTCATGAATTAATGTACAGTACAACACGTGCACATATCTATCTACACTGTAAATATGGTAGTGGTTGAGCTGTATCCACCTGTGGTGGTTTATTTAGGTCAAAATTTAATGGTAGGTTCAACCTCTGTTTGCCTGTACTCAACTCCTGTTTACCCTATACAATCGATGCATCACTAGTGGATTGAAACTATATACTACCATTATTATTACATAGTGCATGGTTTGAGTAACAAAATTAAGATAAGATGTCATGAGCTAGCTTGCTACAAACTATAGAGAGTAGTCTAAATATTATAATAATTACTATTCGATCATGTTTGAATTCATACAAGTCATTTGTAGCAGCTGTGCTCATTCTGTTCCTTGATCAACTTGTGGAAATGTGCATGTGTGTCTGTTTCCTGTTACATTATGTATATTTGTTATATATTGGTGCTGTGCATGTTGCAATGTATCATACATAATCACCATACACAAGTACTTTACACAGCTGATATAGTGCACGTATCTCTTACCAACAGTCACCTCCTGGCAAGTGATGCCACATGAGAATGTTACCAACAGCTCCAGTGGTGGAGTTTCCTTCATAGTAGTTAGGTTGAGAGTCAATGAAATCAGAAATGTTGTGCCCAACAATGATGCATGAATCAGCATTGTCACACATGCAAGCACTGGCAAGAACACTCTTCAGAGCATCTTTTGATGGGGTGCACCATGCCAAGCCAAAGCAGGAAAGAATACTGAAGTACACAAGGTTGTGAGAAGGTGGTTCATGCAGGTCTGGCAAGGCTCAACATGGCAGGGAACAAGTTAATGGTGTCACTGACGTTGACATCTTAAAAAGCAACACTGGAATCAGCTGATAAGCTGGAGAGATCAATGATGTTTGCCTGACCAAACACAGAGGTGCATTGGCTACCACTGTAGATTGTGCAGCGCTGGGTGGAAGGAAGCGTACATTAGAGGAGACATAATATACGTACTGTATGTATGTACAGAATACCAGCACAACACATATAGCTCTTGCATGATCCATTACTGCTGTGTAAAATCGGACTGCAGTAGCGTTAGTATACTAACCTTGGAGAAACAACTCCTTTAGAATTGATTCAGTGTTGAGAGCACTGCAGATAATATAGAGGGAAAATGATCAACGATATATGCAGGGAGTGAGTTCAAAAGACGTAGCATTGGCTCAGCTACTTTTGCTCTCTAGTTCTTGTTGCACTTCATTGCTTGTGACAATGCAAAGCATTTATGAATACAAGCTTTATACAGCCATGTGATATTGCCTGAATTATAATTCACCAGCTTACAGCACCAAGTGAGGTCAAGGTACAGAGGGCAACTGTTGTTCAAGGCAGCTATTTTGCAAACCAAGGTTACCATGAATAGTTCTGTTTGACATGAGGAATGGGTGTTGGCCCAAGTCTTGAAATCTGAAGCACATTGATTTGTATAATATACAGTGCTTATGAGCAATACATACAAACTGAAAGGAAGTACATACCGAATCACTGGCTGCTTTATATGCCTACCAGCCTGTTACATAGTATCAGTGCATGTCTCAGCAAAGCCGGGGTGCTGAATCTCCATTTTCTGTTTGTCTGCATTTGTCCCTTCATCTGCTTTCATTGAACCATAAGTGTTTCATGGGTGGGGGGTATAAGTGTTTTATCCTGCAACCTTGCAATTCCCACTCATAGTCCACACTGGTGAGCCCCAATTATAATAATTATTATAATTATATACAATGACACCTATCAGTGGCTCCATCTTTGGCAGATAAGTATATAATGGGGGAGGCAATCATTGCATGGTTGTCATCTGTAGATATTGGGCTTTAATTGTTCATCGAACCTTCCTTTGTCACCAATACTAGTACGTGTAGCAAGCAGTAGGCATAGTATGTATACCCATGCAGTGATTCATTGCATGTCTTTCAACCTGGCCTCGAGTTCTTGCATTATACTACAAGAAACCTCCCTTTAGAGCAGTGCAGTAATATACCCCAAAATTTATGAATGACTAGACTATGTCAAGGGTTGTATATAGTGCCCTAGGTAAGCAATAGATACATGTGTATGGTAGATTCTCTCTTTGCAATGAAGGCAATGCATATCTACCAGTTTTAATCAGCTGTCTAGTCTGAATTTGAATTTATTAGTACTAGTGTATAACTTAGTGAAACTAAAGTATTGACCATTCAGACAAGAAACATGTGCTCAGTTCATGGGAGAGCTAAGGTATATAAGGTCATATGCACAGTGGAACAACTGTGTGCATATCTGCATGATGCATCCTTACCAATAGTCACCTCCTGACAAGTGACACCACTGTCACAAACATCTCCAGTGGTGGTAGTGTTTCCTTCATAGTAGTCAATTATGTTTTGGGCAGTGATAACTGGAACGTTGAACCCATTAATGATGCAAGAATCTGCACTGCTGCAGTTGCAAGCGTTGACAACAGTGCTCTGGAGCTCCTCCTTTGAGGAGCCACACCATGCAGAGCCCGAGCAAGGATGGAATACTGCTATACACCAGAGCAGTAAGATATGGTTCAGGGAGTTTTGTCCAACTGCAGTCGAGAAAGAGTAAATGTTGTTACTGATATCGCAGTCTTGAGTGGCAATGGTAGAGTCAGCTGATATGAGCTGAAGGGATCTGTGATGTTAGCCTGGTCAAACACAGACGTGCACTGGATCCCATCATAGATGGCACAGCTGGGTGAGGGAAGGGTACGGTGGAAGAGACCTGTAGAGCATGCGCATAATTAGTGCTAACTACACCCATAGGGCGCTTGCGTAGACTGGCACAGATGTTCTAGCTTTGGAATGCTTCATTCCTATTTCTTTCTCTTCTTTTGCTTGCCTGGTAGAGGGAGGTACCTGTAACTAAGAGACCAGATAAGGGAGGTTCTACTGTAGATGCATCAAACAGGGAGCAGCTTGTTTTATGTTTTCGATGGGTAGATAAAAGTCTAGATGTCCACGAGGACTTTTTGCCTCTACCAAATGCCAAATATAACATCTGATGCTCTGCAGGTTGCCATTAAAGACACACTTTTGAGGATGAACTTAAGCCTGGCTAGATGTAGGGGCAGTGCTATGATGGTGCCAGTAACATGGCTGGAGCAAAAAGTGGTGTAGCCAAAGCAATACAAAATGAAGAAAACCGAGCAATATTTTCCCACTGCTATGGTCACAGTTTGAATCTTGCAGCCTCTGATGCTATTAAAGGATGCAAGGTAATGTCTGTTACCCTTGACACCACTTATGAGATATGTAAATTGATCAAATTTTCTCCGAAGAGAGAAAGGCTGTTTCAAGATATTAAAAGAGAGCTTGCTCCAGACACTCCTGGGGTCCGAGTACTTTATTCAACACGGTGGACAGTGAGAGCTGAAAGCCTATTAAGCATTTTAAATAACTGCAGTGTTCTACAAGTGGAATGGGAAGAATGCCTGGATTGAGTCTCGTTTGCAGCCTGAAGTCAGAGATAATTGGTGTGAAGACCCAAATGCAGAAATTTGATTATGTGTTTGGAGTTGTGCTTGGGGAGAGAATCCTAAAGCATGCGGACAACCTCTCCAAGACATTACAGCATAAACACCTTTCGGCTGAAAACCCCAGGTACCCCAGAATTTTTTTAACTCAAAATACTTGTTTTCTAGTATGTTCGGCTGCATATACTGGCTACAGCGATTGTAACAAGCTGGACTGTATGGTGGTGCATGCATGGTGGAGGAGGTGGTGGTGGTGGTGGCTGCACTGGTGCGTGTTGTCCTTGTATATAGCACTGCCACGTATACTGGTGACGCATTTATTGGCTACATATATCGGCGAAGCTCATGAAATAGACAGCAATCAATGACCTCACTTCGCTCACTTATGCTCTCTGCTCGGCAATAATTTAAGGCCCAAGTTATGTCAGCATGCAATTGACACTATAAGCTACAATGAATAATGCATTACATAGCTTTAGAATACTTTAAAATGTAATTTTGGTAGTCATGTCAGCGGTTTAGTAAAATAATTGCTATAATAACATAAACATTAATGATAGTAATGATATAAATTCTGATCAATTGAAAGTTGCTTCCACTGCTGTGATGTCGATTAGTCTTCTCTCATGTCCATGCTGATAGAGTGCAGCATGGACACCGTGTATCTATTGATAGGGAGAGAGAATGATGCACTATAATAGAGGTGATGTAGGTGGTGATAGGACAGTCCCAAATGTGAAAGTAATTGGCATACAAGATGGAGTCTAGCTGTAAATAGGCTGCTGTGTGGCAGACCAAGAGGCGCCTTCAATTCATTCATCAGTGATCGTGTTTTTGTGAGCAGCGTGTGTATGTGTAGAGGGATATATATAGACATGCATATAATGCCAGAAATGTACTCCTAAATTTACTCACACATAATTCACATAATATAAGCACTAGTCAGGATTGCCTCTTAATGGGCTGGAGGTGCCTACATATTGGGTCACCCTCACCAGAGTATACAGTTCCTATAGTGGTTGTGTCTAAACCTTTTAGAGACAATCAGTGCTATATATACAGTATATTGCATAATTAAGCAACCACGGATGTTAAGTTAGTGTCATTAATTTCATGCATGCTTACCAACAACAGTAGTGGCAAAGATCTCAATGAGAGTAAACAGTTTCATCTCAACAGGTGAACAGGGAACTGGTTTCAGCTGCAGTGAAGTGGAGCAAGCACAGGAGTGGAAAGATAGCTGATCAACTCTTTATTTCACAAGTGCCACACATTCTACACAGGTACCCTATAATACTACACCCAGGCAATCCATTAGGTAATGTGTCAAATCACGTGCCTTGTACATTCCCTTATATATAGTGTTCGTTTAGTGATGGGCCACCCCCTTGCATCTCCTATATAGCTCCCCAGACACAATACCACGTGTGTACCTGACCCTTGAACAGCCCAGCATGAGATGGACACACATTGTTCAGCCTACAGGGGTGTGTCATTTCGTATAGAATGCATTCCCCTTTACATGTGGTAAGATCAATAAGGGACTGACAATAATTAAAAAACATATTACACAATGCCAAATGTGGTTAGGGAAACTGAAGTGAGTGAGTTAATTGGTGCATGACATGCAAGCATGCATACAGGGAGGTGAGTCATATGATGACTGTGTACACACTGTGTACACACTGTGATCTTGTTAGTGATTCACCAGCCCCGGCCTGGCCCACACCACATGCACAACTGCCCCATGAATAACAGGAAATGTGGTGGGCACATTTCACTGAATAGCTTCTAGAAGCAGACATTTGCATTTACACAAACAAAACTTCAGTCATATATTGCACCACATATTATGTATTGTCTGTACAACCTGCACATTAATATGGGCTGTAATTATACTGTGTATACAGCAAGTCTTCCAGCAGCTCATGGCCATCAGTCTGCTAATGTATAATGCATGTTGCATTTGCAATTGCATACTCACAAATACACCTCAGGGCGAGAAAGGAAAGAGAAATTAGCCACACAGCCAGGAATCAAACCCGGGGCCTACACTCATTCACAGAGTTTCAGCCACCAAGCTATTCATCAATCCATAGGCAGCAATCATTAGCCCTTCTTCTCTATCAGTAGCAGAGTGGAAATCCAGGAATTAATTCCCAGCTGTGTGGATATAATTACCCCCTTCTATCCTCTCCCTGTGGCTGCATGTACTGGAGGTCACTACACTGTTCTCAGCTGCTTGTGAACAAGTCGGTTGCCAATGGCAACAGACCTGATAGTCTAATTAGATAGACAAGGGGATACTCCATGAGTGGGTGTCAGATTTCCTGTGACACTGAGGCTGTATTGACATGACACCAGCTCTGGGATCCACAAACTGGTTTTGCAGCTTCGACTACATATAAATAAGTATTATAATTTATATTATGTATACATAGGAGAGGTGACAGCTGGAATACCTGGAAAGAAACTGAGACCCAATGTCCCATTCAGACTTGTATATATTATCTATATTACAGTCATAATCTATATACATTGCGCTCATAAATAATAGCTGGAGGGTATAGAATATTCATGTACCTTCCAAATAGCAAACCTGATAACAATAGAACCATAACCTGTTATGGCAATCATGTTTGCAATCACACAGGCAATCATACAGTAAGTTTATTTATAATAATGTTAATTCTTGTCATTCTGTTATGAACTGTGCTTAGTACCTGTAAAACGTGACACACTAATCCATTGCCACTGGTGACCAGTATGCTGTCATCCTACATGTACGTATGTATACACACCAGTTACCATTTCATAGCTCTCAACAGCAATAAGATTTATTGTCGCTCACACATCGATCCCTGGCTTAGAGTCCTATTCAAGTGTACAAGATAATATACAGTATAGTAAATGTCTCGTGTTAGTTACTGCATATCTGTGCTGTATTTGTATTACAGCCTTGGCCAACTAAATCCACAATTATATTTATAAGTCTCTCATCAGGAGGCCATACCATGGCTTGATGGCTCCTTCGAATTTCATCAGACTGGGATAGAGGAGATAGGCATGTATACAGTCAGTGCACGTGTGCACTTGTGTGTGTGTGCATGTATATTTAGCCATGACATGTGCTTGCATTGTAAGTGTTGCATAACAGTGTCCTGTGTAATATTGTGTGCATAAATATGACTGTGCCCGTACGTGTTCTGCTGGAGTGAGCCAACTGCATGGCATGCATATGGCATGCTACTGGGTGTCATGTTCTATTTGCCTTTGTATAGCTATACATTTGTACATAAACAATATAATGGTTTGTGTCAAGAGTGTGATTGTCTGCTGACATTCAGTGTTGTCTGCGTGTTCACCATGCATATAACTGTATATATTGTATTGCATAATATAATGAATTTGAAGAAGCAGATCTAGACTTCATGATTTATACAAGTTACATGAAACATGGGATCAATGCAGTCAGTTGCAACTGTCTATGCCAACTCAAGCAGATAACCAGCAGCCATGCAATATGTCCACCGCACACGCCCACAAATGCCACACAGCACAGATGTGGTGTATGAGGTCCCTACAGCTATTGGCTTGCAGGAAAGTCAAGGAAAAGGGTTCCAAAGGGTCATTTGAGGAGTAGTAGGGCTACTTTACAGCAACGAGATGGTAAGAGATTGAATGGATACTTAAGTACTGGCTGTCACATACAGTATAGGTCTAAGGCTAAAGATGCCTAACAAAGGAGTTCTTTATAAAGTAGGCAACTGCTAGCAGCAAACGAGGCAAGAGTCAGCAATGAAATATTCACTTAAGAGGGGATATGCATAATATACATAACGGGTATAGCAACCTGTAGCATATAGAACTAATATGTTTACATGCAACTAAGCATCATATGAGCCATGAACAACCAGTGTTGGTAGGTATGATACTGTAGGGTGTTGACTAGCGAGTTAATAATCACATAATCACAATACCAGTAACAGTGCACTGCAATGAAATCTTTCGGTATTTATAAATATACCTCATTATACTGCTGACAGTTTCTCCAGTATGCCCTTAGTGAATCTGCTCATTTTCCCGTAGCCAGACTCATGAGAAACAACTTCAGATGTTTTCGTCACAGTCTGCACATTCTCAACTTCCATTATGAGATATAGTCGTTGAGTTGGTGATGGAGATAGTTGAGAGGCAGTGAGGCAAGAGGCTCAAGGTGGTCGATGGAGAAAGTAAAAAGGAAGCAAAGGGCATGGAAGGAAAGTTGGAGCAGATGGAAGACAGCAGATTAGTGAAGGTGCACACTAAGGAAATTGCAGGGAAAAGGCCAAGAGGAAGACCTAGGAAGAAATGGATAGACAGTTTCTAGCTACAGATTCGAAAAATACTATATGACTAGACTATGTATAGATGTTATACTGAACTTAGTAATTGACATTGATATTTAAATACTGTAAAGATAGCAGCGACTTCCTGCATAGGAGATAAGCTATAGTTCTTGATTGATTGATTGATTGATTGATTGATTGATTGAGTTTGGTGTTGGCTTCCTCCCTAATTATAGACTGGCTGATTGCATGATTAACTTTTTTAGAAATTGGGTCCCGCATAAACAAAGTGTCCTGAAGAACCTGAACAATTAAGTGTGACTGAGCCATGCATGCAGAAGGGATGAAAGTAAAGTGTGAAGTACATAGCTTGGAGCAGATAGTAGTGCATCCCAGAAGGCCTGAAGTGAATTAACTGAACAATCAACTTTCACTAGACAGCTGATCATTCACTAGCACATCTTAGCACACTCAAGGCACAATCCAGGCATGTTCATCCTGTGATGAACCTATATACCAGAGATCTGAAGGGCCTAACAGCTCAAGTGTATGCATGGTTGGGTAAATAATAGCATTAGCTACGTATGTAGCTATATATAGCTAGCTGTATAGCTTATGACTAGCAGTTTATGAATATGTCAAAGGTCTAGCTAGCTACAAGTTTAGCTACAGTAAAGTGAAGAAATATATAGGAGAGATTATAGCTAAGTGAAGTGAGGGCTTCTCAGCTGGCTCAGGCATCAGAAAGGGGTTGGTTCTCTAATACCAGCTTCACAACAGAGTTGAAAACCTTGCCGATGTTTCGACCAGAGCATCTGGTCGAAACATCGGCAAGGTCTTCAACCCTGATGTGAAGCTGGTATTAGAGAACCAACCCCTTTCAGATTATAGCTAGTAGAGAAACCACCAGCTGCATAGAGTATCAGCAGCCATCTAATGTAGCTAGCTGCATGCTAATGCCACTTATATTACCGATTCTTTGTGCTTCGTCAGCCATATCTTGCATGCAACTGATAAATGATATCATGATCATGACTGGCTGTGACTTCAAATTGTTACATCATTTTGACTTTGGCATGCTATAAATGGGACTTATCCATAATGGCAGTCTGAACATGCCCCCAACTAACTTTTATTTCCTGGTCACACCTCCAGGGAGTGTGGCCAGTTATATTATTCCATCATTCTGTATTACAATTGGATACCCAGATCTAGAGTTCCTCCCTCTTCATTCAAGTAAATACATATGAATATTAATAATAGTAACCATAGAACCATGCATGTATCCTCCTTTAGTTAGCTATACCATTATATGTAAATACAAAGGTAATTTTATCCATCCGGCATGCAGTATAAAATTACAAAAGCCAAATTGTGTATTAATTAGGTAAGATGGCTTTGGCTCTTATATACAGCAGTGATGTACTTTGTGGGCAGGCGTGTTTCTATGATGGATTATCCCATGCGCACAAGCCTGCATGCAAGCTGGGTGTGTATGACTGTATAATTGATCATGAGCTATCGTGGAAAAGGCCATGAAAGCCAATCCCTGTAAGCCATGGCCAACGGTGCAATAATTATGTATTACTTGTCTCCCATGGCTCAGGGCATGCTAATGGCAGAAGGGGCACAGTCATTGATCACCCAGTTCAGTTGCATCCACAACAGCAGTCAGATGATGAGGTTGAATAATGAACTCCTAAATTACAGCCAATGGACCAGAGTACAAAATATACAGTGCACTATAAATTATACAAAGCGTAGAAAACATACAAAATAATGGCAGACACTAGAAATATGTTCAGGGGAGTCAAAACTTAAAGCTTTGGGTGTACACATTCATGCATGAACCTGGTTACAGATGCATATTAAGTAGGAGTTCATGTATGTACGTAATCCACTGTAATGAGATGTGCACATGAGATAGAGATGGAGAGAGGAAAGGATACCAGGTGGGAGATGGGAGTGGGAAGGAGGAAGGGAAGGGGGGAGGAGGGGTCAGAGAGGGGAGAGGAGAAAGGAATGCACTGCACTAATGACAATTGATACATTCACCTAACTGAAGTGTTCTAAGGTTTCAATCATGAGTACATGCGCACACATCTTCACAAATACTATTCCATAAGACTACCATGATGGGTGCACTTAACATGTTGAAATACTCAAACTGACTCAGTAACTATAATTACAGATGTCTATTATACCGTCACTACTTAGGCCATAGGGTTAGAGGTGTATCAATGCATTCACACTTACATTTAGGGAGTTTCACAACAAAGATAGGTATGTATATAATGTACGTGCACACCCATACAAACCTTATTGCAGTCTAGTTAGCATGTTGGCAGCATAAATCTGCATATTCTTGAATTCTGTCTGTTCAGAAGCTTCCTGGAAAATATCCTTCACTGTCTGCTCATCTGCATCATTCTTCATATACTGCAAGAGGTGGTTATTGGCTTCTTTCCTGTCCTTGGACCGACGGATGTAAGTTGCAACCCTTTCTGCAATGCATCCTATCAATTCTAGGCTATCTACAATTCCTGCAGCATTCATGTTTTCTTGGAATGCCTTGGCATTCTCCCAATTACACATAATCTGCACAAAGGAGGCTGAACCACAAGACAGACAAAAGAGCTATATGTAAAAGGTTACCTTATCGACCATAAAATAGCTGCATCGTGTACTATGAGCATGCAAAGATTCAAGGGATATATACAGCTAGCTAACAAAGGATTTAGTCACTGTAGGCTGAGTGAAATCCACAGAAGTGAGGTGAGTACTGATATCGCAGTCTTGAGTGGCAATGGTAGAATCAGCTGATATGAGCTGAAGGGATCTGTGATGTTAGCCTGGCCAAACACAGAGGTGCACTGGATCCCATCATAGATGGCACAGCTGGGTGAGGGAAGGGTACGGTGGAAGAGACCTGTAGAGCATGCGCATAATTAGTGCTAACTACACCCATAGGGCGCTTGCGTAGACTGGCACAGATGTTCTAGTTTTGGAATGCTTCATTCCTATTTCTTTCTCTTCTTTTGCTTGCCTGGTAGAGGGAGGTACCTGTAACTAAGAGACCAGATAAGGGAGGTTCTACTGTAGATGCATCAAACAGGGAGCAGCTTGTTTTATGTTTTCGATGGGTAGATACAAGTCTAGATGTCCACGAGGACTTTTTGCCTCTACCAAGTGCCAAATATAACATCTGATGCTCTGCAGGCTGCCATTAAAGACACACTTTTGAGGATGAACTTAAGCCTGGCTAGATGTAGGGGCAGTGCTACGATGGTGCCAGTAACATGGCTGGAGCAAAAAGTGGTGTAGCCAAAGCAATACAAAATGAAGAAAACTGAGCAATATTTTCCCACTGCTATGGTCACAGTTTGAATCTTGCAGCCTCTGATGCTATTAAAGGATGCAAGGTAATGTCTGTTACCCTTGACACCACTTATGAGATATGTAAATTGATCAAATTTTCTCCGAAGAGAGAAGGGCTGTTTCAAGATATTAAAAAAGAGCTTGCTCCAGACTCTCCTGGGGTCCGAGTACTTTGTTCAACACGGTGGACAGTGAGAGCTGAAAGCCTATTAAGCATTATAAATAACTGCAGTGTTCTACAAGTGGAATGGGAAGAATGCCTGGATTGAGTCTCGTTTGCAGCCTGAAGTCAGAGCTAGAATAATTGGTGTGAAGACCCAAATGCAGAAATTTGATTATGTGTTTGGAGTTGTGCTTGGGGAGAGAATCCTAAAGCATGCGGACAACCTCTCCAAGACATTACAGCATAAACACCTTTCGGCTGAAAACCCCAGGTCCCCCAGGATTTTTTTAACTCGAAATACTTGTTTTCTAGTATGTTCGGCTGCATATACTAGCTACAGCGATTGTAACAAGCTGGACTGTATGGTGGTGCATGCATGGTGGTGGCAGTGGTGCTAGCTGGTGGAGGAGGTGGTGGTGGTGGTGGCTGCACTGGTGCGTGTTGTCCTTGTATATAGCACTGCCACGTATACTGGTGACGCATTTATTGGCTACATATATCGGCGAAGCTCATGAAATAGACAGCAATCAATGACCTCACTTCGCTCACTTATGCTCTCTGCTCGGCAATAACTTAAGGCCCAAGTTATGTCAGCATGCAATTGACACTATAAGCTGCAATGAATAATGCATTACATAGCTTTAGAATACTTTAAAATGTAATTTTGGTAGTCATGTCAGCGGTTTAGTAAAATAATTGCTATAATAACATAAACATTAATCATAGTAATGATATAAATTCTAATCAATTGAAAGTTGCTTCCACTGCTGTGATGTTGATTAGTCTTCTCTCATGTCCATGCTGATAGAGTGCAGCATGGACACCGTGTATCTATTGATAGGGAGAGAGAGTGATGCACTATAATAGAGGTGATGTAGGTGGTGATTGGACAGTCCCAAATGTGAAAGTAATTGGCATACAAGATGGAGTCCAGCTGTAAATAGGCTGCTGTGTGGCAGACCAAGAGGCGCCTTCAATTCATTCATCAGTGATCGTGTTTTTGTGAGCAGCATGTGTATGTGTAGAGGGATATATATAGACATGCATATACTGCCAGAAATGTACTCCTAAATTTACTCACACATAATTCACATAATATAAGCACTAGTCAGGATTGCCTTCCTAATGGGCTGGAGGTGCCTACATATTGGGTCACCCTCACCAGAGTATACAGTTCCTAGTGGTTGTGTCTAAACCTTTTAGAGACAATCAGTGCTATATATACAGTATATTGCATAATTAAGCAACTACGGATGTTAAGTTAGTGTCATTAATTGCGTGCATGCTTACCAACAACAGTAGTGGCAAAGATCTCAATGAGAGTAAACACTTTCATCTCAACAGGTGAACAGGGAACGGGTTTCAGCCGCAGTGAACTGGAGCAAGCACAGGAGTGCATGGAAAGATATCTGATCAACTCTTTATTTCACAAGTGCCACACATTCTACACAGGTACCCTATAATACTACACCCAGGCAATCCATTAGGTAATGTGTCAAATCACGTGCCTTGTACATTCCCTTATATATAGTGTTCGTTTAGTAATGGGCCACCCCCTTGCATCTCCTATATAGCTCCCCAGGTACAATGCCACGTGTGTACCTGACCCTTGAACAGCACAGCATGAGATGGACACACATTGTTCAGCCTACAAGGGTGTGTCATTTCGTATAGAATGCATTCCCCTTTGCATGTGGTAAGATCAATAAGGGACTAACAATATTTAAAAAACATATTACACAATGCCAAATGTGGTTAGGGAAACTGAAGTGAGTGAGTTAATTGGTGCATGACATGCAAGCATGCATGCAGGGAGGTGAGTCATATGATGACTGTGTACACACTGTGCACACACTGTGATCTTGTTAGTGATTCACCAGCCCCGGCCTGGCCCACACCACATGCACAACTGCCCCATGAATAACAGAAAATGTGGTGGGCACATTTCATTGAATAGCTTCTAGAAGCAGACATTTGCATTTATGCAAGCAAAACTTCAGTCATATATTGCACCACATATTATGTATTGTCTGTACAGCCTGCACATTAATATGGGCTGTAATTATACTGTGTATACAGCAAGTCTTCCAGCAGCTCATGACCATCAGTCTGCTAATGTATAATGCATGTTGCATTTGCAATTGCATACTCACAAATACACCTCAGGGCGAGAAAGGAAAGAGAAATTAGCCACACAGCCAGGAATCAAACCCGGGGCCTACACTCTTTCACAGAGTTTCAACCACCAAGCTATTCATCAATCCATAGGCAGCAATCATTAGCCCTTCTTTTCTATCAGTAGCAGAGTGGAAATCCAGGAACTAATTCCCAGTTGTGTGGATATAGTTACCCCCTTCTTTCCTCTCCCTGTGGCTGCATGTACTGGAGGTCACTACACTGTTCTCGGCTGCTTGTGAACAAGTCGGTTGCCAATGGCAACAGACCTGATAGTCTAATTAGATAGACAAGGGGATACTCCATGAGTGGGTGTCAGATTTCCTGAGACACTGAGGCTGTATTGACATGACACCAGCTCTGGGATCCACAAACTGGTTTTGCAGCTTCAACTACATATAAATAAGTATTATAATTTATATTATGTATACATAGGAGAGGTGACAGCTGGAATACCTGGAAAGAAACTGAGACCCAATGCCCCATTCATACTTATAAATATTATCTATATTACAGTCATATTCTATATACATTGTGCTCATAAATAATAGCTGGAGGGTATAGAATATTCATGTACCTTCCAAATAGCAAACCTGATAACAATCGAACTATAACCTGTTATGACAATCATGTTTGCAATCACACAGGCAATCACACAGTAGGTTTATTAATAATACTGTTAATCCTTGTCATTCTGTTATGAACTGTGCTAATTAGTACCTGTAAAACGTGACACACTTATCCATTGCCACTGGTGACCAGTATGCTGTCATCCTACATGTACGTATGTATACACACCAGTTACCATTTCATAGTTCTCAACAGCAATAAGATTTATTGTCGCTCACACATCCATGGCTTAGAGTCCTATTCAAGTGTACAAGATAATATACAGTATAGTAAATGTCTCATGTTAGTTACTGCATACCTGTGCTGTATTTGTATTACAGACTTGGCCAACTAAATCCACAATTATATTTATAAGTCTCTCATCTGGAGGCCATACCATGGCTTGATGGCTCCTTCGAATTTCATCAGACTGGGATAGAGGAGATAGGCATGTATACAGCCAGTGCACATGTGCACTTGTGTGTGTGTGCATGTATATTTAGCCATGACATGTGCTTGCATTGTAAGTGTTGCATAAGATAATGTCTTGTGTAATATTGTGTGCATAAATATGACTGTGCCTGTACGTGTTCTGCTGGAGTGAGCATGCTGGCATGGCATGCATATGGCATGCTACTGGATGTCATGTTGTATTTGCCTGTGTATAGCTATACATTTGTACATAAACAATATAATGGCTTGTGTCAAGAGTGTGATTGTCTGCTGATATTCAGTGTTGTCTGTGTGTTCACCATGCATATAACTGTATATATTGTATTGCATAATATAATGAATTTGAAGAAGCAGATCTAGGCTTCGTGATTTATATAAGTTACATGAAACATGGGATCAATGCAGTCAGTTGTTTATGTCAACTCAAGCAGATAACCAGCAGCCATGCAATATGCTCACCACACACACCTACAAATGCCACACAGCACAGATGTGGTGTATGATGTCCCTACAGCTATATATTGGCTTGCAGGAAAGTGGCACACGTACACACACACACACACACACACACACACACACACACACATCTAATGTGAGTCTGTAGTTCACACTTTGTACCAAGTCTGATTATGATCAGATCACCTTCTAGACAACGCTCTTTGTCTCCTTGTGGCATCCACTCAACTCTTTCATTAATGCTAGTATTAGACAATCTCTCTTCCTTTCTTTATAGGCTCCATCTGCCCACTACCAATCTCCAGGAGGTGCGAATACACAAAACACACCAATGCCTGCAGTACTCCTCCCAGTACAATAGGGATACCTCCTTCCACCTCTGGCCCCATGTCCCTTCTCCACGGACCACTCCCCTGTCGTTCCCCCCCCCCCCCCCCCCCCGCATCAGTCAGGTAGTCCACTGCAGAGTGTGCACACCTAACCCACTGCATGCTCCATTACTTGTGCTCCATCTAGCAGGCTATCCCACTAGACCAACCCAGGGTAGAATGGTGCTCATTGACATGAACTTTCACTATATAGACAGCTGATCATGAGCTGGCATGTCTTAGCACACTCAAGGCACAATCCAGGCATGTTCATCCCGTGATGAACCTATATACCAGATCGAGATCTAAAGGCCTAACAGCTCGAGTGCATGCATGGTTGGGTAAATAATAGCAATAGCTACGTATGTAGCTATATATAGCTAGCTGTATAGCTTATGACTAGCAGTTTATGAATATGTCAAAGGTCTAGCTAGCTACAAGTTTAGCTACAGTAAAGTGAAGAAATAGGAGAGATTATAGCTAGTAGAGAAACCTCCAGCTGCATAGAGTATCAGCAGCCATCTAATGTAGCCAGCTGCATGCTAATGCCACTTATATTACCCATTCTTTGTGCTTCATCAGACATATCTTGCATGCAACCGATAAATGATATAATGATCATGACTGGCTGTGACTTCAAATTGTTACATCATTTTGACTTTGGCATGGTTATAAATGGGACTTATCCATAATGGCAGTCTGAACATGTCCCCAACTCACTTTTATTTCCTGGTCACACCTCCAGGGAGTGTGGCCAGTTATATTATTACATCATTCTGTGTTACAATTGGACACTGAGATCTAGAGTTCCTCTCTCTTCATTCGTGTAACATTATAATAGGTATGAATATTAATAGTAACCATAGAAATGTATCCTCTTTCAGTTAGCTATACCATTATATGTAATTAAATACAAAGGTAATTTAATCCATCCGGCATGCAGTATAATATTACAAAACCAAATTGTGTATTTATTAGGTAAGATGGCTCTTATACAGCAGTGGCGTACATTTGTGGGCAGGCGTGTTTCTATGATGGACTATCCCATGCACACATGCATGCAGGCTGGGTGTGTATGACTGTATAATTGATCATGAGCTATCATGGAAAAGGCCAAGAAAGCCAATCCCCTGTAAGCCATGGCCAACGCTGCAATAATTATGTATTACTTGTCTCCCATGGCTCAGGGCATGCTAATGGCAGAAGGGGGCACAGTCATTGATCACCCAGTTCAGTTGCATCCACAATGACAGTCGAATGATGAGGTTGAATAATGAACTCCTAAATTACAGCCAACGGACTAGAGTACAAAATATACAGTGCACTATAAATTATACAAAGCGTAGAAAACATACAAAATTATGACAGACACTAGAAATATGTTCAGGGGAGTCAAAACTTAAAGCTTTGGGTGTACACATTCATGCATGAACCTGGTTACAGATGCATATTAAGTAGGAGTTCATGTATGTACGTAATCCACTGTAATGAGATGTGCACATGAGATAGAGATGGAGAGAGGAAAGGATACCAGGTGGGAGATGGGAGTGGGAAGGAGGAAGGGAAGGGGGGGAGGAGGGGTCAGAGAGGGGAGAGGGAAAGGAATACACTGCACTAATGACAATTGATACATTCACCTAACTGAAGTGTTGTGAGGTTTCAATCATGAGTACATGCACATCTTCACAAATACTATTCCATAAGACTACCATGATGGGTGCACTTAACATGTTGAAATACTCAAACTGACTCAGGAACAATCATTATAGATGTCTATTATACCATCACTACTTAGGCCATAGGGTTAGAGGTGTATCAATTCATTCACACTTACATTTAGGGAGTTTCACAACTAAGATAGGTATGTAATGTACATGCACACCCATACAAACCTTATTGCAGTCTAGTTAGCATGTCGGCAGCATAAATCTGCATATTCTTGAAGTCTGTCTGTTCAGAAGCTTCTTGGAAAATAGCCTTCACTGTCTGCCCATCTGCATCATTCTTCATATACTGCAAGAGGTGGTTATTGGCTTCTTTCCTGTCCTTGGACCGACGGATGTCAGTTGCAACCCTTTCTGCAATGCATCCTATCAATTCTAGGCCATCTACAATTCCTGCAGCATTCATGTTTTCTTGGAATGCCTTGGCATTCTCCCGATTACGCATAATCTGCACAAAGGAGGCTGAACCACAAGACAGACAAAAGAGCTATATGTAAAAGGTTACCTTATCGACCATAAAATAGCTGCATCGTGTACTATGAGCATGCAAAGATTCACGGGATATATACAGCTAGCTAACAAAGGATTTGGTTATGCGGAGTGAAACCCACAGAAGTGAGGTGAGTCAAAATGTTGAGTTGCTATTGCTCATCACCATGCTTTTCAGTTAATCATTTCTAAGTCATTTTTCATACCCCCCCACACACGCACACACGCACGTACACACACACACACACACACACACTTTTGCAGGGTAACCATAACATCTAGCACACTCAATTTATGCCACGAAGAGAGCTGGTGAACTCGTTATATGTCATCAGGAGTAGATGGAAGCACACCTTGCCCTGTGTTGTCTCCTTTGCTTTCCTTTGATGATGGAGGCCCACCAACAGAGGGACCTGATCCTTGTAAGGGAGGGTCCACCGCAGACAACTGGCTCCTCGCTGACTGGCAGGGGCTCTGTCTCACAGAGGAGTCCTGTAGTGATGTGAGGTGGGGAGGTGTCCGGTGCACCATTGCCTGCTGCACCACACCCACCTCAGGAGTGGTGGGCTGCTGTGCCGTCTGCTCCATCTGCCTCAACTGCTGCACCTGAGTGCCCTGCAGTGCAGTCTGGTAGGCCTGGTACTGCTCCAAGGTCATCATGGTAGAAGGGTGAAGACCCAGCATGGCTCCCTGCCGCATCATGCCATACCATTGGTTAGATAACATCTGCTGTTGCAGAAGTAGGTTGGCATATTGCACTTGTGAATGTGCCTGTGCCAAAGAGGGGGCTGATGCCACACCCTGTGGCATGCCAGCCACTGGGCAATCAATTCTGTAGGAGCTGCAGTAGGGACTGGGATTGGAGGAGGAGGAGCCAGTAGGCCCCGCCTCACTGGTAGACATCTGCTGCTGCTGTCGATACTGTGTGGCTGCTAACTGCTGCATTTGATGCTGTCCCCACACTGCCTCGGGGTGTTGGTGCATGCTGTGGTGTCCTAGTCTGCCTTGACTGTGCACCTCAGGAGCAACAGTAGCGTGAGTAGTGGTGTAAACAGTTGGCAGTGCTTGACTGGTCATTGCCATGGAGACAGGTTGGGCCCGGAGTGAGTGTTGGGCAAACAAGATGGCTGGAAATGCTGTCAACAACTGTCCAGTGCTTAGGTGGGTAGTAGTGGGAGTGGTTGGGACTAGACTGGTCACCTGTTTAATACAAGACAGTAGAAAGAGAGGTACATAAAGCTGTGCAAGTCTATTTAGTGCACCTGACTATTAAATAAGCAGGAGCTGATACAAACAACCAAGTCACATTAAATGAATTAATGAATGAGGAAATGAAGTACTAATAACAAGTGAAGAGTGTGGAATGATGTTGGGAATACAACTAAACCAGCCATGCATTCTGACCCAATCTGACACATGGCAGCTGTTGAATGTGTGCCACCTCACAAGGACAACTACTGTGCTAGCATTAAGGGTCACCACAGGAGGCTAATGCCAACTCCAGCTCCCTCTCTCACTTCACCACCTGCCCAGACAAACCTTCTCCTCTGGACTAATGGCGGCTCTCTTCAAGTACTTGGCATTCAGTGGGTGAATGTTGCTGAGGTTGGTGCGGGCTGAGCACTCTCCCCAGTCAGGTGACCCGCCCACTTGAGTGTGGCTGGAGCTCATCTGTGAGTCATCACTCAGATCAATGACTACTGTTGCAGAGGAGGTGATAGAAGCACCATTGCTTGGGGATGCTTGTGAGGTGGGGTCTTCCAATTGACCAGTCCTGCCATCCTGTGCCAAACAGGAAGTGGTACAGTGTGAATTGACAGTACCATGCAGGCACCTCTCCACACCCACCTCCTCCTGGCCCTGCACCAGCTTTCTACTCTTCTTTACAGGTGGAGAGGTCCCCTCCTCCTCCTTGTCCTCCTCTTCCTCCTCTGGGGTCCTGCCTGCCAGGACAGTCTGAGGGTACTAGAGAGCGGTAGGTAGATAGCGGACATTTGTGTGTGTATGTGCATTACATACAAACCTAACCATATACAGGTACCAGCATACAGTCTATATCGGGTACTGAAATCAGCACCACTGCTATCACAATACAGTGACATACAGACAAGAACAGACACAACACCACATCAGTCTATGGCATACAGTGAATGTGAGCAGAATTGACCTGCTACAAGATGTTGAGGTACTATGGTCAACGGTACCAGTGCACAAAGACAAGGTTCTCCTGTTCTTAGATGACACACTGGTAAACAGTTCAAACAGAGCACATACATACAAAGTCTATCCTACGATTGCCTGAGTGTGTTGTTGTGTGGACTGGTGGGGGAAACTGTGTTTTATGACAGGGAGGACATGCACCTATTCAGTACTGGAACTGAGCCATTGTTAAGTATGATGCTTACAAGATACAATGGGTCACACAATTGGCATCAGCACAGGTGGGAAAGTGTCGGGTACAAGATTACTAGGAAATGTTGTGACAACACCCATCATCATACTTTACAGCAATATACTGTAGGGGAAGGGTCCAGTATAGCCCATGCAATGTGGAGCCACATGTCTACAGTGAGTGATGACAGAGAACTGTCCCAAGGTGTTTAGGAGAGCTTTAACTGTAACAGGACCTCTCACCAATAAAAGGACTCAGTAAAACCAGTACACACTGGACCATGAGTATGAGTACTGTGTGTGTAGCATAATTTTGTGATAGTAAATTTGGTTCTGCAGACACTCCAGGTCTGTGGACTCAGTAGGCACTACATATAGTTTAGAGGATCTCCACATCCAAGGAGGAAAACAAGACACCAACAGACAGGGTGTGTGAGCTAGACACGTCTTGATAATATGGTCGTGCATGCATGCAAATACAAGGTTGTAGTGCACCCCTAAATGAAAGTATCTTCCTCTGCCTATGCATTGAAAAGACAGAACTACGGGTGGACGTGCTTGTGAGGGGACGCACAGAGGATGTCCACATCCAATGGAGACAAACAGTATGTAGAGCTGTGAACTCAGTGGACCATAACTGGTAACTGGTACTGTAATAACTGGCAGTAAACCTGACAACTGGTCAGTGAACAGTTGGAATGGGAATGGGTCCAATCATTGGGAAGATCAGCGATCACTATACACGTGCAATATCTCATGAAACAAAACATAGTACACACGTAAAATCACTAACAAAAGAGTTTGAGAGAGTACCAATCTCTTTGTCCATCTTGTTAGCCTACTTGCCATGTGAAGGATCATGTGAGGGCTGGCATTACATAACCAGTGACAACTGGTGCTGAAGTATGAACCATAAACAAAGGTACAGTAGCTGATGAATAATAACTGAGAACTGAGAATTGCAGCTCAACTAGTTAGCAACTGATTAAAGTGTATGTATGTAAAGGTGGGCGGTATTGACTTTATTCAATACCGAATAACTATTCCAACAAATACCTCGGTATTACTAAAAACCGACTAAATAGGCCATTAGCTTTCATTGACTTACTGCATCTGTATTTGAAAGTGTTTCAACTGTTCTCTTGCAGAAAGCATAGATTTGCAAAGCAACATTGCTAAAAATACTCGCGAAGTTAGGGTACCTCCGGATATTGTATTGCAAAATCCGTATATTGTGAATGAAAACATGGCTGATTGCAAGCGACGCTCAGATTCGAAGCAGACTTCTTTACCGAGCCGACGAATGCCAGCGGGTACTCAGAAACGTCACCATCATTAAGAAGTTTCACTCCAGAGGTGAAGGGTGGCGCTTCAAGAAGAACGAAAAAGCGACGAAGCGCGACAGGTGAGGACACGTTCTACGTAGTTAAACGTCGAAACGGCCTCTTACTATAGGCCTAATTCCTGCCTGTCCTGCCTGCTGTGGACTACCACTCCTAAGTATGGAAGTATTAGTTACAACTGTAGATCATACCAAGTAAAACCGAAAAGAATCGGTATCTCGGTATCCCTATTCAACCCACCGATAATATTCGGTATCCAGTAAACACCGAAGTTAACTAAATATACCGAAATACCGCCCACCCCTATATGTATGTATGAGTGATGTCCTGAGTATGTCCGAGTCTGTCCAGTATAGGGACTCACAGGACAAGTTAGACAATGTACAGGTAAACAGTCACATTGCAGACACCATGCAGGACAGGACAAGGAGGGCAAAGGACAGGGCAGGCTCTACTGGACAACTGTGGCATTGTGTTGGAAGTGGTACAATGTAGACTGCTCTCTGAAATGTCACTGACCTCAATCCTGTCCAGGTCCATCACTGTGTCCTCATTAGTTGGCTGGGAACCTGTTGAGTGAGGAGCATCACCTGATGAGGTGTCACCTGTGTGTGAGTGGAACAGACAAGGACAGAGAAAGTGGACATCTCACTACATGAGGCTCACTCTACAGGAGGTGACCAAACACCACAGCATGTGAACAGACAGACACACAGGGCAAGAGGGGAAGGTGGTGTGCTTGAGTGACTGGGATGAATAAGGAGATCTCCTTGCACACAATGGGAATGTATTCCAAAGTCTAACCACACACAGTAATGTACTTACATACCTTACACACACGAGGGATAAATCTCTTATTTGGATCCATAAACTAGTGCTCAAGTGTTAGGACAATACCACCATATCTAGTAGATATCTAGTAGCATATCTGCACTCTACTACACCTCAGCTGACTGCACTACAGCATTTAGGCAGCAATGTAGGTCCTGATACATGTACATTGGGTGCTACACATGCCCACTCATGTAGTAATGACAGCACTGCAGTTCAAGGCAGTCAAGCAAGAAGCTCACTTCACCACCTACAGGTGGTACAGGGTTCACACACAAGAGAGAGCTAGCCCCACCCAACCCAGCACAGCCAGCTGGGGAATGAGGTGCTGCTTCTCTGATACAACTGACTGAGGACTTGACAGACACAGCACAGAGACTGCATGAGGAGACTGACTATGCACCACTCACCAACTGGACAGAGCTCAATGGAGGGCCATCCTAACTTGTCTTGTCCAACTTTGAACTTCCTCCTCTCATCTGCTGCAAGTTGTGCTAGTATACCATTAACTACCTGTTGGTCAAGTTTCCGAGGCTCCAGTTGGAACTCTGTAATGTTCTTGTTCCTGACAACTCCTCTCACAGCTGCCACTCCAAACTTGTGTACAAGTGTTTGTGGTACTGATGACTGCAGGAGTGAACGATAAACAGTACAGAACACAACAACTTATTGTGCTCTAACAAAATAATGTGCACACAAAGTGACCAATGTTCAGAATAGGTGTCAACTGTTAGTGTCACTGCACAGACAAATGAGCCATTTTGTAGCAACAACTTAGTGGGACAGCCACAGAGTGACAGAATATTGAGTATATTACTTCCCACTACACATGTCACAAAAGAACTAGAAGTCGGAATGCTGAAAAGACAGCAGAGCTCTGTAGGAAACGCAGAGAGCTGACTACCATGCTCAGACATCAAGGCAGGCAAAATTTGGAGAAGAAAGTAGCAGTTGAAGAGGTGAAAATGAGGGAAGATGATTGTAGCCCTCAGAGCAATAAATATTCGACCACAAAATGTACTGAGTATCGTTGCCAAAGATGGTAAAACTATACATAGATTCAGATCCCACATAAAAAGTTACATCCCTGCCAGTCAAGCTGGTTCTGTAAAGGCCGCAGTTGTACAGACATCATATTTTCAAAGCGTCTGCTTTGCTCTACTGCAATCATGTATGATGTACAGTAGATGTACACTTCCTCTGTCTGGATCTCAGCAAGGCCTTCAATACACAAACTTGGGATCTAATTCTCGAATCTATTCAGCCTGCAAGCGACAACAATGAAGACAACATGCAAACTGCTACCAAACCACTGTCAAACACAAGTCTTAGTGTACCTGTCGAAGACTTAATGGGCAGGCCTTTCAAGTTAACAGTGGGTGTCCCACAAGGGGAGAGTTTCAGCCTAGTAGCCTTCACTGCAACCTTTGAGATGGTCCTTCAACAAACACGGTCACAGTTTCCAACAACAACATCAGCAGATGTTCGACTACATAGGAGTCCCAGTGGTGATGCAATAAGCCAACGATACTGACTTCATTTCAACCAGTTACTGCTTTCTTGAAGATGTGTTAAAAGTACAAAATACTGAATTACCCCAATGTTATCTAATAGGCAGCACAGAGAAAACCCAACATGCACATGTGTGTATATAGAGGGAGTGAGGAGTGGAAGAATACATTGGGTACACAACTAGGTGAAGAACAGGATGGTGCCTCGCTAGAACTATAGATTTTGATGCCCTGGTCAGATCAGTGTTGCTCTATGGCTGTGGGACATTGGGGCTAACCGCATCCCTCATAGAGAAGCAGAGCTGTGCGCTCCACATCGTAGACACCTTCGGATACTAGCAGGATATCACTGGCCAAAGCACATAAGTAATGACACATTGCACAAGCTGACAAGAACCTACCCCCTTTCAGTGGACCTACTACAGGCCAGATTATGTCTCCTGGGACACTACCCTTGTATGCCTCTTGACACCCCAGCACAGTTGGCCCTGGATATATATAGCTGTTAATCCATCCATTAAAGTCAAATGAGGTAGACCCCCAAAGTGCTTACTGAGTATCTAAAGAGCCGGCATAGAGAAAGCCAGATTGGACCTAAGAAGCAAGAGAGGGCTAGAAGAACATAATTGTCATCATCATCGTCGTCGTCATCGTCGTCATCATCATCATCATCGTCGTCGTCGTCGTCGTCGTCATCGTCATCATCGCTACCATCACCCTCATAACTGTAATGGGAGCATTAAACCTTAGTTTAACCATAGTATCAAATCTGAGCAGACCGCTCGCACAGTAACACGCATTCATTGCTGTCAAACAGAAGAGAGAACAGTCTTGTTCACAGTCCATTCATGCAATGTGAACCCACAAACAATACATGATTCATCTGCCATTGCAAAAGTAGCCATGATCAGCCACTGAGGTGTCAGCTGTCATGTACCTATCACATGGCATTCACCACATGATATCAAAAGTTAGGGACCAGACCCACTGTTGGGTGGTTTCAAAATGGCAACTGGAAGTGCATGGGATGGGCTCAAGACTAGTATCTGTGTGTCTCATACAACCAGCTAACCAATAACTGGTGGCATAAGTAACAAGCCATACAACTACATGGGCAAGAGGGGAAGAGCAGTGCACAGACATAACACTGCCAGTGTTATGTCTTATGCTCTGCTCAATAGAACACATAACACTACCAGTGCACCAGACAGTGCATACAAGACAGACATTTCAGGGAAGCAGCTACAACAAAGAACACCTCTTGACAAGCAACTGAGGCCCACTAATCCAATACTGGTACAATGTTGGCTACAGTACCCTTGTGGGACCAGAGTGATTTGGAGTCAATATGCAGTGTACAACTGCTGAAGAGATGGAACTTACATAAACTTCAAATCTCAACTTCTTCAGCCTCCCATGTCCAGCCAGCTTTCCTTCAAGCTCCTCCAGCTTAAGGCCATCCTCTGCTACTCCACTCTAAAGAATGACATGATTAGATCTAGTAAGCATCCCACACACTCTCTGCAGTCTGCACAGTGTATGTAAGGTAACAAGACAGGTAGAAACCTATCCACTATCCAAACTGAATCACAGTCAGCAAGCCAATGAAAGACACAATATGCTACAAATGGAAGGATCATTCTGGCAAACACCAAATGACTGAGGAATGATGAACATTGTATAAACCATGACCACACTGAACAACAAAACACTTAGCATTACATGAAGTCATCGGTCGTCAACTGTGGGTCTGAGGTAGGAGTGGCTCATGCAACCTTCAATATACAGGCTCTTTGGCATCATTCCTGACATGATAGTGGGAGAAGAGTTAGGGCATGCTATGAGGGAGGAGTTAGACTAGATAGCTGCCTGGTGCAGGTGGTAATGGCACACTCAGTGTTGATCACACAGGCAGAAGAACACTTGAGCTGGAGTTAATGTTGCAAGGTTATGAAGTAGTGATGAAGCACAGGTTAACTGGATAAAGTGAGTGAAGATAAATCTGTGGTGATTGGCAGAGAGCCTACCAAGTGTACTGTGGAAATGGGAGATGTAAAGAACAAGTGAGGAAGATTGTCTACCTGCAGAAGTTTAAGCGAGGTTGAATTAATGGAGAGACAGAAACAGTCATTCAATGACAGCGATTGATGCAGTGAAGAACTGTTGGGAGACAAAGAGTGTCCATACATAAGAGATGATGGTAATAATGCAATGGTAGTGTCACCTTATAAGATATGGCTGTGGGAGTTGGGTATTTGCGGAACGGCATATGGTGAGATTGTTAGAGGTGGAAATGAAAGGTTTGAAAAGGGCGGTACATAGATGAGCCATCATGTGAATAAAACCATTGTAAAGTGGTGGAAGCAAGGAGTATGGCAGTAGCAGTACAAATGAAGAGATTGACCTGGTGAAAAGTGGCAGAGTTGAAGTAGTCCACGTAGAGTGTGACGTGACGTCAAGTGTATAAGTAAGATTGCCAGGGAAGACAAGAAGCAATAGAGTGCTAGTTGTTCATACACAGTTGTTGACAACAGTTAAAGGAAAGTCTGCAGAGGCATACAGAGAGACTATTTCGGAGTAACCACAACTGATTGCTGTACACAGACACAGCTGATGTGGATCATACATTGCTACTCTCCAGTCATGGGACCACTGAAGTGGGGTGCCCAGGTCAAACAGTGAGTCATTACAGCTCAGCAAACTGACCCCACAAGGGACAAGACAACACATACATAACGCAGGACAGGAGGCCTAGGTGAGGTAGCGAAGAAGGTGTGAAGTTAACACAGCACTATAATGACAACTAGAGGGCGATAAAGTCACTTAGATTATAGAAAAGTACGTTACCATCCTACAATCCTAGGGAATCAAAATGAATAAAGTTCTATATGCACATAGCCAACAGTCAGAGTCTCACCAATATTGTCACGTACCTGCTATATTGTGCTACATACGTGAACAAGTCTATGTGAGCTCCTACCACAAACACCAACCTTCAATTGTCTCAAATGGGGGACTGTGAACCTAGGGCATTGACTTATGGTACAACTCAGCACCTTCTGCCCGACCTCCATTATCTCTACCCTCCATGGACAACTTGCACATCTCCTTGGTGGTAACCTAGCAACATTTAGTGCACAAGAAGCAAGGCAGCTGCTCAGTTTGTTCCGTACACCACAACCCAACAATGAGCTTTCTTGCCCACCCATGTAGCAGGGAACATGCCTACTTCAGGACTGGATTGTGACAGAGTGACTAAGCTGCAGCCATGTCTGCCACTTAGTGTCAGAACGGCATTCCAGTTGAGTGATCCACAGGTCAGAAAGGTAAACAGGCTACAGATAGCAAAGGCTTGAGAAAGATATAACTACTCTTCACTGTGTGAGGTGTGAGCATGAGGGGAAGATGTAAGGAAGAGTGAATAGAACAATGTATCAATTTAAAAATGGTCACAAGATAAAGGTCCCCATGAGACGTCAAGTAGGATGAAGGAGGTCTTACAGATGGAGGCAGGGAAGCAATCAAGTGATGTTACCAGGTCCATGAAGAGCCCATGTGACATATCATCTGGCAAGTACAGGAGAGCAGTGTGCATGGGTTGAGAGGGAGTTGAGAGCATGTCTTTCTCACCCAAGGAAGGGAGGTTAGGAGAGGAAGAAAGACTAGTTTGGAGGTTTTTGGTGCACAGACACACAGCTGACGGGAATGAATAATTACGTTGTTACTATCCAGTTACTATGGGGCCATTCAAGTGGGAACCGAGAACAATTATCAAGCTATTTGAGTTCAACTGTCTGACCACATAGGGACTAACCCAATCTTACTGTATAGCACTTTAATGTTTTCTGGTGTTTGTTATCTGTATTCCTCTCCGGAGTTAGCGGCTAAGCTGCCTAATCTTCATATTTAATGCACACACAGGAAATAAACACATACCTGCTGTGGGGCCATGATGTTCTCACACTCCAGCTCTTCCACATGTTCAAAGTAATCCACAATACCACACACCACATCAAGTGGGATACGTGATAAGGTGACCCTTTCCACACTCCTCTGCACCACATTGCCTGCAGAGAGAAAGGTTTGTAAATGAGCTGCTACAAGTGTGAGTGTGGTCCATTATAAGGTTTACACACCATTGACAATTAAGTCTTCCACAACACAGTTAGAACTGTATGGGTTGTGCCATGGTTGGCAGTCAAGTACGATTACCTACTACCATTACTATTACATCAACAACAAGTGAGTGAATCTGTACTTGCATTAATCCCATGTATGTAAGTATCCTAGTGAAATAACAGGTGTGTGAGTGATTAATACATCAAACCACAAGTGGACAACATCAAGCTGTCACTAACAACTAGAAAGCTACAACAATATGAAACACTAGGACCCAGGTAGCACACAGTGCAGGTTGTAAGAAGAACAGCTTTGAGACCCTTCAAGTCAGTATCTGCACTGGTCATTATCATTACCAGCACTAGTTGCAGAGAGCCTGGACCACTAAAGGCAATGTATGACAAGCTGTACACATTACAGTTTACAGACAATGATCACAGCTTACAAGGTCAGTGCAACACATCAAACAATGTCATTCAACTCACCATCACAAGGCCAGTCCCAGCATTGTGGTGATAGACTCAGTGACAAATCTGTCAATGTGTTGTTGCTGAGGCCCAACAGGAGGTGGTGGGTGAATAGCTTGACATCTTCCTTAGGTGTTAAGCCACCACTCCACAAATTCAGCTTTGTCATGGTCTTGTTCTGAGCTAGTGATGTAGCCATCTTGTCCAGAAGGTCACGGCTCAGGCTCTGCAGTGAGCAAGGAGGTGAAGTACACATGAGCATATGAATTATCTAGAATATGTAGTCTGTGAGAGCAGGAGGTGGTGAAAGGAGGAATGGCTTACAATGAGACAGAGGAAGGAGTGAAGGCTAAGCAGCTATGCTAATAGGTCACCCCATTGTAGGGATGTGGACTGGTGAAGACTTGAGATAGGGGAACAAACGGGGTATAAGAAATACATAGACTGAGTGTAGGTAGCAGAGTGTGCAAATGGAACTAGAACAGTACAGGTCTGGAAGGTGCAGCTTGAGCAACACAACAGCCGTGACACAAGAAGGAAGATATGGACAGTTCTGCACAGAACATGAGCACATCAGAAGACTGAAAGCTGTGCCCTCTCTCAGCTTGTTCTAGTTACACCAAAAAGCATACACACAACCACAGACAGCTGTCTGAAACAATGAGCAACACAAAGCTCAGGGTCAGCGAAGAAGAGTCAAGCAATGGGCAATGCACGTCAGTTGCATGCACAATAGTTTAACACACACACACACACACACACACACACACACACACACACACACACACACACACACACACACACACACACACACACACACACACACACACACACACACACACACACACACACACACACTATAGTAACTGATAGTAGAGTATGGACAGAGAGACGGTGGAGCAGTACCACTTAGCAGTAAATGGAATTATGTAGCTGCAATGGCTAAATTACAGTAAAATTCCAACACTTTATCATCTAATATTATGTCATTTTTGTGTGTGACTTAGTAACTATTAGGAGTGCATCTCTCCTTCTTTGGAGATCTAGCCATTTAAGAGTTGGTTCAATGAAGAAACTTGGAAGAATTTAAGATGCAGTTTCAACCAAATCAGTGATAGCAAGTTTGAATGAGAACTTTGGCAGAAATATCAAACTACATTTCAACAATGACAGGGAAGAATGATTTCTGGTATTGTACATTCAAAACCAGTCTATGTACCTGAAGGCAAGGCATGACTCAAGATGAGCATTGCACACACCACAACTGTATACAGTCAAACATTGACACTATTAGCATTGCATGAAGTCAACAGTCATCAGCTGCCAAGGTTGGTAGGAGTGCCCCAGCTAGTGCATGCATGGTGCTTAGCCTTTTAATGATTAGACAGTGGTCAGCAGTGTCAGAACTAGAAAGCAGTTATTCATTATTGAAGGCCTACAGAGTTGAAAGCTGTTAGTGCTTGAAAGTGACTAGCTTGGAATGTGTGAGGAATGAAAACAGGCAAGAGATGGAAGTAGGCACTGGCAGTAGGAGTGATGAGGAAGAGGCTTGAGAGAAAGAACAATTGTGAGGTGTATGAGAAATGCCATGGAGTGTTGAGAGTGTAAATGGAAGGAAGGAGGTCTGGAGGGTGGACAAGATACGTAGCAATGGAGTGGGAATTAAACTTACCACACACTGCCTCTAATGCCCTCTATCTTTGGTTCTCTGGCTCTACAAATGCTGATAATGCAGGCAGTGAGGTTAGCTGTTGTGTTCTTGTTCGGTAGTCCTTGCACAATTATAGGGCGTAGGGCACTATTGAAAGGTGTCAGTGCGACGCAGTCCAAACAAAAGATTGAAGTAGTTAGCCTCAAGCAGGCCTTCCCTGGGCCAGAGGTGTGGCAAGTCCTGTTCACAATCTTCACAAACATATGGTGTAGGATGGTTGCTGGCAGCAGGAGGAAATGACACGCTGCAACAGAGGGCGATCCAACTTCATTCGCTGCGAACTTCCGTATGTCACCGTGAGAAACAGCGCTGACGGATAAGAAACCGAAACGCATTCGATACCTGTACACCAGGTGGCTTCTTGTAAGTTTCAATCACAGACAACATGCGAGCTCTGTGTGAAGTTCGACTACTCTTGTCCCTTGCGACCCAGGGGGGGCGGTCAAGGTCATGTGTGTCCACAAAATGGCCGACGGGCTGCTCTTCACTGTGTATTTTACCTATACTAGCTAAGAGCAGACATATTTCGAGAAACACGTCGCATCGCTTGTTTCTTTGCTTCTGAGCACACAGTTGGACAAGGGTTATCAGAAAATGGACCCTTCCCCGCCCTCCCCCAGCATCTAGGTAGGTTTTGCGAGCATTTTCCAACACCGGTGTACGAGTGTTCCCTGATGCTGGCTACGAGGCAGATGGAGCCTAATCTGGAGTACTAAGCAAGTGCTCCTGTGGAAGTGACTCCTTAGAAGCTGGTAGCGAGTCCTCATTGATCACTTCAGGACTGCAAGACTGATAGGTTGACTGCTTCTGCAAAGGAAGTGCAATCGGCAGCCACGTCCTTGCAATCGTCTTGGTTCTGTACACGATTTGTCACATTTGATAGCAGGGATGCTAGAAATGGCTTGAGCGTGCTGGCAATCCTCAAGAAACGCTGCGATAACTTGCAAAACTAAATCGTGAAAGCGGTCAGACAATTAAGCCCAATCCACCGTATGGCTCCTTGGCTACGTACGTACGGGTCACACCAGGGGCGCGAATGCAGTACAAGGCCCATCATTCCTGACATGATAGTGGGAGAAGATTTAGGGCATGCTATGAGGGAGGAGTTAGACTAGATAGCTGCCTGGTGCAGGTGGTAATGGCACACTCAGTGTTGATCTCACAGGCAGAAGACCACTTGTGCTGGAGTTAATGTTGCAAGGTTATGAAGTAGTGATGAAGCACAGGTTAACTGATATAAAGTGAGTGAAGATAAATCTGTGGTGATTTGCAGAGAGCCTACCAAGTGTACTGTGGAAATGGGAGATGTAAAGAACAAGTGAGGAAGATTGTCTACCTGCAAGAGGTTAAGTGAGGTTGAATTAATGGAGAGACAGAAACAGTCATTCAATGACAACGGTTGATGCAGTGAAGAACTGTTGGGAGACAAAGAGTGTCCATACAAAAGAGATGATGGTAATAATGCAATGGTAGTGTCACCCTATAAGATATGGCTGTGGGAGTTGGGTATTTGCAGAACGTCATACGGAGAGATTGTTAGAGGTGGAGATGAAAGGTTTGAAAAGGGCGGTACATAGATGAGCCATCATGTAAATAAAACCATTGTAAAGAGGTGGAAGCAAGGAGTATGGCAGTAGCAGTGCAAATGAAGAGATTGACTTGGTGAAAAGTGGCAGAGTTGAAGTCCACGTAGAGTGTGATGTGACATCAAGTGTAGGGTAGGATTGCCAGGGCAGACAAAAAGCAATAGAGTGCTAGTTGTTCATATACACAGTTGTTGACAGCAGTTAAAGGAAAGTCTGCAGAGGCATACAGAGAGACTATTTTGGAGGAACCACAACTGATTGCTGTACACAGAAACAGCTGATGTAGACAAATACATTGCTACTCTCCAGTCATGGGACCACTGAAGTGGGGTACCGAGGTCAAATAGTGAGTCATTACAGCTCAGCAAACTGACCCCACAAGGGACTAGACAACACATACATAACGCAGGACAGGAGGCCTAAGTGAGGTAGCGAAAAAGGTGTGAAGTTAACACAGTACTATAATGACAACTAGAGGGCGATAAAGCGACTTAGATTATAGAAAATTACATTGCCATCCTACAATCCTAGGGAATCAAAATGAATAAAGTTCTATGTACGTAGCCAACAGTCAGAGTCTCACCAATATTGTCACGTACCTGCTACTGTAGCTACACACGTGAACAAGTCTATGTGAGCTCCTACCACAAACACCATCCATCAAGTGCATCAAATGGGGGATTGTGAGCCTAGGGCATTGACTTATGGTACAACTCAGCACCTTCTGCCCGACCTCCATTATCTCTACCCTTCATGGACAACTTGCACATCTCCTTGGTGGTAACCTAGCAACATTTAGTGCACTAGAAGCAAGGCAACTGCTCAGTTTGTTCTGTACACCACAACCCAACAATGAGCTTTCTTGTTCACCCATGTAGCAGGGAACATGCCTAGCTCAGGACTGGATTGTGACAGAGTGACTGGACTGCAGCCATGTCTGCCACTTAGTGTCAGAACGGCATTCCAGTTGAATGATCCACAGGTCAGAGAGGTAAACAGGCTACAGATAGCAAAGGCTTGAGAAAGATATAACTACACTTCACTGTGTGAGGTGTGAACATGAGGGGACGATGTAAGGAAGAGCGAATAGAACAATGCATCAATTTAACACTGGTCACAAGATAAAGGTCACCATGAGACGTCAAGTGGGATGAAGGAGGTCTTACAGATGGAGGCAGGGAAGCAATCAAGTGATGTTGCCAGGTTAATGAAGAGCCCATGTGACATATCATCTGGCAAGTACAAGAGAGCAGTGTGCATGGGTTGAGAGGGAGTTGAGGGCATGTCTTTCTCACCCAAGGAAGGGAGGTCAGGAGAGGAAGAGAGACTAGTTTGGAGGTTTTGGTGCACAGACACACAGCTGATGGGAATGAATAATTACATTGTTACTATCCAGTTACTATGGGGCCATTCAAGTGGGAACCGAGAACAAAGAACAAGACATTTGAGTTCAACTGTCTGACCACGTAGGGACTAACCCAATCTTACTGTATAGCACATAAATGTTTTCTGGTGTTTGTTATCTGTATTCCTCTTCTGAGTTAGCGGCTAAGCTGCCTAATCTGCATATATAATGCACACACAGGAAATAAACACATACCTGCTGTGGGTCCTCAATGTTAATACACTTCAGTTCTTCCACATGTTCAAAGTAATCCACAACACCACACACCAAATCAAGTGGGACACATGATAAGGTGACCCTTTTCACACTCCTCAGCACCACATTGCCTGTAGAGAGAAAGGTTTGTAAATGAGCTGCTACAAGTTTGAGTGTGGTCCATTATAAGCTGTTTACACACCATTGAGAATTAAGCCTTCCACAACACAATAGTTAGAACTGCATGGGTTGTGCCATGGTTGGCAGTCAAGTACAATTACCTACTACCATTACTATTACATCAACAACAAGTGAGTGAATCTCTACTTGCATTAATCCCATGTATGTAAGTATCCTAGTGAAATGACAGGTGTGTGAGTGATTAGTACTGTACATCAAACCACAAGTGGACAATATCAAGCTGTCACTAACAACTAGAAAGCTACAACAATATGAAACACTAGGACCCAGGTAGCACACAGTGCAGGCTGTAAGGAGAATAACATCAATACCACCAGCATTGCATGGCAATGGTTACCAGCATTAGTTGCAGAGAGCCTGGACCACTAAAGGCAATGTATGACAAGCTGTACACATTACAGTTCACAGACAATGATCACAGCTTACAAGGTCAGTGTGACACATCAAACACTGTCATTCAACTTACCATCACAAAGCCAGTCCCAGCACTGTGGTGGTAGACTCAGTGTCAAATCTGTCAATGTAGTGTTGTTGCTGAGGCCCAACAGGAGGTGGTGGGTGAATAGCTTGACAGCTTCGTTAAGCTTTATGCCACCACCCCACAATTCTAGCTTTGTCATTGTCTTGTTCTGAGCTAGTGATGTAGCCATCTTGTCCAGAAGGTCACGGCTCAGGCTCTGCAGTGAGCAAGGAGGTGAAGTACACATGAGCATATGAATTATCTAGAATATGTAGTCTGTGAGAGCAGGAGGTGGTGAAAGGAGGGATGGCTTACAATGAGACAGAGAAGGAGTGAAGGCTAAGCAGCTATGCCAATAGGTCACCCCATTGCAGGGAAGTGGACTGGTGAAGACTTGAGATAGGGGAACAAACGCGGTATAAGGTGTAGGTAGCAGGGTCTGCAAATGCAATTAGAACAGTACAAGTCTGGAAGGTGTAGCTTGAGCAACACACCAGTGGTCACACAAGGAGGAAAATATGGACAGTTCCGCACAGAACATGAGTACATCAGAAGACCTAATGCTGTGCCCTCTCTCAGCTTGTTCTAGTTACACCAAAAGGCGTACACACAACCGAGACAGCCTTATGTATCACCCCAGTCGCATGGCCCCCGGTGCTGTAGGGGTACTCATCTATGGGCTTGCAAGCCCCATGAGATGAGCGAGGTGGGGTTTGGCCTTGAGTGACGACATCAGAGTATCTGTTCTGGGCCGCATCCCCATCTACGCTTTTGTGATCTGGATTTGTGATCTGGACATGCACACACACACACCACACACACACACACACACACACACACAGACACACACACACATCTCTCCTTATTTGGAGATCAATTGGAGGTCAAGCCATTTGAGAATTAGTCAATTGAAGGAACTTAAGATGCAATTTCAAACAAATCAGTGATAGCAAATTTGAACAAGAACTTTGGCAGAAACATCAAACTACATTTCAACAATGACAGGGAAGAATGATTTCTGGTATTGTACATTCAAAACCAGTCTATGTACCTGAAGGCAAGGCATGACTCAAGATGAGCATTGCATACACCACAACTGTATACAGTGAAATATTGACACTATTAGCATTGCATCAAGTCAACAGTCATCAGCTGCCAAGGTTGGTAGGAGTGCCCCAGCTAGTGTCACAGAGAACACTTACTGTTAACACATTACTGACATGATAGATGGAGATCCCTGCAGAACACACCACAATACAATTCTAATGGGCAGATACAGTATCACCCACAGAGACAGCTTTGGTGCAGGAATGCAAGATTGGATCCAATTCACAGCTTGTGGATTGACATGCATGGTGCTTAGCCATTTAATGATTAGACAGTGGTCAGCAGTGTCAGAAGTGTTAGCCACATCTAAATAATATAGTACACCAACAAGTAAACCTCAGTCAAAGGTTAGGTACCAGTTGTTGGCATTGTGAAGCAGTGAAATGTCAGTGGAGTGGTGGGGCCAGAATCCCGAATGGAATGGGTAGAGTAGTTGGGCCATACTGAGATGGGAGTCAACCAGGCACTGACAGCAGTGGGTGTGGTGAGGAATCATTTCAAAACTAGAAAGCAGTTATTCATTATTGAAGGCCTACAGAGTTGAAAGCTGTTAGTGCTTGAAAGTGACTGGCTTGGACTGTGTGAGGAATGAAAACAGGCAAGAGATTGAAGTAGGCACTGGCAGTAGGAGTGATGAGGAAGAGGCTTGAGAGAAAGAACAATTGTGAAGTGTGTGAGATACGCCATGGAGTGGTGAGAGGGCAAACAGAAGGTAGGAGGTCCAGAGGGAGGACAAGATACCTAGTAATGGAGTGGTAATTAATACTTACCACACACTGCCTTTAATGCCCTGTATCTCTGGTTCTCTGAATCCTGATGATGCATGCAGTGTGGTTAGCTGTTGTGTTGCTCTTCAGTTGTCCTTCATAATTATAGGGCAGTACTGGAAATATGGTGTAGGATGGTTGCTGGCAGCAGGAGGAAACGACACGCTACAACAGATCGAGGGTGATCCAACTTTTTTCGCTGCGAATTTCGTAAGTCACCGTGAGAAGTAGTGCTGACAGATAAGAAACCGAAGCGCTGTCGATACCTCTACACTGGGTGGCTTGTTGTAAGTTTCAATCAGAGATAACGTGCGAGCTGTGTGTGAAGTACCACTTCTCTTGTTCCTTGCGACCGCGCGTGTGACCACCCGCCATTTTAATGACGTCACAAATAGCGGCAAACATACAGCATCACACAGGGCACATAGGGCCATAAGATGGCATATCAAAAACACACTACATTCACTTATTAAGCAGACACAAAACACCATAGCATGCTGCACACATTGAAGAGATAGTTACAAGATGTATGAGCTAGACATGACTAGATTGGAGGATGTGGACAAGGTGACTGAGTGATAGCCGCTGGAGCTATCATGTCCCGGTACCTCTGACTTCAGAGTCACTACTGAAGTCTCAGCTTCAACAACAACTTCCAAATGCAGAAATAATAGCTTTTACCTTCAGCAGCACTATACATAGAGGAGGCAACTACGCGTTTGAAAATGCCCTCATTAGAAGGTGGAGAGAAAGGACATAACAGAATTGCATAATTGCTTTTAACCACAGTAATTTTAATACACCTTACTCAGTGAAGTGCTAGGGAAGCAGTGTTAGTGTCCAAGTCAGTGCCCCCCTCCCCCCTTCAGTTTCTTAGAAGGGGGATAGGTCCCCTCAGTCTTCTCACACCTCACAGTCCTGGTGCCCAAGGACTGCACTGATCAGAGGACCCAGTCAGTACAGATTTTCCAAAGTGCTGCTGTTACTCCTGTTCTTTCGATTACAAAAGACCTAGGCCAGATCATAGTGATGAACTTGGCTGGTGTACCAAACTGGTGACAGTAGGAAGCCATTACATGCACTGCTTCTCTGTTGTGTCCACTGTTACATACTACAGCCTTACATCGTCACAAGCCAAGTGCTAGTGGATGGTTTAAGTGCAGAATGGAGATGCAGCAGCAGGCTAAGCAGGTTTAGAGGAAGCAGTCAGCTCACAGCCTAAAGTTGGCACAGTCCTAGCCTATTTGGCCACCTTTGAACTACTGTATTACAAACTTTTCAACTGTTAATTATACACCTCACAGATACTGTTCTTTACCATTCTGATTAGCAGCAGACTTAAGTAATCCCATAAAGCTACATATCTATGTATAAGCGAGCACAACACTTTTAGACTTTAAGTTACCAAACTATTACAAAGTGTTCCAATGCCTTTGCTAACATTTGACTTTACTACCATTAGACCAATACATTGTTGCTTCTAATAACTTTCAATGAACCAAAAGTAATGTGCACTCAAAATGGAAGCCATCTTCTGCAATAAAGGAGGCAGTAGAGGTCCATGCTGTTCCCAGGGAGCACATTACAAATGAGAGTCTTGAGAGTTGTACTAGACACTGCAAATATTGATTGCTGTGAAGATTAGTGCAGGCCCATTATATAATTACACACCAGCTGCCACCATGGGTAAATCAGTCTGTAGGCCACAAGTGCACACATGGCTTCAGTATGTCCACTGTGTGTTGGTTTGAGTGAAGTATGCTGTTCACATTCTAAATAGAGTGCTGGACTGAACACAGCAAGGTAGTCTATGCACAAGTGGTCAAGTGTGTACTGTGAATGTTTAGCAAAAGGTGGGATGGACCACATGGATCCACTCGATCAGAAGCCAGCAAAGTGGTCGAGCACAAGTAATGCTCTGTTTGTTGCCTCCATGTGCCATGTCTACTGAGCATGTTAGAGTGGGATACCAGACATACCAAATACACAGATAACTAGCAAATTGTGACATTAATTCTTCTTCATCTTCTAAGCATGCTAGATGTGTTGATTACCTGAAATCCTTCAATATTCACACCAATTATCATACTCTACTTGCTTACTGTGGTCAGTGGGGCTCACCTCACTTCCCACTGTTTGTTTATGGTCAAGTGCTAACGAGGACCACACTGTGTGTAGTAAGTTCCTCACGTGCCAGCTAAATGTATCAGTCACATTTTGATACTCAGGGCCCTTGCCACCTACAGCTACTGTACATTGCTGTTGCACACACACACTTGTGAGTATATGTGCATGCACGAATGTGCATGGTTGGGCCTAGGCCAGTGCAGACAACACCTGCAGCCAGCCAGTGTCACCTATCTGCAGTTGTTACTATCCATACCACCAATGTTGGCAATGACACAGAGACAGCTTTGGTGCAGGAATGCAAGATATGATCCAATTCACAGCTTGTGGATTGACATGCATTGATTGTGCTTAGCCATTTAACCCATTAGGACCCAATTTCAAACTTCGTGCTCGTGTACTGTGAGCCCAACTTAAAAATGGCGGCTACGTACAAGCCCCGTACTTTTGTTTTTCCGTGGCTTTCCTGGCTTTCCTCGCGCAAAATGTTGACATTGGGTGTTGCATTCCATGGTGCTGTTCCTTAGGAAGGCTATGGGGTGTTCGTGGCTCAGCTCTAGATTCTTCGCAAGTGTGTGCTGCCGAAGAAGACGAGAACGGTAAGCGAACGCTTGTATTTTACTAGCTGGCACTTCTGTGACCCAGAAAAGAACCTAGGAGCCGCTCTAGCTGCTGGACTATATGTTCAACAGCCATCTGCATTCGTTCTTGTCGCTACGTGCTACGTGGTAGCTTCCTGGTCACACACCACAATGGTGCGTAACTGATTGCGCAGTGCGAGAACGACCACAAGAGACGGCGAGAGTCCGAAATCCGACACCAACAAGTAAACCTCAGTCAAAGGTTAGGTACCAGTTGTTGGCATTGTGAAGCAGTTAAATGTCAGTAGAGTGGTGGGGCCAGAATCTCAATTGGAATGGATAGAGTAGCTGAGCCATACTGAGATGGAAATCAACCAGGCACTGACAGCAGTGGGTGTGGTGGGGAATCATTTCAAAACTAGAAAGCAGTTATTCATTATTGAAGGCCTACAGAGTTGAAAGCTGTTAGTGTTTGAAAGTGACTAGCTTGGACTGTGTGAGGTATGAAAACAGGTACGTAAGAGATGGAAGTAGGCACTGGCAGAAGGAGTGATGAGGAAGAGGGCTTGAGAGAAAGAACAATTGTGAGAAATGCCATGGAGTGATGAGAGGGCAAACAGAAGGAAGGAGGTCCAGAGGGAGGACAAGATACGTAGCGATGGAGTGGGAATTAAAACTTACCACACACTGCCTCTAATGCTATGTATCTCTGACTCTCCAAATGCTGATTATGCATGCAGTGAGGTTGGCTGTTGTGTTGCTCTTCAGTAGTCCTTGCGCAATTATAGGGTGTTGGGCACTAATTTAACCAATTGAAAGGTGTCTGTGCGACGCAGTCCAACAAAAGATTGAGGTGGTTAACCTCAAGCAGGCCTTCCCTGGGCCAGAGGTGTGGCAAGTCCTGTTTACAATCCTCACAGGCCCAGGAAATACGCTGTAGGATGGTTGATGGCAGCAGGAGGAAACGACACGCTGCAACAGAGGACGATCCAACTTCATTCACTGCGAACTTCCGTAAGTCACCGTGAGAAGTGGCACTGACTGATGACAAGAAACCAAAACGCTGTCGATACCTCTACATTGTGGTATATTTCAATGACAGACAACGTACGAGCTCTGAGTGGCACTATTTCTCTTGTCCCTTGCGACCGCGCATGGCCTCCCGCCATTTTAATGACGTCATAAACAGCGGCTAACATACTCGTCACAAGGCCATAAAAGGGCATGTCAAAAACACGCTACATTCACGTAGCAGACACAAAACACCATAACATGCTGCATACATCGAAGGGAAAGTTACAAGATGCATGTGTTGGACATGACTAGATTGAAGGATATGGACAAGGTGACTGCTCGAGTGATAACCTCTGGAGCTATCATGTCCTATACCTCTGGTTTCAGAGGCACTACTGAAGTCTCAACTTCAACAACAACTTCTAAATGCAGAAAAATTAACTGTTATCTTCAGCAAGATCATATATAGAGGAGACAACTGCAGATAATCTGACATATGAAAATGCACTCATTAGAGGGTGGAGAGAAAGGACATAACAGAATTGCATGATTACTTTCTGCCAAAGTTAATAGACTCTTACTCAGTGAAGTGCTAGGGTCGCAGTGCTAGCGTCACACCTCACAGTCCTGGTGCCCAAGGACTATGCTGATCTGAGGAGCCTGAGTCAGTACAGATTTTCCAAAGTGCTGCTTTTACTCCTGCTCTTCTGATTACAAAAGACCTAGGCCAGATCATGGTGATGAACTTGGCTGGTGTACCAAACTGGTGGCAGTAGGAAGCCATTCCATGCACTGCTTCTCTGTTGTGTCCACTGTTACATACTACAGCCTTACATCGTCACAAGCCAAGTGCTAGTGGATGGTTTAAGTGCACAATGGAGATGCAGCAGCAGGCTAAGCAAGTTTAGAGGAAGCAGTCAGCTTACAGCCTAAAGTTGGTACAGTTCTAGCCTATTTGGCCAACTTTTAAACTACTGTATTACAAACTTTGCAACTGTTAAGTATACACCTCACAGAGACTGTTCTTTACCATCTTAGCAGCTGGCTTAGACTATCATCCCGGCTTAGTAGCAGACTTAAGTAATCATATAAAGCTACATAAATTATCTATGTATATGCAAGCAAACACTTTTAGTCTTATCCATCCATTTTAATAGCGTTCCGGACTGTTACTACCACTAGACCAACACATTGCTGCTCCTAACTTTCAAAGGACTCAGAAAGTCATGTGAATGTGCACTAGCTCACAACAGAAGCCTTCTTCTGCAACAAGGCAGGCAAAATAGCACTGACTGGCAGTAGAGGTCCATGCTGTTCCCAGGGAGCACATTACAAATGAGAGTCTTGAGAGTTGTACTAGACACAGCAAATATTGATTGCTGTGAAGATTAGTGCAGGCCCATTATATAATTACACACCAGCTGCCACCATGGGTAAATCAGTCTGTAGGCCACAAGTGCACACATGGCTTCAGTATGTCCACTGTGTGTTGGTTTGAGTGAAGTATGCTGTTTACATTCTAAATAGAGTGCTGGACTGAACACAGCAAGGTAATCTATGCACAAGTGGTCAAGTGTGTACTGTGAATGTTTAGCAAAAGGTGCACACATGGATCCACCCGATCAGAAGCCAGCTAATTGGCCATGCACAAGTCATCCTTTCTTCGTTACCTTCATGTGCAATGATAACAAGCAGTGCAAATTGTGACATTAGAGACATTTAGATTTGTGTAATTTGACCTATGCGTAACCCGTAACGTGTGGGAAAGTCACGTGCGCGACCGCAAACTGCAAGTCTCCGGTACGCACTACACGTTTTCAACCTGTAGGCCAGCTTCTACGCGTATACAATTTACCTGTGCGTGTACATGGCGGATAACACAGCGTTCCCACGTACCGTCTTTTTTATAGTACATCTTAACCTCTGTTCCGACACCTCGATTGGAGAAAGCGCTTTCAGGTCCCTTCTGCAACTTATTCAGCTGTTTTTTAAAGAAGACTTGGAACATGCCTCTATTTTAGTGGCCAGAGCTGATGCACGACCTGGCTCTCGCCTGTGAAGTGATCTCCTGCCGTCGCAGCAAGCTGACTGGGCAGATATAGCGGCACCACCATAACAAACAGTTCTTATCATTCACAATATCACACATCTACATCTAAACTTTCTGTACACAACTACCCCATCATTAACAGACACTGCATTCATTTAAGTCAGAAGTATACATATAACTAAAGCTGATTGCAACACACTGATAAAACACAGAATACCCTCCACACCAATCAGTGCTCACACCTATTTGTTCAGTGTGACATTCACACTGAAATCAGTATTCACACCATTTCCGATCAGTTAAGAGAAATACTTCATCCACACAAGGATAAAAGCAAAGTCCACAGCTACCCTGGACACAGGATATCCTAGCAGCATGTTGTGTGCAGTGGGAGGACCTCCTCAAACAATAAGCAAACAGGTTTAATGTACTGTGAAGTAGAATGTGTCACCCAAAAACAATCCCACCAGGTTATATTAGCTGTGTACCACATATGTGAATGCAAATCCTCAAAGTAGAGTACCAAATATGCAGTAGAATGTACTGTAAAATGCTTAGTCTCTTACAAACCATGCCCAATAAATGGCATGTGCATACAACCATGCAGTCTCTTGCAACTGCATGGTTGGAGTGAACACCACACTGACAACGGATGTGCTCACAGTAGTAACCAACATGTACAAAGAGTGGACCACACCCACCTGACTGCTAGTGCCTGGCTTTGAACAACTACATGCAGTAACAGTGAAAGAGCGAGAACATTGCAGCATACTAACTTCCTAAGCAGCAGTGCTTTTGCCACTTGGCCAATATACAATGTGTTTGGGCTACTTTATATTATGCTTTTATATTATGTGTGTATCATATCATATGAATAGACAGTACTTTGATAGCTACATCACAGACCATCAACATGGAGACACGACAACAGAAGCCATACTTCCTGTGGCAAGATATGCTCTTACACAATTGGAAGCACGACTTTGACAAGTTTGGTATTTGAATCCAGAATTAAAAAAAAGGAATAAATGGTCCTTGCTTATTTCAATATAGTCCAGCTGGGTGCAGGTGAGACAAGGATGCAGAAGAGAGAGTGCACATAGAGATGCATACGGTTGACATACCTCCAATGGATTGGTGATGTCTGTACACTGAAGCACTTTTACATGTTCAAAGATCCCCACTACATCACACAGAACATCAAGTGGGACATACTTCAAAGAGATGCTCTCTATGCATTCCTGTGCACTACCACCTACACAAAAATGGATATGACACAAAAACAGGAAACAGCATACAACCATATGCATGAATGGCAACAGACTGCACAGCTGAATGCAGTTCATAATACAGTAGGAAGTCACTTATCTGAACATGTTGGGACTGGAGGGTGTTTGGATATTCAAAATGTTTGGATAATTGAAGTTATCAACACTCACTGACAATACGTGACAATTTGCATATAAAAATTAATTTCGATGTAATGAATTGTGTACATACATGTATCAGTTGAAATAATCATTAGTGTGGCTTGTCTTTGATTCTTTGCTCCCTTTTGGGAAGTCTCTAATAAAAGCCCATTGGGTATACCCATAGTTCCCATGGGTACACTGGGTTGTTGCTTGAGGTATATACATACATATGTGAGCACTGTGTGCAATGATTGGCAGGCAGTTTTTGCAAGTGAGACAGTTGGAGGAGTGACCACTCCTCTTCAATCTGTGAATGCTTGCTAGCCTTCTGAATGGCTAGCACATTCTCTTCACTCTTCATGATATCGTGAACAGTGGATTTTCCAACATCGTACTCGCCCACGATACTCTGCAAGGCCCTTCTACTTTAACAAGCTGGCACATCTTCTCCTTGCTGTTTATAGCTAACACCACTCATATTCTCTTACAACTAGTGCATGTCATAAAACATAACAGGAGCCACGGGGCATATTGTCAAAAACAGACAGGACACATGACAGAATTAACACAGTGTTCTCACACAATATGTACGTATAATGGCTAGGCGAAAATACAGGAAATCTACAGTAAAAAAAGGATTCCATTGCACCACACTCAAGCACTGGCTGAATTTTCAAGTAACTACACTATTCCAACTTCCTGCCCCAACTTCTACACAGCAGTGCCCTCTCTCCTTCCCCACATTCATTACTCCCATATTCTCCCAATTCATATTCATGCACTTCCCACTTTGTCAATGCCTTGTCCAATCTCTTCAAATTCAATTGTTTGGAGGTACTCCTCACTGTTTGTGACTAACACCATGTCATCCGCAAAAGCAAGACATCAGCAATCTTATCCCCCAATCTCATACCATCTCAGACTGCTGAACTATTTCAAATTCTCAAATATCTGGTTTGCCCCATGAGCTTTCTCTGTTGATGGTCTGCTTGAATCCCTTGTGCTGGTGGGCATGACAAGAAAATGATCCGAGGTTTGTGCTGTGCAATGACTGGCCCCTCGGTGATGAATGTGCACAGTCTCACAGCATTAGTTTATACAGTACGTAAGTACTGACATGACATAATCTTCAGATGCATCTTACTCTGTGGCCACACCCATATTTCACTTTGTGGTCTGAACACCAGACTTGGGTTCATTCTGCATTTAACCTGGGTAATTTTCTGCAGTGTGACCTCTCAGACACAAATAAATACAGCAGTGAACAAGATAAGTAATAATGGCATAATAAATCCAATGGCTGAATATCTTGTATGCCTTGCTGTAACTAATAGTTAAGTGTCATTCAAGAGGTATAATTATGCAGCTGGATATGGATTTAGAGCCAGGGTACTACGTAGGTTGTATGTGTCACAGATACCAATTAGACAGCTCTTCAGTGCCATACATGTTAAACCAATGTACATTGTATAGTGAATCACACTTTACCTGCTCATCACAAAACAGAAGAGGCCAATAACTGTAATGTTCTGTCATCAGGTAAATCTGGACATAGTGTACATATCATGTGACTGGCCATATGTAAGATTGACTGACAAAATGACCAGTTGAAGCATCCTCCACCACAGTCAGAGCAATCATTGTCATTAGCTGGCACGAGTTCTAGTGTAACACTACAGTGCTGTGTTACTGTGTCTTGCACGTGAGCATCCATGTTATGACATTAAATGATTAAATGCTTTTAATAATACAGTCTCCACCACAAGTAAGTGAAGAGAGGTGTGTTGCATGACAGGAGATCTACTGAGGTCGCGTACAGGGTAGCAGAACCACAGATTGTGACGAGATATACTAAACACCTTATAATTACATTGGTAGATACACTAGTGTAATACATTATCAGATGCTGTCATGAGCTTCAGCGATACAGCACCTGATTGAAAAGAAGGCCAATTGTCAATTCATAATTTCCACATTCGAGAAACTCGCAGCAGAACTACTGTTAAAAATACTAGTCATTTGACATTGCCAAGGTGTGACAAGGACAAACAGGACTAGTATCTCATGGTTCTCCCGTGGTATTCAACCTGAAGGGAATACCAATTCAAAGCATCATGCACAATTATATATAACTATAACTACAAGTCTGAATTTGAGACAGATTAACAGAACTTGTTTGTATTTTTGTTTGAAGTCAGATGTTCAATTACATAGCTGCAATCATTAATCTAACACTAAGAAATTTGTCTAAAACCAATAACATGTGTTTCTGTACGATTAATTGATGATCAAGCTGGAAATATTAGCATTAGACCATGTCCAATCATTCTTAGAAGCAGTGTGACACAATGTCTAATCAAAACATTATTAGCTGCAGGTCTTGGGACGGTGTGCGGTTACATTGTCAAAAAGGACATCAGTATGGCTTGCTACCCAAACAGCAGGTTTCTACAGGTCAGCAGCAGATGAAGCAAGTCAGCTACTCAATGGTAGATAATTTCACTACAATTCTATGTGCAGGGTCATGGAAAGCAGGTTAATTATCGGTATTGGTAGTCGATTAGTTGCTCTACCCTATTTGGCAATGTAACAAGTAAGCTGGGCACCCCATGCATTGTATACATAGTGACAGGTGAGATATGTGTACAGTGCAACTGAGTATGGCCTGTGTACAATGAAACCTACTGTAAGACATGTACAGCCACCAATGGGCCAGATCAAAGTTAACCTGTATAAAGATGTGGCCGCTGGTAGATTGCAATGTATTAGTGTTATTCAGGGTTTAAACGGTGACCATCTTCGACAGGTTTCACTGTACCATTATTTGTGGCCTGTTTGGGCTGAACATCAAAGGAAATGTGTACCACTTAAATATCTCATATCACAATGACATCCTGGGTAATATGAATATCACCCATGGATATCCTGGGCAATATGAATAATGCCCAGGATGTGACTTATATTACCCAGGATTTGAGTAATTGATATCCTGAAGGTCCCAAACTTCCAAAACAACGTTGCACAACACAAAACAGCTATGTTGCTATGTAGTCTCTCAAAGTTGAAATCTTCAGCTATAGCTATCGGAGTGGTCCCAGCAGGAGTAGACTCTGCTGGCACGATTCCTTGCTATATCTACTGATAAAAAAATGTCCAGCTATTGGGTCGAAAAACAACTAGTGGGGACAGAAGCTGTTCGAAACTGAGGAGCATTCACGACTTTCAGTAGCCTCCCTTGAAAAGTAAACATAGCTCGCTGGGTAGTTGCACGGGAGACAGACGCGCTTCACCCTCCGTAGCTATAATTATTATAACACCAGGGTGGATGGAAATGTTTGCATACCAGGTGATCAATTTATAGCCCTCAATCGGGTGTTATATAATTGACCACCTCAGTTGTATATGGTAACACCTCAGGAGCCATGGGTTAACTTATACTTACCAATGGTAATTCAAGTATAAATAACTCCAGCCGTAACTTGAGCACAAATACTGTACCTTAGTTAGAGCCAAGTTGGACTTCCACTTAAGGGCAAAGGTCAACAAAATAGACTTAGAGGCAGCTGGCGTGAGAAACAGTGATAGTTGTGATTGTCACCATGACACTAAGATCTATACCATGCATGAGGGCATATCAATTCTGCTAGAAAAGGTTGCATGCTGTTCAAGCATGCTGTGTAGTGTGTACCAAAGGAATAGCTAGACAAAGACTGTGGAATCAAAATTCTGTGCAGCAAACAATGCATTGCCATCAAATCTACAACAGGACAATAGCCAAATAACGGCCATTTGCAACAGCAGATACAAAAGAAGTGCAACAGTGGAATAGTAACTCACACTTGATGTGACCTGACAACCAAGGAGGAAATTCTAGCTCCACTTTCTCCAAGGTGGTGTTCGGTAAAACACCCAATAAGAGATGTTCAACAAAATGCTTCATAACCATATATGAAGTCAGGTCTCCTTTAGCCTTTCCTTCTATTTTTCCCAAGTGTAAACGACGTATGTAACGTACATCAGCACCAATCAGTTTCAGCACTTTAATTGCCTTGTTCTGTGCCAAGGCTGAGGCCCACTTGTTCAGAAGCCCAGGGTTTAGTGCCTACGATAAGAGAATGAATCTGAGCATTATGCAAGCTGAGAATATACACTGTACTTGATTAGAGGGGATTGTACTGTACATGGACTAGACAGGGACTCATGCAAGAGAGGAGATGTAGAGAGATGAAAAGAACATGAAAGCTGCTGTCGAAACACAGCAAACAAAATAAAATGATTTTAAATGACAAAATTAATCAAGTCATACACCAAACGTTCATATAAAACATGCCTGCTGTGGGTCTGACACCCTTTCACAGTTCAGCTGCGCTGTATGGTCAAAGACTTCCCACAGTCCACAAAGAACATCAAGAGGTATTTTCTCCAGGGTAATCTGGGGTGGCACTCTATGCACTGTGCAACCTACACAGTTACAGAGCAGTAAATGTTTAGCACTTGTGATGCAGCTAAATCAAAAGGATTATGCTTACGTATTAGGTACAAATTATAGAACATGCCCAATTTAGCCAACTGTTCGACCTCCAAACCTGGAGATTATCAACAGGGAGCAGCTTTAGAGGTGCATGAAAAGCAATGCATTGATATTAGCAGAGACTAAGAGTAACTATACTTGGGCAGGTTAGTGCCTTAGATAGTGGCCATACAGTTAGACAGTGGATTGTACAGAAGGTTCACTGTATGTGCAAAACATCAGGTAACAACTTTACAATTAATGGTAGATTAGGTTGGTGATAGCTGATACCTTGTACAATACATATCTCCAGTGGGTGTGGCTAGGAGCGAGGTGTTGCAGTAGCAGCAGGGGTAGATACTACCTTTCTAACATCGAGAAATGTTCGGTACTAATTCTTAACAAGATGCAACTTCCAATAAGCGAAGTATGATCTACTGAATATTGTTTGAGCATTCAACAATTCAACTCCTGACCTGCACACAATCCAACACCAAGACACATACTAAACACGCTCTGTGCATTAATGTTGATCAAACCCGTAGTACCTTCCTCTGCACTGTGTTCATCATCTACTTGTGCACTGTTGTGCCAGTACTTCTTCAGAACCTCAGCTGCTTCCATCCAATCTAACATACAAGAGCAAGTAACAATACACTAACAAGTAGACTATAGCAATAAACTAACACTAACTGAATTTTCGCAATTTACCTTTGGAACGAAGCTTTCTGATTGCCAAGTGCTCCAAGACAGCGCTGTTGACTGCACTCATCACTGGCCGTAGGAAATTGCTGATTTGAATATGAACATTCTGTCGTCCTACAATTTCCAAGCCTTTCAAATTATTGTGATGCCGAAAACAATAACCATGAGCAATGGAGCTGGAGACTGACACAATCTTGACCACTGGAATAGGACCAAAACGTGCAGGAATTACATGCTCCATCAAATTGCTGTTCTGTGATTCAAAAAGAGACTGCACCAGCAACTCTTCGTCTTCAAGTTTAGAAGCCAGTTCAAGAGCTTCAAAGTTATGCAGTTTGGTTATTCCACAAAAGAATTTCCACACTTGGGCCATGTGGGGCTGTCCAAGGTACTTTTCCCAGATTTCCTTCTGAGCTGCAATATCCTGCCTTGCTGTGTGGACAGCACTGAGCAGCTCTTGGACTGTTAAATGAATAAAGAAGAAGCTTTCCACTGCTGCTATAATGCATTCTAACTTATCCACAGGACGAGCCGTTAATAAACCACACCCACTCTCACGATCAGAATATCTTGTTGAAAGATCATTCAGTTCAGCTGATGTAAAGATAACTTTCTGGTCTACAACACATGCAAATGCAATTTCACATAGTCGGTAGAAATCATGGCTAGGAGGAAGCTTTAAGAGAGAATCAATGCCCGATAAATTTGAATTCAGAAGTACTTTTTTAAGCACAAAGTCATGATAGGCTTCAGTCAGTGTTGGAGGTAAGTCTTCTTCTGAAAGGTACACACGACAAATAATTGATAATACCATGGGAATGCTGCACAGGCTCTTTATCTGAGGCCGCTTCTCTATCTTTGCCAAAAACTGGGAACAGAGTTGTGGTTTGCCTTCTTCAGCAAAATAACGCTGAGTGTAATGCTTAATCTGTGCCATAGTAAACCCAAGTACTTCAATATTAGTGATACCGCCAGCTGTAGTAGACTTGTGGAAAAGGTGATATATCTGACTAGTAAGGATAGAGCGAGATGTGAGCACAATATCACACTCTGGAAGTGAGGATTTCGGGGAGTGTGTGAGAAGGTCAAGGAAGAATGGAGCCTCACGCAGTTCCTGTAGTAGCTCATCGTAACCGTCAAGAAGGAGAAGAACACCTTTACCTCCACTTGCCTGCATCTCCCTAGCAAGCTGTACAGCTTCATGCACGCTTTCAGTGAACAGCTGCAACATGTGATGGAGTTTAAAAGACTCACCAAGGTCCTTGAATTTAATTAAGTCTCTCAATTCAACCAACAGCAACAAATCATAATCATATTTGCTCATATCATTGCCTATATCTTGGCACAGTTTCTTGGCCAGTGTGCTCTTACCCACACCGGGAGCACCACTGATGACAACAAGCTTCAACCTCTTTACCATGGCTGAAATATCTTCGTATTTAATCTTAACGTTATTGACTACTGTATACACCTTGTCAACTCCTTCTGGTTCAGAAATGGCTTCAACAAACTTCTTGTGTTCATTTTCAAAATCCAGTTTAAAGCGAGACAGGGCCAATTTGACAAACTCCATTGACTGACTTTTACGCCACTTGTCATCTACAACTTTCATCCTTGCATAATAAGCCTGCATTCTCTTGGAGAACTGCTGCAGCTATGAGTGGAGAAACAAAGAACAGGCAAACTGAAACCATATATTATACCTGCACCTGTGCCTGACACTACCCACTGTATATCTTTACTGTCATGCATGACCAGTCTCGTGTAGTCAACCCTCCAGTTTTAATTGATGATGTCATCGGTCAAGGAGAAAGCAGTCAGCTACATCAGACTAATACATAGATACTTGGAGTGAGATGCCATTTTCTAGGGCTTGGTATGAGTAACTGTATCTTTACAGCTATAACTGAATAGTAATGGAGTAAAATAGAAAGCTAATACAAACAGTTCAACCTTCGTCATTGTCGCAACCTTCGTCATTGTCCATACCAGGAGACAAATGGGGGCAGCACATTCCTCACCCTCACCTCATCCCCCACCACACAGTCTTCTTCCCACCTCACTCCTCCATACTCCTTTGTGCAGCCACTAATCCTCCAAGTGCTTATTACTGTACAATAGCAAGCGCACAGAGAACTAGGGGCTGGACAAGAAACTATCTTTCTCATGCTCAAGCCCAACCAGCTGCAAAGACATTTACAGTATAATTAATAACTAATAACTAATAGCAAGAAACTGGAATCAAAGCCTTCAACCAGTTTGCCTGTGGCACCAAATTCAGACACAGACTGAAGTTGGTTGCTAATGTACATCATTTATTCCTCCAATACATAGCACAGCTGCAAAGCAGAGAGGTATGCATATTCTGTAAACATAAAGAATTTTATGATGGAATATCTTTGCTATATTTGTGGCACCATTACATCGCAAAAATATAGTCTAAGAAAGGTGCAACACACATTACTCATGCATGCCTTCCAGCCAGTTCATAGAGACAAGTTGCCCAATAATTGATTGATTAATTGATTGATTGATGAATATCTTCTCTGTACTTCCAAATGGCTCTTACTCAAAATTAAGGCAGTGGAAGAAGCCCAGAACATTTTGTCCCTGAAAGCACTAGAGAAGCTACTGAATGGTCTCTACAAGGTTTTCGTGCTTGGCAAGTGGTGAGTAACAGCACTGCCATAAATGATCAGTGTCCAAGTGACACAACTAAAGATTTTAAAGCCCTTAGCAAATAGATATGTTAATTTTGTATGGAAGTACATAAGGCCAATGGTGAACTATATACCCCATACACTATTTTGCAGATAGTAGCTTGCTGAGATACATGAGGGAACAGAAGAAACACACTTTCAACATTCAAAAGCGCTTCCTAAACTTCACCGACCGCTAAACTCACTGTTTATGAATCTGCACGCTCAAGGAGAAGGAACAGACAGGAAGCAAGCTAAAGTGATCAGATTTGACGAGGAAAAACAGCTTTGGGCGAGTGACGTTTTGAGCACTGACACCCCACTGGGGTTACTTAATGCCGTCTTTTATTACAATGGGCTTAACCTAGCTTTGAGGGGTGGAGATGAGCACAAGGGGCTGAAGCTCTCACAGATGGTGGTTAAAGCCATTGAAGATCCTGATGACCCATCCAAAGAAGTGGATTAATTGCTCAGTGTATGGTGTGCATGGATCAAAGATTCATCCAGGGAACTGCAACCAAGTCAACCTTGAAACAAGTTTGTCACACAATTTTCCAAGCCGGCACTAAGAGATAAGTACAATGTGCAACTTGTGAAGAAATACATTTTGAAGCTTCCTCCAATCGCTTTCTACTGGCGACCAAAGAGACTTACAACTGCTACTCACCAGAATGTGTGTGATACGACTCTGTACCAAGGCAAAAATGAAGAAAGTCTTTGAATCAGCTGGTCTTAAACTGAAACAGTAAGCAACCACAATCTTCAGCCACTGGAATCTCATGCCTATATGCAGCAGGAGTGCCAGACAATGGAGAGGTATGATCACCTTAGCACAGAGGGTGTACATTCCTACAAGTGCAACACAGTTCAACAAGAAAAGGCTGTTTCAAGTTTGCTGTCTGGCCCAAGCAAACTCTTTGTTGATGCTGTGAAACCAGTTCCTTTACAGAAGTCTTCACGACTACAGGAACCAGCTATTGGAAAGGAACCGCCACCAGTAATGAAGCCTCCATCTCATATTGCTGAAATGCAAATGCCATCAGAGTTGCTGCCTTTGACATGCATGCAACAAGATCAGCTGTTGGAACAAAATGCAAAATTAATGCTTCAGAGGTGAATCCTCAATCTGAAGCCGAGAAACTGAAAGAGATGTTTGCCTTGTCTGGCTGCACTTTCACGTTAAACATGCACTTCAATCGCTAAAAGGAGTGCTGATAAACAACTACTTGGGTTTGTTTTGGCCATTTGACTTGATTTCCCACTGGCTTTTTGCTTTTAGTCTTTTGACTTGATGTTTTACTTGCTTTACACATATTTAATGACATGTTATGCATTGTTTCTCTGTTTTTATATTATGATTACATCCAATCACGGATATACGCACATCTATTACTCCTACTTACATCTTTAGTGGAACATCTCTTAATTTGCTGTATTTCAGATTCCCCTAACTCATGCACACAAGGAGAGATCCATTCCAAACTTCAGAAAGCATATTACACTCCAAAGCCAATAACTGTACCAAACATGTGCACTGCCAGGTTGTTTGATCCATCACTTTCCCTTACCTACCTCCTTTACTTGTACTAGTGTTATGAGTCTATCTATCTGCTAGTCTACTGTTTGAATTACATTGAGTAGCTTCGGATGTTGACGTACAAATCTACCAACAACATGTCCTATACTAGTACTGCATCCGATCTAAACAAATCGCACAGTGGAACCTGTCTAAAACACCCACCTGCGGGCCATTTACATACAAATGGCCTTTAGAGAAGTGGCTGCATTACAGAGGTAGACGGCAATGCTTTACTGCTATGTGGGTTCCAGACAACATATTCAACTGTCGGCAAGAAGCTAGCTGGCAACAAGGAGGACAGATTCTGTAAAATTGTTGACAATCTAGAAAGCAGTGTGTGCACTGCTCTCATGCATGCATCCTTCATCTTTGCGCACAATGGTACTGCGACTGACATATCACAACTATACATCAGACACATTGTGATGAATAATTAGAACACTTGGCTGTGCACATTGTTAATATTAGATCCTAACAGTGGAAATTAGAGACAGGAAAGTCAATTAGAGTACATATAAAACAAATAAATATTTTCTTATGCCAAAATATTAAGATAACAAATCTTAGCTCAGTTATGGTAACTGAAAGTACCACACAGTAGAGGTAATGGACCACTTCGGCGCAAAAGCCCAGGTATGATGTCTCCACGAGCAAACTTGTGGCCTACTAATGGCCACCACAGTGATCTCACTCACACACACACACACACACACACACACACACACACACACACATACACACACACACACACACACACACACACACACACACACACACACACACACACACACACACACACACACACACACAGCAACCAACCTCCTTGCTGCTCTCACTCTGTGATACAGTTGACCCCTCATCAGGTCCTCCAGTTCCTATTGCAGAATGCAATGGTTTAAGGATGGTCACACTCAACTCAACAAGATAGTATTATAACAATGTCATGTGACCCCTGGACGAACTTGCTAACCATCATCAAATTTATGCATGCATGTGTGGAATATATCAAATGTTTGCCACACATCCCTAGAATAGCAAGTGACATACACACACAAGTTGTACAAGCTGTACAACTTGGGATATTGTAACCTGTAGTGAGCTAAATGATTGCAGGACAGCCTTCATAGAAGAGTGGCTAACATATTGAACTGTTAGAACACATGAGCACATTGCCTGATAAGCATTCCTTGCAACACAATCACACAATGGCACTGGTTAGTACAGCTGTTTCTGACATGGCTTCAGTATGGGCTGTAAGATGTTGATTTTGAAATGGTGTCCACGGTGACCACATGTACTTCACACTAGGTGCCCGTGCAGTTAGATGTGTTCTTAGTGGGTGAGGTGTGAAGTACAAATGGGACCAATAAATGGCCACCAAATCAGATGCAGGGCCACATCCTGATTAGCACACACAAGTACCTTTCTCTCCTCTTGTCTTGAAGTGCTCTGCCTCTCTCTCCAGCTCATCTGCCCACACAGTATAATTGTTTTCTCGCAGCATCACACAGAATGTCTGAAATTCTTCATCACCTTTACCACGTAGGATCTCAACGACTCTGTCAATCTGTTCCCTGTTGTTGGGGAGTTGTCTTACCATCTGTGCTTCACTACGGCTCATAAATCCACCTGTCACTTTCTCCAGCTTACTACTGAGACCCGTGCTCATTAGTACATTCAGCATTAGCTTCTCTCTAAGATAAACTAAGGCAGCATCATTCCAGTGGCTCATGGGAGAGGTTCTGCCTTCTGAGATGTAGGACAGTTGGGAAGGGAATGCATTCTTCAATTGGCAGTCGATCAAGTTTTCACAACACTTTAACTAGGTAATGACAATCATCTAAGCCTAACTTGGCAATTGCACTGCCTTAGCCATGGGACCAATATTGCACTGATCAAGTACATGTAACAGCAAAGTGCAGCGGTGTAGAAATATCCCTATCAAATGGCAACAATAGCAACAATTATATACTAGAAATAACAAAATCTTTTTTCAAAACTAGTAAGGATTACATAGGGAGCGCAGAAAGTCCAGAAACAAGTAAAGGTAGTGTTACACATTAACCATGGTCACTACATGCAAGAATGTTGCACCATACAGTCCTACATCCTTGAATGTAGGGACAATGGTTAATGCTCCACCATGTAACACCCTCTACTTGATTCTGATCTATTTATGCCATCCCTACATCCTTACTAGTTTTGTAGAGAATCATTATTTCTAGTTGCTGTATGTATTCCATAGTGTGTAGCTGTAGCTACATGTTAACCCACAACCATAGAACACTGGTGCAGGTTTTGGACCTTCTTTCTGTAACTTTGGAGCTTGAGGTGTCAGCTAGCCCATAGGTTCCGTGCTAACCCACTGAAAAATACACAGAAATCAGCGACTGGAAGCCGACTGTGCAGAATAAACTATAAATGGCAGAAATACATGACCGTGGATGTCCTTGGAAACAGCGCAAGCCAACTTCGGCCAAAGCTGGTCACATACAACTCAAAAACAGAGATCTTACGGCATTGCACGGCTATGGAACCAAACTTAAACTGAAGGATGCCCGGCGCACAAATGGAGCAGAACTGTTCATTTACGTCATCATAACATGACATCTCATGCATAGCAACGTCACATGAAGGCCCAGAAATCCCCATTTGTGAAACTTGCTCGCATAGGTTTCTGTACGTTTTATGTCATCCCAACATCCCTACTATTTTTGTAAAGAAATTTTATTAATTCTAGTTCTGTATGATAGAATTATGGTCAGTATGGTCTTGTGACCTGAGACTGAATAACTTCATATTACTGACTAGTTGTCTGCATGTCATCTATAGGCATACAGTACCAAACACAAATGTCATATCTCCATTTAGTCTCTTTCCCAGCCCACCAAAAGGTGGTCTGGTACATTTGTTCAATATTCTGATTAATTGAAAACTTTCGGTACGTTGCATCACATGTATGCGAGAAGCACAAGGTTTGGGGCGCTTGCCAGAATCGCCTCAAGGGGCAGTAACAGACATTGAGAAACTGTACCAGGTTACCTTTTGAAATTGTGGAAGTGGTCAAATTGGATGCAGATTGGTCTCATTTGATAGAATACCCGAATACGACTCACGTAGGTGAGCGAATAAAGCTGCTACATTGCGTATGGCAAGACATGGAGGCACTTGCCAAGATGTTGGTAAGCGCCCCAAGGGCAGTATCAAAATATCGAGCAAATGTGCCAGACAACCTTTCGGGCCATTGCAAAATGGCAGCCTGAAGTGGGCTGGGGACGAGACTAATCTTCATTAGACTAGTGACCATCTGCCATTATCCTCAGCTCCATATACAGGAAAGCAACCCGACATCACATATACACAATGTTTACACACACTAATCCTTCTCCCAGTCAACCTCATCAGCTCAAATCTCTATATCTCACAACAGTAACTAGCAGCTAGTCCTGTCCAAGATTACAGTCAGGATAGCAGCACAACCAGTGAGTGCTGACATGACTTGTACTAGGGCACAATAAGTGCTTTGTGAGCTGTGCAAACTGTCCATTTAGCAACAACTACCTACCTCTCTCCATGGGTCCAGGATTAGTTTCAATGTCACCACTCAGGAATAGGAGGATCATTATGACAACAAGAAGTGAAGTCCATTTGGTGCACTCTAACAGCTCCAGCAAAGGCCTTAAACGACTCCTGTCTGTGCTGTCTCTGCACTTGCTGTTTTGTGTAAGATCACACAAGCCACTGTACAAGTCATCAGCTGTGATAATCTGATTGCCCAAAGAGTCTTCTTTGTGTTTCTTTCTCCCTTTCCTCTTTAGTATGGACTTCTTTTCCCCACTGTGTGATTGACCTGATGGAGAAGATGTACCTTCCTGACTGAACTCTGCTCGCTTCACTCCTCTCCTGATGATGAGTGTCCGCTGGATGCGGGCAACCCACAGTCCTACAGCCACACGCCACTGCTCATTTGAAATAGGCATGACACCTGCATAGAAAGAAAAGTTATAAACTGGATACCCATACAGTTACCCATTCAATACATTACACACAACCTTAGTCAACCTGATCAACATCCACATGGGCCAAGTCTATTTCTATTAGCTGTTCATTTGTGTACCTTCCCTTAACTGGCAGCAATTAACCACCCCTTACATACAGGGCACAGACAGTAAGAGTGGGAACAGTACACCAGTGTGGGATCTACTAGTAGCAAATATTGACTAGACTGAAGTCTAGCCGAGACACTTGACACAGTCATGACAGGGCTCAGATAGTCCAGGGTGATCACAGGCTTCATTGATTGAGACGGTGATACCCAATATTGCTCAAGGAATACAAGCTGAAGTTCAAGCTAAACTGCAAGAGGGCGCGGACTACATCAGTTTCACCACTGATGTCTGGAGCTCTGATGTAAACAGTGATTCATTGCTTGGGCTGACTGCTCACTGGGTGGACGGAAACTTTCAAAGATAAAACTGCTGTTCTACAAGCCCATTCCCTGGATGACAGGCACACTGGTGAATACATTGCGATGCAACTACTCAAAATGCTTGAGAGCTGGAAAGTTGATCCATCAAAAGTTCATGTAATTGTTTGCGATAATGGAAGCAACATGGTCAAGGCGATGGAAGAGGCTTCCTTGCCCAGTTTTGGCTGTTTTGCGCATTCACTACAGTTGGTGGTGCATGATGGTCTGCTCTCCCAGCGAGCTGTGAAAGATCTGCTTGCAACATGTAGATCCATAGTTGGACACATCAAGCACTCCAGTGTTGCGTGTCACAAATTGGCACATATCCAAGAGAATCTGCAGCTGCCCAAGCACAAGCTCAAGCAAGATATTGTCACCAGATGGAATTCCACCTTGTACATGTTAGAATCTATCTTGGAACAGAAGATGGCCTTGGCTGCGTACGCTGCTGAAAACAACATCCAACACCTAGCAGCAAACCAGTTGGAGATGGCCAGGAAGATGGTGCTGGTTTTGTCTCCTGTCGAGGAGATCACCCAGGCAATCTCAAAGGAAACAACAACGCTGTCCATTGTGATACCACACAGCCAAGTGCTATTGAGGTCTTGGGAGAGACAAGACGATGACTTGGGTATCCACACTATGAAGAAAGAGATGACAACATCTCTGAAGTCCAGATTTGCTGGAATAGAGGAAAACCAACTGTTAGCGATAGCTACAGTACTTGACCCATGTTTTAAGGATAAGTTTTTTGGGAGCAGCATCATTAGGGCCACTGTACAAGAGATGCTCAAGGAAGAGCTGCTGAAAATAGAGGAGGTTGCTGGCACTCCTGGCAGGGACAACCATGATACAGCAACTTCACCAAGTGAAGAAACAAAAGAGCCACCCTCCAAACGGCAAAAGAAAGACACTCTCCTGTCAATGTTTTCTGAAATACTGGAGAGTTCAACGGCCACTACACCTATGTCCAGTTCTGCCATTGAAGTGGACCGCTACTTAAGCGAGCCAGTGATCGACTACAAGGATGGCGATCCCTTCACTTGGTGGAGTTAACACAAGGCAAGATTTCCATTGTTGTCACAACTAACTAGGCGCTATCTAAGTGCCACAGCAACATCTGTGCCATCTGAAAGACTTTTTTCACTGGCAGGAAATGTGTACGAAGAGCACAGGAACAGAATTCTACCTGAACATGCAGAAACATTACTATTCATAAAAGGAAACTACTCATTGTTTGCTAACAAGTATTGACTAAACTACCTGCTGACTTGATGCTGTGTTTTTTAGCTTTTTATTATTTCTATTGCTGAGCCTGCTGTACAATGAAAAAGCGTACTAGTCCATGCACACATCGGATCGGTTATAGTTATCGGCACTCTTCTCTTCCAATGTATCGGCTATCTGTATATCGGCCAAAAGTCATATCGGTACAACTTTAATGTATTGTGATACTGTTAACACACAGACCATGATCAAGCATTATAGTTGACTCTAGCTAATAGATGTAGGTTAGTTCGATCCACATATTTCAGTGTGTTGCTGTACTGTTGTCACTCTATGACCAAGCCTATAGTTATTTATTTCTTTGATGTCAATAACTTTCCAATGCTACTGCTACGGCTTCATTCACTCTGATCAATACTGCTGCCACACGTGTACAGGGCAGGCCTAGGGGTTCCTCTCAATCCATCTACCTCTATAGCTCACCTGTAATATATATTTGCCCTTGGTGCACTGACTACGTATACGTACTATATAAAAGACATGCATGCACTCATCAATTGGATGCACTATAATAATATTATAATTATACTATACCTTCGTCTGCTCACTCCTGACCTCCAAATTAATTATTATAATTTCATTAAAAAACTTTTTAAATTGCCATGCAAGATTGCAACTCTAGATCTGTCAAACAATTATGAAGCATAATAATTATACTGAATTAAAGGGCTGCAGGCTATAGCTATACACAATTATGCACAATTCACATGTCAGCAGTTCACATAATTATAATGAATCTTGACAAGGATGTACTGTGTGGCCCTATAGCTATACTTGCAATTGTGCAACGTACTACTATAGCTATTTGCACCATACATGACAGCGTTCAGTAATATGCATAATATTTGCGCAATGCATGAAGATCGAAACCATGCAGGCTGCATTAAATTAAGTGGATTGATGAAGTTAATTATTAGTAACAGTTACTGTTGCAAATTAAAATTCACCTCACACACCTACACATGCCACACAGCACAGATGTGGTGTATGATGCCCCTACAGCTATTGGCTTGCAGGAAAGTGGCACATGCAATGCAATGCTCACTCACATACACCTACACACTAGCCACTCTACACACTGCAAGATGTAGTGTACAATTACCACATTATAGCTAATACAAGGAAACATTACTGGTGTCACTTTGTCACAGAAATCACACACTTCCCTACAAGACATGCAAACAACTGCTAAAATAGTAAAATAAAATTATAGTACGGAGTACTGCAAACTTAGGTCCAGCTAAGTTCGGTGTACACTAATTAAAGGTCAATTGCAAGAACCCCTTTGTGCAATTTAGTGAAAGATGTAAAAGCTGTTTATAAACAAGCTGAGCTAGAAATAGGATATAATGAATGATAACCTTACTAGGCTACTGCATGGTGCTGGTTGTGGGTACTAGGCTTGGCATGAACAAACAAGAACCTGCACCTTTTGTCAGACTTGTGTACCATGAAGGTATGTATGAAGCCCATGTTTGCATGTGGTCTGAACCACACATGATTTGCTTTACTGTTTAAGGTCTCTCATAGGCTCCATGTATATATACCACACCTGTACACGACAGCTGGAACCAGGACACATGCACATACTGCATGCAGCAACGATGCAGCATTCTTTAGCTAACATTTAAACACATAACACCAGCCACTACACTGTTGAAGGTTCAGTTAATGCAATACTGATGGCACTAATACCCTTGAAACATCGTTCTCTATTGCTGCAGTCACTCCACATTCCAAAGTGCAGGCTTCATGTATTGTGATACTGTTATCACACAGACCATGATCAAGCATTATAGCTGACTCTAGCTATGTAGATTAGTTCAACCCACACATTAATTTTTAATTTCAGTGTGTTGCTGTATGTACTGTTGTCATTCTTTGACCAAGCCTATAGCCAGTTGTTTCTTTGATGTCAATAATTAACTTTCCAATGCTACTGCTACGGCTTCATTCACTCTGATTAATACAGCTGTCACACATGTACAGGGCAAGGGTCCTCTCATTCCATCTACCTCTATAGCTCACCTGTAATATTTATCTGCCCTTGGTGCACTGGCTATATTATACATACTATATAAAAGACATGCACGCACTCATCAATCTCATCAATTGGATGCACATAATATTATAATTATAGTACATTTTTGTCTGCTCACTCCTGGCCTCCAAATTTTTATAGTTCAATGAAAATGTTTTAGTAACTGTTGCTTATTCCTTGTCAACGACCTGCTAAACACCAACATCCTCTTCATGCTATCCACTCAGCTTACTTGAATTACACCATCAGTATTGACAGAACTACTGTTATCACTAAGTATTTGATGTACATGACATCAGTGCATAATATTGCCATGTAAGATTGCAACTCTAGATCTGTCAAACAATTATGAAGCATATATAATACAAATGGCTGCAAACTGTAGTTATACACAATTATGTACAATTAGTGTTTGCGTGAACACAGCAGTGCACTTAATGAGTCTTGACAAGTATGTACTACGTATGTGGCCCTATAGCTATACTTGCAATTGTGCAGCTATATACTATAGCTATATTGCACCATACATGACAGTACGTTCAGTAGCATGTTATAGAGTACGTCTAGGGTAACACCACACACAGGGACCTGTTGGATACCACCAGTCACAGGACCACTAACAGGAGACGGTAATGTGAGATGTACAGTAAGATACAATGTAAACACATCCAAACAGAGAGTGTGTGCTGGGCCAATGGTGATGGTGCCATGTGTTGGGTTAATGGTCTGATTCTCCCCATTGCCACAAGCTTCAGGCACTAGACGCTGCATGCAGACCATACAGTACAGATGGTAGACCATTGAAATGTCACATTTACTTATGTAAAGGACAAAGCTACTCAGGCGTGTATGTACTGCAGTCTCTGCTGCAAAATGTGGAGTGCAAGAAGGAACACAAGCCATGCAGCTAGCTATAAAGTATAGCTATACTTGCATGAGAACACAACTTAAGGATAACAGCATGTGAAGAGAAGCTACAACTTACAACAAGCCACAAGCAGCCATCAGTCTTGACTCAAATTCCAGTGGAACCTGCAGTTTGGCACCAGGTTGGCTTGGATATCGTTGGACCATTTACAAGAAGTAAACACGGGAATCTGCAAGTAGATACAAGGCAAGAAACTGATGTCACTGTGGCACAACATCTCCAGGCACTCTATGGATTATATCTCGCACATGCTAAATGCAGTGACCATACAAAATAATGAGAGTGACAAAGCCTGGAGTATACAAGGTGGAAAACTAATTAAAGTGGGAAACCACTAAAGACGGACTTCTGCAGACTAAAGATGTACTATGAATATAAAGACAAATCAACCATGCTACTGACATCTGCCATCACCACCGCCAAACTTTCATCCAATCCCAGCAAGTCCACTCTCCCCAAGACACCATCACCACCAAGACATTAATCTTCAGTCTATACGTTAGACTAAGGTGCGGCATCATACTTCGCCGGTGTAACAGGATATCAGTCCCCCCGGGTAACATGCAGTTCCCCCCGGAATGGAATCCTAGGAAAGGAGTTCCCCCTCTAGGATTTCAGTTCCCACCGTCGAAACCATGCCTGCGGAACGCCTGTCCTAGTACAGGAGTTCCGCTTAAGAAGTCAGCTCGTCCTGGGAACGTAGCGGTACTGCAGTTGTGCGCCTCAACGACGGCGCACGCGTGGGTCTGGGGCCAAGTGTCGGTGGCACAACACGAAGCAGAACGTTATGATAACCGTCAAATATTTGCCGCCTTCTCTGGCCTTCCGGCGAGTTTGTACGTGCAGCTAGAGAGCGAGCTCGAATGTAGAAGTGTATCGCGGTCGATCCGCTACTCTTGTAAACTTTAAAGTAGACTGCAGCTGCAAGTTACATAGTGCACAGTTATTGTGAATTTGCCTGCGTGAATTGTGCATATTCCCTATATCACTATATTGACATGGTGTTACCAAGACAGAAATTCCAGGCTGGTATATATGTACCACTGGGCAGAACACTTGTTCCAGGCTAAGTGGCCCTCATTGGCACAGGGATGACAAACATACCTACATGCTACTGCATCAACACATGCACTTTCACAAGTAAGATTAATCATATGAGAGCACCAAATTACATACACAATCAGACAAGAGTGCAGCTAATTTATGAGGCTGTCTGGGTACATACCTTCAGAATACCAAGCACGCCTGCATAGAGCAGGATAAGCAGTAGCCAAAGCTGCCACAGCTTTGTATAAAGCATTACCATTGTTACAATTCTAATTCACCCCATTCACACAGTCTATATAATCACACTTGCACAAAGTACTGAACACCACATTGTGCATAATGTGGAAATGGCTCCACATACACAGCATGCATGGCCAATCATTGGAGGACAACACCAATTACTTGTTGGATATAATGGATTGATTGCATTTACTATGAAGTACATTTAGTGTGTGATCACTTCAATCTCTAAAGAAGTTCACTTGCGTCAGGACTGCTTTGTCACCTGCATAACTGGTTAGGGCAAGGAATTTGTGAATGCCTCAAACAGAAGGCTGTTCATGCTGTTAGGTATTCAACACAGAATAAGCAGTGCCTATCATCCACAGACAAATGGCCTTGATGAAAGAATGAACCAAACCATAACAAAGCAACTGGTGAAGTAGATAAATGAACAGGAGACTGACTGTGATGAACATCTGGAGGAATTTCTATTATCCTATATATCGGACCTCTGTACATGCTTCCACGTGGTGTACCCAATTCTACCTTATGTTTGGAAGAGAAGCTATAGCTATTTTATATATATGCCACTAGCCTCTGCCATATGGGATCAACTCAGTGACAACACAGTACACAGGAAGGAAGATGAGAGACCATCGATCTGAGATGCTGCTTACTATCGGGAGAACTCACACCAGGCACACATGCCTTTAGACACTGTTCAGTCTTGCCAGATCGTAGAAGTTGTGTGCCATTGTCACACTCAGCCTGAGTGTCCCATGTTACAATGCTCTGCCTGTCAAGAGTTGTACCATGAGCAGTGTGAGGATTTCCTGAAGTCTTTCAGTAACAACGAAGCAATGACTGAAATGCAGAACATGCAAAAACAGCAAAGACTGAGTCATTTCGCATCGCACAGCTATCCCGTAGGCTTTAGTTTGAGCAGTAATTAAATTTCCATTAATGCAACTGGTACTTTACAGCAGTCAGCTAGCTAGCTATTAGCAACATTTTAACCTACTTACTAAGTTAAACAAACAAACTTTTTAGCAAACTTACATACAGCATGTATTACTGTCTATTACTTACCTGTATTGTCTTGTAATGAGCATGCAGAATTGCGATGTCATGAATATCTGGGAAGCCTGTTTGCATGTGGAGCGCTTGTATTAGAAGGTATAGGGTCGAAGCAAATTCCTGTAGGATATGAAACGGTAGACATCATTGAGATCCTACTATTACTACGCAAGGCAATTGAATTCCAAAGTCTTCAACGGATGAACACAATGACTCCCCTAGCAGTGCCCGATATGGGAGGAAGCTGGTATCCTAGTGGGCGGAACAATGGTCCTAAGCATCAAACCCAACAGGCCTGGGGGGAACTCGATTCCTAAGGCGGAACGCATCTTCTAGGAGGCACGTATCTTGTGCATAATTATATTCAAACAACTAAAGGCACACTCAAAGAACACCACACAATTATCACTTGTTAGCAGTTGCCCCTCCCCTTCCTGGCTGTAGGAGGAGCACTGTCCCTTGATCTGCATTTCCTTTCGCCATTGCCTGCTGATTAGTAAGAACGCAGTGAAAGACTTGACATCATAGCCAAAACAAACTCCTGTACACTGCATGTGTGTTACATCCTCAGAATTGCTGGTCATTTCTTACTGGGAAAAAGGGGAGGGCACTCATATTTTCATAACTATGTCTTATGGAAATTCCACAAATGAGCGTGACTGAACGAACATGAGATTGCATGGTTGCATGAGAAACTATAATGTGGCATATTAGTAAATAATTAATGTGCACGTGTATCAATAAAAATTAAAGAGATGGGTTCCATCCACTTTGTAGTGCTGCTGACACAATAACTGTATTGTGTCTACTACTGGGATTACTGCTATTATTATCTGAACTTGCATCTTGGCAGAGCAAAATGAGGTCTTTCCTAATAAGATCACAGCATACCAGTCCCCACTCCCCATCAACATCGATGATCAGGTACATGCATCAAAGTGGGACTGAATCTGGATGGATTTGAGAACCCTTTTGGTAATCCACTTGGAAACACATCAGATTCGACAGAACATGACTTGCATGCACGGGCGTGAGGTACGTAGGTTGAGACAACTATACATACGTAGTTGTTGCTATGAGCTACATGGACTACCAGTTGCATATGGCAACACACTACTTTGTTGCAGCAAAACAAGGAGCCACACCAGAGGTTGGTGGGGGCCATGTCCTTTGTGGTGGGAGGAGCTAGCTGATGCAATGGAAGGGGTTTATATAATGTGGTGTGATCCCATGGTGCATGTTGCTCTGAGATGCTAGCAGTACTGTACAAGGGGAAGATTAGGAATTATGTAAAGTGGAGCACATGCATGAACAGTGCTCAGTGTATGTGTGCACACAATATGGCCTTTTCCATTGCAAATAGAGATATGCTACACACACCATGAGTGCCTGTAATCAGAGTTTTCTGTTCTTATATTCTCTCAGTATTGATGTATATCAGTGGGCCAAATTTTAATGGCATAGTCTTATTCAGTTTCAACTTTTATATACGATGATAAAATGTTTGCTATGTAATACATATAGTACGGTAGGGAGGTCTATAGCCGATATATAGGACCGAGGCGCTTACATATTTACCGAGGCGCGAAGCGCCGAGGTAAATATGAGCGCCGAGGTCCTATATAGAGGCTATAGACCGACCTACCGTACTATATGTCTTATATAGTATGGTGAGTGCGCAACAGGAAGAACCTTCTCAGCAATATCGAGGCCAGACCTCTCCGGAGACGACGCCATTTGTATTCAATAAGCGCCTGCATTACGTCATTGCTTCTTCCGGGAACGGGCTACGGCACCGTTGCATTCAATAGACGCTTCCGTGACGTCACAACAGGCTTCAGGGCTGACCAATGAGAATACTGCGCGCCTTTTGGCAGCACGCTGACCAATGAGATTACAGGGAACCGAATTCAAAATAATGCACAGTCCGCAGTTTTTGTTGTGGCCGTGACTGGGTGCTGCACGGAGAGTCTTGAAAACGCTTCTTTTCTGGCAGAACACCGACTTCGCTGCGGACTCGGAACTAGAGAGGGCAATTTTAATCACTTTTTGAGAGCTTTTGACCATATCCAGCTAGACTTTGTTTTCGTCATCTGAAGAAGTCGCTCAACGGACCGTGTCTGCGCATCTTCCACGCCACAGTTTCGCGCAACAGAGCCGGACTCAGTGCTCGGTTCCTAGAATAAGTCCCTTTACGCATATATTGGTATCTTGTCTAACCGACTTACCTTCGTGCGACGATTTTTAGCGGTCGCGTTTTTCTTGGAGCGTCAAGATCCTCCGCAGCACTGATTGTCACGGCCACAGTGAAATGGTAAGGCTGCTTCGCCTGACAGTACACACATTTGGCTCTGGTTTCATTATATTCCTTGATATCAGACCTCTTGCGCAATCAGAGCCCTGATATTGTGATATCAGACCTCTTTTCAGGTCTATATCACATATATAGGACCACCTGCTAATGCTTAAATCTCTATAGTTGCGCAATCACCATACTATATATGTATTATATTCATGATCTCATTTGCATACAATTATTCTAAGTAGTCTCTAAAAATGGTGGCAATTAAGGACAAGCTTAACATTAATGACACCCTCCTTCTGGGCAATTGAAAGATCATGCACATCTGTTCATGTTTGGAAACCAGCTGAGCTATTGGACATGGCAAAGATATTAACCTTGAGTGGGTTATAGACTTGCAATTGGCATGAATAATACTATGCAAAAGAACACAATTTGGCAAGCATACTTGCACATGTGCCATGTTCATGCACAAGACACTAACGTTTACATGTGGTCTGAGGTCCATGTGCATTCAAATCAATAATATATACATTATACATTGAAGAAGGCAAACTGCATGCATTAACATAGACTGCATGATGATCATGACAGGGGATCAGTGTAGCCAGTTGCTATATAGCCAACTCAAGCAGATAACCAGCAGCCATGCAATTATATTCACTAAACATGCCTACAAATGCCACACAACACAGATGTGGCCTGATGTAGCCCAGACCCACTTCCAGCCATTTCACATTGTGCAAAGGGCCCTTTGCACAATATACGTATAATGGCTGGAAGTGGGTCTGGGCTACATACGTCAGATTATATACTGGCTTGCAAGAAAGTGGCACATGCAATGCAATGCTCACTCACATACACCTACACACTAGCCACTCTACACACTGCAAGATGTAGTGTACAATTACCACATTATAGCTAATACAAGGAAACATTACTGGTGTCACTTTGTCACAGAAATCATGCACTTCCCTACAAGACATGCAAACAACTGCTAAAATAGTAAAATAAAATTATAATAATTATGGAGTACTACAAACTTAGGTCCAGCTAAGTTTGGTGTACACTAAAAGTCAATTGCAAGATCTTCTCCTTCACAGGTCAATCCTGTCATTAGTTCTCCTGCACTGAGCGAACTGTACAGAGAACGTGAGAGGTCAGCAGGTGAATGAAATTTACAAACCCAAACAAAATGTGTACACTCATCACACACACACACACACACACACACTCATCACACACACACACACACACACACACACACACACACACACACACACACACGTACACTCACATGCACGCACACGCACACGCACACACACACACACACACACACACACACACACACACACACACACACACACACACACACACACACACAGACGTATTACATGCATGCGTGCACACACACACACACACACACACACACACACACACACACACACACACACACACACACACACACACACACACACACACACACACACACACACGCACACAGTGCTACCAGACACACATAATATACAATTGCACATGTACTAACGCCATGATTACGTGTGTACACACACAATTTAATATCACTTCAAAATATGCATATGGGCGGGTATCTATGGGTATGTGTTTTCGAATGTGATGTGTAATGTGAACTGTGAAGTATAATGTACATGAATCTGTTACCCAACATTGTTGTACTTGGCTGCATTGTGAGCATGGTGTATACACATGTACAGTACCACCATACTACAACAGTGTGTCACAAACATCTTTACTAGGCACAAGAGTAGCTGCTACCAGCAGACAGATGACAGAGAGTGAATGAACTCACTTTCAATGTCGGTGTGGATGCCCTCTGTCAGGACTGACACCTTCATGTCGCTTTTCTGCAGTATTTTCTGCAGCATTTGGGTTGTCTTGTCTCTTTCCAAGTGTTCTGTAGTCACCAGAGACCATGCTGGAAGCATATGTCAAGCCCGAGGGTCCTGGTACATCAGCAGTTGGAGGGATGGCCACTGCAGAGACAGTAACACGAGATGGGATGTGCATGGTGTAATTGACAGACAATGCTAACAAGGCAATCATGTCACTTGTTCATGACAAGTACAGGAACAGAAGCCATGCAGTGCAGTATTCAGATGAGAGTCACTTTCTTTAGCTGTCATTTGTACAATAAAGCATATATCAGAGGGCTACAGTCTCGTGGTGCACTCATATGAAGAGTCATCCACGCACTACACCCTATACAGTGTCTTCGACATGTAGGCACTATGTCTCACACAGTACAACACAGCCAACTGAACAGGGCTCCCACCTACATAGCTTAACACCAGTTCTCTGTAGTGCTGGTTAGTACATACCATGATAAATAAAGTGCACACCATGTGCTTATCCAACTAACTCCACTGGAGTGCGATGGAACACACCTCAACCGAATGTGTTTATACTTTATACGTACGTACATCTCAATCTACATGCTACAGACAGCCACCAATACTGCATGTGGTGTTGGTGGTGGCAATTCAGAATGAAAACTGCATTGATGTATAATGCATGATGCACTAAATTCGAACTTCATTAGAGCTGCAATACAGTGGATCCTGTCTAAGATGGTCACTGTGTTAAGCAGCCCCCTCTCTGAAGCGGCCAGCCTCCCTGGCAACAAATAGCACTAAAACATTGCAATCTACCTCAGAGAGCATCCACCTTTCTATACAGGTCAGTTCAAACTGGTCCACAGGTGGCTGTCTTAGCCAGGCTTCACTGTACGATAATACTTTATCACATCCCATACAACATAAGCAACTTACGTACTGTACATGACCCTCCACACACACACTCACACACACACACACACACACACACACACACACACACACACACACACACACACACACACACACACACACACATGTACCCACACACTGTACATCACATATCACAAACTCACCTTGGTGTCGCTGTCCCACATTCTGTGGGTGGTACCCTGTAGCAGACGGGTCAGTGTACATCTGTCTTGGAGCACAGGGCTGTGGTTGAGGGAGGGGAGCACGTCTCAGCGGAGGGGGAACTGAGTGAGGAAGAAAGAGGAATGAACATCAGTAAGCAATCCATGCAGTCAGGAAGAACTGCACAAATCAAAACTCTGCTCAGACAACACACACCAAATACCAAATACAACAATTAACACTATCAATTCATACAGTGTACGTGGAACAGAATCAGACACAATTTGTCACTTTTAACCCTCTTAGAACTGCAGTGCTCACTGGTCAGTGGTCCAGGAGGTCTCCTCCATGATATTTGGTCTGGTCCATAAGGATGATGGGGAGGAGTGGGGGCTGCCTCAACAGAGATGGGCGGGGCAGAAGGGGGAGGGGCAATGGCACTCCTTGAGAGATCTGGGAAGCCATAAGAGGTGAGATTCCTGGCCCCTGGACAGCAAATGGAAAGGAGGAGGCAAACTGCAGTGAATTATGTGAACTACACTGCTGAGAAACTAACTATTCACACCAATTCTCAGCCTTATGTCACAGTGTGTACCCACTATAAGGCATGTTCACTGGGGAGCAGTGGAGTTTCTTAAAGGAGCTGGAGTACCCAGAATGCTGTTTGTACTTTATGTCAGCTGACATTGCTTGATGATGGGGATATATTGTACGTAAGTACTGGTTAGTGCATGCCAAGTGACAGTATAGTAGAGTTGGCAGTGGATAGGCCACATGCTGTAGCATAACATGCTTCAGTGGAAACACACACCTAGCCTACAGTCAATGGAGAGAACACACACACACACACACACACACACACACACACACACACACACACACACACACACACACACACACACACGCACACACACACACACACGCACACACACACACACACTGCACATTATATGCTCACCTTGTCGCTGGCCCACATTGTGTGGGTGGTACCCTGTAGCAAACGGGTCAGTGAACATCTGTCTTGGAGCAAATGGCTGTGGGTGAGGAAGTGGAGGCCATCTCGGAAGAGAGGGAACTGAGGGAGTAAGAAAGAGAGGAAGACATCAGTGAGCATTCCATGCAGTCAGGAATGCACACAATCAAGAATCTACTTTGACAACACACAACAACTACTGAACTACAATCTGACAGCACACCTCACCTTGGTTCGACGGTGGCCAGCCTTGGGGACTGTGAATGTAATTACTACTACCATAAGGAGTATGAACAGGTCCAACTGTGAAGTACAATGGGAATGGGAATGACAAGATGTGAATTGAAATGATAGCTGCACATCATGTTGTAACAACCAAGCAATCACACACTTAACACCTGTACATATACACAAAGCACACCCTCCACACCAACCACAATTATAATACTACACACCCACTTTTACATTTGCACACACACAAAAGCACACCCACCACACCAACCACACCCACCACACCCACCACACCTACCACACCCACCACACCCACCACACCCACCACACCAACCACACCTACCACACCCACCACACCTACCACACCCACCACACCCACCACACCTACCACAATTATACTACACACCCACCACTACAGTACCTTGGAGTTGTCCCACACCAGATGGGTTAGGGAATGTCTGTATTGAATCATGTGGTCGAGGGAAGGGAGTCTGTCCACAGCTCATTGGAGGGGGGACTGAGACGGGAAGACAGTGACATGCAATTCAGTGAACACACTAGCTGGAAAGAACTTGCAGTTAGCACTCACCATGCCAACTCACAATGCACAGCACACAACAAACACTACAGTGTCTGCACCAAGTGTAGAATGCAGTGCACTCTCACATTTCTACAGTATACACATGCCATGAACAACTCAAACACTACTGCTATGAACAGTGAATGCACACAAAGACACATATAAATTGCTGTCTCAAACCACACACCAAACCACCTGCATGTTCACGCATACACGTACCTTGATACTGTCCGACAATGTGTGGTGGATACCCTATAACAGAAGGGTCAGTGAACATCGGTCTTTGAGCAAAGGCCTGGGGGTGAGGGAATGGATCCCTTCTTTGTGGAGGAGGACCTGAGTGAGTAACAAAGGAGAGGACAGTCAGTAACCTAGCAGACTACACCCTACACACATGGACCACATGCACACACTGTACAGCATACCATATTGCATGTCTCCAGGGGGATTTCCCATTACAGATGGGGAATGTCCCCTGACTTGCGGGGTAGCAGCAGGTGGAGGGAAATTGCATTCCTGTGCTGCGAGTGGGCGTGGTCCAATGGGAACTGTTGGTTGTGGCAATGGGTGAGCCTCTCCTGCACAGGGTAGACACACAGTGTGTGTGTGTGTGTGTACAGGAGCAGTGGGACTGACTTTAGTAGCTAACCCACAGAATATGGTGTACACCATATCAAGTAACAAGTAGCAGGAACACAGTGTAGGTAAGTGTCACATTCAAAGGGAGGTGTCTGTTGTATAATAACAGTTGTAAGTCAAATCTCAACATTCATCAGTACCATGTGTGGGCGGGTCCACTGCTCCCCCATCACCTCCCACTGCGGCTCCAGTGGGGAAGGCTCCCACTTGGCTCCTCACTGACTGGCAGGGGGTCTGTCTCACAGAGGAGTCATGTAGCGATGTGAGGTGGGGAGGGAGGCAACACTGCATGCTCACTGAGGCTATAGGTGTATCCACCCTTTAGCACACAACATCAACACAAACATGTTGTCTGCAGATGTCACTGTAGCACCTTATCACTCAACACCACTGCTAATACAATGGAGTGGCACACAGTGATTACATTGCTATTATGTACAATATATTCTGGTAAATCTGTTGTTAAGTTAAATGCTAAACTGTAGCATTGCAGAGACAAAAGAGGCACTGCAGGAAGGCAATGCACACTGTAGGATGTACTGATCAGATGGGACCTAACGCTGAATTGGAAGAAGTCAAATGTGATGTGTGGCCAGAAAGATTACTAAAATGACTGTCAACACCTGTCAAAGCGCACCTGACCTAGGAGAAGGATCCAGTAGAGTCCATGCATAGAGTACCACATGTCTTAGTAATGTCTAGACAGACAGAGACAGGACTACGGGTGGACGTGCTTGTGAGGGGACACAGAGAGGATGTCCACATCCAATGGAGACAAACAGTATGTAGAGCTGTGAACTCAGTGGACCATAACTGGTAACTGGTACTGTAATAACTGGCAGTAAACCTGACAACTGGTCAGTGAACAGTTGGAATGGGAATAGGTCCAATCATTGGGAAGATCAGTGATCACTATACATGTGCAGTATCTCATGGAACAAAATATAGTACACAGGTAAAATCACTAACAAAAGAGTTTGAGAGAGTACCAATCTCTTTGTCCATCTTGTTAGCCTACTTGCCATGTGAAGGATCATGTGAGGGCTGGCATTACATAACCAATGACAACTGGTGCTAAACTATGAACCATAAACAAAGGTACAGTAGCTGATGACCAGTAGAACCTGAAGTAATAGCAGTGGTTCAAGACATGTTCCTCACTGGGTCAGAGGAAGTTCAGGTAGCACAGGCACAAGACAAGGGGCTGGGACCCTTCATTACAGCCCTGCAACAGGGAGAGGACTTGCCAGCTGGGTTGCCCCGAGGATTGCAGAAGTCCTTCCTCCAAGGTCAAGTCTTGTGCCGGAAGCTTCAAGCAACGGCTACAAATTCTGCCCATACCCAAGTTGTAATTCCCGAGAGCTTGAAACAGACTGTCTTGAACCAATTGCATGATTGAGCAGGCCACTTTGGAGTCCTTAAAACAACAGAGAAAGTGAAGGAACGGTTCTACTGGCCAGGGTACGAACAGGACATCCAGACATGGGTGCAGAGCTGTGTCCAGTGCCAGCAGCGTAATCCTCCTCAACCACAAGCACAGGCACCACTAGGCACAATACAGGCTAACCACCCATTTGAAAAGATGTCATGGGACATCATGGGACCACTGCCACTGACTGACAGACATCACAAGTACATTCTTGTGGTCACAGATGCCTTCACAAAGTGGGTTGAGGCTTTTCCTCTGCAGAACACTACTGCAGAAACCCTGGCCATGTGTCTGGTCAATGAAGTGGTATGCCGTTATGATGCACCAACTGTCATTCACAGTGACCAAGGCGTGAATCTCTGCAGTGAGGTAGTTTGTTCAATGTGTCGCTTGCTTGGCATTCAGCAGACGAGAACATCAGCCTATCATCGACAAGGGAATGGGCAGGTGGAACCATTCAACCGGACAGTTCAAGCTATTTTGGCTAAGACTGTTGAAGACGATCAGAAGGATTGGGATCTTCATTTGCCACAAGCTCTGTTGGCATATCGTACTGCGGTGCAGGAGTTGACAGGGTTCACTCCATTCCGGTTGACCTTTGGATGTTCACCGAAGCTGCCAATAGACAACTGGATAGGACTGGGTGACGCTGAAGAGGACAGAATACGCAGTTACCCGGATATAGTGCAGAAAGTGCACAAGCATCTAGTGGAATCATATTCCAGAGTGAGGAAGAGATTGGCAGCCTCTCATCAGAAGCAGAAGAGCACATATGACAGGAAGAACGGGGGGAGAGCTTTGCTGTAGGAGACAGAGTCTGGCTATTTGTCCCAGCGATGAAGAAGGGTAGGACAAAGAAACTGGCTTCTCTGTGGAGGGGACCGTACACCAGCTAGACAAAACTAGCTCAGTGAAGTACAGGATACAACTCATCGGTGGGGCTGGCAGCCTTGTGGTACACAGGAACCGCCTCAAGCTGTGCTATGGCGAGCCAAAATCGCTACCTCGAAAGTCTAGGAAGAACCCACAACCTGTTGCATCAAGACAGGAAGAAAGTGACCTGCTGACACCATCAGTAGCTCATCTGGCTGTGGGGGGATACACCTGTTCCGACAACTTGCAGGAAACAGAAGCTGCAGCCTCTACGAATTCTAGACCAAGACGGAACCGGAGACCCCCAGACTGGTATGGAGATGTGGTTAGCCATTGAAATTTGGGCCAGGGGCTTGACCACCATGGAGGGAGGGGAGTGGTGTAACATAGTGTAAGACAGTGACAACAAGGCATGATTGATAGGAACAGACAGAGGGGCTGCAACAACAAGGCATGATTGACAGGACCAGATGGAAGGGCTGCGACCACAACAGACACTGACATTGCATGATTAGAACCCTTTGTATATAAGCTTTGTACCTGAGCAGATTCTGTGTGTGTGTCTCATTCAAGTCCCTAAGCTATATTGAGTTCATTTGTCAAGTCGCCCGAACAAGATCGTCCTGTTACACATGCACACAACTCTCAGGTAGCACACAAATGAAAGGCAAAGCTTTCAGCCTCCATCTTCTGGAAGATCTATGAATATAATGGTTGCTACTGACTTTTGCTGCATTACGGTATGGAGCATTATCTTTGGGTGTCATGTCTACTAGGGGTGTGAGAGGGTTTTACATGCTCCACCACGGAAGAGAACATCATAGATAGAAGGACGTATCTGCATCCCATGCTACTTGTAGCATAGAGTGCAGAATCAGGTAATAATAGCAGATTCAACAGAGGTGCTTCAGAGCATGCAGTCTATGAATCCTTAATTGGTAATAACTTAAAAACTTTGGAGTCTGGAGCACAAGGTGGAATGGAAAATGACTGAAATCTTGAAAGAGCCAAGACTAAGAGGGGACTGTGAAGTAAATTAAAAGACCATTCAATAAAGCAGGTAGATGCAATCAGTAATCTGGTTGAGACAATTGGTAGCGATTTGAGAATGAGCAGGGGTTCATTGGAAAGTCTAGAAATATAGCTAGAGTCATTGGAAGGATGAATGAAGAAGTGCAAGTTGTGCATGTCACCAGGCTACCTTTACAGATTGCACAGTTCAATATAACACATTGGAGATATATAAATGCCAGTACAACAAATATGGGACTAACTACAATAAGGACTAACTATGAGCCTCTGCAGTATTACATGTGACATTTAGATGTATAATCACACAATGAACTTGCAATACGTACATAAACAAAACTAAAGAACAATCAAGTATCACATCCTTCATTTATGCCATGTCCATGCAGAAACAGAAGACCCAGAGAGTTAAATGAAGGACCAGACAACCACCAAACAAATTAAAGTATCTTAATGTGTTAAAATTAAAGTACCTTATCTTTTGCTTTCAAGTCGAATCCACAAGATTCCACTAAGTACTCCACCATGGACAGCTGACCCTTTTGGGTTGCCCAGTGCAAGGCAGTGTACCCATTATCATCAGTATCAAATAGGTGGTCTTCCATCTTTTGGGATAGGAACTGAGCAATGGCAACACTACCACCCGCAGCACACAAGTGAAAGGCATTGCATCCATCCTGTAGAAAGAGAAAGAAACATGTGTACAATACAACATCAATTGTACATGTGAATGGGGTATACCATGCAAGATAGAGGCAAAAAATACTATAGGGAAGGCAAGTACCTAGTACTGGAATGGGGCATCTTTTGGGCAACTACACATGTTGATTGCTTGAATAAACATATAAAAAGTCAAAAGCATTCAGATGGTCCAATGTCTAGGACATAGCTCCAAATGAGGTATAATATTGCAAACATTAGCAAGAGGTCTTATATGGAACATTACAAAATAAACTGAACGTTGCACACCCGTGTGACAGGTACGAGTACAAGCATTCTACGGTACGGATACAGGCATAGTGTGGCTATGGGAATGGGCATGCTAGATCACTGGACTAGATCACTGGATCTGAGAGACACTCCAGTTGACCTCATTAAAATCATGATCAGTGACATATTTAAGCTACCCAAATGGACATATTCCATCTTAATACCGGTACCATCAAAACCATCATTATTCATTATCAGCTAATGCATATGTACAACTCTCACATCCTACACAAGTACGCACTGAAAAACAGGTAATAATGGTGCCATGCGAAACAAAGAAATGGGCTCACTGCGGGTAGTGGTATGGGTATTTCACGTACGGATAGGGTGTGCTATAGATGCCAATATGGGCAGGTTCCAGGAGTTACAGATACAGGTATGGGCAGGCTACAGGTACGAGTCTTAGTTTGCTGTGTTTTCATGTAGTCGTGTACGTAGGGGCCAAATCCTTCCTTCTTTCCCTGAAAAGGGGGAAAATGAGACCACTGCTTGCACAACCTAATTAAAGAGGGACAAAATGACTGTCCAAGCATCAAATGACGCTCTCTGGATCCAATAGATGTCATCTCTGACAAGATTCGCACACACAACCATCACTAAATAAGGTTAACTAGTTCTAGCATTGGTTAAGGCTGTGACAAGGAGCGTTGTAAAGGATTGGTCAGGCATTGCCTGACTGGGTCAAGCGACACTTGACTAGTACAGCATGTTAAACTTCCTTCTGCAGAGAAGATGAAACAAATTTCTTAGAAGTGAGGATGCTAAAACTTACTATACTATTAGCTATTAAATTTGGATTCCTTTGGCTATAGTTGGTGCTTGAAGCCTACCACCAACAAACATGTACAGCCAACTCAATTGATCATCACTGGTGAATGGGTCTGTAGACACACTAAAATCATCTGAATTGCTGTTTAACCCATTGGCCAGTGTGCACAAAGCCGAGATTTTGGCTACTTCTTTAGCCAGGGGTATTAATTGGGGAGCCAATGGTAGAGATCTCATGGGTGGACCTTGGGAAGATCACACCTGTAGGAAATCTGTATATTTGGGAGTAAGTTGCATATGGCTGTAGAGCTTGCTGGAGACGTATCCATCCTGGTGAATGGCTTTCAAAGAGATGTTGATCTTCTCAACCTTAATGGTGGGTTCACAACAGAGGATGTGGTACCCTTATAAAGTCACTGCTCCAAACCTTATCTAAAACAGCTTTTATCAGAACACTTGTTATCATCATCATTGCAAAGCCGGTACAAATTCATGTAATTGCATAGTCTCATGAGCCAGACTGTTGCACAATAATATGGCTTGCAAGACTAGTAATTGTGTGCATTAATGGGACAGTTGGGGGAAGGCCCAAAACTGTCAAAATGTTTGAAAGAGGAACATGCACAGCTACAGCTGGAGTTTCAAAAGAAAACGGGAAAAAAGAAAAATGCTACATTTACGTATCTCACTGTTACAGTCATGCAGCCATGCAATTGTAGTTTGTTAGGTACAGTGGTTTCACAATTTCTAGTCCTGATTGACATTTGCCCATTGCCCTCAATCGTACACTTGAGTAAGTATTGGAATGATAGGCTCGCACGTGTTTCGAACTACGTGCGCACGTAGTTTGAAGCATGTGCGAGCCTATAGTTCCTATACTTTACTCACGTGATCGAGTGCAATGTGCAAATGTCAATCAGGACTAGAAATCATGAAATCACTGTAGCAAAGGGTTTGTTTTCTTGACACAGCATCCTCAATTGCAGTCTCCAAGGGGATGGTGAATTCCACTAGGTGTTTTGTAGTGGAAATCCACAGGTAAATGTCTGGCTGCTCATTAGTGCTTGCGATATTCTGGGATATACATATAGCTGTATCCCAATCTGCTATGATGTTCTAGCCAGGGGGCACGTGGCCTAGGAGGAAGGAGTTGATATGTTCAAGGACACTGTCAAGTCTGCCATTGTAGTGTCTCATCATCTCTCTTTACTGCAATTGTTCAGGATGTGGGGTAGCGTTTGCTCCTTGCTGCAGAGCTGACATTGAAGTGAGGACAACTTCTTCCACAAGAATACTTTCTTGTTGTGTTGGAGGGTGTCAGATACTGCATTTAAGGAGAGCTTGAAGATGGCTTCTGGCAGGATCTGGATGGCATTGGACCAGATTTCAGCCTCTCTTCCCTGAAAACAATCTGGACTTGCTTGATGAGGCTGGTGCAGTGTAACAGGTGTGCTTCCTTTTCAGTTGCTTGTACCTTAATTTGCTTTGACACTGGTGATGACCTTCTTTCTGGTGGCACTAGGGTCTTCTTTCATGGAATTCGTATATAACCTCTTGAAATGGCCAAAATGACAGCCTTTGCAAAGTAGGTTTATTAGCGGTCTTAACACACCCAGCCCACATTAGGCAACATTACATCATCACAGTCGTTGTAAACAGCCAACCCACTACCTACAGTTGTCTCCAGTCCCTGGATTTGCAACTTAACCAATCAGATTTCAGTAGTTTGTGTACTATAGAGTCTTTGTTGTTACTGCCCCTAATGTTATAAATCATCACTTCTCACCTCTCCCCCTTATCCTGTACGCGGTTGACAAAGACCTCCGAGTTGAAACGTCCTGCATTTGATTTATAATTATCAGTTGTGTCATGCTCAAGAATTTTGTGCAAGCCAGAAATACCATGGCCACTTGTGTGCTTAGCCTTTTCACAGCCCTTGGGCGCTTCCTTCCTAAATAAATCTACCATAAATGAGCAACATAGCCATGTTAAAAACATTACATCCTATATATAATGGAGCTAAGCCCGAGTATCCGTGTTCCGTATTCTTGGCACTGTTCCGTATTCTTTGGGCGTTCCGTATTCTTGGCAGCGTTCCGTATTCTTAGCAGCGTTTAGGGGTTTGCGCTGCGCAGTCTGCCAGCTCCGTTCGTCTGCACTTCTCCCTACTTCAGTTCGGAACAATGGGATCGCAAAAACAGCGACGTTCGGCTCCGGCGCGGAGAAGATAGGGAAGGAGCTACCGGAAAGCGGCCATTTTCTCAGATACGGAAGCCATTTTGTATGTTGTTAACCATGGTGCGAAATGCCTCCGTAGTTCAGCGATTGAATTGACACATCTGCCGAATGAAACCAGCTACGTACAATGCAATTGCAGAGCAGAAAAGCAGTGATTATCCTTGGCGATCTTTTCTCATTGACCGCATTTGCTAGGGAAGGATTTGGTACGCTCTACCAACGAGATAGGTTGCTACGGAAAGGATAGGGACTATGAGACGATCAGCAACAAGAGCGAGGGGAAAGTGAAGCTCCTGACCAGCGTCGGAATCACATGCAACAACATGGACGGGGACATGATTGCCTCAGGTTACTACTCAGTGCATTTCTTCTACAGCCAACAAAATGCAAAGCTGCACATATGAGACTGTGCTTCTTAGGAACATCCCACCAAGATCAACACCTGATTCAGCAAAGACAAGGGCAAGCATCGTGCTATGGACATTAACTGGCTCTGTTGTGAGACATGCACGATTCATTTTTGATTCAGACTATGTGCATGACTACATGATTCACTAGCACACTGTCATCACACACTCTGGCCTTGCCAGACCGGCGTTGAGCAGCTGTTGTGGAAGTGCCGTCGTGGGAGCGCCGGAGCAGGGAAACCTGCTGAAGGTGGGCTTCCCTGCTTATTAAATAATTGGGTACACCTGCAAGTTCACACACATTAGCAATTAATGCAGAATATTAATTGCTCCCTCACGAGCAGTAGAAAACATTGCACAACACTATTTACCATCTGTGCACACAAGCACAGTGCAATGTGTTGTATGAAGGAGAACATGAGTTCATCAAAACACCAACCACTTCACCTTCATTCTGTGCAGCACATTCCCACCATACTGCTCAACTAGTGTCTCCAGAACAGTGAGATGACCTTTGTAAGCTGCTATCAAGGTGGCTGTCCAGCCATTCTGTAAGAAAAGCACAAGTAGCAGAGGATAAGGGATTGATCTCCTTCCAATCTGAGGACATGTTGAACATGTGTCCAACACAAATAGACATTGTGTGTATGCCCGTAACTGACCAAGAGAAACATGTTCTACAACAACTACTACTACTACTACTACAACCACACCTACTACAACTACTACTACTCCTGCTGCTGCTACCCTAAGTTGTTTGTTGCATCAGATAGTTGCTGAGTGGCGAGCGTTAGCGAGTGAAGAGAGGCCAATAAATATCACGTTCTATCTGGGTTTTCGCTATTATTATTTTGATCGTCTGTCTACACACTGTCCAGGACTGCCTGCTGATTGTGCAAGCCTCATACACGGTCTTGGTTGTTGGTTGGGCATTTTGCGACCGTATGCCCCTTATCTCCTTAAGATATTGAGTCCTGCTGCACACTTTGTTGTGCTAGTTCTTGCCATCATATACCCTCTCAGTGCACGCTCACCAACTGAGACGAGTCTGCAATTTTGCTGATGTAGTCAAGGCTGTGCCCTTTCTACCGCTCAATCAGGGAAGTGCATATTTAGAGAGAAGACCGATTGGTAGCCAACCGCATTCGGGCATAGCATGGCAGAGGAAACACCCCACAGCACAGATCCAGATTCCCACCACTCATTCTTATGCAGGCACAGCACCAGGCAGACAATACATACTTTACCTTCCTGCTGATGGAGTACTGCATGCACAATGCAAAGCAGTCCCATGTGCATTGGGTATTCTTAGTATACTTAGTACACATTCATATTAAACACCTCATAACCACATATTAATCACACGTGCCAAGAAGAATAATGAGTACACATGCTTTCATAGTTACAGCACTATCACTCACATGGCCAAATACACACAACCAAGTGCTGCAAACACACAGACACACACTGCAAAGTCATACACTACTCATTCACGGACACACCTCATCTTCATCATCCACTTTGCATCTACCTCCATCGAGAAGAGACTGGACATCATTCAGCCTTCCTTCTACAGCAGCAAGAAGTAGGTCCTTCACTGGTGTGGAGTTGCCCATAGCCTGGTTGATGAAGGACATAGCATGTGGGGAAAGCATATCTAGCAAGTGGGAAAATACTAATTGGTTCATATATCTGAATCCATAGAATATATCATGACAAATAGGCTATCTCCATTTGCATGGGAGAGCTAGTTGTTGTTCTATGCAAACTGAGCTCAGGAATCCACAGCCCATTCTAACAGCATAGACCACACCTGCATGACTGGGGCGGGGATTAATGGCTCAGTTTGCTTTGCAGAGTATGGCAACACCTTGTCCAGTTGAGCCTGCTTCGGCATTAGCACTTGGTCTACAACTGAACATATCAGCGGGGACCATTCCTGTGTTGCATGAAGGGGGAGATACAAGGACATCTTCAAATGCAACACTTGAGCGGTGAAGAAATGTACATAAACGACAATGGAAATTGTGGCAGGCCTTACTCCAGTAGTGTACATCTGCTGCTATACACACACATGAGCAAAAACAGACATCATATGCACAGTCATGCACACCCAAATGCACAGCATTGGCACACACACACACGCGCATACACATGCACACACGCAAACACACACACCAACACACACACACACACACACACACACACACACACACACACACACACACACACACACACACACACACACACACACACACACACAAACAAACACACACACACACACACACACACACACACACACACACACACACACACACACACACGCACACACACACACACCAACACACACACACACACACACACACACACTTTGTCCACAATTGGACATTGGGTGACATCAGATGAGGGTGGTTGAGCTAGCTGGCAGATGTAGCTGGTGGATAGTAGATCACTACTGGATCCTATTTTTCACTATAATTATACGTAGGTCTTCCAGTTGGTGATCTTGGACAGGTCCCAATTGACAATGTCTATCCAGGGGAGTGAGGTTTATCCAGGTGTCCTCTTCTTGCCCCATGGCCGGCTTTTCAACACCTGCTGCTGCGGCCGGTGGGCTGGCATCCTTTGGAGGTGACCAAACCACTGCAGTCGTCTCCGTTTCACCTGGTGTTCCACTGGTATTTCTCCTATTTCTCTCAAAATATCCTCATTTCTTCTCTTGTTCCACAGGTTCACTCCAATAATGTCTTGCAGACACTTCATCTGGAAGGCATGTATTTTTTGAGGCCTTGTTGAGTGACTGCCCATGTCTCTGCTATATAGAGAAGTACAGACATCACCATCACTCCGAACGCATGAACCTTGGTCTTCTTACACACACTTCGACTTATGAATACCTTCCTCCTCCACATCTGGTACACTGTGGCTGCCTTCTCCAGGTGTGTGCTCACTTCTCTATCTACCCTAGCAGTCTGTCCCACTTCACTCCCAGATAGCAGAATGCTTCCACAGCCTCTAGTACATTAGCCCATTAAGTGTGATTGCTGGTTGGTCATCATCAGTGCCTGCTCATGATCAGATACTCATAATCTTTGTCTTCGTCCCATTGATGTTCATCCCCCACCTCATACAGGTCCTATCCAGAGTGTCAACCGTAAACTGCAGCTCATCTCTGGTTTCAGCCACCAGGGTTAAGTTATCCACGTATTGGAGGAAAGGAACAGTTCTTCTGGTGGTTGTGTACTCAATGCTCCATCCTCCTGGTGTTGTCTCCAATGTCCCTTTGCATGAGGATCTTATCCATGAAACAATCGACAAGGAGTGGAGAGAGAACGCAGCCCTGTTTGACTCCACTTTCAACCTTGAACTTCTCAGAGGATGCTTCAGCAGTCTTTACCTGGCACCATGTGCTAGTATACATTTCTTTGACAATGTCAATTAGGTGGCCAGGAACGTTGTAGTTCTTTAGGATGAAAACAAAGGCTTTATGGTCCATTGAATCACAGGCCTTGGTGAGATCTATGAAACACAGATGTGCTGCCGTTTCATATTCCACTGCTCCTTCAATTATCTGCCTCGTCACCCAGATCTGATCTGTTGTCCCACGACCCTTCTGAAACCCACATTGTGACTCAAGAAGCTGGGGATCTATGATGGCCTGTAGCTTCTCATGGAGTATGAGAGAGAGTACCTTTCCTGGAATGCTCAGCAAGGCGATTCCTCAATAGTTACTGCATACTTTCCTGCACTTCCTTTGGTGGATTGGAATCAGGATGGCATTCTTCCATTTCTGAGATACTTGCAACATCTTCCAGACTTCTCTCAGCAACTCCCACAACCAGTCAATCATTGCCTGTCCTCCATTCTTCACTATCTCTCCCACTATTTCATCACTTCCAACCTTGCCATTCCTCAGCTTTCTGACTGCACGTTCCACTTCCTCCCTTGTTACTTCTGCAGCATCTGCTGACGAAAGGTCTTCCACAACAGCAATCACCTCCTCAGCTACAGTGCTCTGTACATTTAACACTCCTTTAAAGTGCCTCTTTCAGAATGCCAATTTCTCCTCCTTGCTCTAGAGTAGTTGTCCACTTTCATGCAGGATGGTTGGTGTAGGCCTAACTTTGTTTGCACTAAAGACCCTTAATTCCACGAAGAAATCTCCTTGTCTGTTACGCTTCAGGCAGTCTTCCATTTCCTCCATCATTTAACTTCACTTCACTGAGTCCTCTTTCGCGGCTGTTTTCACTGCCCTTCGAATAGTTTTTGATATTCTCTCCATTTTCCTGCATCTGTTCTACAGTCTTGACACTGCCTGTAAGCCTTTCTCTTTGCCTCAATGATTTGCACTGTATCATCACAAATCCACTTCTTTTGTTTCTTCCTCTTCCATTGCAGATGTTCTTTGCTGGATCAATGATAGTCTGCTTCATCTCCTTCCACCTGTCTTCAACAGTTCCCTTTGCTTTCCTTTTCTCAACGCCTTCTTCTATGATTCTAACAAAATGAGCCTTGATGGCACAACTTGCAGAAGATTTACATTGAAATGCATCCCCTTATTTCCTTTGGCTTCTCGCAAAGTCTCAATCGTACTGACGAGATCACAAGACGGTGATCACTGTCAACATCTCCTCCACAGTAGACTCTGGTATCTAAGATTAATGACATCATCCTCTGCTTTACCAAAATGTAGTCATTGAGGTTGGGTGGCTTCCTGGCTCTGGGGTCACTTGATAGATACATTTGTGGGCAAAGAAGGTGTTGGTAAGGCACAGACTATTGGCACATGCAAATGAAACAAGCCTATCACCATTGTCACTAGTCGTACCCTCCAGTCCATAGGGACCAAATGCTCCATGCAGACACTCCCTTACTGATGCATTGAGATCATACACACAAACCTCCTCATCCTCTGTATATACACCTGGCGTACAATTGGACGTTGGGCATCATCATGAAAAACATCAGGTGGGGGTGTATGAGCTTGCTGGCAGATGAGCTGCTAGATAGTAGACCGTCACTGGCTTTTGTCAGTCTTCCTATTTGGTGATCCTGGACAGGTCCATATAGACTAGGTCTTCCAGCAGAGTGAGGTCTGTCAAGACTTCACACACACACACACACACACACACACACACACACACACACACACACACACACACACACACACACACACACACACACTGAGTAGGGTAGCTGCTGCGTGCTGTGGCCGTCAAAGGCCGTTGTTGGTCGCCCGTCCGTTGGGGTGCTGTGACCATGAAAAGTCGTTACTGGTCATCTGTCCAAGTGTCAAGTGACCCACACAGGAGGGGGTGCGACGGAAAGCTGATAGCTGCAGTGAGAGACCACTTTTCGAGTTTGAGAGGCTTCGTTAGTCCCGAACTTGACTGCATCATGAAAAGGGCAAATGAGCAGACAAGGAACAGCGACGCTGGCCCTGGAGGTGCCTTTTGTGCAGAAACTTCCGTCCGTCTGCCACCATGGTGCAGATTGCTTGCTTCTGATGTCCCTCTACTGACCTCTTGGTCCCCTCGCCTGCCATTGTGATGGCACACACACACACACACGTACACACACACACACACACAGACACACACACACACACACACACACACACACATACACACAAACCTTTGTTAATGACATGAAGTCGACTCTAGACTTCAGTCCTTCTTGGATGCTGATAGTTAACATAACTGGTAGCACTTCTCTTAGGTCTTTGTTGAAAATCCCTACAGCATGAACTCGAAGGATGCCCAACTGCATAATCACCCAAACTACACTAGGCCTGGACAGCTTTTCTTCAATCCCTCCAGCAAGTGAATGTGGGATCTTGAAGATAAGTATGGTACTGTTACCACGTTTGGCATCACAAAACTGAATGCGGTCTTCAGGAATCTCCAGAGCTTCAATGAGGAACCATGTCCACACATCAAGACAATCCCTACAAGTGTAATTTTCAATTTCCTTGTCAACTGTAACCTCAGTGACAACCAATCTCATTTCTCTGCCTCGCTTACATGGAAGGTACCCAAAGACATTTTTCCCCTCCTTGATGGAGGTAGCTTTAATGAAAGCCCTTAGATGAGATTTGTAGTGGCCTAAGACCACCTGAGCAGCTTCTCTCTCCTTAGACGCCTCAGGTGGAAGGTTTGTGATTGCGACGTCTAAGAAGTGGAGATCATTCCACTTCTTGTCTAACTTTAAACATTCCAAGAGATCACGAAGATCATGCGCCTGCCTCACTTCCTTTTCTGTGGCAGATACCTGCTGCATACGAACAGCATCTAATGCTACTTTCTTGATGCTGCTATAATAAGACTTCAAAATCCGAATGAGAGCAGAGTAAGTATTGAAAAACAGGCTCTTGATGGCTTCTTGGGGGGCTTTTTTCGATTGCATAACATCCAAGTCACATGAAACAATACCCGTGGTGTAGGTATGCACGATTTCATGATAATCACTGGGAGATGCTGCCTGAATTGTGCCCAAGAAGCCTGAAACATAGACAGTAGAGAATACCATAAAACGATTTGATCCACACTTAATTCCTTACAATTAAATAAAGAAAATTGCAACATATACATTGGTGCAGAAAACACCCAGTCCTCTATACGTACTTGCACACGTGCACACCCACAATCAATTCTTGAAGTCTCAATGTCTGAGGAGGACTGCTGGAGGAATGCTGCCTCCTCCAGAGATCTAGTGGCTGAAACCAGTTGTCATATTGATGACAAACACACACACATACCAAGCTACAAATAAGGACATGATAAAAAGAAAGTATGGACCTTAATTTTTGTGCTATAGTGGAACTTGTCTAAGATGGTCATGCACAGTGTTAGGCAGCCACCTCTCTATAAAAGTCAGCTATATCTAGTCCACAGGTAGCTGTCTTAGACAGGTTTCACTGTATTAAACGTTCACAGATGGAGAATGTTGTGTTTTCATATTTTGCTTTTCACGGAAGCCCGTTTCACAGTCTTGTAATTTTTGAATAATTATATTTATACACTTTGTAGTTGTACAAACATGTATCCCGCATATGTAAGCCGTACAAAGCATTTCAGAGCTGTGCCCAGAGTCAGACCAGCTATGGCAAAGCACTGTCACCATTCTGCACGACTTTGCTCTGTCACACTTCTCACTCATAATATAATCCATCCAGTTCAGCCCATTTCAACTTCCTCTGTAGACCCTCAGCTGAAACCCACTGCTGGGAGGTGTTAATCATTGTTCAGAGTTACCAATTTGTCATTGTCAGGTTCCTTCATCTTCTATGGAGTGAAGAATCCCACATGTACATTAACCATAGTTCCTACATGCAAGAATGGTGCATCGTATAGTCCTACATCCTTGAATGTAGGGACCATGGTTAATGCTCCACTGCGTAACAGCCACTTGCTTCTGTCCTCTTTATGCCATCCTTACATCGATACTATTTTTGTGGTAAATTCTTATTACTTTTAAGTTTCTGTACTTTTACAGTGTGTAACTAGCTAAGCTGTAGCTAGCTATATACTAACCGACAATCATAGGACCTTTTTTCTGTAGCCTTGGAGCTCGAGGTGTCAGCTAGCTGACCCACCAAAAAGAACACAGAAACAGCAACCAATTCTAAGGCCAGCAGGTCACGTACACACCACCAAGTGGACATTTGATGGTGTTGAGGGGCTATTGAATGGAATCTGAAGGAGGATTAGTCAGACAACAGTAGCCAAGCCATCCGTTTACGCTCAGATTACGTAAGTATGAATGGTGGCCCTCGTGTAGCAATGTCTCCCGATGGCGCGGAAACCCACATTTGTGGAACTTGCTTGTGAAGGTTACTAACCTACATAGGAATACAGCCAGTAGAAAGTGGCGTAAAGCTGTCTCGTACTCGCTATGGTTTGTACGCTACGGCTGTCAAAGAAAAAGAAGAAGAAGAAGAAGAAGAAGAAAAAGAAGAAGAAGTAGAAGAAAAAGAAGAAGAGGACTAAGACGAAACATGGAAAATGTCAAGGTCTTTTTGTGTGGGAGCAAGCAGTTTTGCTGTCTAAAGTATGCTAGGTTAGTCCTGAGTGGTATACAATGAACAATTTCTCGCGGGTAACCTTTTTCGCAGTTAGCTCGGCAATAACACTACTTTTTGTTTGAATTACAGCAAACAAACAACCATGCCATCCCTACAAAGACAGATAGCTATACATACACACTAATTTTCGTGCTCCAGAGCAACGACGACTATCTGATGCCACTGTAAATGGAGGAACATTTCAGCACATGTTATCTGCCCATAGTGTAATTTCGATTTCTCTAGGAGTACTAACCTTTGCACACTTCAGTGCCATGACTTCCTGAAGTGCGCCGCACTGTTCAGGTATCAGGTATCTTATTTATACTGGGGAGCCTTTAGCCATACAGGCTATTCTCCCAGGCACCCAGTAGAAGAAAAGTAAGAAAGAAAACAAAGTACAATGCAGAAAATGGTAATAATGGTGTTGCGAATGAAATTGTCAATTGATGATTTCATGCACCATGCTAGAAAATATGAAAGTCAGATGTCATGCGTGCAGACAAGCAGATAAGAGTTAGGATAATAAAAAGTCTCTGCACTGGGACGAGAAGGCCTGAAAGACCTTGATGGCCCTGATGGAGGATGGCAGTGATCTCCAAAGGGAGGCACCTGAGAAGCTAAAAGCCTTCTGCCCAAAGGAGTTCCTGGCGGCTGGTAGATTCAGCTGGTTGGAAGCACAAGATCGCGTGTGGTGGGGAGAGGATGGACCAGAGAAGAGATTGCAGAGGTATGGTGGATAATGAGAGGAGAGACATGTGAAGATTGCCTGGGTAAGATGAAGTTTTCTTCTGGAAGAGAGTGTACTAAGTCCAAGGTCCTGGCGAGTGGCAGTAGCAGAGAAGCGTTTGCTTTGATGGAGAATGGTATGGCAACCAAAGTTAAGCAATGATTCCAAGCGATAAGCGTCAGACTTTGAACACCCAGACCAAACAACGTCACAGTAATAAAAGAGGGGAAGTATATAGGACTTTAGAAACAGTAGTAGAAGAGACTGAGGAAGAAACCAAGACAGCCAGTGAAGCAGATTGAGGCTACGGGAGACTTTCTTGTACACCATGTCAGTATGATCAGATCAAGACAGGGTATCACTAACAAAAACTCCAAGAAACTTAAATCTGCGGACCTGCTCAACAAGCGTATCATCAATCTTCAGATGCAAGCTACTGTTCATCACCTTTTTACTGGAGTGGATCAACATGGACTTTGTCTTAGCAGCATTTACTTTCAATCCGTTTCTTTGTAGCCAGAGATTAGCTAGGTCCAGACAGAGTTGTAGTGATGACTTGATGGAAGAAATATTCTCGCTAACAATGTAGATGGTAGTATCATTGGCAAAGAGAACAGTGGAGTCGGGTGGAAGGATGGATGGAAGGTCATTGATGAAGGCTGAGAAGAGGGTGGGACCAAGGATGGAGCCTTGTGGAACTCCAGATGATGGGAAGCCGGGAGAAGATTAAGATTCAATTACACGAGTAACATGACAGCGATTAGAGAGATAAGACTGGAACCAGGAAACAGCAGAAGCTGAGAGACCAAGGTTGGAGAGTTTTGATAATAGTAGTGCATGGTTGACTGTGTCGAAGGCCTTTGAGATGTCAAGGAAAACTACTCCTATAAATTTCTTGCTGTCAAGAGTCTTGTACCACCTGTCTAAACAGTGAAGAAGAAGAGTTTGCGTGGAGTGAGAGAGACGAAAGCCAGATAGAAGAGGAAAGAGTAGATCATTAGAGTGGAGGTGGGAAGATAGTTGAAGATGGACATACCTTTCTAAGAGTTTGCTGCAGACAGGCAGGATGGAGATTGGGCGGTAGTTTGACGGGGTTGTACGATCACCTCCTTTATGGAGTGGAGTGATGGCAGCACACTTCCATTGGGAAGGAAAGCGGGAGAGAGCAAGCGAAGAATTGATGATGGAAGAAAGTGGGTAGCAGATGACAGAGCGGGCAGCAATAACAGCGGTGGGTGGAAGTTGGTCAATTCCTGTAGCACACTTGGACTTTATGGTTGACAGAGTCTGCTCACACCACTCAGGGGTCGCTTTGGTGAAGGAGAGGATGGAATTGGAGGGAGGGTGTGATGGGGAAGAGGGAGCCAAGGACGCAGGAGCAGATGGAGTTGCAGAATTCAAACTCACGGAGGCAAAGTGCTTGTTAAGGGTTTCAGCAATAGAGGCATGATCCAATTCGAAAACCAGTTATCAGTGGAGACAGAAGAACCAGTGGCAAAATTAAGCGTGTTCCAGAGAGCAGAAGGGTGACATTTCCAGCAAATAAGATCCTGGAAGTAAGCTATCTTGGCTTTCCTCTGGAGCCAGACAACATGATTACGCTGGGCCTTGTATATTTCCCAGGAGGCAGTGGAGGGGTTTCGCCGGTAGAACCTGAAGAGCCTGTTTCTTCTATTCATTTCCTTCCTGATTGACTTAGAGATCCAGGGGAGGGCTTCTTGCAGACTCTGACTGTCTTTGGTGGGGCATGACAGTCTAGAATCTCAGTAAACAGGAGATTGAAGGCCTCAACTTTATCATCTAGGTCATCAAATACATTCAGGATACTCCAGGGAGCAGCAGAAAGATCTTCTTCAAACCTTGTTAAAATGCCTGCCAAGCTTGAGCTCGTCGAATCTCAAAATCTTTCTTCGATGACACTACCCAGCTACCGAGGTACTTGAAATCATTGGTCCGGGCAATTGGACCTTAAATCACTGTCAGCCCTGGATCAGCCTTGAAGTCACCCACTAGCATGTATTCCGTCTTCTTACGATTGATCTTCAGACCAACAGTTCGTGCCTCCTGCTCCACACTAGCGAGTAGAGCCTGTGCATCCTCATGGTTGTGTGAGAGCAAGGCGATGTCATCTGCAAAGTCCAAGTCTGATACTGCAACTGCAGGAGAAGAAGTTCGTGATCGGGTGCCAACACGTGGATTGATGATGAAGCCATGGGAGTCATCAGGTATGGCGCATCTCAAAACATACTCAACCACCAGTATAAACAAGTATGGTGCTAGAGTGTCCCCTTGCAGTACCCCAGCTGATAGATTAAATGGGTCTGCTTCTCCATCTGATGTGGTAGTAGTAGAGTGCCATCACCGCACTGCGCAGCTTTGGTGGGATACCATACGCTGACAGTATGTTGTCCAGGGCTGTCCATCTGATAGAATCAAAGGCCTTCTTGAAGTCAATAAAAGTGACAACAAGGTTGACTTGCTTTACACAGAGAGAATGGAGGAATAGGAAAGGGATCTCTATGTACGTGGCTTTCATGTGAATCGTGACACCTGGGAGGCTGCTGATGGGGAAGTGCTTGATTGCAAAAGAGGGCCAGGAAACACTAAGGACAGACATGCTGTGGCGGTGAAGGAGGAGGCAACAGGGATTGGACACCTACCTAAGAAGACTTCCCGCGTCTGCTTGCTCTTTCTGAGGCGAGGAGGCTCCATTCAGTGTACTGTCACTGATAGACAACGATATTCTTTCGATCTACCTCAAGGAGGGCTTGAGATTCCATATTCAGTGAAGTTTTCAGATAAGTCCAATGACATTAAGAAATTAAAACAGTTATTGAAATAGCTTGCTAGCTATAGATGGCTAACAAACTATGCACACTTACACCCAAAGTTTAGAAGAGATTCCAGCCGACGTGATTCTTCTTGAGTGCAGCTTGACCACACAACATCACAGTAAACGAAGTGGGGAAGGACATAAGATTTGCGATAGATGAGAAGGAGAGAGGGAGGGAGAAACCAAGAGAGTGTACAAAGAAGATTAATGATGATTAAGGCTTCAATTTGCCTTTTCACAGAACATGTGTACATGATCACTCCAAGTTAGAGAATCGTTGAGGACAACACCAAGGTACTTGTGCACCTGCACCTGCTCAACAGCCACACCATCTACATGAATGTTCAGACCAGTCTCCAGCTTTCGTCTCCTGGAGTGAATCAGCATTGATTTTGTTTTGCTAGGATTCAGACAGAACCCAATGCTGGTCATCCACAAGTTGGCTGCATCTACACATTGTTGGAGAGAAGTGTTCGGGGAAGCAAGATTGCTACTAATGATATAGATAGCAGTGTCGTCAGCAAAGAGGACAACAAAATCAGCTGGTAAGACCGAAGAAAGATCATTGATGAAAGCAGAGAAAAGAGAAGGACCAAGCACAGAGCCTTGCGGAACACCAGACGAAGGAAAACCGGGAGATGAGAAGGAGTCACTAACACAGGTGACCTGACAATGATCAGAGAGGTAGGACTTGAACCAAGAGATGGCAGATGGAGAGAGACCAAGTTTGGAGAGCTTGTCCAGGAGAAGATTGTGACTAACTGTATCAAAAGCTTTGGATACGTCCAGAAAGACTACACCAACAAACTGTCTCCTATCTAGGGCCTTGCACCAAGTGTCCAAGCAGTGAAGCAGAAGTGTCTTGAGCTTTGAGTGCTACTGTACTCTCTGACAGATAAATGCACAAATCTATAATATACAATATATATTGAACACATGCACAGGGTACTGATACACAGATAACTGAAACCAACCTCCTTGTGACAGCTCAGACATGATCTTTTCTGCCAGTTTCTGCATGTTAGGATAGCCAGTTGTTTCAAAGGCGACCTTACAGTACTCCCTAAGAGCATCTAAATTGCTGTGATGCTTGAGATGCTTAAACAAGATCTCTCTGCCATCGGCATCATTGCTGGTTGTGATACCTCTTTCAATGTCTTGCGTGATGACACCTTTGCGCACCAATTGGAGCAGATTGCATTTAGCATCAATGACTTCAAAAAATTCATCTTCATATTTCTGGAGAATTACTGACACTAAAGATGGTAGGGATGCAAATATGGTAAAGGAAGATTCCATATGAGCATATGTGTTATAACAGCACAAAGAACATAGCATGAAATTTGCATGCAGGCTATGTCCTGTGTTAAGTCTAATGAAAGTCACGACTCGGAAGAAATGTTGGAAAGAAAGGGAAAATTGGCACCAGCTGGCAGCCGAACCCAGGACAACTTACACCCTAACGCGGGGTTTTAGCAGCCCAAGCCAACCAACCAGGCCGGAACAATTCCAGTGGAACCAGCTGGAACAGTGCCAATTTCCCTTTATTTCCAACATTTCTTCCGAGTCGTGACTTTCATTAGACTTAACACATGGTTACAACTGACTCGTTCATCTTACATAAAAAAAGGTAATATTCTATAAACAATACGGTTTCAGCATGCTGGCTTTCAGAGAAAGGCTGGCTGACAAAAGCAAGACATCATTAACAGTACAATTACATTCTCTAACTTTTCAGAGTGGGATTAGTCTCTAAACCATTCCATTCTAAAGATACACCAATAAACCAAATCTTTTTGGTGAGTGGCTGCATCATCATTTGTAATTCAGCGCAGGAAAGTCAAACGCCTTACATCCATGAGCACGTTAGACAGGGCAATTGTGCTGTGAATGATGACTTGTCATTCACAGCACAATTGTCATTCAGTCTTTCCACCAGAATGCACTACAGTAATTTACATGGTATTTTATATAATCTCCATACTACAGACTTGCGTCACACCCATGCACAGGCATGATTTTGAAACTTAACTGTCCAGTACCACACAATTACAATTGGTTGTCTTTCAGACGACTTCAAGACATGCAGTTTTGTGTTGAAAGTAGTGAGTATGGTTTCTACTTAGTGTCTACCTTCCTCCTCCAAACACTTGCCAGTATTCTGGTTAGCTTAAATGCTACAAAGCACATCTAGATTAGTTAAACATTTCTCATGTTGAGAAGTGTTTTCAACATCACTCAGGCAGGAGGGGGAATGATAAACACAGAAAAGCACTATACAGCACAGAGCAGTGAACACTTGTGACTATTGTAACAACTGCAACAAATGTGAGCAGATTTGAGAAAGGGGTCACTTTCTGCTATGTATAAAATTTCACGAAGTGCAGAAACCAGTAACCAATTCATAATATCATTCTGATTAATTCGTCTTATAACATCATACGTACTTGTTGAATATGAGCCCAATATCCTGTATAAGTGTCCCTTTCCTCAAATCTTCTCTCAAATGTAACTGACATGCCTAGTTTCCAATCCATTACATGTTCACACAAATAATCATATTAATAGATGGTGAAGAAAAACACGTACCAATGCTAAATTTCACATATTACTTATACTGGGTATCAGTAAGAACAGTTTCCCACAACACACATTACCACATTGCTTCCAAAACAAACCTGATGCTGCCCTCTCCTTCCCCTTTCCAGGGCCAGGGTTGACCTCTACATCTCCAGCTATGATCAACAGGAGGCTGAGAAATGCAACAGCTACAGCCTGAGCCAACAAGGGTAGGACCTGTGAGGAAAGCATTGTAACAAGGAGTGATGGAAAAGACTACGAACAAACATGACACTGTGCTAGCTGCAGTAGTATGCAGCTGGAGTGTCATGGTACTCACTGGTATCTCATAGGTCCACTGAATGGAGAATGACTTTGATGAACAACCACACTTCCTTCTGGCACCCCTCTTGGCTGTTTGCACTTGTTGAGGTAGCCCACCAGGTAACACATTACTAATGATCTGGTCTATTTGGCAGCTACGAAAGTAGAAATAACAAAATCTGTTAGCAGTGGAGTTACATATCCGTGGCACAATTAATAAATAGAATTCCCCTAAAATGGTTGCAAAATGTATTAGAATGGTATAGCAAAACTCTATTCAATGAAATTGAAGCTACATAATAATGTATGCATCAGCAAGTACGTTCCAATGTTCAGTTTACCAGAATAATGGCAACTAAAATAGTTACAGTGGAACCCAGCCTTGTGGACACCCCTGAAAGGTGGAAACCACCCCAATGTGGACACTGTTAATTGTCCCAATGATTAATTCATCCTATTTTATTAAATGTAAACTTCCCATAAAATGAGGGTCAACACACCATAATCAGAACACTTTTCTTGTACCGAAGAGTGTCCACATTATAGGGGTCCTACTGTATAATTATGATGCAAACTTGGCCATGGGCATATATATCAAAGCGCAATTAAATCAAAAGTCTTCATCAGACCAGACCATTCTCATTCAACAAGCAATGGAGTAGCAAGCATGGTACAAGGCAATTAATCCATTAACATCATCTTAAATCACCTACACCAACCTCTAAATTATGGCAAGATCATATTGGAACATGGAAAAATGGAATGAAATGAGAACAATGTGTATTAAGGGAGCATCGTACGTGCATTTCATCACTAAATGGGCTTCCTAAACATATTAGGTTGCCAAGAAGCACATTATAATAGACACGGTGACACCTCTATACACAAACATTGTGGATACCTGAAACATCTCTATATCCTAACCAAATCTTTTATGCCAACGGCTAACATGTTATTCAACACATCTGTGGTCTCCCAACCCAGTCAGGCAGTAGGAGGTACCCATAGGCAGGTCAGCCTTCAAATGAAAAATGGCTCCAGCCGCTCCATTCCTGTGACGGGGCCCTTGTGTATCACATAATGCATGGCAACAACGTACAATGACAACAGCTAGCATGATGTGTATTTACCATTAGAACTGACCTCTTCCTAACTGAAAAGCAGACAATGACTATACTCAAAGGAGTGAGAGCAAACATGTACTTGGAAATGCAGTTCTTCCAGTGCCGGCAGCTTGACCCTACAATTGACAGTAACAGACAACACTAGTGTAATATGTGTCACATAATTATGCAATGCATATAGGGAGACCAGTTGCTGGCATAACATTCACTGTACCTGCTGATGAAGCTGCACTGTGACTTCTCTTGCTCTCAGCTGAACAAGAGTGAGCAGCTATTGATAGAAGTGATGAAAGGACTTGGCAGATGAACAGACCAGCTGCCACAGCTTGCTGAAGGGACTTGGCGACTGGTGCAGCAATCTGTTTCAGAACCAATTTAAATCTCTTGCAACATTTCCTGAGCAAGTGATGGGGTAGACTGTCCACCTTTTCAGGAATTACGTACACCTACAAGAACCAGTACATTACAGTTAGTAATAATCTGTTCACGATTGATCCACAAACATTAACACAGTAAAAATAATGCCCTACTTCAGTACCGAGCGTTGTTGGCTTTGTTCCTAGGCTTTGTTCCTTGGCCGTCGCAGCCATATTGCAGGCATTTCTGACGAATATTTAGAACGCACAAACGCACAATGACAAAAATTAGAGGCCAATGGCGGAAATTAGAGAGCCGGAAATTTGTCACGATTAGAGTACACTTGAGCATATTTTTTTCTCTGATGAAAATTAGAATGACGAATTTTTAGAGCGGATACGGTATGTTACTAACACTATTACTGCCATTCAATATTTCAAATCTAAGAAGGTACCCTGTACTGTGTTGGTACTATTAGGAGGTTAGGGGAGGTAGGCTACCTTAGAGGGCTGACATGCCAAAACAAGTTATCTTTATTCAATGAAAACATCAGTGGCGCCAATGAAAAACGTTCACAATGTACACAAACGGTCGAAAACAGCTCACTTCCAGTATTGTGCTTCGGGAAGGCAGACATTTTGTTGGGCGACGTGTTATGACGTCACAACGGGAACGATTCCAGCTGCGAAGATACTGAAAATGCCACGATTATGGTCCTTAACACTTCTAAATAGGAATTATGCCAAAAACGCTGTGTTGCTGGTAGGTGTAATAGAAGCACTGAGGGAGGTTTCAGCCTTCACACCTTCCCCAAGGACCCTGCTAGAAAGGCGAAATGGTCTAGCAATGTAGGAAGATGACAATCTGACTGGAATGGACCCACTGACCATTCAGTGGTCTGCAGTCTACACTTAACCAGAGACTGCTTTGAGTCATCTGTTGTTCTCTCTGAGGAGATGGGAATGCCACCTAAGAAGCGCATCCTTAAGAGTACTGCAACCCCAATCATTTTCCCCAAGGCAGCTGATATGAAGACAGGGCCAATGGCCTGGGCACACTCAGCAATTCATTGTGAAGCTTTACAGGCCAGTGACCCTGGAATTAGCTCCAGATTTGCTGTAATTAAAAGTAAAAGGGCCCAGGTCAGTACTAGATGAGCAATGAGATGTTTTAACTGATAATTATATAACGGAACTTGTGCATGGCTTCATTTTCATTCAATTAAGGTCTGTTGGCATAGTATCTGCAGTTGTGCAACCACACACAGAGGATTATCACACACCATCACAGTATTCAGTGGTCTCATGTGTACACCAGCAGCAGACATAAGGTCTCTGCACTGTACCCGCAAAGTCTACTGTACTCATTATGGACACAAAGTCAATGAACAGATCGAGCATTTTAAATGCCATTATGATCCTGTATCGTTGGGCCTATATATTATATGCGCGCACACTGAGTTTGTTTCTAAGGTATTGCAGCTGCTGCAACAGGTCCATATCCTGCGGGCGTGCTTACAAAGGGTCTTAGTTGTTTACAGTGTGAGAGAAACGATACATAAGAAGAACGTTCTTTGTGCTTGATGCAAATACATACCAATTGGTGTTATTTAGCCTCCAAACTGGTCCCTCGTCGTTCTCATCAGAGCCATTGCTAGGACATTCGTTCGCAGGCGCCGAGGCAGGTGCTACGAGGCTTGAACTGGTAACTAGGGGGGCTATCCAAAGCGTTGCTGATTAGCCTTCCATATCTTCTTCATCCTCGCTTTGCCTTCTCTCATCGTTGCTTCCTTCTCTGCTGTTCAAGGAGTCCTCGTAGTCAGTGGAATTGTCTGAAGAAATGCTCATTATAGCAATACAAGAGTATGATCACTATCAACTTCCACTCCCTTTGTGACGTCACAAGTGAAGAGAGAAGAAAGCTTGTTAACCCACGCATTTAATCGGAAAAATGGCCAATTTCGCACAGGAAATCCGCGATTTACATCCGTTTACAGCCAGATTTTAACAAAAAATAATGTCACACAGAGTGGTCATTTGATGCATAGTAACTTTTAAGTGAAACTTGTTTGGCATGTCATGGGCCTTTTAGGCAGCGGCAACGCTACAGTAGAAATGATGGTGACAGTACAGTCACATTTTGTCGACCACACTACATGTTATCTACTATCAAGGTGACAATGACAGCCACAGTTATGCTGATATCAGGTAGAAACTAGAAGAGAATGAAATGCATGCGTGCAAACAATGGTGCCATGGGGGTGACAACACAGCACAGAGTACAGGAGTGGCGCAAAACGTTTGGCATTAACTTCCTGTTCCTGGCTAGTGCAGTTTCAATTGCTCAACAGGGGTACCAGTGATGCTGAAGGAAACTGTCATGTATTTGAGCCAATTTCTGACTAGGTTTGTAGCCACAGAAAACACCCCGGATTGCAATCCTGCGCTCCTACGCAGATGCTCTTGGCAAGAAACAACAAATACACTGGAGGACCAATAGGATCCTTGAACCTGATGGAAATAAAGTGAGCTAAACTACAGGAAATATGACATCAGCCATTTTCAGTCATGTGACCAAATGCTCACATTCTGTAAAGTCATTATGAACATCACCACTACAGTCACCATCACTTCCACCATATGGTGAATAGTATTTTATGCCAGTTGATGGTTGCAGAAGTATGTGACCACAGTACGTATGCAATGTTAACAAAATTGTACACATTGTATAACAATTAACTTGTATCATGTGTATTCAATCTTGAGTCCTGAATAAGAGAGACACTCCAGGGTATATACATGCAAGCAAGAGAGATTAAAGTAGTCTTGCGTAGCCTGGCCACTTTCCAGGGGAAAGGATCTGGTACAATGCCTATGCACTGCTTGTGCAGAGACCCCCCAGAACTAGGGGGTGATAATTGCGTTCCACACCCACACGTTACCAGGCAACCGCCCGCCCACAACTACTGGTGTTGCACAAGCCACGGCAAAGATTCGTTCGACACTGAGTTTTTAGCCTTCATGAAACCTTATTGTAGCAGCCTGCTACACACGATTGCAGGCGCTACCAGATCAGTCAGACTGTGTACACATGCTTGTGCAAACTACCAGTACTGGGTTAATCAATTGATGCTATAATCTGTTCCATCAGTTACTAACTAGCTGAATGCCTGCCCTTTGGGTGGGTTCCAAGTCTACGTAATTTGAGCTTGTCCGTAAATTTAAGCATTTAACCAATCAAAACCGTCCATTTAATTGGGAGCATTCCGTAGACTTGTTCCACAAAACTCCATATAGGGGGTGATAACTGCATTCCATGCCCACACATTACCAGACAACTGCCCACCCAAAACTACCAGTATTGCGCAAGCTGTGGCAAAGAAGGCCATGATTTGTTCGGCGCTGAGATTTTAGTCTTCACACATCAAGCGATTTTGCTTCATGAATCCTTTGTAGCAGCCCGCTATACGCGATTGCAGGTGCTGCTAGGATGGTCAGATTGTGTACACATGCATGTGCAAACTACCTGTATTGGGTTTGTGCTGATGATGCTATAATCTATTCCATTAATTACTAACTAGCTGAATGCCAGCCCTTCAGGTGGGTTCCAAGTCTACATAATTTGTACATACATTACGTTATATAACATTACACACACATTACGGTACATAATGTTAGTGGAAACTAACAGCTTTCTTGACACAATGATCATCAGCAAATCAGCTTGTTGCATTATGCAGCTGACTAAGATCATTAGGAAAATGTCCGGCATTCTGTGATTGCCTATGCTTAGTCAGTTTACTCATGACCATACATCACAAGAATGGAGTCATGCACTGACTACAGTGTACATCATATTGACATGACCACACAACAGCACATCGGCCACTCTTCTTCACCTTATCACATATCCATATTATCACACGTAGGCACTTGTTTGGCAGAGGTTGGAAGTCACCAGTTCCAATACGAACTCCATAAAATATCTGCACAACTGAGAGTGGCATATCAGAAAGAGTGGATAACATTAACTGCTCACATTTCATCCACCCACGGAAGTGAAGAAATCAACGTGCATTACTCCAGATGAGGTCATTACCATATAATACGCCAATAGCAGCAACTGGATAACAAAGTGTATGAAGTCAGAGAGGTCTCTCAACAGCAGGATGGTAACATAATTATACAATCCTCGGTCTACCCCATTCCTCCCTCTACTAACTCTTGTACATACAACACTCATTGCACCTACCTGATACTAGCATTCCACTATTTGATATCAATGGTGTTGGAGATGTGCTGAGCTCTTCCACAACCAACAGATATAGAAAATACAGACTGAGAACAACTGTCAGTGTTAGTAAAAGGAGTAGATATAGAATGAAGACAACAATAATCTGTGTTAGCAGAAGGAGCTTCATCTGTTCTCCAATACGTCCGAGTGTGGCATCATTGAAGTAGACCAGGATGTAGGGTGTATGAGGGAAGCGACGGACAGGTGCAGTATACACTCTACACCGATCAGGTCTCATGGTCTACAGCAGGACAGAATCAGGGAGCAGGATAGAGACATTATATCTCACACTACTGCACGTCACCAATACATCTGTCTAGCTAACTGCTATCTAACACATAGCATAGCTAACTACACGTGTAAAGAAGCCGGCATGAAAGAAAGTGGCATACAACATAGCGCATACAAAGACAGAGACGTGACAAAACAATGGTTAACAGAGAAAGCAAGCGAGATTAGAGCCGCCACACTTCAAGGGCAATGTTTGATGGATTCTCTGGCAGTTAGGTTGATAAAGAAAACTAACCTTACCTATCAGCGTGAGTTGGAAATTCTATGAAGGACCAAGAGTATAAGTTATTGCATCGTCTTGGCATTCGAAGTGGCAACACAGATTGTGGGTAATGATCCAAAGCCACCAATAGGAATCGTGTTCACAGTAGCCCAGAGAAGTGGAGGGGAATTCCGAAAATGGCGGCTATGTGACGTGATTGCATTGTTTTTATGATTTTGCTGGACTCGTGCACCAGACACCCTTTCGCATGTGGTCTGGCGTGCGAGACTGAGCTGAAAGTATGAATGGATTTGTCAACAATATAGATTACTGTAGCTACATGGACATTTGAAGCTGTTTTCAGTTGATTGAGGTAGCTAGCCAGCTCATTCAGCATCAAGTGACTGCCCTCAGGTGATAGCCGAACTAGCTTGCTAGCTAGCTAACATCAGGCAGAGCAAGTTGGCATACTTAAGTACGGAGGTCACACTGAAGTCTTAATTACATGTCAATGCCATGTGGCGGTCAGTAGAGACTGATTGATCAACAGCTTAGGAAGAAGTGTGGAGCAGTTTTAGACATCAGATACATTGCAAGGACATGTCTACTAACTTGTACTTTTAATCACTAAGGCTCACTCAAAGAACTTCACACCATCATCCCTTGTTAGCAGTTGTTTCTCCCCTTCATTGCTGGTGAGGGAGCACTCTACATTTGCTTTTGCCATTACCTATTAGCTAATCAGAAGGCACACAAGGTAGCTGACAAAGTGATTTGTCCACATGCACAAATCAACACAACTCCTGTACACTATGTGCTACATCCTCAGAATTGCTTTACATCTTATTAAAGCAGCTCCGGATCCTCCATGGTTGTAAGGTCAAACATTTCTGGTCCAGAGGTGGTCTCATTAGACAGGTTTCGTTGTAATCTTAATTTCCATATGATCTTGTTGTGTTGTACCAGTTTCTAAAATATTGTGCGATGTGTCTTGTTGGCTCCATCCACAGTTATGAGGTTGAAGGGACCAAGTTCACCTTCAGTTGGAGTGTCGGCACTGTGCTCTGCTCCATCCTCCATCACCACCATCCCATCGCTCTCCACTACACCAGCCAAGTTGACGAGGCTATGTCATTGGACAACTTGCAGCAGACATTGGACACTGCACAGGATGAGCTCAGTGTGGAAAAACTGCTGGACCCTGAAGGTGTGCAGTGCATCATTGGTTTGGTTGTTGACCTGGTTGTCTTCTTCCACTGTGTCCCTCACCGTAGCGGCAGTGTTCTCACTTGACCCCTTATTGTTTAGTACTTCTTGCCCTCCCTCAGTGTGCCCTGTGGTGTGTGTTCATTGAATCCTGTTATGTGTGTGCCCTTCCTTATAGCTTCATACCAGATTGTGTGGCAGTGGTTATTACTGTACATGTACAATAGTGTATCACTGAACACTCTACTGCAACTGTGGACGTACCAGTGTCTGGTCACTCCCCAACCCTCTCTACTCTACCATTTCCTGCATCCCTCTGCCATTCCCTTCCTATTCCCTTACCCCCTCTTGTCACCCTCCGTTACCCTCCCTTTCTTTCCCCTTTCCCACCCTCCCTCTGCCCCTCCCATCCCTTGCTAACCCCTCTACCTTGTCTGTTATTGCCTCAGTTTTGTTATTAACTCTGTATGTACATGTGTGTGTGTGTGTGTGTGTGTGTGCAACATGTACTCCACTCAGGTACTATGTGGCTCTACACTGTACATACAGTACCTGTAATGGCACATACTGTACATTGCTCCTAGTTGTGTACATGTGCTACAGTCAAAGTAACAAAATGGACACTTGTCAGGGAGAGAGAGTGGGATGTGGACTATATGCTGTTACAGTCTCTGTGTGGTAGGTAGTGGGGACAGTGCTTTAGGCGCACTTCTTGTAACCCTCCTTCTCCTAACTTCCCCTACAAAGGCAGAAGAGTTTGGAAACTAAGGGGGCCTCGTTACTGTTTATGGAGTCGTGCACACATATTGGAAGTAACAAGTTAATGTCCCTCCCCCTAATTTTTAAGTGCACAGGCTGATTAGTGCTTCAGTAGCAAAGAGGTCATTATGTGTTAGGTGCAGCAGGTTTAGCACAACCAGTCACATAGCTCTCCTCATAATGCTATTTTACCTCAAGCCCCTCAACTGCAAGAGTCACACAATCTCCATTAGCTAATAGTGATTCCCACATCTTCAATTAGTGACCACCACAGCCCATAGCAGTGATGCCCACAGACCAGACCAGAGAGTACACAAGTGTAGTTGTAGGGCTTCACAGAACGGGACAGATGGACTGGACTCTATGCTATTGTAATCTCTGTGCTGTATGCAGTGAGAACAGTGCTACAGGCATCCCTTCTTGCTAATTGCTATCCCCTCACATCGCTGTGTCTTCCATATGCAGTATCTCTTTGTTTTGCACCACACCACACTCACTATGGTCTCTTGCCACACTGTTTTAGCACTGCCTGGCCTCATTCCCAGGCCGTCTGTGTTAATTAGTGCGTGGGCAGAAAGGACAGCCTGGGCATCACTGTCCCCCCCCCCCAAAACTGGGGGAGATGGGGGCACCAGGAAACATAGTATATGTTTCCGTAATCTACGCATAGAAGAGTATAGATAAACCATGAAATGGACAGCAGGGAAACACTCAGAAAAGTCGGAAACAGTCCAGCTTGGGCAGAAAATTGACGACGTTACTCAGTTTGCTAAGATGCTTCGATATGCGGTGCCAGTGATTTTCAAACACTGCACATGGCACTGACGGGAGGAAAGCAGTCTCGCTAACATTGTCTGGATCTAATACGGCTCGCGGTAAGGTTGTGCGCCGACTATTGCATACATGTGAGCCTGTCTGACTCTCCATCACATTCCAAAATAGCAATTCTCTGCTATTGTAAGCTGAGCCATTCTGCCCTAGCCTGCTAGCTGCTACATATATGAGTGCAAAGGGATATCCACAGCGTGGAAACTTCCAGAAACCGCACTCTTCGTGACAGCCTTGCCATACATCTTCTCTAAGGCAAGGCAGGCAAATAACTAGAGCTGTATATACCTCTTACAAGCTAGTTATTTGCTGAGAAATCTTTGCGCATTCGCAAACAGTGGTTCCCAGGCCGTCCTTTTCGCCCCCGCGATAATATACTTGAACGGCCTGGGAACGAGGCTACATCTCTACATAATCTATACATACTATTTTCAGAGTAGTTATACAAAATGGTTAAGCAGTAGCTAACAGCAATACTGGGTGATTGCCATAATGCGCAAAGTAGCAATGACTATAGTGATGCCACATCACTAGCCATTTGCTCTTCAAAACCCATCCATCGCTTACAGTATGAATCACTCAAGGCCCAGTGACACATGTACGAAGGGTACAAACCCACAGAGCTGTTCAGGGACGTGCTGACAGTAGAGCAAAGACAGAAGACGCCACACTCCCTGAAAGGATCTCTTCTCAATGCTAAGTCTAATACAAGCCAATCAGATCTATCTAACTAACTGTTATCTACCAAATAGCATAGCTACACGTGTACAGGAGGCGATACGAAACAAACCAGTTAAGTGCATGACGAAGTAGCATGACACAACAATGATTAACAGAGGAAGCAAGCGAGATTAGAGCCGATACGCATTAGTAAAGGGCGACGTTTGATGGATGTAGCCACCATTCTCAGGCGGTAAAGTTTGATAAAAACTCACCTTACCTATCAGTGCAAGTTGGAAATTCCATGAAGGACCAAGAATACAAGTTGTCACACCGTCTTGTCGTTCTCTGTGGCTACACAGATCGTGAGGAAAGATCCAAAACACCGATCGTGTTCACACAGTTACACAGCGAGCCAGAGAAGATTAGGGGAATTCCACAAATGGCGACTATGACGTCACAATTATCGCTCCATGCCTTTATATTATTAGCTGGGTTGGCCTTCGTTCGCTGCCATAGTTGAAAGATGAATGGATTCGCCAACTTTTAGATTACTGTAGCTACATGGGCATTTTAAAACTGTTTTCAGTTGAGGTAGCCGCTAGCTCATCATTTTAGCTTTATAGTATCAAGCGGCTGCCCACTGATAGGTGATGACCTAGCTAGCTAACTAGCTAACTAGCTACCACCAGGCAGAGCAAGTTGACACACTTTATTATGGAGGTCACGCTGAAGTCTTAACACTGCTATCTGCTGTACGTAGCTAACATGATAACTACCATCTTATTTGAAGCTAACCAATTTTGTATCACTTGGACCTGGAGCTGCTTCTTGACAGTACACAATCATTACCTAGTTAAGTACAAATTAGTACGAGTTGTGCAACAAACAGATACAAATGACTGAAAGCTAATCCAAGTACAGTAGTCTTACATGCATAAACCATTCACCATAACAGGATATACAGTAGTGATAAAGGCAGAAATGCAAACAATACCAGAGAGCACTTTTCAACATGACTAGTGTTTGGTCCAAATTGCTTGCATACAGTATTATTATACCCACAGTCGCCAACAGTCCATCACATTACTTCAGACTGAGTAGACAACCTTGCAATCAGGGGACCAGAAAGAGTGCATTGTTTCAAGACTTGTACACATTTAAAGAGACAGTACAACTTTGACACATTAATCTTGGATTAAATAGCTATAGAAGCAGTGGCAGTATGTTCGATCAGGAAGGTATTGGTCAATTTAAGTTGGCTTGGTTATCCAGTGTAATAGCCTTTGAGCTTGATGGCTATGGAGTATTGTATATAGTACATCATGCATACATGCCATGAGGCAGTAAACATTTACCACATTATATATAACATCAACAATGGAGACGGATTGATTAACAGCTTATATAGGAAGAAGTGTTCAGCAGGAACTGTTGTCAAGTGCAACACAGGTACTCTTCTACTATGTTGTATGTTTGACAACTAAGGACTCACATGATCATTTGCAAAGAACACCACACCATCATCACTTGGTAGCAGTTGCCCCTCCTCTTCTTTGCTGCAGAGGGAGCACTCTCTCTTGTTCTACACCAGTCCTGCCATTTCCATGGCCTGTTAATTAGAATGCACACCAGGTTAAAGATTTATGAACACAAGCAACCAACTATACTATTGTACACAATATGCCTTACATCCTCAGAATTGCTGGTCAGTTCTCATTGGGGGACATGCATAATGTAATAAATAATTTTGATATTGCTCAAGTAATCCTGATTGAGAATTTGGTTATATTGTGTAGTGTGCCAGATCAAAGAATGTGTACCATATCATTAAAGAGATGTGGTCAACTCACTGGATACTTATATAAGTGGCTGCATTGTACATCTACTGCTTAAAATGAACTTGGTCTTGGCAGAGCACATTGCAATGAGGTCATTCCTGGTAAGAGGATCACAGCACACAAGTCCCCATTCAGCATTAACATCTACCTCATGTCTGTGTCGAAAGTGGGACTGGATTTGGGACTCTCTGGGTCATCCACAATTACACTTGCATGCAATGGGTTCACTGCAAAGTGCAAATAAATAGGACTAATAGTATGTGGACCGCAGTAACCACGAATGCTGACATGAATATACGTGCACGCTTTCCCCTATTGATGCAGAAGGATCCTCATTGAAAGTGGGTGGGGCAACACTGCATGGAGGTGACTGGGGTCATGACAGCTGTGGGTGGAGCTAGCTGATACTGTGAAGGGTGTGTAGTGTGGTTTGGTCCCATGGTGCTTGTCTTTCTAAAGAGCTATATAGCACTGGCAGTACTAGTTCTGTAGACAGGCAAGGGGTTAGTAATTATGCATGGGAGTATATATAAAGTGAGCATACATAGACAGTGCTTGTGTAACTTACAATGTGAATGGACATGCAATGGTTGTGTATGTGTGCATCCATGTGCATGTGTGCAGTCAATACTTATATGTAGTGTGTGTCCTTTCCACTGTACATATGTCAGCATACAGTACTAGTGATTGTGACATATGCTAAACATCACTGCGTGCACTAACTTGCACTAATTGCATGTTATGTATGAGGACATACACCGCAAAACAAGAATGGCTTTCCCCATGGCTATGAACACATTATGGAATCAATCATGTATACTGAGATTATATTAAACCTTAGACATTATTGTATATCCTTAAAAGCTCATATGTTCATTATCAATTTGCATGCTCTTTGTACACTGCATGCAGTCAGAGCTCAGGCACTGTGCCTGTTTTCTGGCATAATTTATGGTACAGTCTCTTCTGTTGTCCCTACATTACCTCAAGTATGAGAAGTACAGGCAAGTTGAGTGATCCTCACAAGTTAGGTATAAAAGTGGCTTGTGGTTGTCAGTGTGGGCTGTGACATTTGAGAGAATACAGAGTGCATGGCTTTCTCCACATGTCTGTGTGTGGGCAGCAGCTATAGAGTGTATGCACATGTACTGACATGTTGGTGGGCTGAAATTCACTACATGTGCATACACACAAAGATGTGAGTGCCTTAGTGCAATAGTTTGTGTTTACTTTTCTTATTATACTGATTGTGCAGTACTGATGAGATGCAATTGTGGCATGTTTCATTTCTTTGTGGATTTGTGGATATTTTAAAAATGTTACAATAGTTTTGACCACCTTTTGCATATTGAGATATTCAATACAATTGGTGGCAAGGAGGCAGAAGGAAAATAACACCTACCTTAAGCTTTGTGCAATTTAGTGAAAGATATAAAAGCTGTTTAGAAACAAGTTGAGCTAGAAATAGGATATGATTACTTTACTAGGCTACTGCATGGTGCTGGTTGTGGGTACCAGGCTTGGCATGAACAAACAAGAACCTGCACCTTTTGTCAGACTTGTGTACCATGAAGGTATGTGTGAAGCTCATGTTTGCATGTGGTCTGAACCACACATGATTTGCATGACTGTTTAAGGTATCTCATGGGGTCCATGTATATATACCACACCTGTACACGACAGCTGGAACCAGGACACATGCACATACTGCATGCAGCAACGATGCAGCATTCTTTACCTTACATTAAACACATAACACCAGCCACTACACTGTTGAAGGTTCAGTTATTGCAATACTAATGGCACTAATACCCTAGAAGCATTGTTCTCTATTGCTGCAGTAGTCACTCCACACTTCAGAGTGCAGGCTTCATGTATTGTGATACTGCTATCACACAGACCATGATCAAGCATTATAGTTGACTCTAGCTAATAGATGTAGGTTAGCTTGATCCACACTTTTCAGTGTGTTGCTGTACTGTTGTCACTCTATGACCAAGCCTATAGCTAGTTGTTTCTTTGATGTCAATAACTTCCAATGCTACTGCTCCAGCTTCATTCACTCTGATCAATACTGCTGCCACACATGTACAGGGCAGGGCAAGGGTCCTCTCAATCCATCTACCTCTATAGCTCACCTGTAATATATATTTGCCCATGGTGCACTGACTACGTATACATACTATATAAAAGACATGCATGCACTCATCAATTGGATGCACTGTAATCTATATATATAAAGAAGCAGTTGAGCAGAACCGTTGTTCGCGAACTCCTCCCGCGAGCAACGACGCATGGACACCAAACTTTCCCAGATTATGGACGCCACACCCGGTCTCAATCTAAGGGGGGCGACGTGCGCGAAGAGGCCCCTGCCGAGGAGCGCGCGGCGAAAATCCTCAAAACGACCGTCCGCCATCTTGGATTTACGGAGAAAATATACGGTTTTCCGCGCACGTTCCTATGCTGCCAATACAAACGAAGAACCCAACCGTTGTTCGCGAACTCCTCCCGCGAACGTAGATGAAACGTGCCCAAACGTTCCCAGCTGTCGAACGCTGTACCTCACATCAATATAAGGTGGTAGACGTGCTAACATAAGCTGCTACCAAGGAGCGCGCGGCGATAACCCAGGAGGAACCGACCGTCGGCCATCTTGGATCTCTTGGAAGAAAATATGCCGTATCCTAGGCGTTCGCGCAGGTTCGAGGATTACACCCAAGCTAGCGCGATGCCGAAGCTGAGAAAAAGGAAAGGGGGGTTGTCTCACACAGAAACCATCAGCTTCTTACAACTATCCGTTGTTTGTGTACGGTGATCTTCCATGTAAATTGCATGCACACATGGTAGGTCAGTCACACTGACATCACCAGGCCAGCCTGGACTATCCTTTGCCAGAGCATGCATGACCAGCCAGTGCATTACTAGCTGGGGCCTGAGTAGCAATGGCATTATGTGTGTGTGTGTGTGTGTGTGTGTGTGTGTGTGTGTGTGTGTGTGTGTGTGTGTGTGTGTGTTTGTGTGTGTGTGTACATGCATGTATTGTGTGTATGTCTGTGTGTGTACATGCAAGTGTTGTGTGTGTGTGTGTGTGTGTGTGTGTGTGTGTGTGTGTGTGTGTGTGTGTGTGTGTGTGTGTGTACATGCATGTGTTGTATGTGTGTGTGTGTGCGTGTGTGTGTACATGCATGTGTTGTGTGTGTGTGTGTGTGTGTGTGTGTGTGTGTGTGTGTGTGTGTGTGTGTGTGTGTGTGTGTGTGTGTGTGTGTGTGTGTGTGTGTGTGTGTGTGCCATTGTGTACTCCAAAGTTTGTATGCCATTTTCAAGTTGGAGCTGTCCATTATGTTATTTTGGTGAAGTGAAGATGTACAAGGAGTGAAGTGAAAATGTAACAGGAAAGATAACAATAATAGTTCCAGTAGGTCATCACCCGGTCAGCTCATTAGTGTAATGTATTACCAACCCAAATATGAACATGTACCGTATGAAGTTTATAATTATTGAGCTAACAAGAACACCTATGTGCTACGTAGTTATGCAAGCATGTATCTATATAAACATATATATATAAAGAAGGAGTGAGCAGAACGGTTGTCCGCGAAGCGCTCCCGCGAGCAACGGCGCATGGACACCAAACTTTCCCAGATTACGAACGCCACACCCGGTCTCGATCTAAGGGGGGCGACGTGCACGAAGAAGCCCCTGCCGAGGAGCGCGCGGCGAAAAACCTCCAAACGAGCGTCCGCCATATTGGATTTACGGAGAAATATACGGTTTTCCGCGCACGTTCCTATGCTGCCAATACAAAAGAAGAACCCCAACCGTTGTTCGCGAACTCCTCCCGCGAACGTCGACGAAACGTGCCCAAACGTTCCCAGCCGTCGTACGCTGTACCTCACATCATTATAAGGTGGTAGACGTGCTAAAATAAGCTGCTGCTGAGGAGCACGGGGCGAAAACCCAGGATGAACCGACCGTCGGCCATCTTGGATCTGCGATAAACGTACAGGACCCCTCTACAGGACGCACTAGACCCCCCTACTGGAAGCACTCGACCACTTTACAGTATACACTGGACCCTCCTACAGGGCTTGCCGAAGGCGGGGGCCTTGCAGCTAGTAATATTATAAGTATACTATACCTTCGTCTGCTCACTCCTGGTCTCCAAATTATTATAATTTCATATAAAAAAAACTTTTTAGTAACTGTTGCTTATTCCTTGTCAGCGACCTGCTAAACACAAACACCCTATTCATAGTATCCACTCTCAGCTTACTTGAATTACACCATCAGTATTGACAGAACTACATACTGTTATCACTAAGTATTTGAGGTGACATCAGTGAATAACATTGCATGCCATGCAAGATCGTAACTCCAGTGGATTGATGAAGTTAATTATTAGTAACAGTTACTGTTGCAAATTAAAATTCACCACACACACCTACAGAAAACAGCCACATGGCACAGATGTGGTGTATGATGTCCCTACAGCTATTGGCTTGCAGGAAAGTGGCACATGCAATGCAATGCTCACTCACATACACATACACACTAGCCACTCTACACACTGCAAGATGTAGTGTACAATTACCACAAAGTCTTTATAGCTAATACAATGAAACATTACTGGTGTCACTTTAATTTGTCACAGAAATCACACATTTCCCTAAACATCATGCAAACAACTGCTAAAATGATACAATAAAATCTCAACATAGAGTATTGCAAACTTCAGTCCAGCTAAGTCTAGTAACAGGCAAGAAAATATCCTTGGCAATCCTGTCATATCGTTCTCCTGCACTGAGGCAGCCCAGGTCTTGTGATTCACAATGGGTTGAGCTGCACTACCAGTGGACTGTATGGTGGGAGGCCAGCAAATGATTGAAAGGCACAAACCCAAATGAAATGTGCACACACACACACACACACACACACACACACACACACACACACACACACACACACACACACACACACACACACACACACACACACACACACACACACACACACACACACACACACACACACACACACACACACACACACGCACACGCACACACATACACACATATATACATGCATCCATATGCAAGTGAATACAGACATACATAACATATTCACATTACCTAGTGTGTGTACATTGTGTGTCAGCACATGGTCAGTCCATAGGGAGTTAGCAATTCCCTATGGACTAGCCACATCATCCACTGTTGTCCACTGTAGAGTGCTATGAACAGCACAAGGAATAGCTCAAGGAATTAAACTAAGAGAGCTCCCACTGTCCCATCAGTGCTATGTGGTTGGTCATAGTCAATGTGTGTGCAAGCACAGACCGCCATGTTACTGACACTCGGCAAGTCAGCACTATGTAATTAAGCTGTCCACAAACTGCCATACCTTGTGTGTCTTGGAGGTGGAGTGTAGGGTAGTTCTACAGAGTGGGGCTCACTCCTTGGTTGGGTCCACTACTGGAGGACTGAGACACCTGACAATGCAAGACATTGCAATAGAGGGAGGGGAGGAGGAAGAGTAAAGGAAAGAGAGGGAGGGATAGGGGAAGAACACACATACATACAGTATAGGTTGCATGGGTTGAAAGGTGAAATGGAGTATAAACAATTGAATTAAAAGATTGCACCAACAATATGGTATTCATGTACAAAAGTATAGCAACAAATTACATTGACATACAAAACATAGGTTTCCCTGACTTGGCCCACTAAGTATTGCAGTGAGTGACAGGCTCCATCTGGGCAGGTTGCACTGTATCTGTGCACTGTGTAACAACATGTCAATGAGCACCATTCTACTCTGCATGGGTTGGTCTAGCGGGATAGCCTGCTAGGTGGAGCACAAGTAATGAAGCATGCAGTGGGTGAGGTGTGCACACTCTGCAGTGGACTACCTGACTGCTGCTGGGGAGTGGTCCAGGGAAGAGGAGGTGGGGGCAGAGGTAGAAGGGGAATCCATATTGTACTGGGAGGAGTACTGCAGGCAATGGTGCGTGTGTGTGCTTGTACCTCCTGGTGATTGGTAGAGGAAGAGAGTGGGGGAGAGTGTTCAATATTAGCATTAATGAAAGAGTTGAGTGGATGCCACAAGGAGACAAGAGGGTTGTCTAGAAGGTGGTCTAATCATAATCAGACTTGGTACAAAGTGTGGACTACAGACTCACATGAGGTGTGTGTGTGTGTGTGTGTGTGTGTGTGTGTGTGTGTGTGTGTGTGTGTGTGTGTGTGTGTGTGTGTGTGTACATGTGTCTGTTAGAAGGGTACAATGACATTGGTATTAGTAGTCCACTGAGGTGTGGCCTCCTATTTCATGAGTGTCCTTCAGACATGTAGTTGGTGTGAGGAGTGGGTAGGTTCTGTGGTCAGGACAGTGGAGACAGGATGCTGGCAGTCACTCCACCAGACACACAGCAGGAGAGTGTGGTTGTAGGGGATACAATAGGGAGTGGCCTGTACAACAAACACTAGAGTGTATGATGAATGCAAATACAACCAGTTGCTATAGCAACACACACACACCTGTTAGCTTCTGCTGTTGACTCTGTTGAGGGCTGGAGTTACAATAGATGTGGGTGGGGCTATATTGGATGTGGGTGGGGCTACATCAGTGGTGGGAAAGGCTGCTGAGGGAAGGTGCACATTTGGGAGTGGTCCTGTGGTGTCTGAAGTGCTGGGAGAATTGGAGACAGGACAGTACATGGACATGTGTGTGTGTACATGTGTTTAGTGTGCACGTGTGTGCGCGCGTGTGTGTAGTGTGTGCATGTGTGGTGTGTGTGTGTGTGTGTGTGTATGTGTGTGTGTGTGTGTGTGTGTGTGTGTGTGCGTGCATGTGTGTGCACGTGTGTGTTCACTCAAGCAGGAGCAGCATACCTATATATGTGTGTGCGTCCATTTACAAATGGTCAGATTAGGAGTTGTCTCTCCTCTTCTTTGCCAAAAAAGGAGCACCTTCTGTAGCACTCTGTTTGCCCTTTCTGCTGCCTGCATGCAGGGGATGAACATACAGCAAACATGAAACATGACACAATGGTGGCAGGCTGGGGGCAGGTCCTGGATGACAGAGCCTCCCACCACTCTCTTGTGCATAGAAGATGGCACTCCCCTTGGGTTGTGAATCCAAAGGCAATTAAGTTAGTGAGCCACTATCAGAATTTGAACTACTCCACACACACACACACACACACTATTGTGGGCTATCCATAACATTTAGCACACTCAATATATAAGTCATAATAACAGAAGTAGATGGAAGCATACCTTGCCCTGTGTTGTTTCCTTTGCTTTCCTTTGATGATGGAAGTCCACCAACAGAGGGACCTGATCCATCAGGGTCTGCAGACAGTGCCAATATAAATAATGCAAAACTGCACATACTTCACAAACATTTAAAACCGTTACAGAATAGCAATCTGGACACACAGCACTCTACACATGTAGAGCATATACTAAAACATTCTGAATTTTACCATTAAAATGAAGCTATTGTCCACTGACAGCAAATGTAACTTAACACAGTAAGTTACTATGTACAGTACATTTTGTTTAACAAATTATTATTATGTGAACTTTCTGGAAACTGGGTATCACCACGGCAGACCATGCATTGATGAGCAAAATGTCAATCACATCCAAGTACAGAGGGCTCATGGTTAGACAAACTGTTAAACTACTGCCTGTCCAGTCTATAGTAGTTGTACCCCTGCAGTTCACTATATCAACATGACATGAGCCACAACAGTGAGAACACCTGTTGGTCAGTTTGGAGAAGCTTATACTGTAAACACATCATTTCTGGTAAACACCATTTTGTTGCTATACAAATGACTGTTCTGCAGTGTAATTGGTTGGTGTGTTAGTGACAGTGTCACTGAGGCAGTTTCCACAAAGACATGCACTTTGTTTCGGTGGTGCCCTCAGTAGTTCAAAGCCTCAACACATATGCCCAACCACTGCACTGCACCTTGTAAGGGAGGGTCCACTGCAGACAATTGGCTCCTCACTGACTGGCAGGGGGTCTGTCTCACAGAGGAGTCCTGTAGTGATGTGAGGTGGGGAGGTGTCTGGTGCACCATTACCTGCTGAACCACACCCACCTCAGGAGTGGTGGGCTGCTGTGCCGTCTGCTCCATCTGCCTCAACTGCTGGACCTGAGTGCCCTGCAGTGCAGTCTGGTAGGCCTGGTACTGCTCCAAGGTCATCATGGTAGAAGGGTGAAGACCCAGCATGGCTCCCTGCAGCATCATGCCATACCATTGGTTAAGCAACATCTGCTGTTGCTGAAGTAGGTTGGCATATTGCACTTGTGTATGTGCCAGTGCCAAAGATGGGGCTGATGCCACACCCTGTGGCATGCCAGTCACTGGGCAATCAGTTCTGTAGGAGCTGCAGTAGGGACTGGGATTGGAGGAGGAGGAGCCAGTAGGCCCCGCCTCACTGGTAGACATCTGCTGCTGCTGTTGATACTGTGTGGCTGCTAACTGCTGCATTTGATGCTGTCCCCACACCACCTCGGGGTGTTGGTGCATGCTGTGGTGTCCTAGTCTGCCTTGACTGTGCATCTCAGGAGCAACAGTAGCGTGAGTAGTGGTGTAAACAGTTGGCAGTGCTTGACTGGTCATTGCCATGGAGACAGGTTGGGATGGGAGTGAGTGTTGGGCAAACAAGATGGCTGGAAGTGTTGTCGACAACTGCTCAGTGCTTAGGTGGGCAGTAGTGGAAGTGGTTGGGACTAGACTGGTGACCTGTTTAGTGGAATACAGTAGAAAGAGAAGCACATAAAGCTGTACACATCCATTTAGCTCACCTGACACTATTAAATAAGCAGGAGTTGATACAAACAACCAAGTCACACTAAATGAATCAATGAATGAGGAATTGAAGTACTAATAACAAGTGAAGAGCGTGGAATGATGTTGGAGATACAACTAAACCAGCCATGCACTCTGACCCAATCTGACACATGGCAGCTGTTGAATGTGTGCCACCTCACAAGGACAACTACTGTGCTAGCATTAAGGGTCACTACAAGAAGCTAATGCTAACTCCAGCTCCCTCTCTCACTTCACCACCTGCCCAGACCAACCTTCTCCTCTGGACTAATGGCGGCTCTCTTCAAGTACTTGGCATTCAGTGGGTGAATGTAGCTGAGGTTGTTGCGGGCTGAGCACTCTCCCCAGTCAGGTGACCCACCCACTCGAGTGAACTCCGGTGGTGTGGGCGGCATAACGTACTCATCCTCATCCTGTGAGTAACTGTGGCTGGAGCTCATCTGTGAGTCATCACTCAGGTCAATGACTACTGTTGCAGAGGAGGTGATGGAAGCACCATTGCTCGGGGATGCTTGTGAGGTGGGGTCTTCCACTTGACCAGTCCTGCCCTCCTGTACCAAACAGGAAGTGGTAGAGTGTGAATTGACAGTACCATGCAGGCACCTCTCCACACCCACCTCCTCCTGGCCCTGCACCAGCTTTCTACTCTTCTTTACAGGTGGAGAGATCCCCTCCTCCTCCTTGTCCTCCTCTTCCTCCTCTGGGGTCCTGCCTGCCAGGACAGTCTGAGGGTGCTAGAGAGGGGTAGGTAGATAGCCGGCATTTGTGTGTGTATGTACATAGACATGGATTACATTAGAAAGGGTTGGTTCTCTAATACCAGCTTTACAACAGGGTTGAAAACCTTGCCGACGTTTCGACCAGATGCTCTGGTCTTCTTCAGGGCGAAGATATATATGGGCATCAGCATGCAGACTATATAAAGTACTGAAATCAGCACCACTGCTATCACAATACAGTGACATACAGACAAGAACAGACACAACACCACATCAGTCATGGCATACAGTGAATGTGAGCAGAATTGACCTGCTACAAGATGTTGAGGTACTACGGCCAATGGTACCAGTGCACAAAGACAAGGTTCTCCTGTTCTTAGATGACACTGGCAAACAGTTCAAACAGAGCACATACATACAAAGTCTATCCTACGATTGCCTGAGTGTGTTGTTTGTGTGGACTGACAGGGGAAATTGTGTGTTTTATGACAGGGAGGACATGCATCTATTCAGTACTGGGACTGAGCTATTGTTACAGTATGATGCTTGCAAGATACAGTTACAGTTAGTTAGCAACTGATTAAAGTGTATGTATGTATGAGTGATGTCCTGAGTATGTTTCAGTCTGTCCAGTATAGGGGCTCACAGGACAAGTTAGACAATGTACAGGCAAACAGTCACATTGCAGACACCATGCAGGACAGTGTCACTGACCTCAGTCCTGTCCAGGTCCATCACTGTGTCCTCATTAGTTGGCTGGGAACCTGTTGAGTGAGGAGCATCACCTGATGAGGTGTCACCTGTGTGTGAGTGAAACAGACAAGGACAGAGATAGTGGACATCTCAATACATGAGGCTCACTCTACAGGAGGTGACCAAACACCACAGCATGTGAACAGACAGACACACAGGGCAAGAGGGGAAGGTGGTGTGCTTGAGTGACTGGGATGAATAAGGAGATCTCCTTGCACACAATGGGAATGTATTCCAAAGTCTAACCACACACAGTAATGTACTTACATACCTTACACACACGAGGGATAAATCTCTTATTTGGATCCATAAACTAGTGCTCAAGTGTTAGTACAATACCACCATATCTAGTAGATATCTAGTAGCATATCGGCACTCTACTACACCACAACTGACTGCACTACAGCATCAGGCAGCAATGTAGGTCCTGATACATGTACATTGAGTGCTACACATGCCCACTCATGTAGTAATGACAGCACTGCAGTTCAAGGCAGTTAGACAAGAAGCTCACTTCACCACCTACAGGTGATACACGGTTCACACACAAGAGAGAGCTAGCCCCACCCAACCCAGCACAGCCAGCTGGGGAATGAGGTGCTGCTTCTCTGATACAACTGACTGAGGACTTGACAGACACAGCACAGACACAGCATGAGGAGACTGACTATGCACCACTCACCAACTGGACAGAGCTCAATGGAGGGCCATCCATCTTTCTTGACTTTGAACTTCCTCTTCTCATCTGCTGTCAGTTGTGCTAGTATACCATCCACTACCTGTTGGTCATCTATACAAGGCTCCAGTTTGAACTCTGTAATGTTCTTGTTCCTGACAACTCCTCTCACAGCTGCCACTCCAAACTTGTGTACAAGTGTTTGTGGTGGTGGTGGGTACTGCAGGAGTGAACAGTAAACAGTAAGCACAACAACTTATTGCATGTGCCATGACAGTAATAATGTGTATGCAAAGTGAAAAGTTCAGAATGTGTGTCAGACAAATGTCACAGATGTCACTGTCACTGCACAGACAAATGAGCCATGTTGTAGCAACAACTTAGTGGGACAGCCACAGAGTGACAGAATCTCAAGTATATTACTTCCCACCACACATGGCCCATTAGTAGCAACAACAACACAACGTCATACTGCAATGAAGTCACATTGCATGAATGGACTGTGAAACAAGACTGTTCCGTCTTCTGTCTGACAGCAATGAGTGTGCACACATTACTGTGCATGGTCTACTCAGGTTGAAATCAATACAAAATGAATAACAAATGATGGCTTCCATTTGGAGCTACGTTAACTACTGCGCATTAAATGCAACTAAAGTGAGAGCCACCTGTGAGACAATACCATGCAAGCAGATGAGCACACATGCCAAGTCCACACCATGTCTAGAGCTGAACATGTTGGAATGAAATGTAATGTGGTCAGACACAACCAGAGGACTACACTGATACACAGCTCATCAAGTCCTGTCAGAGTCACATCACTATAGTGTACACAGAGTGCTTTAGGGCATCTCAAATAATACATTTGACCACCTCCATCAATGCAGTGTGGATTGAATGTAGAATGTGATGGTTAACTGGTGCATGATATACACAGTCACTACCTGACAATAGTCTGTTGGAGACAGTATACCTGAACTATAAGAACTGCATGTAAAGGTGGGCGGTATTGACTTTATTCAATACCGAATAACTATTCCAACAAATACCTCGGTATTACTAAAAACCGACTAAATAGGCCATTTAGCTTTCATCTACTTACTGCATCTGTATTTGAAAGTGTTTCAACTGTTCTCTTGCAGAAAGCATAGATTTGCAAAGCAACATTGCTAAAAATACTCGCGAAGTTAGGGTACCTCCGGATATTGTATTGCAAAATCCGTATATTGTGAATGAAAACATGGCCGATTGCAAGCGACGCTCAGATTCGAAGCAGACTTCTTTACCGAGCCGACGAATGCCAGCGGGTACTCGGAAACGTCACAATCATTAAGAAGTTTCACTCCAGAGGTGAAGGGTGGCGCTTCAAGAAGAACGAAAAAGCGACGAAGCGCGACAGGTGAGGACACGTTCTACGTAGTTAAACGTCGAAACGGCCTCTTACTATATGCCTAATTCCTGTCTGTCCTGCCTGCTGCTGTGGACTACCACTCCTAAGTATGGAAGTATTAGCTACAACTGTAGATCATACCAAGTAAAACCGAAAAGAATCGGTATCTTGGTATCCCTATTCTACCTACCGATAATATTCAGTATCCAGTAAACACCGAAGTTAACTAAATATACCGAAATACCGCCCACCCCTAACTGCATGTGCATGTGTCTGTGTAGCCTCATTCCTAGCTCCACTTCCTCTACAATGGCTAACACAGGGGTGGAGACTAAGCTATAGTACTGCAAATACAAAGGTCCAATCAGATCGTTCAGAAGTCATGTGACTTTGTTCAGATGTGCATATTTCATAGTAACAGTGTTTGTTCATCATAGAGCAAAACTGGTAAACATGCCATTGTTGTTGTTGTTACTGTCCATTTAGTGATGTAGTGACATTTCTGCTCTGTTAATCCATCTGCCAAAACTGATGTTAAGAACCCACAAACAATACATTCATCTGCCATTGCAAACGTAGCCATGATCAGCCACTGAGGTGTCAGCTGTCATGTACCTATTACATGGCATTCACCACACAATATCAAAAGTTAGGGACCAGACCCACTGTTGGGTGGTTTCAAAATGGCAAGTGGAAGTGCATGGGATGGGCTCAAGACTAGTATCTGTGTGCCTCATACAAGCAGCTAACCAATAACTGGTGGCATAAGTAACAAGCCATACAACTACATGGGCAAGAGGGGAAGAGCAGTGCACAGACATAACACTGCCAGTGTTATGTCTTATGCTCTGCTCAATAGCACACATAACACTACCAGTGCACCAGACAGTGCATACAAGACAGACATTTCAGGGAAGCAGCTACAACAAAGTGTACCTCTTGACAAGCAACTGAGGCCCACTAATCCAATACTGGTACAATGTTGGCTACGGTACCCTTGTGGGACCAGAGTGATTTGGAGTCAATATGCAGTGTACAACTGCTGAGGAGATGGAACTTACCCCAAAGTCAAATCTCAGCTTCTTCAGCCTCTCATGTCCAGCCAGCTTTCCTTCAAGCTCCTCCAGTTTAAGGCCATCCTCTGCTACTCCACTCTAAAGAATGACATGATTAGATCTAGTAAGCATCCCACACACTCTCTGCAGTCTACACAGTGTATGTAAGGTAACAGGACAGGTAGAAACCTATCCACTATCCAAACTGAATCACAGTCAGCAAGCCAACGAAAGACACAATATGCTACAAATGGAAGGATCATTCTGGCAAACACCAAATGACTGAGGAATGATGAACATTGTATAAACCATGACCACACTGAACAACAAAACACTTAGCATTACATGAAGTCATCTGTTGTCAACTGTGGGTCTGAGGTAGGAGTGGCTCATGCAACCTTCAATATACAGGCTCTTTGGCATCATTCCTGACATGATAGTGGGAGAAGATTTAGGGCATGCTATGAGGGAGGAGTTAGACTAGATAGCTGCCTGGTGCAGGTGGTAATGGCACACTCAGTGTTGATCACACAGGCAAAAGATTACAGGCAGAAGACCACTTGAGCTGGGTAGGCAGGGTTCAAACTCTGTTGGTTTGAGTTGGTATCTGGAGAACTAACCTTTTCACTTCACTTGTGCAAGTATGTGCACATTCTCATTATTCTACTGGTAGGGTAATTGTAATCACTACTGTAGAACATACACAACACAAACAACAACAAGTGTCTGACATATCAACTGCAAGTACAGGGAAGCAGTGTAGCAATGCCGATGAGGCATGATTTCTCAAGCGAGCCGTTTTGCATAATATAAGTGGTGGCATCTTAGTTTGGAATGGAAACCAGGAACGAGGAAAATTGAGCTTCTTGAGGAAGAAGACTCCCAAGATATTCTAGCAGTTTTGACTTTGAACATGTCAAGAAGTGGCAATTTACTTGGCAAGGAAGTATAACTGGCATAAGGCAAGTGTGCTATAGTCATACCAACTTTGTGCTCTCCTGGCAGCAAGGTAATCACTGTCACTTGAAGTACTAAATCACACCATATCTTTGCTGTCAGGAGAGTGTAAAACAGACTAAGTGGACTACAGCACGATCGCCATGTGTCAGTTCTATGCCTGTGTATGTTTAAGTTGAGATTGCTTTTTTGCTCGATGGGGATAAGGCAAAAATGAACACTATGTTTCAATGTAGGCCATCCTAATCCCAGTTCCCAGTTTATGAATCAGGAAAATCTAAGTTGCCACCCCAAAACAGCCGTGTGAGGGAGGTCAGGAGAGGTAGAGGAACAAGTGTCTGCCTGGTGCACACAGACACAACTCAGGGGAATGCATACATTCCCCAGTTGTTACAGTCTATTAGTGAGGAATCAAGGTCAAACAATGTATGAGCCATTGCAGCTCAGCTGAATGATCCACAGCAGCAGTTATTTGTTACCTGTATCAGTAGCTACTGTAAGCTGTTTATTCTGCAAATGCACTGTACACACAACAATGTAAAGCAACTAATAGATGTACCTGCTGTGGGGGCTGGATGCTCACACACGCGAGCTCTTCCACATGTTCAAAGTAATCCACAACACCACACACCACATCAAGTGGGACACATAGCAAGGTGACCCTTTCCACACTCCTCTGCACCACATTGCCTGCAGAGAGAAAGGTTTGTAAATGAGCTGCTACAAGTGTGAGTGTGGTCCATTATAAGGTTTACACACCATTGACAATTAAGTCTTCCACAACACAGTTAGAACTGCAAGGGTTGTGCCATGGTTGCCAGTCAAGTACAATTACCTACTACCATTACTATTACATCAACAACAAGTGAGTGAATCTCTACTTGCATTAATCCCATGTATGCAAGTATCCTAGTGAAATGACAGGTGTGTGAGTGATTAGTACACTAAACCACATGTGAACAATATCAAGCCGTCACTAACAACTAGAAAGCTACAACAATATGAAACACTAGGACCCAGGTAGCACACAGTGCAGGTTGTAAGGAGAGCAGCTTTGAGACCCTTCAAGTCAGTATCTGCACTGGTCATTATCATTACCAGCACTAGTTGCAGAGAGCCTGGACCACTAAAGACAATGTATGACAAGCTGTACACATTACAGTTTACAGACAATGATGACAGCCTACAAGGTAAGTGTGACACATCAAACACTGTCATTCAACTCACCATCACAAGGCCAGTCCCAGCACTGTTGTGGTAGACCCAGTGACAAATCTGTCAATGTAGTGTTGTTACTAAGGCCCAACAGGAGATGGTGGGTGAATAGCTTGACATCTTCATTAGTTATTAAGCCACCACCCCACAATTTCAGCTTTGTCATTGTCTTGTTTTGAGCTAGTGATGTAGCCATCTTGTCCAGAAGGTCACGGCTCAGGCTCTGCAGTGAGCAAGGAGGTGAAGTACACATGAGCATATGAATTATCTAGAATATGTAGTCTGTGAGAGCAGGAGGCGGTGAAAGGAGGGATGGCTTACAATGAGACAGAGGAAGGAGTGAAGGCTAAGCAGCTATGCTAATAGGTCACCTCATTGCAGGGATTTGGACTGGTGAAGACTTGAGATAGGGGAACAAATGGGGTATAAGCAGGAGAAATATGTAGACTGAGTGTAGGTAGCAGGGTGTGCAAAAGCAATTAGAACAGTACAGGTCTGGAAGGTACAGCTTGAGCAACACATCAGCTGTCACACAAAGAGGAAAATATGGACAGTTCTGCACAGAACATGAGTACATCAGAAGACGTAAAGCTGTGTCCTCTTTCAGCTTGTTCTAGTTAAAAGGCATACACACGACCACAGACAGCTGTCTGATACAATGAGCAACACATTAAAAGGCTAAGGCTCAGGGTTGGCAAAGAAGAGTCAAACAATGGGCAATGTACATCAGTTGCACAATAGTTTAACAATAGCAGGTAGAAGACTTGTATTTGTTCTTGTAATACCACAGCCAAGACATAGCTACTTAGACCCCGTGACGTGACGTGACTACGTGAACCCCATGGTAAGCTAGCAGATGGCAACAAGACCAGTGGCACCATTGGCTGCAGAGACACTAGCCTTATCATCCCAGTCGCATGGCCCCCTCGATGCAGTAGAGGTACTCGTCTATGGGCTTGCAGACCCATGAGATGAAGGAGGGTGGGTATGGCCTTGAGTGATGACATCAGAGTATCTGTTCTAGGCTCCTGGCCGTCCCCACCTACCCTTTTAAGATCTGGATTTTGTGATCTGGACACAAACACATGCACGCACACACACACACACACACACACACACACACACACACACACACACACACACACACACACACACACACACACACACACACACACACACACACACACAAACACAGTAACTGATAGAAGAATATGACAGAGAGATGGTGGTGCAATGCCACTTAGCAGTAAAATATGTAGCTGCAATGGCTAAATTACAGTACTGTTATTCCAATACATTACCTCAAATATTATGTCATGTGACTTAGTAACTATTACTAGTACATCTCCATATTTGGAGATTAAGATTTTGAGAACTGGTCAATTGAAGGAACTTAAGATGCAGTTTCAACCAAATCAGTGATAGCAAATTTGAACATGAACTTAGGCAGAAATATCAAACTACATTTCAACAATGACAGGGAAGAATGATTTCTGGTATTGTACATTCAAAACCAGTCTATGTACCTGAAGGCAAGGCATGACTCAAGATGAGCATTGCATGCACCACAACTGTATACAGTGAAATATTGACACTATTAGCATTGCATCAAGTCAACAGTCATCAGCTGCCAAGGTTGGTAGGAGTGCCCCAGCTAGTGTCCCAAAGAACACTTACTGTTAACACATTACTGACATGATAGATGGAGATCCCTGCAGAACACACCACAATACAATTCTAATGGGCAGATACAGTATCACCCACAGAGACAGCTTTGGTGCAGGAAAGCAAGATTGAATCCAATTCACAGCTTGTGGATTGACATGCATGGTGCTTAGCCTTTTAATGATTAGACAGTGGTCAGCAGTGTCAGAAGTGTTAGCCACATCTAAATAATATAGTACACCAACAAGTAAACCTCAGTCAAAGGTTAGGTACCAGTTGCTGGCATTGTGAAGCAGTGAAATGTCAGTGGAGTGGTGGGGCCAGAATCCCAATTGGAATGGGTAGAGTAGTTGGGCCGTACTGAGATGGGAATCAACCAGGCACTGACAGCAGTGGGTGTGGTGGGGAATCATTTCAAAACTAGAAAGCACTTATTCATTATTGAAGGCCTACAGAGTTGAAAGCTGTTAGTGCTTGAAAGTGACTGGCTTGGACTGTGTGAGGAATGAAAACAGGCAAGAGATGGAAGTAGCCACTGGCAGTAGGAGTGATGAGGAAGAGGCTTGAGAGAAAGAACAATTGTGAAGTGTGTGAGATACGCCATGGAGTGGTGAGAGGGCAAACAGAAGGTAGGAGGTCCAGAGGGAGGACAAGATACGTAGTAATGGAGTGGTAATTAATACTTACCACACACTGCCTGTAATGCCCTGTATCTCTGGTTCTCTGAATCCTGATGATGCATGCAGTGAGGTTAGCTGTTGTGTTGCTCTTCAGTTGTCCTTCACAATTATAGGGCAGTACTGGAAATATGGTGTAGGATGGTTGCTGGCAGCAGGAGGAAACGACACGCTGCAACAGATCGAGGGTGATCCAACTTTTTTCGCTGCGAATTTCGTAAGTCACCGTGAGAAGTAGTGCTGACAGATAAGAAACTGAAGCGCTGTTGATACCTCTACACTGGGTGGCTTGTTGTAAGTTTCAATCACAGACAACGTGCGAGCTGTGTGTGAAGTACCACTTCTCTTGTTCCCTGCGACCGCGCGTGTGACCACCCGCCATTTTAATGACGTCACAAATGGCGGCTAACATACAGCGTCACACAGGGCACATAGGGCCATAAGATGGCATATCAAAAACACACTACACTCACTTATTAAGCAGACACAAAACACCATAGCATGCTGCACACATCGAAGGGAAAGTTACAAGATGCATGAGTTAGACATGACTAGATTGGAGGATGTGGACAAGGTGACTGAGTGATAGCCGCTGGAGCTATCATGTCCCGGTACCTCTGATTTTAGAGTCACTACTGAAGTCTCAGCTTCAACAACAACTTCCAAATGCAGAAATAATAGCTTTTACCTTCAGCAGCACTATACATAGAGGAGGCAAATACGCGTTTGAAAATGCCCTCATTAGAAGGTGGAGAGAAAGGACATAACAGAATTGCAAAATTGCTTTTAACCACAGTAATTTTAATACACCTTACTCAGTGAAGTGCTAGGGAAGCAGTGTTAGTGTCCAAGTCAGTGCCCCCTTCCCCCCTTCAGTTTCTTAGAAGGGGGATAGGTCCCCTCAGTCTTCTCACACCTCACAGTCCTGGTGCCCAAGGACTGCACTGATCGGAGGAGCCCTAGTCGGTACAGATCTTCCAAAGTGCTGCTGTTACTCCTGTTCTTTTGATTACAAAAGACCTAGGCCAGATCATAGTGATGAACTTGGCTGGTGTACCAAACTGGTGACAGTAGGAAGCCATTCCATGCACTGCTTCTCTGTTGTGTCCACTGTTACATACTACAGCCTTACATCGTCACAAGCCAAGTGCTAGTGGATGATTTAAGTGCTGAATGGAGATGTAGCAGCAGGCTAAACAGGTTTAGAGGAAGCAGTCAGCTTACAGCCTAAAGTTGGTACAGTTCTAGCCTATTTGGCCACCTTTGAACTACTGTACTACAAACTTTTCAACTGTTAACTATACACCTCACAGATACTGTTCTTTACCGTCCGGATTAGCAGCAGACTTAAGTAATCCCATAAAGCTACATATCTATGTATAAGCGAGCAGAACACTTTTAGACTTAAGTTACCAAACTATTATAAAAGTGTTCCAATGCCTTTGCTAACATTTGACTTTACTACCATTAGACCAATACATTGTTGCTTCTAATAACTTTCAATGAACCATAAAGTAATGGAAGCCATCTTCTGCAATAAAGGAGGCAGTAGAGGTCCATGCTGTTCCCAGGGAGCACACTAGAGTCTTGAGAGTTGTACTAGAAACTTCAAATATTGCTTGCTGTGAAGATTAGTGCAGGCCCATTATATAATTACACACCAGCTGCCACCATGGGTAAATCAGTCTGTAGGCCACAAGTGCACACATGGCTTCAGTATGTCCACTGTGTGTTGGTTTGAGTGAAGTATGCTGTTCACATTCTAAATAGAGTGCTGGACTAAACACAGCAAGGTAGTCTATGCACAAGTGGTCAAATGTGTACTGTGAATGTTTAGCAAAAGGTGCACACATGGATCCGCTTGATCAGAAGCCAGCAAAGTGGCCATGCACAAGTTATGCTTTCTTCATTGCCTTCATGTGCCATGTCTTCTGAACATGTTAGAGTGGGATACCAGACATACCAAATACACAGATAACTAGCAAATTGTGGCATCAATACTTCTTCATCTTCCAAGCATGCTAGATGTGTTGATTACCTGAAATCCTTCAACATTCATACACATTATCATATTCTATTTGCTTACTGTGGCCAGTGGGGCCCACCTCACTTTTTGTTTATGGTCATGTACTAACACTGTGTGTAGTGAGTTTCTCGCGTGGCAGTAAATGTATCAGACAGTCACATTTTGATACTCAGGGCCCTTGCCACCTACAGCTACTGTACATTGCTGGTGCACACACACACCTGTGAGCATATGTGCATGCACAAATGTGCATGGTTTGGCCTAGCCCAGTTCAGACAACATCAACACTGTCCAGCCAGTGTCAACTTCAGCTGGCCAACTGGAACCAGTCAAATGGCACAAGATAGACTGCACCATCCAGCCGGTGATGCGAGGCAGAGCAAGAACAGCCAAAGGGCATGCTAGCTTGTATTGTGGCTTGTATTACATTAATGTTTGCTAATGAAAGGCAGCAGGTGCGTGTTATCTCTTATGAGTTGGCAGACTCTGCATCCATAATGCACAACGCCCACAGGGATGTAAAATATGTACATACATACCTGCCGTGGGTCCTGGATTCCCTCACATTTTAGTTCTTCCACATGTTTAAAGGAATCCATAACACTAAACACCACATCAAGTGGGACCAGCTCTAAGGTGACCCTTTTCGCACTCCTCTGCACCACATTGCCTACAGAGAGAAAGCTTTGTAAATGAGCTGCTACAAGTGTGAGTGTGGTCCATTATAAGGTTTACACACCATTGACAATTAATCCTTCCACAACACAGTTAGAACTGCATGGGTTGTGCCATGGTTGGCAGTCAAGTACAATTACTTACTACCATTACTATTACATCAACAACAACTGAGTGAATCTCTACTTGCATTAATTCTATGTATGTAAGTATCCTAGTGAAATGACAGGTGTGTGAATGATGCGTACATCAAACCACAAGTGGACAATATCAAGCTGTCACTAACAACTAGAAAGCTACAACAATATGAAACACTAGGACCCAGGTAGCACACAGTGCTGGTTGTGAGGAGAGCAGCTTTGAGACCCTTCAAGTCAGTATCTGCACTGGTCATTATCATTACCAGCACTAGTTGCAGAGAGCCTGGACCACTAAAGGCAATGTATGACAAGCTGTACACATTACAGTTTACAGACAATGATCACAGCTTACAAGGTCAGTGTGACACATCAAACACTGTCATTTAACTCACCATCACAAGGCCAGTCCCAGCACTGCTCTGGTAGACGCAGTGACAAATCTGTCAATGTAGTGTTGTTACTAAGGCCCAACAGGAGGTGGTGGGTGAATAGCTTGGCGTCTTCATTAGGTGCCAAGCCACCACCCCACAATTCCAGCTTTGTCATTGTCTTGTTTTGAGCTAGTGATGTAGCCATCTTGTCCAGAAGGTCACGGCTCAGGCTCTGCAGTGAGCAAGGAGGTGAAGTACACATGAGCATATGAATTATCTAGAATATGTAGTCTGTGAGAGCAGCAGGTGGTGAAAGGAGGGATGGCTTACAATGAGACAGAGGAAGGAGTGAAGGCTAAGCAGCTATGCTAATAGGTCACCCCATTGCAGGGATGTGGACTGGAGAAGACTTGAGATAGGGGAACAATTGGGGTATAAGCAGGAGAAATACGTAGACTGAGTGTAGGTAGCAGGGTGTGCAAATGCAATTAGAACAGTACAGGTCTGGAAGATGTAGCTTGAGCAACACACCTGCGATCACACAAAGAGGAAAATATGGAGAGTTCTACACAGAACATGAGTACATCAGAAGACTTAAAGATGTGCCTTCTCTCAGCTTGTTCTAGTTACACCAAAAGGCATACACACAACCACAGACAGCTGTCTGAAACAATGAGCAACACATTTAAATGCTAAAGCTCAGGGTCAGCAAAGAAGAGTCAAACAATGGGCAATGCACATCAGTAGCACAATAGTTTAACAGTAGCAGGTTTAGTTCAACAGATAGTCATTGCAGAAAGAAGACACACACACACACACACACACACACACACACACACACACACACACACACACACACACACACACACACACACACCAGTCCAATTCAGTCCGTCTCCTTGCCATCCTAAGGGCGTAGGGCAGGGCACCTAGGTTAGTGCCCTGTTTCAGAGGCCATGCCGTCAGAAAAAGGGTGAGCTGGCCAGACTCACTCACACACACTCACACACACACACACACACACACACACACACACACAGTAACTGATAGAAGAGTTGATGGTGCAGTACCACTTAGCAGTAAATGGAATTACATAGCTGCAATGGCTAAATTACAGTAAATTCCAACACATTATTATCAAATATTGTGGTATTCTAAGTGTGACTTAGTAACTATTACTATTATATCTCTCTTTCTTTGGAGATCACGTCATTTGAGAACGGTGGAATGAAAGAACATAAGAGCTCCAATCAAATCAGTGGTAGCAAATTTGAACAAGAACTTTGGCAGAAATATCAAACTACATTTCAACAATGACAGGGAAGAATGATTTCTGGTATTGTACATTCAAAACCAGTCTATGTACCTGAAGGCAAGGCATGACTCAAGATGAGCATTGCATACACCACAACTGTATACAGTGAAATATTGACACTATTAGCATTGCATCAAGTCAACAGTCATCAGCTGACAAGGTTGGTAGGAGTGCCCCAGCTAGTGTCCCGAAGAACACTTACTGTTAACACATTACTGACATGACAGATGGAGATCCCTGCAGAACACATCACAATACAATTCTAATGGGCAGATACAGTATCACCCACAGAGACAGCTTTGGTGCAGGAATGCAAGATTGGATCCAATTCACAGCTTGTGGATTGACATGCATGGTGCTTATAGCCATTTAATGATTAGACAGTGGTCAGCAGTGTCAGAAGTGTTAGCCACATCTAAATAATATAGTACACCAACAAGTAAACCTCAGTCAAAGGTTAGGTACCAGTTGCTGGCATTGTGAAGCAGTGAAATGCCAGTGGAGTGGTGGGACCAGAATCCCAATTGGAATGGGTAGAGTAGTTGGGCCATACTGAGATGGGAATCAACCAGGCACTGACAGCAGTGGGTGTGGTGAGGAATCATTTCAAAACTAGAAAGCACTTACTCATTATTGAATGCCTACAGAGTTGAAGGTTGTTATTGCTTGAAAGTGACTAGTTTGGACTGTGTGAGGAATGAAAACAGGCAAGAGATGGAAGTAGGCACTGGCAGTAGGAGTGATGAGGAAGAGGTTTGAGAGAAAGAGCAACTGTGAGGTGTGTGAGAAATGCCATGAAGTGATGAGAGGACAAATAGAAGGAAGGAGGTCCAGAGGGAGGACTAGATACATAGCAATGGAGTGGGAATTAAAACCTACCACACACTGCCTCTAATGCCCTGTATCTCTGGTTCTCCAAATGCCGATGATGCATGCAGTGAGGTTAACTGTTGTGTTCCTCTTCCCTAGTCCTTGCACAATTATAGGGTGTAGGGCAGTAATTCAACCAATTGAAGGTGCGCGACGTAGTCCAACCAAAGATTGAGATGGCTAGCTTCAAGCAGGCCTTCCCTGGGCCAAAAGTGTGGCAAGTCCTGTTTACAATCCTCACAGACCCGGGAAATATGGTGTAGGATGGTTGATGGCAGCAGGTGGCAACGACACGCTGCAACAGAGGGCGATCCAACTTCATTCGCTGCAAACTTCCGTGAGAAGTGGCACTGACTGATGACAAGCAACCGAAACGCTGTCGATACCTCTACACTGGGTGGCTTATGGAATATTTCAATGACAGACAACGTGTGAGCTCTGTGGGGCACGATTTCCCTTGTCCCTGCGACTGTGCGCGCGTGGTCTCCCGCCATTTTAATTACGTCACAAACGGCACACAGGGCCATAAGAGGGCATGTTTAAAACACACTACATTCACATACTAGACGAATGCAGAGCATTGTGGGACGAGCCTGAGCAGTGCATGTGTAATATCTATGGCTGCAATTAGCAGCAAGCGACTGCAATCAAGAACGGCATAACACACTATGTCTAGCTACCACGATGAAGTCATGTGCAAAGCACAACACCATAAAAAAGCTTGAATGTGTGGTAAACATGGTGCTGTGCAGCAATTTTAAGATGAAAATGTGCCTGGCTTGCATAGAAATCTAGATCATGCAAGTAAATATGTTTCAAGAGATGGAGAGTTGATGACCGACAGCTGCAATGCTTGCTAGCTATGAAGTCTCCGCAGGATGCCTTGTGCATGCAATTAGCTTTTCTTACCTTCAGCAGCACTATACATAGAGGAGGCAACTACAGATAATCTTATGTACAAATGCACTCATTAGAAGGTGGTGAGAAAGGACTTATAGAACTGCATAATTGCTTACTGCCAAAGCAATTTAATAGACCCTTACTCAGTGAAGTGTTAGGGTAGCAGTGTTAGTGTCCAAGTCCAAGTGTTCAACATACCGTTGAGGCCCCCACCACCCCCCATTCTTAGATGGGGGCAGTCTTCTCACACCTCATTGTCCTAGTGCCCAGGGGCTATACTGATCTGGGGAGCCCTTATCAATACAGATCTTCCAAAAGTGCTGCCTTTACTCCTGTTCTTTCGATTATCAAAGATGTAGGCTAGACCAAAACTGGCAAGAGTACGAAGCCATTTCATGCATTGCTACTCTGTTGTGTCCACTGTTACATACTAGTTGTAAGCTAACTCAGAAGCCACGCTAGTAAGCAAGTAGAAGCAGGTGATAAGTATGCAAGAGATGTCAGCAGAATCGCATTGGGCATGCGCATATATAGAGCAATTGTAAGTAGAGCCAACTTCAACAGTTAACGCTGTCAGCTATGTGTGGGTACAGTTTGCAAACTGGAAGCACCCTGAGATTTACCCTAGAAATGAGGGATCATGCAGGATGAGATAGCAGCAGGCTGAGACAGCCCCCACTTTTCGATGTCCATTTGCCTGCATTGGACAAATCCTGTTGCTAAGCGGCCACGCTTTCTTTCACTCCTCAGGACGCTGAAGCAGCTGGAAGAAGGCCCAGCTGTGTGCACGCCGTCCACTGGTGATGACTGCTGTGTCATTGGGTAGGCCTAGCTATGCAGCAGGTGCCCTGTGTGCCCTTTGAGTCCTAGAAGCTGAAGAAGGAGAATACTGTAGGCAGGAATCCTGAAGGCTGAAGAATGTGCTCGCTGTAGCCATATTTGATTGCATTACTGAAGCGTTCCATTAATTGCGTTCCTGAAGCGCTGGCCACATACATACAAATGCTATGCGAGCCCGTGACCCAGATTCAGAGCCTCGCTACACGCAGCAACTACAGCTTTACATCGTCAAAACCCTGGTTTAAGTGCAGAATGGAGATGTAGCAGCAGGCAAGCAGGTTTAGAGGAAGCAGTCAGCTTACAGCCTAAAGTTGGCACAGTTCTAGCCAATTTGGCCACCTTTGAACTACTGTACTACAGACTTTTCAACTGTTAATTATACATCTCACAAAGACTGTTCTTTATTATCCCGACTTAGCAGCAGATTCAAGTAATCCCATAAAGCTAGATATGTATAAGTGAGTGAAGCACTTTTAATGTTACCCATCCATTTTAAAAGTGCTAGATATCTATGTATAAGCGGACAGAACACTTTCAGTTTCATCCATCTATTATAAAAGTGTGCCAATGCCTATGCCAACATTTGACTGTACTACCACCAGACCAATACATTGCTGCTCCTAACTACTAATGAGCTTAGAAAGTAATATACACTCAAATTGGAAGCAATCTTCTGCAACAAGGCAGGCAAAATTGCACTGACTGGCAGTAGAGGTCCATGCTGTTCCCAGGGAGCACATTCCAAATGAGAGTCTTGAGAGTTGTACTAGATACTGCAAATATTGCTTGCTGTGAAGATTAGTGCAGGCCCATTATATAATTACACACCAGCTGCCACCATGGGTAAATCAGTCTGTAGGCCACAAGTGCACACATGGCTTCAGTATGTCCGCTGTGTGTTGGCTTGAGTGAAGTATGCTGTTCACATTCTAAATAGAGTGCTGGACTGAACACAGCAAGGTAGGCTATGCACAAGTGGTCAAATGTGTATTGTGAATGTTTAGCAAAAGGTGCACTCATGGATCCACTCAATCAGAAGCCAATAAAGTGGCCAGCCATGCATAGGTTCATTGCCATTCACATGCCACGTCTTGTGAATACATATATTAAACTAAGACAAACACAAAATAGCAATTTGCTATAATAATTATTCCCACTTTACAGTACCTTTTGCCTGAGATACGTGAGATACGTACATACAAAACAGCTGCGAAAAAACACACAGGCATCAATTCTAATGTTGCAACATTTGATTCACAACAACAGTGGAATGATGCAAGTAACAGCACATCTTCAGTAGAGATACAGTATGAGGACAGCATGTGATCACATCCATGCATTGTTACACATTGTCAAGGTATACAATAATGGAAAGGACTCCAAATGGGTCAATACTAACCAGATTAACACCATCAATGCAATCGGTGATACAAAGTTATTTTTAATAATGATTAGTCAAATTGTAGCAAACTTTCAAATTATCAAGTGCCATTGTTCCTACCCCATACACACACTGCACCACAGCCATACCTGTTGGGGGTTCTTGATGTATGTAAACTTCAGATCCTCCACATGACTAAACATGAATATGCTTTCACACACTACATCAAGTTGGATATCTTTTAAAGTGACACATGCCACTTTTCCTTGCACGTGATCATCTGTGAGATTTAGGTGGCAATGCACAAGTTACTAGAGAAGACTAAATTCCTCAATCTCTATTGTGCCATAGAGTCCTACAAGTTAATGGTCATGTATCAACAACACTGGCAATCTTTACTTCATTTGGTCGTGCGACACAGTTAGTCAAGAACGTTAAATGGCATTTCCTTGACAATTTGGCTCAGCAGTCTTCACTGAGGGGGCTATTCACTCACTGGAGATTAAAATGGTTAGTAAATGAAATATTGAATTATTCTATGTGGGCATTAGCTATGCATGGTTTCTTCAGCAAGTCGCAGGACCCGACATCTTTGATGTCCAGCAGTGTCAACAGTTTTCAAGCCATAGCTGTGGAATGGAATGGTTTACTGCTCCAGCCCACGTGTAAAAGTTAGATAATAAGATTTTACTTTGAATGATCATACCATTCTCTACTTTCTGCAGCCTTCCTCTCAGACTGCTAGGGCATTTGCTGCATACCTGTCACCTTCTTGGACAGTGAAATATCTCAAACACATTGAGCAATATACTTTATACAAAAATCATAAATGGGATTACAGAGAAACTCTTAGTCTTTCTTCTGATCTTTGTTTCAATCTAATCAAGATTATTCTAGCTAAATTGTAGAAGAGAGAAGCAAATATATGGAGATCAAAATTGCACATTGAAAATTGAAGAAGTGACATGTGCACAGTGGGTATAAGTCTTCAGCACTTCAGTCACAGGAATAGTGCAGCTCTCTGCTGTTTCACTACCTTATACTTGTTAGCAGACCAGCTAAGTCAATAAACAGACATTCCACCAGACTGTACGTCATGGCTCTGAACACACTCATACAAAGAGGTTGAGGACACTGGTTTACCTGTCATGCTTGAGTCAAGAGAAGCACTCAATTCTTCTGCTGAAGATGCAAGGCAATCGCTAGCTTCTTTCAAGTCTATAGACAGACAGGCAGCAAAATGTGCAAAGACATAAGGCTATCATGCAGCAGGGTCCCATCAGCATTGCAAACCACTACTAAGCATCTAGAGCCAAACATTTCACTAGTGGCCCGATTGCAAAGCAGACACTGACAACACTAACAAGTGTATGAGAGCTGCACACAGAGCACGTATAATTACACCTATTGCAGTCTGTACATAAGTCTTACAACTTACATTAGAGACATTTAGATTTGTGTAATTTGACCTATGCGTAACCTGTAACGTGTGGGAAAGTCACGTGCGCGACCGCAAACCACAAGTCACCACTTCGCGCTACACGTTTTCAACCTGTAGACCAGCTTCTACGCCTATAAGATTTACCTGTGCATGGCAGATAACACAGCTTTCTCATGTACTGTCTTTCTTACAGTACAGCCCAACCTCTGCTTTGGCACCTTGATTGGAGAAAGCACTTTTAGATCCCTTCTGCAACTTGTTCAGCTGTTTTTTATAGAAAACTTGGAACATGTCTCTATTTTGGTGGCCAGAACTGAAGCACGACCTAGCTCTCGCCCGTGAAGTGATCTCCTGCATTGCAGCAAGCTTCAAGACTGGGCAGATATAGCGGCACCAAGATTTTGGAGCAAAAAGAGTTTCGTTCGACCGAACCTTGGGCATGTACAAGACATTCCAAAAACGCCCTCCTCATTGCTGCTGTCTCCTTTCATTGTATAGGAGTACGTGCAACTTGTCTTCTACATCTCATCTGCAAGAGACACTCCTAGATTAGCTGTGTCAGCTAAGTAAACAAAGGCTTCTTACACGTTACAGGTTGCGCATGCGGGAAATCTAAAGCGAACTTATCCTCATATTCGCGGAAATGTGTGACCTGTGACTGCGGTTACAGGTTACGCGTTACTAGTAAAAGAAATCTAAAGTTCTCTAGTAGAGAGAGATACAGGAATAAACTGCATCCAGTTTCAGATGAATCACTACAGCAAAAGACATTAAGCTATATATTCTACTATCAGGTTCATTTGAGATGGAACAGCTGTTAGAATAGTAAAGACAAACAGCACAGTTGATGCTATCATATGTAGAAGTAACTGAATACCTACACATTCATTAACATAATTATCTGTTGCCAAAATAATACATTGAGTTTAATGGCACACTGTAGCTAAGTGGTTCAAAATCAGCAATATATACATTCTTCAAAGACAATTCCACTGTGATCAGTCAGCGCAAAGTGCTATATCTCACAGTCAATGAATGTGAATATCATTCATGCATCACGGTCACACAATAAGTACCTCAAATTTACTAATGTTAGTTAAATCATAGATGCTATCTACATAGATTTGATATACAAAGGGAGCCAGCAATCCAGATGAATGATACAGCATCAATAACAAGCACTCACAGTGTAATTCAAGAACCATTCGTTAGTAAACACTACCACAAGGCTAGTTGGAATAGTATAATACATGTATTGAATAATTGCAACACACAATGGAGACAGTCAACTGCATGCATCCTGTGCTCACCTTTAGGGTGACAGTTATGGAGCATCAAGTGCAAACCAGAAGCTGTCTGAAGCACAGGAGAGAGAAGGTTGCCAAGATGAATACGCACACTTCTTGCACAATTGACGGTGAGATTCTTCATGCTCTTGTGTTGCTGCAAACAGTAACCATAGGCAATTGCACTGTATGGACTCCTCGGCTTCACTGTTGGGCTGTCACCAAAAGCTGCCTGCATTGCCTCTTTAGTCACAGCACTATTCTGTGACTCAAAGAGAGACTGCACTAAGACCTCTTTATCACTAACTTCTGAGTTCAGCTGCAAAGCTTCAAAATTCTCTAGTCTGGTGATCCCACAGAAGAACTTCCATACTTGGGCCATGTGGGGCTGTCCAAGGTACTCACTCCAGATCTTCTTCTGAGCTGCAATGTCCAATTTAGAGATGTGGATGGCACTGAGGAACTCCTGCACTGTCAAATGGATAAAGTAGAAACTGTCAACCGCAACTACTGCAAAACCGAACTCATTAACTGGTCTTGCTGTTAGCAGCCCACATCCATTAGCACGGTCAGAGTATGCTGAAGAAATTCCCACCATCTGGCTATCATCCATCAAAAACACTACCTTCTGCTCCTTGACTCGCAAAAATGCAACTTCACAAAGACTGTAAAATGTATGTTTATCGGGTAGGTCCAGCAGAGACTGAACACATCCAGGCCTACCCGCAATAACAGAGTTGATGAGAAGCTTGTCTATTACAAACCTTTCATAGACAGCTGATAATGTAGATGGTAGGTCACTGTATTTCAGGTACACTCGACAAATGATAGATAAAACAATAGGGATGGAACACAGACTCCTAATCTGAGGTAGCATACTGATTCTCTCTGCAAATGAATCTTTCAATTCTGGCATCCCTTCTTCTTTAAAGTACTGTTGGGCATAGCGATTTATCTGTCCTTTGGTAAACCCTAACACCTCAACATTCACAAAATTACATGCAATGCCAGAACTATCAAAGACCTGGTAAATTTGACTTGTAATGATGGAGCGTGACGTCAACACTACATCACATTCAGGTAGAGAGGAATTAGGAGAATGCATGAGTAAACTGAGGAAGAAAGGAGACCTACGCAGTTCCTGTAGAAGCTCATCAAATCCATCAAGAATGAGAAGGGTGCCTCTACCACTGTTAGCTATCATCTCTTTAGCAATACTAGCTGCCTTATCCTTTGTATTGCAGAATAACTGTAACATATGGTGCAGTTCAAAAGACTCATTGAGGTCTTTGAGAGCAATCAAATCTCACAGCTCCACCAACAGCACCAAATTATATTCGTGATCACTCATCTTCATTGACATGTCTTTACATAGCTTCTTGGCCAGTGTGCTCTTACCCACACCAGGAGCACCACTGATCACAACAAGCTTCCACTCCTTTATCATTGTCGGAATGTCCTCATACGCGATTTTAGCATTCTTCACCACAGTATACACATTGTCAACCCCCTCCGGATCAGAAATAGCTTCAACAAACTTCTTTTGTGCATCTTGAAAGTCCAATTTAAAGCGAGATAAAGACAATTTGACAAATTCAATTGACTGACTTTTACGCCACTTGTCATCCACCACCTTCATCTTTGCATAATGAGCCTGCAGTCTCTTGGAAAATTGCTGAAAGGAGAAGCAAGATTAAGAGCATATTTAAATCAGTAAGATCAGAGGTTCTTATGCATTTTAATGATGATGATGATGATGATGAAGTAGGCTGGCTGCTTCTGCCGGGTGTACAAAACATAGTCTTTATACTACACGATGACTAACATAATTTGGGAATTTTGTCGTTAAAGTATTTCGTGGTTGGCTCATCAAACAAACTATCATATAATTCTAATATAGGTGCTGCCCCAATTAAAGTGCCTCCTAGGGCACGTGTTCCAATTGTAAGCACACTTGGGCATTGGAAATAATGTTAGGCGACACCTAAATTACTGGAGTGGAATATGAGTTATTTTGCACTACCGCGTGCTGAGCATGAGACTGCGAAATGGCAACCCTGATGGACCACTTTAGCCACATCAGCACAGAGGACTATGTCACTGCTTCATTCAAATCCACAGAACATGGGAGAAGGTGGTTAAACGAGTCAAGTAACCTGTGGGGTGACCAAGGAAGCGCTCACAAGAACTCAGTGAGGTACAGGCTGACAAAGAGGGTGTCCAGGTGGCACCTGCACTTATTGATAGCAAAGAGTCCACAAGTGCCAAGTCCATTCAATGCCGATACACTGCGAAACAAAGCAGCACGTTGTACTGTACGCTAGACACCATGGAGTTTGTCCCACTGAAAGGAAGTTTTGCATTCTGTGAAAGAACATCCAGTGGTGACTAAAGAACTTTCGTGACAATGCCTTCAAACAAAGCATTGTTAAACGAGAACCTATGAAACAGCGAATAATGAAAGGCAGACAGAAAGATGGCCAGAAGTTGAGCTACCTGAAAGGATAGCTACCCTATACGTGTGGGTTCAACAACTATTCTGCTCTAACACATGTGCTAGGCGTCGTTCTAATTGCTCCTTGGTCATTACATAAATTTTGCCATTCTAATAAGAAGCGCCTTTCAGCGCTGGAGTTATAATTATTCTTACTTTATTTTATTATTATCAACAAATAGCAAAAAAACAAAGGCACAATACAACTCAGGGTAAATGCGGCCAGGTCTCTATTAATACATTGCACTACAGAAACAAATATTATAATAATTGTCATCATCAATTGACAACGTGATGTTATAGATGGAATAGATGGCGGTGTGAAGGTGTTAAGGTGCGAGTTGATTCCAAGTTGACTCGATCTGTGCTTTGCGGTGAGTCGCTGTTGATGTGACAGGATCAAAGTATGAGAATACCTTTTATTAGCTATCTCAAAAGTAATTTGAAGTTGCAATGAACGAAGACAATGTAGAAGAGCTGAGGGATCCGAGGGAACCAGCGCGGGCCCCTTGTCCTGTGTGCTGCCGATCAATGCCTGTGACTAAGGCGGGAGTCACGGTCCACTAAACGATCGCTGTGCTGGTTCAGGTAGGAGTCCCACAGCTATCCTTCCTCCCGCCTCTGCGATTCCACCAAGCGCCAGTGCCCCTGCCTCAGTACAGCCAGCAGCGGACGAAGGGAGTAATCGTCTACCCCCTTACATTCATCTCTCAAGCCAACTCCAGCCACTTCCTAAGGTCCTGAAGAAGATCCCACGCGCATGCAAGGCGCCAACAAACTGGCTGACATCTTGGATGGAGTTGTAAGGTGCAATGACAATCGCTCTTGGGATCGATTATTCAGGTTTGGTTCCCGCTGCTTGTGCTTGCCCAGCAGGAGGAGAGGGGGTCACCGTAGGAGCTTAACTACTGAAGTCAATCATTTGCTCAGAGATGAGAGTGACCTGCGGATTCCAGCACCCATCAACCAGCAGGACCCACGGCAAGTGCAGGACCCCCTTAGATCCCTGGCCCACAGAGTCTCGACCAAGCTTGAGGAAGGGGACTACAAAGGGGCAGTGCGTCTCACCTGCTCCAGTGACTCCATCCTACCATTGAATGAGGAGACAATGACAGCTCTGAAGGCTAAACACCCACCACCACACCCTAACTCTTGTGTCCCACCACCCCCAGAAGGGACCACCCCTTATTGCATAGTCACAGATGAGGAAGTAGCCCAAACTATTCGTTCCTCCCCCTGTGGAGCAGCAGGGGGGCTTGACGGCATCCGTCCACAGCACCTTCGAGACCTAACCAGTCCATCTGCCGAGGGAGGGGGAGTGAGACTGCTACAATCCCTCACAGCCTTTAGCAACTTAGTTCTGCAGGGAAAGACACGCACAGCTGTCCGCCCCTTCTTCTTTGGTGCTAATCTGATAGCTCTTGGGAAGAAGGGCGGGGGGGTCAGGCCCATAGCAGTGGCCTGGTCACTAAATGTGCGGGCTCCCGCTTCCTCCACTCCATTGGACCCTCCATGGCACCCCTTCAACTGGGTTGTGGGATACCACAAGGGTGCAAGGCAGCTGTCCATGCGGCCCAAATGTACATTCAGGACCTGCCTTCTAGTCACGTACTGCTGAAGCTAGATTTCCAAAATGCGTTCAACACCCTCAGACGAGATTGTATGTTAAATGCGGTGCGAGAGTCAGCTCAAGAACTGTATCACTTTATCCACTCAGCCTACGAGAAGCCATCCAATCTATTTTGCGGTGGGCAGGTCATTCACTCATCAGAGGGGATACAGCAGGGAGACCCCTTGGGTTGCTTCCTGTTCTGTCTAACCATTCATCCCCTTGTCAAGAGCCTACAATCAGAACTCCGGATCTTCTACGTAGATGATGGGACTTTAGGAGGGCATAAAGATGAAGTGCTGCAGGACCTTCAGAGGGTAGAGAGTGAAGCAGCAAAGTTAGGATTGCAGTTGAACCGCCATAAGTCAGAACTGATATGTGATGATATAGGCACCAGGGAAGCAATGATGGAGGAAGTACCAGGCCTACAGACCATGAAGTTGGAGGAGGCCGAGATCTTGGGAGCCCCATTAGGCAAGTCAGTGAATGACAACATCCAAAGGAAGGCTGAGAAGCTAAGACTGATGGGGGACAGACTACAACTCCTCCAGTCCCAGGACGCATTGCTCCTGCTACGGCACTCTTTTGCCATCCCCAAAGTCATGCACATCCTACGCTCCTCTCCCTGTTTCTCCTCACCTCAACTTAAGGTTTTTGATGACGCACTTCATGACATCCTCGGTGACATCATCAATGCCCGCATTGATGACAGTGCATGGGCACAAGCCTCACTCCAAGTGAGATCCGGAGGTATTGGCATCAGGAGTGCAGTTCAGCTGCATGGCACCATCTGCCTTTTTGGCCTCTGCTGCTGGCTGCACTGGACTGATTCAGGAGATCCTCCCTCCAAGGCTGCAAGGCATCCCAGAACCATACATCAAGCTGGGCCTCAACTGTTGGAGCCAAAAACACGAGCAGCCTCCGCCCCCTCCATCTAGTGCACACCAACAGAAGGCATGGGATGCACCAGTGATTGAAGCCTCCGACGAGACCCTACTTGAGACAGCCTCGGAACCCAGAACACGGGCCCGCCTACTGGCCGTGGCCAGCAGGGGTGCGGGTGCTTGGCTGAACGCTCTCCCTGTGGCACCCCTGGGCCTGCGGATGGACAACGAGACGACTCGGATTGCTGTTGGTTTGCGTCTGGGCCTTCCTCTTTGCCGACCACATCAGTGCCTTCACTGTGGGTCTAAGGTAGATCAGCTAGGAACCCATGGACTCAGCTGCCGTTACAGCCAGGGCCGCCATTCTCGACATGCAGCCGTTAATGACCTTGTCAAGAGATCCCTTGACGCAGCCCAGATCCCATCCCATCTTGAGCCTGTTGGTCTCTACCGCTCCGATGGCAAAAGGCCAGATGGGGCCTCAGTGTTGCCTTGGAGGGGAGTGAAGATTCTGATTTGGGATGCAACATGTCCAGACACTTTTGCCAGCTCCTACGAGCCACTCGCCACACGGGAGGCAGGGGCAGTCGCAGCTGAGGCCGAGTACCGCAAAAGGCAGAAGTACGCCAACCTTGACGGCAACCACTTCTTTGTCCCTGTTGCAGTGGAGACACTTGGGGTGATTGGACCTGAATCTGAGTCGTTCCTTAGAGACTTGGCTCGCAAGGTGATGGAGGCTACTGGTGAGCCGTCGTCTCACCAGTACTTGCTCCAGCGACTCTCAGTGGCCATCCAGCGGGGCAGCTCAGCAGCCATCCAAGGAACCGCCCTGGGGAGCCCCACCATGGACTTCCCTTGCATGTGACAGTTTAGCTGCTATGATGATTTCTGCATGCTTACTTACCTAGCTTCTGTAATGTTAGAATGGGCATATAATTTGGTTGTTTAATTCATCATTAATGTTCAATTACATCATTAATTTCTTTATTAAAATTTTCTTATTAATTATTCATTAATTTAAATTCATGCACATGATATGCAATATTTATGCAAGATAATTACGTATTCATTGAAGTCATTTCCTTCTAAAACATTTATTCATAACCTCATCATTCTACTTCTCTATGCACTGCCTGTACTACGTAGTTACTCATTTAAAGTCCATTTATATAAATGGATGCGTACGCATTTGATCTGCAATATAAGCATACCTGCATAGCATCTGCATATCAGTTTTGCACAAAATATGGTTTACTAGGTCTCATCCATAAGCACTGGCAAACAACCACCAGTATTCTAAACTATTGAACCTAACTATAGCAGAAGTGTAGTCATCAGTTAAAAATGTTCACTGTGCCAAATTGTATGCATACTGTAGGCAGCAAATTCAACAAAATAAGCTTTGATTCAGCAATCACTGCACGCAATTGCATTCCTTATTGCATTCCTTCACACTTCAAATTATAACAGTTTAATGGCACAAAGTGCCCAAGTACAGAGCGTTCTAAATCCCTTCAGATGCCGATTGGGCAGCATTTAAGTATTAGGTGTGTCATACTAAACAAGTTTCCTACAAAAACAAGGACAATTGTAGGAATTGTGACGTGTGTTCATGGAAACTGTCTGGCGGAAAACCATTAGGAACAAGGAGGGGCCCCTTTCCGTGCTACAACCCAGGTCAACGTCCGCTGACTTCAAGACACTTTGGATACATTTTCACCATCCTACATCTGGCAAAATTTTGCCGTGCCTGTTACGTACTACACGTCCATCCCAGCTATTCATCTTCATCTGTATGCTACTAATTCATATGTACACATGAGATAAAGAAATTGGAGGAAAGGCAATGAATTGCAAGTCATGTAACTACACCTAGGCACATACGTAGCTGCAGGTGCATGTGGATAGGCTGAAGGCCACTATGCATAGCTAAGGACTGTGAACCTCACAAGTGTTGACCATGCAGGAAGTGAACAATGTGAGTAATGTTATAGAGGTAAGCACTAAAAGTTGGTGTGAGGATTTGCAGCCAGCAGAGTAGCGAACAGCTGGAGCAATCAGTATGGCTTGTTCATTTGTCATAATGTCAGCTATCATGACAGAGCAAGAGACGTAGCTGCATGTTAATGCTGACCTTACAGAAGATGCATGGGTCATGCAACAGATAGCTATACAGAAACATGCAGTGGAACTGAAGAGAGAAGCCCCAAGTTGACTGTAGTGCTCAGCAAGGTAGACAAGTAAGTCATTTGCAGGAACCAACCTGGTGGCAAGGGAAAGCAGGTAGGACAGTAGAGCACAGCAAGGTAGAGAAATCGTTGATATGCATGGCCAGATCTACCTGGTGGTCTAAAGGGGATGATGCTCAAGGGGGGGTGGGGGTGGCAAAATATTGCCAGGTGTATACAGGGATGGTGAAAACATATCCAAAGTGAATAGAAGTCAGCGGACGCTGATCTGGGTTGTAGCACGGAACAGGTCCCTCCTTGTTACTGAAGGGTTTTTCCGCCAGGTGGTTTTAGCATGCACATGCCACCATCCCTAGATATCTGTCCTTGTTCTTGTAGGAAACATTTTTACACACCCTTGTTTCTGTAGTTTTTATGGAGTCTGAGTGCAAACTGCATGCATATTTGTCAGAGTAATCTTTGTAAGGCTTGCAATTCTTAGAAGTGGCAAGTGTCCTAAATATGGTGCAGGGCTAGTCTCACATCCCAGATGGCTTTGCTGTTATGTAGTGTGGTCTTAGGGTTAGGGTTAGGTGGAGAACGGAAATCAAATCGTGTGTTACATATTGCAAAATGGTGCCTTGCCCGTAGCAATTAAGGCCTCAAGGCATTCTATAATGATGTCACATCATGTCTGAGGGATCTATTGGTTTTAGACCTCCGCATACTCTGCTTACGGAGAATGACTATCGGATCTAGACTCCAGCGCTGAAGCTTAAGACAAGTCCACAAGATTTAGAAATCATATAAAAGTTGTCATGACAACAGGATGCACAGAATAAAGAAATAGTGAACCAATTCCATTACGGCCAATCACCCAATAATTGAAGTGAGGACTTCTCAGCTGGCTCAAGCATCAGAAATGGTTGGTTCTCTAATACCAGCTTCACAACAGGGTTGAAAACCTTGCCGACATTTCGACCAGATGCTCTGGTCTTCTTCAGGGCGAAGATCGCCCTCTTCGCCCTGAAGAAGACCAGAGCATCTGGTCGAAACGTCGGCAAGGTTTTCAACCCTGTTGTGAAGCTGGTATTAGAGAACCAACCCATTTCTCACCCAATAATTAACTTGCATTCAAAATTCAGCACGTGAACAGGTCAATCCCAAAATTATGAAGTAAGTTGAATACAGCAACAAAAAACTTAGTAATATCCTTCCATTGATGATGGTGAAAGGCACATACACCCACACACCTAATAAGCACAGACATATCAGAAACCCTTACACTTCAGCTGGGCTAACCTCCATTTCTCTACTACATTGTAAGGTAGACACTCCACCTGGCTGCCCTATTTCTCCTCCTCTGTCATCTGCAGAGTACAGTAAGACAAGACAAACCAGTAATTTTGTCAATAGACAACTGAGAATGTGCATCATCGCATGGGGGACAGAAAACAAGCAGGACAATTTGTAAAACAGTAAATTGAAGAGACCCATGAGCTAGTGCAAGCAATCAATCGGTATGGCTATCCTTGAAAATACTCTGGTGCCCATGCTGTACTCACAATCCCCTCTCCCTTCAGGTACATATTAGTAATGACTTTATCCAATTCAATCCTATATTCCAATGTCCAAGTTCTAGTTATAACTGACTTGTTACAATTCAAGCAGCAGCGATTAGTGCTTGAATTCGTTCGCTGTCGAATGAATTTACCGAGCAAACCTGACTGAAGTTACTATAGAAACCAGAGCACACACTCTTCTTGGAGCACAAGGCAAAAGGCGAGAAGCACCGCAAGAAAAAAGCTGTCAGCGGCCTCTCGTACTGAAAAAAGCGTCGGCGCCGCTTGAGCCAGCACTAGGGCAGATGATTAGAAGTCCTACAAGCAGCGCATGAACTTCCTTTTTAGAGAGTGTACTAGGATTTAAACGACTAGAGGACTTGGGAGTGGCGAGACCTACCTTCAAGTTGATCCATCAAGTGAACTCGGGAAAGGGAACCATGGTTTCTCTATCACTAAAGACATCATTGCAATTACGTACATGCACAATTACACTGCCTTAAAATACACGTGTGCTAGGCATTAATTTATGTTCATGACCATGCTTCCAAGTGCCAAGCACTAATCATTCCAGAGCCAATGGTCATGAGAAAGTTCACAAGGTGATGAATATCAAAAGCATTTTGCTAAAACAGTAAACAAAACGTTTGTTTAAGGCTAGAAAGTGATTGGGTTAGCAAATAAGAGCCCCATTCGACGCAGTGTGTTATGAGGTGTGAAAGTGTAAACAGTGGTGTTATGCAAAATTAGCACACTGCAGCTTGCTTTGATGTATGGCTTCCTCATGTAACAATTTACCTATAGGACAGCCTTGCCCAGTGGTTATTTTGCTTAACCAGCGTAAGGCTTACAGAGTGTTAGTGTATTGTCATCAACATCATGCATTGACAGCCCTTTCACCTCTGCATATGAGGTATAAGCATGTGGTAATGCCCTATTAGTATGTAAATAATGCAACATCCGTGTGCCCAATTTTGACCTTTGTAAGCTCACATGATTCTTCAGAAGGCTCAGCTGGATCAGAGCCAGACAGGTACGCAAAGAGAAGATAAGGAGCAGCTGTACAACTCTATCATGATCTGTACTAATAAGGATATTGCATCAAATTACCACTGCAAATGAAGTTGGTAATACGACATTAAATGCCCAAGTGGTAATTCTTGGAAAGGCACAGACAGACAAGGATGGCATTGTTCAATGCACAACATACTGTAATTCAGGAAATTTTTGTGTTTGCAAATTTTTGGGGGATAAATTATTGTGTAAAAATATTTTCGTGGTCTGTGGCAACCACAAAAATTGTCAACACAAAACTTAGTCACGTACGCAGAGAGAATGGAGGAATAGGAAAGGGATCTCTGTGTTCATGGCTTTCACGTGAATCGTGACACCTGGGAGGCTGCTGATGGGGAAGTGCTTGATTGCAAAAGAGGGCCAGTAAACGCTAAGGACAGGCATGCTGTGGCAGTGAAGAAGGAGGCAATGGGGATTGGACACCTACCAAAGAAGACTTCCCGTGTTTGCTCGCTCTTTCTGAGGCGAGGAGGCTCCATTCAGAGTACTGTCACTGATAGATGACGATATTCTTTCGATCTACCTCAAGGAGGGCTCAAGATTCTGTGTTCAGCGAAGTTTTCAGCTAAGTCCAATGACATTAAGAAATTAAAACAGTTATTGAAATAGCTTGCTAGCTATAGTTGGCTAACAAACTATGCACATGCATGCCCTTATTTGTCTGTGTTATATTTGAACTTGCTCACATTTCACTATGATGCACGGAAAGTGTTGCATGCTGTGTTAGAGAAAATGAACATACATTATGTCAGTAGCTATTAGCCTGACTGAATATAAGTCAACAAACTGTCTAGAAGCTACCAGTCACTGAATGTCTTCACAGTCACTCTCTTATTATGACTGTAACTTAATCTGTACCTCACAATCGTCTTCATAATCTGTCGTCACATCCTCTTCTTCATAGTCTTCATAGTCGGACTGTTCTCTTTCCCTTCTTGACTTCATGGTCGCTCTCTTCCCCTTCTTCATTGTCTGACTCACATCCATCTTCATCGTTTACCTCTTCATTTTCTGAAATCAAAATTATCACTGACTCCTGATCATGCATCTTCATCATCTGTGGTCTCTTCCTCTTCTGACTCATCACGTTTAGCATGCCCTGATTCCTCAATGTCACCAGTCCCTTCACCAGGCTGATCACCATTGCAGTAGGCATCCAAAGCTCCTGTAATTCCTGCACGTAAAAACCCATTGACTATGAATTGGGGGTTACAGCTGATGTAGCTTGTCATTTCTACCAGCCACTTAGCTCCAATCTCTTTTAGGGCTGGCAAGCCCAGGTCAATAGGCTGTAGCTCCTCAATGTCAGTGATGTCATCAGCAGCTTCAATACTTGCTGTGAGTACCACTGCTGGAACTTTTCACACAAGAAGTCTTTTGCCGGTTTATTAACAGCAATATCCATGGGCTGAAGAAGATCAGTGGTATTGGCTGGTAGCAGGCAGACATGGACATTGTTCATTTCGAGGAGGCTGGTGACGGCTTCTGTGATCTCCCCCTTGAAATTATCAATAATTGCCGCCATCAGTTGATCTTTATCCAGCTGCAATCTTTCATGCACTTGCTGAATGATGGCAGAATGATGTATTCAATGTACTGCAGCATGGTCTGCTCTGTTCACCAATGACTGAGAAAGTGAGTGATGTGCCATCCTAAAGGGAATTCAAAGTGAGGGTGGCAGCATGGTGTCTTCCCATTGTACACTAATTGCACCGGAAGGAAATCACAGGTAAGGGCACCACAGAAAATTGCTGTCATCTGGCGCTTGCCATTCACACCAATCATCTGTACACGGATCCCTGTTTGGTCCCAGTTCAATATTAGTTCTGTAGGAACTTCCTCCATTGACACAGTTTCAACGAAATCATCGAGGAAGGCCTCCTTCAGTGTTGCAAAGTCTGCAGGAGCATGTGGCAGTGGTTGCTTTCAGCTGGACAAAATCCATTCACTTCAACAGTGCATAACCCCAGTGCCAGTTGAGCTGAACATGCCCACCAAATTCCACTAAATTAGCTTTGTCACAGCTCAGCAAAACACCCCTTGCAGCTGCCATTGCAACCCTAGCAGTCATGGCTCCACTTCCATCTCTCACCTTCTTCCAATACAACTGAACATCAAATCAATGCCAGAGCCAAGCAGAACTGGTCTACTGCGCTTCTGCAAGGGAAGCACTGTTACCTCTCCACCTGGTACACCACTCCCCTTCCATTGCACTTCATGAAGGTACGCAGCCTTGATCGATCATACGGTTGTTTCATATACAGTTCTCTTCAACTTTCATGAAAAGAACCTTGCTGCAGCAGCCACACCATGTTGTGAAGCGTACCTGCCAATGGCAGCACAATCCCCGAGACTGTAACGGTTGTATGGGCCACATTTCCCCTCTCTTTTACCTCATGTTCCAAATCCACAGCTGCCTGCACCTCTTGGTTCATACGAGCAATTGATTGACGTAGTACTGTGGACGAAAGTGAGCCTCTGGGGTCCGGTAAACTGTCTGTACGCTGCAGGTACTGCAGTAGAGCCATTTTAATCCACACTCAGCTGTTCACATGACCGTTTTGTATGTAAAAAGTAAAACATTGTTGAAAATATTTCAGGTGAATAATTGTCATGGTTTTGAGTTGGATAGATTCCTTTTGGCTACATTGGTTGCACAGGTAAATTGTCTAAAGGCAAGTTAAATTGCCGTGACACTCCAGCACCTACACAAGCACACCCCCCAGAGAATTGATCTGGTTTGGCACTTGAACTATGCGTTGTACAGTTTCTATTTGCGAGTTATGTGTGCACAAGAATGAAGAAGACAAAACTCGACTTTCTCAACCGTCTTGCACAGTGCTCACAGGGTATGGCCCTCACGGATCGCAGTCCTGACATGCTTGCTTACTGAATCCATTAAACCACAGTACAATTGGTGACATTTGTCAGTGATTCAGCGAATTCAGGTCCTATATGTTTCTATTGGGGCAGCAGTAATGTTCAGCACAGGCCATCTACATAGAGAGTTCTATTGGGACTCAAGACAGTGTGTACTACCCCAACTTTGAGTGTTACCATACTCTCTGACAGATAAATGCACAAATCTATAATATATAATATATATTGAACACATGCACAGGGTACTGATACACAGATAACTAAAACCAACCTCCTTGTGGCAGCTCAGACATGATCTTCTTTGCCAGTTTCTGCACATTAGGATAGCCAGTTGTTTCAAAGGCGACCTTACAGTACTCCCTAAGAGCATCTAAATTGCTGTGATGCTTGAGGTGATTAAACAAGATCTCTCTGCCATCAGCATCATTGCTGGCTGTGATACGTCTTTCAATGTCTTGCGTGATGACACCTTTGCGCACCAATTGGAGTAGATTGCATTTGGCATCAATGACTTCAAAAAATGCATCTTCATATTTCTGGAGAATTACTGACACTATAGATGGTACGGATGCAAATATGGTAAGGGAAGAGTCCATATGAGCATATGTGTTATAACAGCACAAAGAACATAGCATGAAATTTGCATGCAGGTTAAGTCCTATAAACAATACGGTTTCACCATGCTGGCTTTCAGTGTAAAGGCTGGCTGACAAAGCAAGACATCATTAACAGTACAATTGCATTCTCCAACTTCTCAAAGTGGGATTAGTCTCTAAACCATTCCATTCTAAAGATACACCAATAAACCTTGAAGCATTTTGGTGAGTGGCTGCATCATCATTTGAAATTCAGCGCAGGAAAGTCGAACGCCTTAATTCCATGAAGAAGTTAGACAGGGCAATTGTGCTGTGAATAATGACTTGTCATTCACAGCACAATTGTCATTCAGCCTTTCCACCAGAAGGCACAACAGTAATTTACATGTTTTTTACATAATCTCCATACTAAAGACTTCCGTCACACCCATGCACAGACATGATTATGAAACTTAACAGTGTCCAGTACCACACAATTACAATTGGCTGTCTTTCAGACAACTTCAAGACATGATGCAGTTCTGTGTTGAAAGTGATGAGTATGGTTTCTACTTAGTGTCTACCTTCCTCCTCCAAACACTTGCCAGTACTCTGTTTAGCTTTAATGCTACAAAACACATCTAGATTAGAGTACAGCAATTAAACATTTCTCATGTTGAGAAGTGTTTTCAACATCTCTCGGGCAGGTGGGGAAATGATAAACACAGAAAGTATCTATACAGCACAGTGCACACTGTGACGTAACCTGCACTGTGGCTATTGTAACACACCCCCAGAGAACTGGTCTGGTTTGGCACTTGAACTACGCATTGTACAGTTTCTATTTGCAAGTTATGTGTGCACGAGAATGAAGAAGACAAAACTTGACTTTCTCAACCGTCTTGCAAACTGCTCACAGGGTATGGCCCTCACGGATCGCAATCCTGACATGCTTGCTTACTGAATCCATATAACCACAGCACAATTGGTGACATTTGTCAGTGATTCAGTGAATTCACAGTTCAACATTTAACAAATGTGAGCAGATGTGAGAAAGGGGTCACTTCGTGCTATGTATAAAATTTTACCAAGTGCAGAAACTTGTAACCAATTCATATGATTCTGATTAATTCGTCTTATAACATCATACGTACTTGTCGAATATGAGCCCAATATCCTGTATAAGTGTCCCTTTCCTCAAATCTTCTCACAAATCTAATTGACATGCCAAGTTTCCAATCTATTACATGTTCGTACAAATAATCATATTAATAGATGGTGAAGAAATACACGTACCAATGTACGTTTCACATATTACTTGAATTGGGTGTCAGTCAGAAGAACAGTTTCCCACCACACACATTACCACAATACTTCCAAAACAAACCTGATGCTCATTTAATATTAATATTACTCAAAGGCATGGTACATGAAGGCATAATGGCACATACCAAAACAGCTACAAACCTGCTGATGCTCTCTCCTTCCCTTTTCCAGGGCCAGGGTTGACCTCTACATCTCCAGCCAAGATCAACAGGAGGCTGAGAAATGCAACAGATACAGCCTGAGCCAACAAGGGTAGGACCTGTGAGGAGAGCATCGTAACTAGGAGTGATGGAAAAGACTACGAACAAAATATGATACTGTGCTAGCTGCAGTAGCATGCAGCTGGAGTGTCATGGTACTCACTGGTATCTTATACGTCCACTGAATAGAGAATGACTTTGAAGAACAACCACACTTCCTTCTGACACTCTTCTTGGCTGTTTCAACTTGTGGAGCTACCCCACTTAACACATTAGTAATGATCTGGTCCATTCGGCAGCTACGAAAGTAGAAATGCAAAATCTGTTAGCAGTGAAGTTACATATCCATTGCACAATTAAATAAATAACATTCCACTAAAATTGGTGCAAAATGTATTCGAATGGTATAGCAAAACTATATTCAATGAAATTGAAGCTACATAATAATGTATGCATCGGCAAGTACGTTCCAATATTCAGTTTACCAGGATAATGATAGCTAAAATAGTTACAGTGGAACCCAGCCTTGTGGACACCCTGAAAAGTAGACACGCCCCATTATGGACGCTGGCAATTGTCCCAATGATTAATTCATCCTATTTTACTATTGTAAACTTCCCATAAAATGAGGGTCGACACACTATAATCAGAACACTTTTCTTGTTCCAAAGGGTATCCACATTATAAGGGTCCTACTGTATCATTATGATACATACTTGGCCATGGGCATATATCAAAGCACCATTAAATCAAAAGTCTTCATCAGACCAGACCATTCTCATTCAACAAGCAATGGAGCAGCAAGCATGGTACAAGGCAATTAATCCATTAACATCATCTTATCACCCACACCATCCTCTAAATTATGGCAAGATCATATTGGAACATGGGAAAATGGAATGAAATGAGAACAAGGTGTATTAAGGGAGCATCGTACATGCACTTCATCACTAAATGGGCTTCCTAAACACTTTAGGTTGCCAAGAATTACATAATATTAGACACAGTGACACCTCTATACACATACATTGTGGATTCCTGAAACATCTCTATATCCTAACCAATCTTTTATACCAGTGGTTAACACGTTATTCAACACATCCGTGGTCTCCCAACCCAGTACAGGTAGTAGGAGGTACCCATAGGCTGGTCAGCCTTCAAATGAAAAATTGCTCCAGCCGCTCCATTTCTGTGATGGGGCCCTTGTGCATCACATAATGCATGGCAACAACTTACAATGACAACGGCTAGCATGATGTCCATTTACCATTAGAACTTACCTCTTCCTAACTGAAATGCAGGCAATGACTAGACTCAAAGAACTGTGAGCAAATATGTACTTGGAAATGCAGTTCTTCCAGTGCCGGCAGCTTGACCCTACAATTGACAGTAATAAATAGCACTAGTGTAAAATGTGTCACATAATAATGTGATGCATATTTAGGAAGACAATTTGCTGGCATAACATTCACTGTACCTGCTGATGAAGCTGCACTGTGACTTCTCTTGCTTTCAGCTGAACAAGAGTGCACAGCTATTGATAGAAGTGATGACAGGACTTGGCAGATGAACAGACCAGCCACCACAGCTAGCTGAAGGGACTTGGCGACTGGTGCAGCCATCTGTTTCAGAACCGATTTAAATCTCTTGCAACATTTCCTGCCTAGCAAGTAATGGGGTAGACTGTTCACCTTTTCAGGAATTACGTATGCCTACAAGAAACAGTAAATTACAGTTAGTAATAGTCTGTTCATGACTGTTCCACAAACACTAACACAGTACAGTATAATGGCCTACTTGATACTAACACTAATACTGCCATTCAATATTTCAGATCTAAGAAGGTACAATGTACTGTGTTGGTAGTGTCAGGGGTTTAGGGGAGGTAGGCTACTTTAGGCAGCAGTAACACTGTAGTAGAATGGTGGTGACATTACGGTCACAATTAGTCGGTCACACTACATGTAATCTACCATCAAGGTGACAACGACAGCCAAAGTGATGACTGGTAGAAACTAGTGGATGAAATGCATGTGTACAAACAATGGTGCCATGTGGGTGACAACACCGCACTGAGTGCAGGGGTGATGATAAAGGAAACTGTCAGGTATTTCTGACTAGGTTTGTAGCCACAAAAAACACCTTGGATTGCAATCCTGCACTCCTATGCAGATGCTCTTGACAAGTAACAACACACTGGAGGACCAAAAGGATCCTTGAAGATGCTGGAAATAATGCAAGCTAACTACAGGAAACATGTCGTCGGCTTTTTTCAGTCATGTGACCAAATGCTCACATTTTGTAGCGTCAGTATGAACGTCCCCGCTACTCTCACCATCACTTCCATCATATGGTGACTAGTATCTTATGCTAGCTGGCAGTTGCAGAATTTTGTGACCACAGTACGTATACATTATTAGCAAAACTGTACACATGGTACAGCAACATAATCACATGTGCATTCAATCTTGAGTCCTGAATGAGAGAGACACTCCAGGGTATATACACGCAAGCAAGAGCAGTGAGAGTTTCGATCAATGAAGATTGCAGGTGCTAGCTATCAGGATGGTCAGATTGTGTACACATGCATGAGTAAATGTGCCTGTATTGGGATCATCAATTGATGCTATTTCCTGTTCCATTAATTATTATAATTACTAATGACCAACCCAATGCATAAGCCATGACTGAACTGGATAGGTGAGGGAGGGAAAAGCCATCACTTGGCCGGTATTAGACCATGACTTACACCCTACAGTGGAGTTTCGATCAGCCAAGTAGCCAACCTGACCTGTTCACCCTCCTCGCCCTATAAACCAACTACCCAACATACAGCAGCCAAAGACCACACAATCAAGGCCATCACAGAATGATGACAAGGGTCCACTAACATAAGAACAGACCTTGCACTATGCGAGTTGTTCGGTGGCTGCAGTGAGCAATTCACCCGCCAAGTTAGTGGACACATAAGGCCTTCTTGATGCCACGATCATCAACAAATCAGCTTGTACGTATGCAGCTGACTATAAGATCATCAGGAAACATGTCCGGTGTAACAGGATATCAGTTCCCCCCGGATATCAGTTCCCCCAGAACTGGAATCCTAGGACTGGAGGTCCCCTTCTAGGATTTCAGTTCCCCCCTGCGAAACCATGCCTGCAGAATGCCTGTCCTAGTATGGGAGTTCCACATAAGAAGTCAGCTGGTCCTGGGAACGTAGCGGCGTTTCAGATGTGCGCAAATCTACGTATAGCTACCTCAACGACTGCGTATGTTTGGGGCAACCGGCTGGGACAAAGTGTAGGTGGCACAATACATTTTTTAATAGCAAATATTCATAAATTGTAACACAGTACAGTAAAACAATGAGGAGCATATAATAAACGGCATAGGTCAGTATCATGCACACGCATAATTGAGTGTTAATTGTGATCAATTCAGATTCTGGTTTCCCAGACTGCCAGCACAGACAGCACAATACGAATCAGTATGTGACAGTAGACGCCAGGTTTTACGATGATCAAAGACATATTTGTCTCCTCCTCTGGCCTTGCTTATAGCGAGTTTATATGCACAGCTTGAGACAGAGAGAGAGCTTAAATGTAGAAGTGTATCAACTAAAGTAAACTTTAATTAAAGTAGAGTGCAGCTGCAGCTGCAAGCTAGTGCACGTTATTGTGAATGATCGTTATCACCATATTCAGCTGACCATGGCTCTGCACTGACTGAAATCATAATGCATGCATGCATGCAGTAGTTAATGGATTTTCATTGTCCTTAAATAAGCCACCAAATTTGGTGTTATTAATCCACCACGTATGTATGGTGGTCTGTTACCACTATGCTTGGTTGTTCATTGCCACCAAATGTGGTGGTAACAGTACAACAGTAAATAGCCATGCAATCCAGTTTGGTCTAATTTCAATTTCAATCGGGTTCAATACAAAATACAGAAAATGGCTTTAATGAAGTGAGGGCTTATCAGCTGGCTCAGGCATCAGAAAGGGTTGGTTCTCTAATACCAGCTTCACAACAGGGTTGAAAACCTTGCCGACGTTTCGACCAGATGCTCTGGTCTTCTTCAGGGCGAAGATATGCTAGCGCGAGCACGGATCATATTTATAGCCTAGCATCTCATCATGCGCTGTCACCGGAAGCCACATCAAGGGGTGTCACCGGAAGTTGCGGGATTGCCTTCCTCAAGGCGGCCATCCAACATCCAGGCAGCTCCAGCCCACCATCCCTGTTGAGAGAGGGGTGGTTCAGCCTGATGTGGATTGCCTCCTTGAGCATCAGTTCTTTGGGGGTCCTGGCTTGGTCGATCACTGTTGGGCTGGAGCTGCCTGGATGTTGGATGGCCGCCTTGAGGAAGGCAATCCCGCAACTTCCGGTGACACCCCTTGATGTGGCTTCCGGTGACAGCGCATGATGAGATGCTAGGCTATAAATATGATCCGTGCTCGCACTAGCATATCTTCGCCCTGAAGAAGACCAGAGCATCTGGTCGAAACGTCGGCAAGGTTTTCAACCCTGTTGTGAAGCTGGTATTAGAGAACCAACCCTTTCTGAAATGGCTTTAAATTCATACTAAGTAGAATATAGAGTAAAATAAGTGTCATAAAAGCAAAAGCAAATGTTGAAGAATAGTCTCACATGCATGCAACCTGCAGTCATGCATGCTTTCGTCTCCATGTTTCTGGTGGTATATATAGCACAAACACTGTACCTGCACTCAGGTTTGTTACCCTTGGAAACTTGCACTGGTGGTCTTGTTTCTAATAGCACTTACACATATACTGCATGCACAGATTGCAACTTGCACTGTGATGTAGTGCATGGTGGTGGCAGTGGTGTCATGGAAGTGGTGCCATGGAATGGTAGCATGTGGTGGGCTATATATTATAATATTTGGGCACGTAAAATTATAGGTGTATGGTGATGTTGGCTGTATTTGTATAAGTCATAGAATGAGTGTCAAGCTAGACGAAAGGTAGTTTGGACCACACAAAATAATGACAATGCCTGGACTATACAAGGTGGAAAACAAAAGTGGGAAACCACTAAGGACGGCAGTAAACTCCTGCAGACTAAAGATGTACTATGAACATAAAGACAAATCAACCATGCTACTGACATCTGCCACCACCACTGCCAAACCTTCATCCTCTCCCAGCAAATCCACCCTACCCCAAGACATCATCTGCCCACCACTGCTACACCTTCATCCTCCCCTAGCAAGTGTACCATGTGAATGTCAATGTAGAACATGCAAATCATCATCACGTCATAAAATCACGTAGCTATCCTGTAGGCTCTAGTTTGAACATAAATTAAAATGCTAGCTAGCTAATAGCAATATTTTAACAGCAAAATTTAATAGCATAATGCATGTATTACCATCTATTACTTACATGCATTGTCTTGTAGTGAGCAGAATTGCGATGTCATAAATATCTGGGAAGCCTGTTTGCATGTGCAGCACACGTATTAGAAGGCTGGAAGCCAATTCCCCAAAGATAAGAAACTGTAAGCATCATGGAGAGCCTACAAAGTAGCTAAGGCACTTGAATCCCAAAGTCGCCAGTCACTGTGGAAGAACACAATGACTCCCCTAGCAGTGCCTGACATGGGGGGAACTGGTATCCTAAATGGGGTAACTATGGTCCTAAGCGTCAAACCCAACAGGGGGGAACTTGCATTCTAAGATGGCACGTTCTGGGGGGGAACCGTAATCCTAGGAGGCCTGGTCCGCTGGAACCTGTATACCAGGATTGGAGTTCCGAGGGGGGGGGGGGGGGGGACTGAAATCTTGTTACACCGGCATTCTGTGATTGCAATTGCCTGTGCTAAGTCAGTTTACTCTTGATCACACATTACAATAATGGAGTCATACATTGACTGCAACATACAACATATTGAGATGGCCACAAAACAGCACATCGGCCACTCTTCCTCACCTTATCACGTATCCATATCATCACATGTAGGCACATGTTTGGCAGTGGCTCAAAGTCACCACTTCCAATACGAACTCCATAAAATGTTTGTACAACTGAGAGTGGTAGTTCAGAAAAAGTGGATAACATCAGCTGCTCACATTTCATCCACCCACAATGAAGTGAAGAAATCAACGTGCATTACTCCAAATGAGGTCATTACCATATAATATGCCAACAGCAGCAACTGGTGAACAAAGTGTATGAAGTCAGTGAGGTCTCTCAACAGTAGTATGGTAACATAATTATACAATCCTCAGATCTACCCCATTCCTCCTTCCACTAACTCTTGTACATACAACACTCATTGCACCTACCTGATACTAGCATTCCACTATCTGCTATCAATGGTGCTGGAGATGTGCTGAGCTCTTCCACAGCCAACAGATATAGAAAATACAGACTGAGAACAACTGTCAGTGTTAGTAAAAGGAGTAGATACAGAATGAAGACAACAACAATCTGTGTTAGCAGAAGGAGCTTCATCTGTTCTCCAATACGTCCGAGTGTGGCATCATTGAAGTAGACCAGGATGTAGGGTGTATGAGGGAGGCGGCGGACAGGTGCAGTATACACTCTACACCGATCAGGTCTCATGGTCTACAGCAGGACAGAATGAGGGAACAGGATTGAGACATTTTAGCTCATACTAATGCATGTAAACCAGTACATCTACCTAGGCTGTAGCTAACTGCTATCTAACACATAGCGTAGTTAAATACACGTGTAAAGAAGGTGGCACGAAACAAACAGATAACATAGCGTATACAGAGAGAAGACATGACAAATCAATGATTAACAGAGAAGGCAAGCGAGATTAGAGCCGCCAAGCTTCAGAAAAGGGTGACGTTTGATGGATGTAGCTACGATCTCTGACAGTAAAGTTGATAAAAACTTACCTTACCCATCAGCGTAAGTTGGAAATTCCATGAAGGGTCAAGAGTACAAGTTATCACACCTTCTTGGCGTCCTCAGTGACGACACGGATCGTGGGAAGAGTCCAAAACCACCGATCGTGTTCACAGGCGACCAAGAGAAGAGTGGGGAGGGGAATTCCGAAAATGGCGGCCATGACGTCACAATTTTTGCTCCAGGGTTTTTATGATTACTGCTGGTCTCGCGTGCGAGACTAAGGATTTGCCAACATTTTAGATTACTGTAGCTACGTGGACATTTGTAACTGTTTTCAGTTGAGGTAGCTAGCTCATTCAGCATCAAGTGACTGCCCACTGACAGGTGATGGCCTAACTAGCTTGCAAGCTATAGCTAGCTAATATTAGGCAGAGCAAGTTGGCACACTCTAGCACGGAGGTTGAAGTCTTAACTATACGTCAATGCCATGTGGCGGTCAACATTTAACACTGCCTAAACAATAGAGACTGATAGATCAACAGTTAATTAAGGAAGAAGTGTGGAGCAGTTTTAGACATCAGATACATTCCAAGGACATATCTAGCTACTAACGTGTAATTTCAACCCCTAAGACTCACTCAAACAACACCACACCATCATCCCCTGCTAGCAGTTGCTTCTCCCCTTTTTTGTGCATGAAAAAGCACTCTACATTTGCTTTTGCCATTGCCTGTTAATCAGAAGGCACACCAGGTGAATGATTTGTCCACACACTGTACACTATGTGCTACATCATAGAATTATTGGTCAATTCGTGATTGACAAGCATAATGATAGAAATTGCTCCTGATTCAGTTTGGTGGTATTGTGTAGAGTGCCAGATGATGCTTGTCTCTCTGAGGAGCTAGCAATGGCACTATAGATGTGACAATAATGTTAGCAGTTATATAAATGCATAGTGGAGTGGAGTAAATGGAGCATACATAGGATGTGCCTGTGCAACTTATGTGTGCATGGACAAAGCTAGGATATGTGTGCATGCATGTGTGTAATACTTAGTGTGTGGGGTCTTTCTTTTATTAGCAGTGATTGTGACATTCTAAACATCGCAGTATGACTAATATAAAATGCCATATACCCTCACAAAAAAATGACTTTCCCCTTAGTGGCTATGGACATGTGTGAGGTCAACCACACTGAGCATTACAGCACTAAACTAAACATTACTGCATGTATATCTTCAATAGCTATACTTTGTTTTTTGTACACTGCATGCAGTCAGGGCTCAGATGTGGGGGGAATTTGTGAGCTTCAAGTGCATGCACTATTCACTTCAAATGGGTACAGGACATTTTGATTTGTGGATCTTCCTCAGCTGTGATATCGATACTATACTTAGGAAACACGACACTGAATAGGGGTGGGTGTGTCATTAGGTATGTAGAGCTTGGTGGGAAGTTGCATAATGTGCGGTGATGTGATGGATGCATCAAATTATCAGCCAAGGGCGGTGATGGGTATTAAATTAAAGGGGGTGGGATGGGAGGTACAATGAGGTGGTCTGGGGGGGGGGGTCCTCAAAGGGGGCAGTGGGAAGAAGGCCTGTCCAGCAAGGGGAGCCAGGTGGAGTGATGCCACAGTCCAGTTTGATGTCTGGTGTTGCTGGTGGATGTGTATAGGGCCTCTAGGACCTTTCTTCTCCAATAGCTTCCTTCCACTCATATGTTTGACTGTGGCAGCTTCACAGTTGACCTGGTGCTGATTGGTCCAGGGGGGTCACCACAATTTCATTCTTCCTGTCTGGTCTTGGCTGCCTCACCTTCACTATAGGGAGGTACTGAGGGTGCTTCTGGATGATGTTACTGTTTTCACATCTCAATCCGTTCACTGACTGTAGGTGTCTTGCTTTCCATAGTGGAGTTGGTTGGTGTTGTTCTGCCTTATTTAATGCCACACTCCCAAAGTTTTGTATTACAGCTGATGAAGATCCATAGATCAAAACATCTTATATACCCATTTGTAGGGAATACTGTCACAGTGCTTGAAGCTCACTAAACCTAGCTGGAATCATGACCACACAGTAATGAACCTCTACAAGGCTCAGGTGCTGTGCTTGTTTAGCATATAATACTGTATCTCTCTGTTGTCCCTACATAATGTCCAGTGCAATAAGTACAGGTAAGCTGTGTGATCTTCATAAGATTGGTATACAAGTGGCTTGTATATAAATAGAGGTGGTTGTCAGTGTGAGCTGTGACATTTGAGGGCATAGATGTATGTGGCTCTGTGCACATGTGGACAGCAGCTAGTCTAAGAAGAATGTATACACATGCAGTGATTTTTTAATTAGCTTACCTACATAATGATTTAATATGGAGAATAGTTGATAGTCACTCTATGTGCATAAACATGAAGATGTGCATCCCTTGGTGCAATTAAAGTTTTGCATTTCCTTTTCGTGCAAATTTTAAAGAATTATTGCGAGATGCATTGGTGAGCCAAAGGCATATTTCACATCTTTTCAATTTTAGATATTGATAAAATGATAACTTTATATCCTCATTTGCATATATTAAAAATAGTCAGTATAAATGGTGGCAAGGAGGCAGAAGGTCAATAATGGCCACGTTTTGGGTGATTCATTGAAAGATTATAAGTTGTTTGGAAACCAGCTCTGCTAGAGGTAGGATGTGGTGAATGATAGATAGCCTTAAATGGGTTCTAGGATTGGCATGAACAAACAAGAGCACCTTTTTGTAGACTAGTGTGCAATGCAGGTATGAAGCCAGTGCTTGTGTTTGCATGTGGGCTGTAGTCTGCATGCATACAATTTGCTTCACTAGCTGTTTGTGGTAACCTTCCTCCAAATCGATCCTCCAGTTGGCAATCGAAGGAACACTAACTCAAACCAATGTGACTACTCTGGATAGTGATGCTGGACTGGACTACAAGTCAAGTGGATCATTTTGGGAGCTCTAGAGTCTGCTCAGGAGCAAAAGTCATCATACCAACCCAAACAGACGTGAGTATAGCTACATTAAATGTGTAGATGAGTTCCCCATCACCAGTACGGTGGAAGTTGGACCACTGAGTGGACACTGACTGAATTACTGTAAGGACATACTGTATGGACTGTGTAACAATACAACTATACCTCATTGTGAGCGATTCCATGTTATAATATTATATAATTATGTGTGCAAACAAGCTGCAGTCTTACTGTTAATTCTTCTTACTCCTGTCACTGGCTGTATTTCCCCATTTGAACCGTATTATATATAGAGCAGACATACCGTGTGGCATGCTAGCTGCACTGTATGTACTCCATTTCTGGGCATGCAATGAATTTGTTCATAATATATAAGTTATGTTTCATGATCACTTATTACAAAATTATTGATCACTGTGATTCTTTATACATGACAGTACTAGCATAATTAATTATATAATTGTATGATCATGATCATCCTGCATGAAAAGCAGTGGATGATGCACATGCAGTTATAACAGCAGTCACAACTGCATAAAGGATCGTAGATATTTAGTTTATGCATAAACTATCGATTGGCTATTGTATGTATGAGACTCAAGCTCTGCACGCAGCTGACTGAAATATTAAAAATAAATAAATATCCAAAACCAAAAGCAGTGCCCACGTGCCTGCATGCATGGCAGATTAACCTTAGAGAAACAAATCTGGCCATGGTCTCGAGATGTTTCATATTATATACCCATACGTGTACCGAGATCGATGTCATGCAATCAGCTATCTTTCAATTAATTAATTAAACGTCAACTATTAATTACTAAATGAAATTTAAAAATATTAATCATATTACTACACTTACACATGCACCGTCTTTTGCAGGTAGATTTAGCCCAGATCCACATGAGCAGAGCTATATAGATACATGCATGCATGCAGATGGATGCCCACGCACCATCAGTCAGCTATAGCAGTCTGCAGTGTCTATTAACATCTAGGGATACACAGAGCATAAATAACAACATGAAAAAACTACTAAAAATGATGAACTGTCAACAAAATTAAGAGTTGAAGTGCTTCACACATCCTCTTGGATAAAACGAATTTTATAAGCATGCAAGAATAATGATATAGCTCTAAAGATACACATGCACACCATATAACTTTTTATGCATACCATGAACAACATGCATGTACTGATGACGGACAGACCATCATGCTCTCCACTGGAGCAATGACAACTGAATTATTCAACCACGCAGTGAAAACCTATGCAAGTAGAACAAAGGATACAGTTTGGCTCTGAAACAGTTCATGCAGACCACTACTGATACATCAATACAGTAGGGCGTCATGCATTATACATACTCTACAGTGCAGATTCTAAATCGTTGCATGTGTGGAGTGTGAGGGTGAATTAGATGCTAAAGTTGTGTGTGATTTGGGCAACTTCATTTTAACCATTGGTGAGTATGTGTCACAGCAAAAACAGCCTCCCAATGTAAACTGTGGTGCTATGACTTTACAATCCACTTTGTCCGCTAATGCACTAATGTCATTTCAACACTTCTGCAAATCGCAAACAAATGGAGCACTTGCCTGAGTGTGTGGCCTCTTCAAGCACCGTAGCCAGTCGCTCAGTGCATACACAGACTAACATAGAACAGTGGTTGGTGAGTGTGACACACTATGCTACAGTGTGTGTTGAGTGACTGTATTCACCACAAGGTACAGTAGTGTGTGTGTGTGTGTGCACGCACGCGTCTAGCATGTAAGGCAAGGTAATCATGTAAGTTATATACATAATGTACAGTAGTAGTTTGTATTTGTCTGTATCACGCTATTCTAGCCTATGAGGCAACTTCAGAGTGCCACTAACTGCTTCAGTGCAACAATCTCTCCTGAAAATGACATTAAACAAGTGATTTCACTAAAATTGCTGCCTTTGAGAGCTAGTAGCTAGTGCCATGTTCTACGTCCAATCACAAGGCCAAATTGAGAAGAATAGTATTGTGCAATGCACCTGCGCAAGTAGTAGTAGACACGCAGTGCCACAGCAATCACCCAAATTGCGTAAGAATTAAAAGTGGTTGGCCTGCACCCAAACGGCTGCATAAGCATCACTGTGTGATGTTGATGGGACAGCATAGCGCAGTGAGTCAGCAAAGCAAGCAGGGTGCACACACTGTACAACGTCACCTATAGTCCATGTTTGTTCACTGACAGCTAAACTCTAAGTGCATGGTTTGCATGTAGCTATGAAATGGAAGCACGCGGTTTGAATAACTTAACAAAAGTATGCTCACAATGTAGCATGCACTTCTGTGCATGCCAATGGTTCTGCACTTTAGTGAGTGTTTTTCATAAAAAATAAAGACTTATAATATTGTTCTAGGTCTGAAATTTTATGTCTATAGATAGCTGTAATTTACATGTACATTTAAGCACATCAACACAAATAGCAATTATGTCATGATGCATACAGATAGCCATGCATCTTGCTGAGTGCAATAGTCTTCCCAAGACAACACAGTTATCCAGTAGTTACATCAAGTATGTAGATGGTAACGTGAAGGGTATACATAACAATCACGAATCTGTTAAAACCCAAAGTGTGTTGATACCGTACATAAATAGTCATAAATGCCTTACAAAGCCCAAACATATCAACACACTGACAACGGAGAGTACATGAGCTCACTTTCAGAGTCAGCACAGCTGTCCTCTATAGATCAGAACTGTCACTTTCGTGACGCTTTTCTGCAGTACTTTCTGCAACATTTGGATTGTCTAGTCTCTTTCCAAGTGTTCTGTAATTACCAGAGTCCATGCTGGAGGTAGATGTCAAGCCTGAGGGTCCTGGTACATCAGCAGATGAAGGGACAGTCACTGCAGAGACAGTAACATGAGGTGGGATGTGCATGGGGAGGCAGACATTGTCAATAAGGTACGCATAATTATACTTCTGTTGCTAGTACATGCATGTACGCACAAATATACACACATAACCACACATGCACATTCTTTAATCACATGCACATACGTAATCACAAACAGTACGAAAAATGACAAATGTGTGGGTGAGTGTGCGCTAGAGGCAGCCTTGAGACCACATGCAAACATGAACTTCTTCCCACATAACTGTGCTGATACATGCACTATAATATTATACTTAGATGGGAAACATGCAATTTCTTCAGCCGTCATATCTGAGGTGTGCACATAGAACAGATGCCCCCCCCCCTGACTTGTAGAAACATGCACCGTATAGCATACAGCAAACACCATGCAGGACAGCGCTATATGTATGACTGTACAGTAACTGGTGTTTAGGACTGCCAATGCGAATGCACTTGGTATATAGGCAACGTCTATGAATGAATGGCCAGTTCCAAATAAAGCAGAGGTGAGCCACTTGCACTAGTAGAGACAGCTGCCACTAAATATTTGAGTCAAGCAAGGAAATAAGAAGATTTTGCACACAGACAGGCAGGAAATTTATCAGGAGGACAGCAAGAAAATTTAATAAATCAAAAGCAAAGCAAAAGGATCAATTATAGCTACTCAGCAAAGGTCCTTCAGTTGCTAGTTAGCTTTTATGTATATCTCAGTCTATATGCATGCGTCGTCTGATTATCACAGTGTGTGAGCAAGCGGGTGGCCACAAGAGGTGTCACTAATTACAGGAAACATGCAATGCATACACACAACATTAGTCTCAGCCAGGTAGGCCTACGCTACTGAATGTCAACATTCAGTGCTTTCATCAGGCATATACAGATCCAGTGTGGAGTCCTGAATCGCTGCAAAACAACCAAAACACTGATTCCATACTGACAGATTGACTGACTGCAGCAATCACTTAATCCCGTCACACTTTGGGCAGGGGTTAGTAAACCAAGTAACAGAATACAAGTCTCATGACATAATCCTGTGGGGAGCCATCAATGCACACAGCACAAGTCATGCCATACATAGAAGAGTGCCTTGGACATAAGTACAAGCTGTACACCTTGTATATATTGTGGAAATATAGCTAGTTCAAAATCTGATGGAATTGCCAAAAGTCCTTTTTGCTAGTTCTAAATTTGGTGGATTCTGGGTCTTGAATACCAATGATATGCCACAGAATAGGTCAACAATGGAGCAAGTTACAGCAGTGTACTTCTATCTTCACGTGCACGCACTTGGCTGGACTGGGCTAACACAAAGTCCAAAGTTAGATCATGCGATTGCCAAACAATCCACACTTGATGCTTGGGCAACTTAACGAAAATTGAACTAATGTCCATACTGACTGCAAATGCATTATGTGTAGATTGCATGCAGCTGAATCAGTCTGTGTAGCTAGGTATACTGTCTGCATATCACTGGAAGCATTGGAAGTGCAATACATTTGGTATATCTCAAACACGGCAAATAATTTAGAACCCGGCTAACATACCAACTTTAACTATGACACATTGCACTACAGTGTAGCTATCATTTACACACAATCTTATGAACAGAGTTTCTACATACCTTGAATTTAGTTTTCACAGTCATTGATAAGTAGGTACCGCTACGTAAATGCGCCCAACAAATGTTATAACTAACACCTCTAAAAGCATGACATACACAAATTATTCATTGACACCGCTAAAATGCAATGGAAGACATTTCATCAAATGTGCATCCATAAAGACCACGGTATGTCTCAGTACCTATGCCATGGGACAGCCATGCACAATACAGCACAGGGTGCACAAAATCAAAATGGAAACTGCACCATTGTCACACTGCGCAAAATTCTAAAATTGTTGGAGCAATGACATGACATACTATTTCACAACACAACACATGCAAGCACTTACATGACTGCGTGTCTCCTGACAGTGAAGGGTTAGTGTCACACTCTGTCATGTGATGCTGTATATCAAGCAAACAAGGGTCCTCTCGTATCCAAGTATCCAGGTCTGCTGAATGTAGCCAAGTATGGTGTTTGAAGAACTCTACCCCAGTCACATGGTGTGTCTGTGTTGGGAGGAGTGTGGCTCATGCAGTGGACTGCAGTAGAATGCATACAATACAACATTACTTCATGTCAGGGTGTTTAGTGATTAGCTGTGTGCATTCATCTATGTACATGCTATAAGGGTATGACATCAGGATTTCTTCACTCACCTCAGTCCTGTCCAGGTCCATCATTGTGTCCTCATTAGTTGGCTGAGAAACTGTTGAGTGAGGAGCATCACCCGATGAGGTGTCACATGCACGCACGCACGTGCACACACACACACACACACACACTTTCCACTCCACATCACGTTCTCACCTTGGCACTGTTCCACAACATGTGGGTAATACCCTGCCAAAGATGGGTCAGTGAACATCTGTTGTGGAGCAAATGGCTGTGACTGAGGGAGGGAAGCCAATCTTGATGGAGGGGAAACTGGGTGAGGAATAAAGAGGGATGGACATTAGTGAGCATTAGAGTCAGGAAGAATGTACACAAACTGACTAAAGCATAATCAGACAACACACACTAATTACTAAGTATTATTATCAGCACTATCAGACTGAACAGTGTTTGTGAAAACAGAATTAGCACAATTCACAGCACACACAAGTACCACTTGACAACATGTATACCTCCTCCATGGTGTGACTGTGGCCGGGCTTGAGGGTTGTGAATGTAATCACCACCAAGGGAAATGTGAACAGGTCCAACTGCAAAGTACAATGGGAATGGGAAATGACAAGATGTAGAATTGAAATGACCCTTACACATGATGCTGTAGCATCCAAGCTATCACACACTATTTACGCATGGACACAGACACCAAAGCACGCCCACCACACCCGCCACACTACCATATCCATTGCACACCCACCACACCCGCCACACTACCATATCCATTGCACACCCACCACACCAACCACACCCACCACTACAATACACTATTTATGTATGCACACAGACAACAAAGCACAGCCACCACACCAACCACACCCACCACACCAACCACACCCACCACTACAATACCTTGATCTTGTCCCACACCACACAAGTTTAGGAATGGCTGTCTTGAAGCTTGTGGTGAAGGGAGGGGAGTCCCTCTTGAACTCAGTAGAGGGTGGACTGAGATGGGAAAATTTGAAATAGAGCCACTAAAATTAATATACCAGTTAGAAGAAATAGGCATTAGAGACATTTAGATTTGTGTAATTTGACCTACGCGTAACCTGTAACGTGTGGGAAAGTCACATGCGCGACCGCAAACTGCAAATCACCAGTGTCACAGTTTAAAGTATCCCCCCGGGTAACCGAAAGTCGATTAAACGACAGAGAACTGACGATAGAAGCTAGTAAAATGCTTCATACTATGATGAGTCAACCTACTACTAGTAGAGACTGTTCAGCGTCCAAATCTCCAAACCTTGCACCTCATTTGGGGTGTATGCAGAATAATAGTTCTATCGCGTTAACTGACGATCGTGGGGAAGTTTTTGTCTTTGAACTATGGCTGAGATGCTTGTACTGTCCCATGGACGCCCTGAGAATGCCACGAGGGCCCTACTGCAAGGATCAGAAGTGTTTAAGCAGCGCCAAGTAGCATGAAGGCGTGCAATTTCTCAAACTGGTGGACATTATTGTGCAGGTGCAAAGTCGCTGCAAAGCATCCTAGTTTATTTTAACCGGGAGGATACAAAATCGGGGGGATAGAAAAAACCATGACACCAGTACGCACTACATGTTTTCAACCTGTAGACCAGCTTCTACCCGTATACAATTTACCTGTGCGTGTACATGGCGGATAACACAGCGTTCCCACGTACCGTCTTTTTTATAGTACAGCCCAACCTCTAGCAAACTTATCTTCATAATTGCAGAAATGTGTGACCTGTGACTGCGGTTACAGGTTACGCGTTACTAGTAAAATAAAATCTAAAGTTCTCTATTGAGAACTCACTCAATACACTAGCTACGCCACACACAAAACAGATCAGACAACACAACAACAGATTTAGCGAAATACAATGTCGGTACCAATTGTAGAATGCAGCACACTTCTACACTTGCACTGTCAAGAACAATTCAAACACTACTCCTATGAACAGTGACTGCACAAGGAGTAGATACACCATTAAACCATACCTTGGTCATCATTTGCATGTAAAGATAGAGACAAACCTTGGTGTTGTCCATAATTGTATGGCTGATACTCTATACAAGAAGGGTCAGGGAATATTGGTCTTGGACCAAAGGGTGGGTGAGGGAATGGATCCCTTCTTTGAGCAGGATCTGAGTGAGGAACATGGAGAGGGGATCACAGAGAATGCAGACTATGCCCCAAACACATATTTACAGATTTGACTGATCTCCAACTCAGCACGACTGAAAAGGGAACCAGCTCGCTCAGTCAGTTTGGATATGCCAACCTCGGAAGTAAAACCATCAGTACGTGCCCCATTCCTGTAGTGGATGTTCCTTGAGGGCATACATAAGACTCGGAAAGTTGGAGAGCCAAGCAAAGACATACCATGGTTTCTCTACCAAACCTAGATAATCAAGAAAGTGCTAGTCAGCAACCACACATCCTTTTGTACACTTTCAGTTAGTCTAGCCTGAAAATTTGATCAAACTCCAGCGTTAACAAGTCTGCAAGATTCAGTTGAGGATGAAGAACAACCTTAGGTTTGAAGGATAGCTCCAAATAAAGGCTTTCCAGAGTGTCCTAATCACTGCTGAAGTCCAGTCTCGCGTAGCCAGACCGCCATCTTTGCTCAGACCCCGCCTTCGCAAAAGACGTCTTTTGCGAAGGTGGGGTCTGAGCAAAGATGGCGGTCTGGCTACGCGAGACTAGCTGAAGTCAGAGTCACTGCTATCAAGCAGAAGTAGCATTTCTTCACCACTTTCATGTCCCTTCTGCATTGTTACAGTATCTTTGGTAAACTATGCTGTAAAAGTATTAAAAACAAAGCTACAAACCTTTCCAGTTCCATTTCTTCAGAAAATTTACTTGTATGGCGATGAACATTTATCTTAACTACTTCGAAGCTCCCACAATTTGACTTTAATGCTGATGTCATAATGACGACATAAATGATGTCAGCTATTACCATTCAAGATGACTTTAACCCTCTACTCTCATATTCCGACAGTATGTTATACATGCCATGAACAACTCAAACACTACTGCTACGGACAGTGAATGCACACAAAGACACACATAAAATACTTCCTCAAACCACACACCAAACCACCTGCATGTTCACGCATACACACACCTTGATACTGTCCGGCAATGTGTGGTGGATACCCTATAACAGAAGGGTCAGTGAACGTCGGTCTTTGAGCAAAGGCCTGGGGGTGAGGGAATGGACCCCTTCTTTGTGGAGGAGGACCTGAGTGAGTAAGAAAGGAGAGGACAGTCAGTAACCTAGCAGACTACACCCTACACACATGGACCACACACACACTGTACAGTGTACCATATTGCATGTCTCCAGGGGGATGTCCCATTACAGATGGGGAATGTCCCCTGACGTGTGGGTTAGCAGCAGGTGGAGGGAAATTACACTCCTGTGCTGTGAGTGGGCGTGGTCCATTGGGGAGTGACGGTTGTGGCAATGAGTGAGCCTCTCCTGCACAGGGTAGACACACAGTGTGTGTGTACAGGAGCAGTGTACACTATACCAAGCAACTATAGTAGCAGGAACACAGTGTAGCAAGTGTCACACTCAAAGGGAGGTGTCTGTTGCAGTGTGAACATGCAGAGTGAGGTCTGTCACTCTACAGGAATGGATGTAATTACAGTTTTGTACTTGTAGTGCAAGCCCAACATTTCTTCAGTACCTTGTGTGGGAGTGTCCACTGCTCCCCCATCATCTCCCACTGCAGCTGCTCCAGTGGGGAAGGCTCCCACTTGGCTCCTCACTGACTGGCAGGGGGTCTGTCTCACAGAGCAGTCCTATAGTGATGTGAGGTGGGGAGGGAGGCAGCACTGCATGCTGACTGAGGCTATAGGTGTATCCACCCTTCAGCACACAACATCAACACAAACATGTTGTCTGCAGATGTCACTGCAGCACCTTATCACTCAACACCACTGCTACTACAATGGAGTGGCACACATTGACAAGAACCACACAACACTCCTATTTGCCTTGACTAGTGACCTGTGCAGACTACACCAGCAGGTAGGTGGTTGAGCGGTGAAAAGAATAAAGTTAAAAGTAGCACGGCAGAGACAAAAGAGGCATTATTGCACAATGTGGAGGCACCGAGACACTGAGGCTGGTGTTCTAAATGACTGCCTGCACTTGTCAAAGAGCACCTGACCAATCCAAGGGATCCAGTAAAGTACATGCACAGAGTACCACATGTCTTAGTAATGTTTAGATAGACAGAGACAGGACTACGGGTGGACGTGCTTGTGAGGGGACACACAGAGGATGTCCACATCCAATGGAGACAAACAGTATGTAGTGCTGTGAACTCAGTGGACCATAACTGGTAACTGGTACTGTAATAACTGGCAGTAAACCTGACAACTGGTCAATGAACAGTTGGAATGGGAATGGGTCCAATCATTGGGAAGATCAGTGATCACTATACATGTGCAGTATCTCATGAAACAAAACATAGTACACACGTAAAATCACTAACAAAAGAGTTTGAGAGAGTACCAATCTCTTTGTCCATCTTGTTAGCCTACTTGCCATGTGAAGGATCATGTGAGGGCTGGCATTACATAACCAGTGACAACTGGTGCTAAACTATGAACCATAAACAAAGGTACAGTAGCTGATGAATAATAACTGAGAACTGAGAATTGCAGCTTAACTAGTTAGCAACTGATTAAAGTGTATGCATGTATGAGTGTTGTCCTGAGTATGTCCCAGTCTGTCCAGCATAGGGACTCACAGGACAAGTTAGACATGTACAGGTAAACAGTCACATTGCAGACACCATGCAGGACAGGACAAGGAGGGCAAAGGACAGGGCAGGCTCTACTGGACAACTGTGGCATTGTGTTGGAAATGGTACAATGTAGATTGCTCTCTGAAATGTCACTGACCTCAGTCCTGTCCAGCTCCATCACTGTGTCCTCATTAGTTGGCTGGGAACCTGTTGAGTGAGGAGCATCACCTGATGAGGTGTCACCTGTGTGTGAGTGAAACAGACAAGGACAGAGAAAGTGGACATCTCACTACATGAGGCTCACTCTACAGGAGGTGACCAAACACCACAGCATGTGAACAGACAGACACACAGGGCAAGAGGGGAAGGTGGTGTGCTTGAGTGACTGGGATGAATAAGGAGACCTCCTTGCACACAGTGGGAATGTATTCCAAAGTCTAACCACACACAGTAATGTACTTACATACCTTACACACACGAGGGATAAATCTCTTATTTGGATCCATAAACTAGTGCTCAAGAGTTAGGACAATACCACCATATCTAGTAGATATCTAGTAGCATATCTGCACTCTACTGCACCTCAACTGACTGCACTACAGCATTCAGGCAGCAATGTAGGTCCTGATACACGTACATTGGGTGCTACACATGCCCACTCATGTAGTAATGACAGCACTGCAGTTCAAGGCAGTCAGGCAAGAAGCTCACTTCACCACCTACAGGTGATACAGGGTTCACACACAAGAGAGAGCTAGCCCCACCCAATCCAGCACAGCCAGCTGGGGAATGAGGTGCTGCTTCTCTGATACAACTGACTGAGGACTTGACAGACACAGCACAGACACTGCATGAGGAGACTGACTATGCACCACTCACCAACTGGACAGAGCTCAATGGAGGGACATCCATACTTGTCTTGTCCAACTTTGAACTTCCTCCTCTCATCTGCTGTGAGTTGTGCTAGTATACCATACACTACCTGTTGGTCTCTGACATAAGGCTCCAGTTGGAACTCTGTAATGTTCTTGTTCCTGACAACTCCTCTCACAGCTGCCACTCCAAACTTGTGTATAAGTGTTTGTGGTGATGACTGCAGGAGTGAACAGTAAACAGCTGCAGTACAGAACACAACAACTTATTGTGCTATAACAATAATAATTTGTACACAAAGTGAAAAGTTCAGAATAGAGAGTTTTAGATCCGCGTTATGCGACGAATCGTGACGTCACAACGTTTACGGTACAAATGGTAATTTTACGCCGGAATGTACTTCACACGTACTAAACACTGGAATTTCACCGTGTGCATTGCGGTTTAGGCTTATCACGTGACTCATTAATGACGTATTGTTGATGATGCTGTGATATTGTTATGTCAACGTTCAGTGTATATGCTGATCTAAAACTCTCTGTGTCAGATGTCACTGTCACTGCACAGACAAATGAGCCATGTTGTAGCAACAACTTAGTGGGACAGCCACAGAGTGACAGAATATCAAGTACAGTAGCAATTAAAAATACTTAGCCAGACAACACGCAGGTGAATCTAGCGTAAAAACGTACTCGTGCGAGTGAAATCCTACTCGTGCGAGTGAAAATCTCACTCGTACGAGTAAAAATGGCCGACGTGTTAACCATAGGCGTTAACGAACGACTGCTCTTGAGCAAAAATCATACGTCGGGAGTGATCTTAGAGAGCGACGGGCCTTTTAACAGAAGAAAGAAGACATGTTCACCCTTTATCCGGTTATTCATGTCAGTGAAATGTTAGTTCGTGGACGCAAGGTATCTCACGCATCGCCAGGACTCTCCCCGCTAAGAGAGGCAGCAGAAATCGGGAACCGGCCACAAGGTGTCTTTCTCTTGAGGAGGCAAGAGCAGAAGAGGAAAGTGAGGAATCGTATGGAAGACATTTAGCTATATTAAACATTATATTGTGCACGTTGCGTAACGGGGATTATACGGGGATACGAGCTAACCTGCTCTGCTGCTTCCACTTTGTTGGCTCTTAGGAGGGTCCCAGTTTAGCAAATCAGCCACTGCGCCGAGGTATCACTGGCACTAAACCTCACGACAACTTCTGCTCCGACCGCGATCTCCGCGAGCTGTCCAATAACCTGCTTCACGTTCACATGGTTTGTCTTCCCAGCGTGACTGCGTACATCCTTCAATTCCTACCACTTCACTGCCATTTCGTTCAGTATACACGACAACGTCTTCTCGTTGGACACGATTTCACAGGTAAAGACAATTTCGCACGTTCGAATGAATATAGAATTAATGCTTAAAATGTGTTAACTTTCGAGTACATTCATCACTCGTACGAGTATATTTTCTTACTCGTACGAGTGAATTCCGTGCGCGCACAGTATCTGCGAGCTGTATGCGATTTTATGGTTAGCTATTTTTAATCGGTACAGTATATTACTTCCCACCACATGGCCCATTAGTAGTAACAGCAACACAATGTCATACTGCAATGAAGTCACATTGCATGAGTGGACTGTGACACAAGACTGTTCCATCTTCTGTCTGACAGCAATGAGTGCATGTTACTGCATGTGATATGCTCAGATAAATTGTCTTATGCTCTGCTCAATAGTAAGAACACATAACACTACCAGTGCACCAGACAGTGCATACAAGACAGACATTTCAGGGAAGCAGCTACAACAAAGTGCACCTCTTGACAAGCAACTGAGGCCCACTAGTCCAATACTGGTACAATGTTGGCTACGGTACCCTTGTGGGACCAGAGTGATTTGGAGTCAATATGCAGTGTACAATTGCTGAGGAGATGGAACTTACATAAAACTCAAATCTCAGCTTCTTCAGCCTCCCATGTCCTGCCAGCTTTCCTTCAAGCTCCTCCAGCTTAAGGCCATCCTCTGCTCCTCCACTCTAAAGAATGTCATGATTAGATCTAGTAAGCATCCCACACAATCTCTGCTGTCTACACAGTGTATGTAAGGTAACAGGACAGGTAGAAACCTATCCACTATCCAAACTGAATCACAGTCAGCAAGCCAATGAAGAACACAATATGCTACAAATGGAAGGATCATTCTGGCAAACACCAAATGACTGAGGAATGATGAACATTGTATAAACCATGACCACATTGAACAACAAAACACTCAGCATTACATGAAGTCATCTGTTGTCAACTGTGGGTCTGAGGTAGGAGTGGCTCATGCAACCTTCAATATACAGGCTCTTTGCCATCATTCCTGACATGATAGTGGGAGAAGACTTAGGGCAGGCTATGAGGGAGGAGTTAGACTAGATAGCTGTCTGGTGCAGGTGGTAATGGCACACTCAGTGTTGATTGCAGAGGCAGGAGACCACTTGAGCTGGAATGAGTTGCAAGGTTATGAAGTAGTGATGAAGCACAAGTTAACTGATATAAAGTGAGTGAAGATAAATCTGTGGTGATTGGCAGAGAGCCTACCAAGTGTACTGTGGAAATGGGAGATGTAAAGAACAAGTGAGGGAGATGGTCTACCTGCAGGAGTTTAAGTGAGGTTGAATTAATGGAGAGATAGAAACAGTCATTCCATGACAAAAGGTGATGCAGTGAAGAACTGTTGGGAGACAAAGAGTGTCCACACAAAAGAGATGATGGTAATAATACAATGGTAGTGTCAACCTATAAGATATGGCTGTGGGAGTTGGGTATTTGTAGAATTTCAGTGAGATTGTTAGAGGTGGAGATGAAAGGTTTGAAAAGGGGGGTACATAGATGTGTGGCTGGTTTATTTGGAATTAAACCATTGTCAAGAGATGGCAGCATTAAGCACTGGAAGTAGCGGTGAAAGGAAGAGGCTGACTTGGAGAAAAATGGTAGAATTGAAGTACACGTAGGATATGATGTGAGGTCAATTGCAAGGTAAAGTCTATGAGTAACATCATTTTTGGGTTGTAGATCATCAGTTTTATCAAATGCAAGTTGCTGCGAAAGTGATCCTTGTAAGCATGAAATTACACATGGCAAATGTGGAGTTGTTGGGAAGATCATAACAAAGGGCAGAAAGTGAGTTAGGGGTGGGCGTGCAATGGGTTAGGAAAGAGTAGACTAAGAGATGACCTCCTGAGGGCAATGAGAACTTAATCAAACTACTAATTCTGTGTCTATCACAGCATTACTCATTCCCCCAAGATGTGCTTTGCATTGTCTCGGCTAAACTCCCCCAGCCCTTTGATTCAAGCCTTTCTACAATTACTTTGTTGCCTTTCAACTCAACCATACACTAGGATTCACAGCATACAAACTTCAACACACTTGGCTCACTCCAGTTGAAAGTGTTAAATATACATGAGTACTTGTAAGAGAAGAGGTTAGTTCTCCAAATACCAGCTTAAACCAACAGGGTTTGAAGCTAGGCATGGTTTAAACACTGTTGGTTTGAGCTGGTATCTAGTGAACTAACCCTTTCTCATGCCCACACCAGCTGAGAAGCCCTCACTTCACTTGTGCAAGTATGTGCGCATTCTCTCCACTGGTAGAGTAATTGCAATCAGTACTGTAGAACATACACAACACAAACAACAACAAGTGTCTGACATATCAACTGCAAGTACAGGGAAGCAGTGCAGCAATGTCGATGAGGCATGATTTCTCAAGCAAGCACTGCTGTTTCGCATAATAACTTGGTGGTAACTTACTTCAGAATGGAAACCAGGATCGAGGAAAATTGAGTTTCTCGAGGAAACAGACCCTCAAGATATTCTAGCAGTTTTCTCTTCAGACGCGTCAATAAGTGGCAATTAATATAACTTAGCAAGGAAGTATAACTGGCATAAGGCAAGTGTGCTATAGCCAATTTAGCATGCATTGTGTTCTCCTGGCAGCAAGATAATCACTGTTACTTGAGGTACTAAATCACACCATAGTGAATTTCTCGGGGTTTTCCTGCCACTTCGCTGGGTGCCATATTATGGCAAAATACAGTGTCAATAAAGGTGTTCAAAACTTGGAGTATGAAAATGACAGTAGAATACGCTAAACAGGACAATGTTCAGCACTTCTTCGGCTGTCCTTCAGCACCCAGCAAAGTGGCAGAAAAACCTGGAGAAATTTCACTAACCCGGAGAAATTCGCTTGGGGTGATTAAACACGAGTAAAAGTAAAATTCGCTAAGGGGTGATTAAATAACGCAAGTAAAAGCCATTTATCTTTGCTGCCAGGAGAGCATAAAACACACTAAGTGGACTACAGCACAATCGACTACAGCATGATCGCTTTGTGTCAGTTCTATTCCTGTCAATGTTGAAGTTGAGATTGCTTCTTTGCTCAATGGGGAAAACTTAAGGCAAAAACGAACATTATATTTCAGTGCAGATCATCCCAATTTCCAGTTTATGAATCAGGAAAATCTAAGTTGCCACCTTGAAACAGCCATGCGAGGGAGGTTAGGAGAGGTAGAGGAACAAGTGTCTGCCTGGTGCACACAGACACAACTCAGGGGAATGCATACATTCCCCAGTTGTTACAGTCTATTAGTGAGGAATCAAGGTCAAACAATGTATGAGCCATTGCAGCTCAGCTGAATGATCCACATCAGCAGTTGTTTGTTACCTGTATCAGGAGCTACTGTAAGCTGTTTATTCTGCAAATGCACTGTACACACAACAATGTAAAACAACTAATAGATGTACCTGCTGCGGGGAGCTGATGTACTGACACTTGAGCTCTTCCACATGTTCAAAGTAATCCACAACACCACACATGAGCATATGAATTATCTAGAATATGTAGTCTGTGAGAGCAGGAGGTGGTGAAAGGAGGAATGGCTTACAATGAGACAGAGGAAGGAGTGAAGGCTAAGCAGCTATGCTAATAGGTCACCCCATTGCAGGGATGTGGACTGGTGAAGACTTGAGATAGGGGAACAAATGTGGTATAAGAAATACATAGACTGAGTGTAGGTAGCAGGGTGTGCAAATGGAATTAGAACAGTACAGGTCTGGAAGGTACAGCTTGAGCAACACACCAGCCGTGACACAAGGAGGAAGATATGGACAGTTCTGCACAGAACATGAGCACTTCAGAAGACTGAAAGCTGTGCCCTCTCTCAGCTTGTTCTAGTTACACCAAAAGGCATACACACAACCACAGACAGCTGTCTGAAACAATGAGCAACACACTTAAAGGCTAAAGCTCAGGGTCAGCGAAGAAGAGTCAAGCAATGGGCAATGCACATCAGTTGAATGCACAATAGTTTAACACACACACACACACACACACACACACACACACACACACACACACACACACACACACACACACACACACACACACACACACACACACACACACACACACACACACACACACACACACACACACACACACACACTATAGTAACTGATAGTAGAGTATGGACAGAGAGATGGTGGAGCAGTATCATGCATTTAGCAGTAAATGGAATTATGTAGCTGCAATGGCTAAATGACAGTAAAATTCCAACACTTTATCATCATATTATGTCATTTTTGTGTGTGACTTAGTAACTATTAGAAGTGCATCTCTTCTTCTTTGGAGATCTAGCCATTTAAGAGTTGGTTCAATGAAGAAACTTGAAAGAATTTAAGATGCAGTTTAAACCAAATCAGTGATAGCAAGTTTGAATGAGAACTTTGGCAGAAATATCAAACTACATTTCAACAATGACAGGGAAGAATGATTTCTGGTATTGTACATTCAAAACCAGTCTATGTACCTGAAGGCAAGGCATGACTCAAGATGAGCATTGCATACACCACAACTGTATACAGTGAAATATTGACACTATTAGCATTACATGAAGTCAACAGTCATCAGCTGCCAAGGTTGGTAGGAGTGCCCCAGCTAGTGTCCCAAAGAACACTTACTGTTAACACATTACTGACATGATAGATGGAGATCCCTGCAGAACACACCACAATACAATTCTAATGGGCAGATACGGTATCACCCACAGAGACAGCTTTGGTGCAGGAAAGCAAGATTGGATCCAATTCACAGCTTGTAGAATGACATGCATGGTGCTTAGCTTTTTAAAGGTTAGACAGTGGTCAGCAGTGCTAGAAGTGTTAGCTACATCTAAATAATATAGTACACCAACAAGTAAACCTCAGTCAAAGGTTAGGTACCAGTTGCTAGCATTGTGAAGCAGTGAAATGTCAGTGGAGTGGTGGGGCCAGAATCCCAATTGGAATGGATAGAGTAGTTGGGCCATACTGAGATGGGAATCAACCAGGCACTGACAGCAGTGGGTGTGGTGAGGAATCATTTCAAAACTAGAAAGCATTAATTCCTTATTGAAGGCCTACAGAGTTGAAAGCTGTTAGTGCTTGTAAGTGACTAGCTTGGACTGTGTGAGGAATGAAAACAGGCAAGAGATGGTAGTAGGCACTGGCAGTAGGAGTGATGAGGAAGAGGCTTGAGAGAAAGAACAATTGTGAGGTGTATGAGAAATGCCATGGAGTGTTGAGAGTGTAAATGGAAGGAAGGAGGTCTGGAGGGTGAACAAGATACGTAGCAATGGAGTGGGAATTAAACTTACCACACACTGCCTCTAATGCCCTCTATCTTTGGTTCTCTGGCTCTACAAATGCTGATAATGCAGGCAGTGAGGTTAGCTGTTGTGTTCTTCTTCGGTAGTCCTTGCACAATTATAGGGCGTAGGGCACTATTGAAAGGTGCCAGTGCGACGCAGTCCAACAAAAGATTGAAGTGGTTAGCCTCAAGCAGGCCTTCCCTGGGCCAGAGGTGTGGCAAGTCCTGTTCACAATCTTCACAAACATATGGTGTAGGATGGTTGCTGGCAGCAGGAGGAAATGACACGCTGAAACAGAGGGCGATCCAACTTCATTCGCTGCGAACTTCCGTAAGTCACCGTGAGAAACAGCGCTGACGGATAAGAAACCGAAACGCATTCGATACCTGTACACCAGGTGGCTTCTTGTAAGTTTCAATCACAGACAACATGCGAGCTCTGTGTGAAGTTCGACTACTCTTGTCCCTTGTGACCCAGGGGGGCCGGTCAAGGTCACGTGTGTCCGCAAAATGGCCGACGCGGCTGCTCTTCACTGTGTATTTTACCTATACTAGCTAAGAGCAGACATATTTCGAGAAACACGTCGCATCGCTTGTTTCTTTGCTTCTGAGCACACAGTTGGACAAGGGCTATCAGAAAATGGACCCTTCCCCGCCCTTCCCCAGCATCTAGGTAGGCTTTGCGAGCATTTTCCAACACCGGTGTACGAGTGTTTGCTGATGCTGGCTACGAGGCAGATGGAGCCTAATCTGGAGTACTGAGCAAGTGCTCCTGTGGAAGTGACTCCTTAGAAGCTGGTAGCGAGTCCTCATTGATCACTTCAGGACTGCAAGACTGATAGGTTGACTGCTTCTGCAAAGGAAGTGCAATCGGCAGCCACGTCCTTGCAATCGTCTTGGTTCTGTACACGATTTGTCACATTTGATAGCAGGGATGCTAGAAATGGCTTGAGCGTGCTGGCAATCCTCAAGAAACGCTGCGATAACTTGCAAAACTAAATCGTGAAAGCGGTCAGACAATTAAGCCCAATCCACCGTATGGCTCCTTGGTTACGTACGTACGGGTCATACCGGGGGCGCGAATGCAGTACAAGGCCCATCATTCCTGACATGATAGTGGGAGAAGATTTAGGGCATGCTATGAGGGAGGAGTTAGACTAGATAGCTGCCTGGTGCAGGTGGTAATGGCACACTCAGTGTTGATCACACAGGCAGAAGACCACTTGAGCTGGAGTTAATGTTGCAAGGTTATGAAGTAGTGATGAAGCACAGGTTAACTGATATAAAGTGAGTGAAGATAAATCTGTGGTGATTTGCAGAGAGCCTACCAAGTGTACTGTGGAAATGGGAGATGTAAAGAACAAGTGAGGAAGATTGTCTACCTGCAGGAGTTTAAGTGAGGTTGAATTAATGGAGAGACAGAAACAGTCATTCAATGACAACGGTTGATGCAGTGAAGAACTGTTGGGAGACAAAGAGTGTCCATACAAAAGAGATGATGGTAATAATGCAATGGTAGTGTCACCCTATAAGATATGGCTGTGGGAGTTGGGTATTTGCAGAACGTCATACGGAGAGATTGTTAGAGGTGGAGATGAAAGGTTTGAAAAGGGCGGTACATAGATGAGCCATCATGTAAATAAAACCATTGTAAAGAGGTGGAAGCAAGGAGTATGGCAGTAGCAGTGCAAATGAAGAGATTGACCTGGTGAAAAGTGGCAGAGTTGAAGTCCACGTAGAGTGTGATGTGACATCAAGTGTAGGGTAGGATTGCCAGGGCAGACAAAAAGCAATAGAGTGCTAGTTGTTCATATACACAGTTGTTGACAGCAGTTAAAGGAAAGTCTGCAGAGGCATACAGAGAGACTATTTTGGAGGAACCACAACTGATTGCTGTACACAGAAACAGCTGATGTAGACAAATACATTGCTACTCTCCAGTCATGGGACCACTGAAGTGGGGTACCGAGGTCAAATAGTGAGTCATTACAGCTCAGCAAACTGACCCCACAAGGGACTAGACAACACATACATAACGCAGGACAGGAGGCCTAAGTGAGGTAGCGAAAAAGGTGTGAAGTTAGCACAGCACTATAATGACAACTAGAGGGCGATAAAGCGACTTAGATTATAGAATATTACATTGCCATCCTACAATCCTAGGGAATCAAAATGAATAAAGTTCTATGTACGTAGCCAACAGTCAGAGTCTCACCAATATTGTCATGTACCTGCTACTGTAGCTACACACGTGAACAAGTCTATGTGAGCTCCTACCACAAACACCATCCATCAAGTGCATCAAATGGGGGATTGTGAGCCTAGGGCATTGACTTATGGTACAACTCAGCACCTTCTGCCCGACCTCCATTATCTCTACCCTCCATGGACAACTTGCACATCTCCTTGACGGTAACCTAGCAACATTTAGTGCACTAGAAGCAAGGCAACTGCTCAGTTTGTTCTGTACACCACAACCCAACAATGAGCTTTCTTGTTCGCCCATGTAGCAGGGAACATGCCTAGCTCAGGACTGGATTGTGACAGAGTGACTGGACTGCAGCCATGTCTGCCACTTAGTGTCAGAACGGCATTCCAATTGAATGATCCACAGGTCAGAGAGGTAAACAGGCTACAGATAGCAAAGGCTTGAGAAAGATATAACTACACTTCACTGTGTGAGGTGTGAACATGAGGGGACGATGTAAGGAAGAGCGAATAGAACAATGCATCAATTTAACACTGGTCACAAGATAAAGGTCACCATGAGACGTCAAGTGGGATGAAGGAGGTCTTACAGATGGAGGCAGGGAAGCAATCAAGTGATGTTGCCAGGTTAATGAAGAGCCCATGTGACATATCATCTGGCAAGTACAGGAGAGCAGTGTGCATGGGTTGAGAGGGAGTTGAGAGCATGTCTTTCTCACCCAAGGAAGGGAGGTCAGGAGAGGAAGAGAGACTAGTTTGGAGGTTTTTGGTGCACAGACACACAGCTGACGGGAATGAATAATTACATTGTCACTATCCAGTTACTATGGGGCCATTCAAGTGGGAACCAAAATCAAAGAACAAGCTATTTAAGTTCAACTGCATGCTTGACCACATAGGGACTAACCCAATCTTACTGTATAGCACATTAATGTTTTCTGGTGTTTGTTATCTGTATTCCTCTTCTGAGTCAGCGGCTAAGCTGCCTAATCTGCATACATAATGCACACACAGGAAATAAACACATACCTGCTGTGGGGCCCTGATGTTCACACACTTGAGCTCTTCCACATGTTCAAAGTAATCCACAACACCACACACCACATCAAGTGGGACCCACTCTAAGATGACCCTTTTCACACTCCTCTGCACCACATTGCCTGTATAGAGAAAGGTTTGTAAATGAGCTGCTACAAGTGTGAGTGTGGTCCATTATAAGGTTTACACACCATTGACAATTAAGCCTTCCACAACACAGTTAGAACTACATGGGTTGTGCCATGGTTGGCAGTCAAGTACAATTACCCACTACCATTGCTATTACATCAACAACAAGTGAGTGAATCTCTACTTGCATTAATCCCATGTATGTAAGTATCCTAGTGAAATGACAGGTGTGTGAGTGATTAGTACATCAAACCACAAATGGACAATATCAAGCTGTCACTAACAACTAGAAAGCTACAACAATATGAAACACTAGGACCCAGGTAGCACACAGTGCAGGTTGTAAGGAGAGCAGCTTTGAGACCCTTCAAGTTAGCATCTGCACTGGTCATTATCATTACCAGCACTAGTTGCAGAGAGCCTGGACCACTAAAGGCAATGTATGACAAACTGTACACATTACAGTTTACAGACAATGATCACAGCTTACAAGGTCAGTGTGACACATCAAACACTGTCATTCAACTCACCATCACAAGGCCAGTCCCAGCACTGTGGTAGACGCAGTGACAAATCTGTCAATGTAGTGTTGTTGCTGAGGCCCAACAGAAGGTGGTGGGTGAATAGCTTGACATCTTCATTAGGTGCCAAGGTATCAACCCTCAATTCCAGCTTTGTCATTGTCTTGTTCTGAGTTAGTGATGTAGCCATCTTGTCCAGAAGGTCACAGCTCAGGCTCTGCAGTGAGCAAGGAGGTGAAGTACACATGAGCATATGAATTATCTAGAATATGTAGTCTGTGAGAGCAGGAGGTGGTGAAAGGAGGGATGGCTTACAATGAGACAGAGGAAGGAGTGAAGGCTAAGCAGCTATGCTAATAGGTCACCCATTGCAAGGATGTGGACTGGAGATGACTTGAGACAGGGGAACAAATGGGGTATAAGCAGGAGAGATACGCAGACTGAGTGTACATATGTAGTATAGGGTGTCCAAATGCAATTAGAAGAGTACATGTCTTGAAGGTGCAGCTTGAGCAACACACCATGACACAAGGAGGAAAATATGGACAGTTCCGCACAGAACATGAGCAGATCAGCAGATTTAAAGATGTGCCCTCTTTCAACTTGTTCTAGTTACACCAAAAGGCATACACACAACCATAGACAGCTGTCTGGAACAATGAGCAACACATTTAAAGGTTAAAGCTCTGGGTCGGCAAAGAAGAGTCAAACAATGGGCAATGCACATCAGTTGCACAATAGTTTAACATTAGCAGGTTTAGTTCAACAGATAGTCACAACAGAAAGAAGGTCATTATAGAAATCAACTGTGAAGGAATGCACAGCATGACACACACACACCTTCCATCCTGTTGGCACTCCTGAGGTAGTGATACAGGCCAACATGACACGCACACACACACACACACACACACATACACACACACACACACACACACACACACACACACACACACACACACACACACACACACACACACACACACACACACACACACACACACACACAATAACTGATAGTATAGTATGGACAGAGAGATGGTGGTGCAGTAAATGGAATTATGTAGCTGCAATGGCTAAATTACAGTAAATTCCAACACATTATTATCAAATATTGTGGCTAGTGTGACTTAGTAACTATTACTATTACATCTCTCTTTCTTTGGAGATCACACCATTTGAGAACCGGGGAATGAAAGTATTTAAGATGCAGCTTCAACCAAATCAGTGATAGCAAATTTGAACAAGTACTTTGGCAGAAATATCAAACTACATTTCAACAATGACTGGGAAGAATGATTTCTGGTATATTTTACATTCAAACCAGTCTATGTACCTGAGGGCAAGGCATGACTCAAGATGACCATTGCATACACCACAACTGTATACAGTGAAATATTGACACTATTAGCATTGCATGAAGTCAACAGTCATCAGCTGCCAAGGTTGGTAGGAGTGCCCCAGCTAGTGTCCCAAAGAACACTTACTGTTAACACATTACTGACATGATAGATGGAGGTCCCTGCAGAACACCTCACAATACAATTCTAATGGGCAGATACAGTATCACCCACAGAGACAGCTTTGGTGCAGGAGTGCAAGATTGGCATCCAATTCACAGCTTGTGGATTGACATGCATGGTGCTTAGCCATTTAATGATTAGACAGTGGTCAGCAGTGTCAGAAGTGTTAGCCACATCTAAATAATATAGTACACCAACAAGTAAACCTCAGTCAAAGGTTAGGTACCAGTTGCCGGCATTGTGAAGCAGTGAAATGTCAGTGGAGTGGTGGGGCCAGAATCCCAATTGGAATGGGTAGAGTAGTTGGGCCATACTGAGATGGGAATCAACCAGGCACTGACAGCAGTGGGTGTGGTGAGGAATCATTTCAAAACTAGAAAGCACTTATTCATTATTGAAGGCCTACAGAGTTGAAAGCTGTTAGTGCTTGAAAGTGACTGGCTTGGACTGTGTGAGTAATGAAAACAGGTAAGAGATGGAAGTAGGCACTGGCAGAAGGAGTGATGAGGAAGGGGCTTGAGAGAAAGAACAATTGTGAGAAATGGAGTGATGAGAGGGCAAACAGAAGGAAGGAGGTCCAGAGGGATACGTAGCGATGGAGTGGGAATTAAAACTTACCACACACTGCCTTTAATGCCCTGTATCTCTGGTTCTCTGAATGCTGATTATGCATGCAGTGAGGTTAGCTGTTGTGTTCTTCTTCGGTAGTCCTTGCACAATTATAGGGCGTAGGGCACTAATTCAACCAACTCTATTCGCTGCGAACTTCCGTAAGTCACCGTGAGAAGTGGCACTGACTAATGACAAGAAACGAAAACGCTGTCGATACCTCTACATTGTGGTATATTTCAATGACAGACAGCGTACGAGCTCTGAGTGGCACTATTTCTCTTGTCCCTTGCGACCGCGCGTGGCCTCCCGCCATTTTAATGACGTCATAAACAGCGGCTAACATACTCGTCACAAGGCAATAAAATGGCATGTCAAAAACACGCTACATTCACGTAGCAGACACAAAACACCATAACATGCTGCATACATCGAAGGGAAAGTTACAAGATGCATGTGTTGGACATGACTAGATTGAAGGATGTGGACAAGGTGACTGAGTGATAACCTCTGGAGCTATCATGTCCTATACCTCTGGTTTCAGAGGCACTACTGAAGTCTCAACTTCAACAACAACTTCTAAATGCAGAAAAATTAACTGTTATCTTCAGCAAGATCATATATAGAGGAGACAACTACAGATAATCAGACATATGAAAATGCACTCATTAGAGTGTGGAGAGAAAGGACATAACAGAATTGCATGATTACTTTCTGCCAAAGTTAATAGACTCTTACTCAGTGAAGTGCTAGGGTCGCAGTGCTAGCGTCACACCTCACAGACCTGGTGCCCAAGGACTATGCTGATCTGAGGAGCCTGAGTCAGTACAGATTTTCCAAAGTGCTGCTTTAACTCCTGCTCTTCTGATTACAAAAGACCTAGGCCAGATCATAGTGATGAACTTGGCTGGTGTACCAAACTGGTGACAGTAGGAAGCCATTCCATGCACTACTTCTCTGTTGTGTCCACTGTTACATACTACAGCCTTACATTGTCACAAGCCAAGTGCTCGTGGATGATTTAAGTGCAGAATGGAGATGTAGCAGCAGGCTAAGCAGGTTTGAGGAAGCAGTCAGCTTACAGCCTAAAGTTGGCACAGTTCTAGCGTATTTGGCCAACTTTTAAACTACTGTATTACAAACTTTGCAACTGTTAAGTATACACCTCACAGAGACTGTTCTTTACCATCTTAGCAGCTGACTTAGACTATCATCCCGGCTTAGTAGCAGACTTAAGTAATCATATAAAGCTACAAAAATTATCTATGTATATGCAAGCAAACACTTTTAGTCTTATCCATCCATTTTAATAGCGTTCCGGACTGTTACTACCACTAGACCAATACATTGCTGCTCCTAACTTTCAAAGGACTCAGAAAGTCATGTGAATGTGCACTAGCTCACAACAGAAGCCTTCTTCTGCAACAAGGCAGGCAAAATAGCAATGACTGGCAGTAGAGGTCCATGCTGTTCCCAGGGAGCACATTCCAAATGAGAGTCTTGAGAGCTGTACTAGACACAGCAAATATTGATTGCTGTGAAGATTAGTGCAGGCCCATTATATAATTACACACCAGCTACCACCATGGGTAAATCAGTCTGTAGGTCACAAGTGCACACATGGCTTCAGTATGTCCGCTGTGTGTTGGTTTGAGTGAAGTATGCTGTTCACATTCTAAATAGAGTGCTGGACTGAACACAGCAAGGTAGTCTATGCACAAGTGGTCAAATGTGTACTGTGAATGTTTAGCAAAAGGTGCACACATGAATCCACTCGATCAGAAGCCAGCTAATTGGCCATGCACAAGTCATGCTTTCTTCGTTACCTTCATGTGCAATGATAACAAGCAGTGCAAATTGTGACATTAGAGATATTTAGATTTGTGTAATTTGACCTACGCGTAACCTGTAACGTGTGGGAAAGTCACGTGCGCGACCGCAAACTGCAAGTCTTCGGTACGCACTACACATTTTCAACCTGTAGACCAGCTTCTACTTGTATACAATTTACCTGTGCATGTACATGGGGGATAACACAGCGTTCCCACGTACCGTCTTTTTTATAGTACAGCCTAACCTCTGTTCCGACACCTCGATTGGAGAAAGCGCTTTCAGGTCCCTTCTGCAACTTATTCAGCTGTTTTTTTAAAGAAGACTTGGAACATGCCTCTATTTTGGTGGCCAGAGCTGATGCACGACCTGGCTCTCGCCCGTGAAGTGATCTCCTGCCGTCGCAGCAAGCTTCATGACTGGGCAGATATAGCGGCACCACCATAACAAACAGTTCTTATCATTCACAATATCACACATCTACATCTAAACTTTCTGTACACAACTACCCCATCATTAACAGACACTGCATTCATTTAAGTCGGAAGTATACATATAACTAGAGCTGATTGCAACACACTGATAAAACACAGAATACCCTCCACACCAATCAGTGCTCACACCTATTTGTTCAGTGTGACATTCACACTGAAATCAGTATTCACACCATTTCCGATCAGTTAAGAGAAGTACTTCATCCACACAAGGATAAAAGCAAAGTCCACAGCTACCCTGGACACAGGATATCCTAGCAGCATGTTGTGTACAGTGGGAGGACCTCCTCAAACAATAAGCAAACAAGTTTAATGTACTGTGAAGTAGAATGTGTCACCCAAAAACAATCCCACCAGGTTATATTAGCTGTGTACAACGTATGTGAACGCAAATCCTCAAAGTAGAGTACCAAATATGCAGAATGTACTGTAAAGTGCTTAGTCTCTTACAAACCATGCCCAATAAATGGCATGTGCATACAACCATGCAGTCTCTTGCAACTGCATGGTTGGAGTGAACACCACACTGACAACGGATGTGCTCACAGTGGTAACCAACATGTACAAAGAGTGGACCACACCCACCTGTGCCTGGCTTTGAACAACTACGTGCAGTAACAGTGAAAGAGTGAGAACATTGCAGCATGCTAAATGCCTAAGCAGCAGTGCTTTTGCCACTTGACCAATATACAATGTGTTTGGGCTACTTTATATTATGCTTTTATATTATGTGTGTATCATATCATATGAATAGACAGTACTTTGATAGCTACATCACAGACCATCAACATGGAGACACGACAACAGAAGCCATACTTCCTGTGGCAAGGTATGCTCTTACACAATTGGTTAATGGAAGGACGACTTTGACAAATTTGGTATTTGAATCCAGAATTAAAAAAAAGGAATAAATGGTCCTTGCTTACTTCAATATAGTCCAGCTAGGTGTAGGTGTGACAAGGATGCAGAAAAGAGAGTGCACATAGTGATGCATACGGTTGACATACCTCCAATGGATTGGTGATGTTCATACACCGAAGCACTTTCACATGTTCTAAGATCCTCACTACATCACACACAACATCAAGTGGGACAGGATCCAAAGAGATGCTCTCCATGCATTCCTGTGCACTACAACCTACAGAAGAAATGGATATGACACAAAAACAGGAAATAGCATACAACCATATGCATGAATGGCAACAGACTGTACAGCTCAGCTGAATGCAGTTCATAATACAGTAGGAAGTCACTTATCTGAACATGTTGGGACTAGAGAGTGCTTTGATAATCGAAATGTTTGGATAATTGAAGTTATCAACGTTCACTGACAATACAAGACAATTTGCATATAAAATTTCCATGTAGCTGTAACTGAATTGTGTACATACATGTATCAGTTAAAGTAATCATTAATGTGGCTTGTCTTTGATTCTTTGCTCTCCTTTTGAGAAGTCTCTAATAAAAGCCCATTAGGTATACCCATAGTTCCAATGGTACACTGGGTTGTTGCTCGAGGTATATACATACGTATGTGAGCACTGTCTGCAGTGATTGGCAGGCAGTTTTTGCATGTGAGAGAGTTGGAGGAGTGACCACTCCTCTTCGATCTGTGAATGCTTGCTAGCCTTCTGAATGGCTAGCACATTCTCTTCACTCTTCATGATATTGGAACAGTGGATTTTCCAACATCGTACTCGCCCACGATACTCTGCAAGGCCCTTCTACCTTTAACAAGCTGGCACATCTTCACCCTGTTGTCTATAGCTAACAGCACCCATATTCTCTTACAACTAGTGCTCATAGAAACAAGCAACAGTACCTCAACACCATGATGAACCACATTTCCGTGAATTTCACTCTGCATTCCTAATTTCCTTGTGGATGCATGGACCCAAATGGCTAGCTAATTAGTCCCATGTACCTAGCTGCAAGGAAATTAGGAATGCAGAGTGAACTTCACGGAAATGTGGTTCATCATGGTGTTGAGGTACTGTTGCTTGTTTTTATGCTTTTTCTATTTGCCATTCCTAAATCCCTTTTAATTCTAAAGGAATCGTTGTACACCAGTATATAACTATAACTACAAGTCGGAATTTGAGACATATTAACAGAGCTTGTTTGTATTTTTGTTTGAAGTCAGATGTTCAACTACATAGCTGCAATCATTAATCTGACACTAAGAAATTTGCCTAAAACCAATAACATGTGTATCTGTATGATTAATTGATAATCAAGCTGGAAATATTAGCGTTAGACCATGTCCAATCATTCTTGGAAGCAGTGTGACACAATGTCTAATCAAAACGTTATTAGCTGCAGGTCTTGGGACGGTGACCACGGTTACGTTGTCAAAAAGGGCATCAGTACGGCTTGCTACCCATCAGCAGGTTTCTACAGGTCAACAGCAGATGCAGCAAGTCAGCTACTAACTGACAGACAATTTCACAAAACCAATTCTATGTGCAGGGTCATCGAAAGGTTAATTCTCGGCCAGGATTGGTAGTCGATTAGTTGCTCTACCCTAACTAGCAATGTAACAAGTAAGCTGGGCACCCCGGCCATGCATTGTATACATAGTGACAGGTGAGATATATGTACAGTGCAACTGAGTATGGCCTATGTACAATGAAACCTACTGTAAGACAGCCACCTATGGGCCAGATCAAAGTTAACCTGTATAAACAGGTAGCAGCTGGTAGATTGCAATGTGTTAGTGTTATTCGGGGTTTAGACAGTGACCATCTTCAACAGGTTTCACTGTACCATTATTTGTAGCCTGTTTGGGCTGAACGTTAAAGGAAATGTGTACCAGTTATATATCTCATATCACAATGACATCCTGGGTAACATGAATATCACCCATGGATGTCCTGGGCAATATGAATAATGCCCAGGATGTGACTTATATTACCCAGGATTTGAGTAATTGATATCCTGAAGGTCCCAAACTTCCAAAACAACGTTGCACAACACAAAACAGCTATGTAGCTATGTAGTCTCTCAAAGTTGAAATCTTCATCTATAGCTATAGGAGTGGTCCCAGCAGGAGTAGACTCTGCTGGCACGATTCCTTGCTATATCTACCGATGAAAAAATGTCCAGCTAATGGGTCGAAAAACAACTAGTGCGGACAGAAGCTGTTTGAAATTGAGGAGCATTCATAACTTTCAGAAGCCTCCCTCGAAAAGTAAACATAGCTCGCTGGGTAGTTGCACGGGAGACAGACGCGCTTCACCCTCCATAGCTATAATTATTATAACGCCAGGGTGGATGGAAATGTTTGCATACCAGGTGATTAATTTATAACCCTCAATCTGGTGTTATATAATTGACCATGCACCTCAGTTGTATATAGTAACACTTCAGGAGCCATGGGTTAACTTATACTTACCAATGGTAATTCAAGTATAAATAACTCCAGCCGGGCTGTAACTTGAGCACAAATACTGTACCTTAGTTAGAGCCAAGTTGGACTTCCACTTTAGGGCAAAGGTCAACAAAGTAGACTTAGAGGCAGCTGGCGTGAGAAACAGTGATAATTGTGATTGTCACCATGACACCAAGATCTATACCATGCATGAGGGCATATCAATTCTGCTAGAAAAGGTTGCATGCTGTTCAAGCATGTTGTGTAGTGTGTACCAAAGGAATAGCTAGACAAAGACTGTGGAATCAAAATTCTGTGCAGCAAACAATGCATTGCCATCAAATGTACAACAGGACAATAGCCAAATAACGGCCATTAGCAACAGCAGATACAAAAGAGGTACAACAGTGGAATAGTAACTCACACTGGATGTGACCTGACAACCAAGGAGGAAATTCTAGCTCCACTTTCTCCAAGGTGGTGGTCGGTAAAACACCCAATAAGAGATGTTCAACAAAATGCTTCATAACCGTATACAAAGTCAGGTCTCCTTTAGCCTTTCCTTCTATTTTTCCCAAGCGTAAACGACGTATGTAATGTACATCAGCACCAGTCAGTTTCAGCACTTTAATTGTCTTGTTCTGTGCCAATGCTGAGGCCAACTTGCTCAGAAGCCCAGGGTTTAGTGCCTACGATAAGAGAATGAATCTGTGCATTATGCAAGCTGAGAATATACACTGTACTTGATTAGAGGGGATTGTACTGTACAAGGACTAGACAGGGACTCATGCAAGAGAGGAGATGTAGAGAGATGGGAAGAACATGAAAGTTGCTGTCAAAACACAGCAAACAAAATAAAATGATTTTAAATGACAAAAGTAATCAAGTCACACACTAAACGTTCCTATAAAACATGCCTGCTGTGGGTCCGACACCCTTTCACAGTTCAGCTGCGCTGTATGGTCAAAGACTTCCCACAGTTCACAAAGAACATCCAGAGGTATTTTCTCCAGGGTAATCTGGGGTGGCACTCTATGCACTGTGCAACCTACACAGTTACAGAGCAGTAAATGTTTAGCACTTGTGATGCAGCTAAATCAAAAGGATTATGCTTACGTATTAGGTACAAATTATAGAACATGTCTAATTTAGCCAACTGTTCGTCCTCCAAACCTGGAGATTATCAACAGGGAGCAGCTTTAGAGGTGCATGAAATGCAATGCATTGATACTAGTAGAGACTAAGAGTAACTATACTTGGGCAGGTGAGTGCCTTAGATGGTGACCATACAGTTAGACAGTGGATTGTACAGAAGGTTCACTGTATGTGCAAAACATCAGGTAACAACTTTACAATTAATGGTAGATTAGGTTGGTGATAGCTGATACCTTGTACAATACATATCCCCAGTGGGTGTGGCTAGGGGCGAGGTGTTGCAGTAGCAGCAGGAGTAGATACTACCTTTCTAACATCAAGAAATGTTCGGTACTAATTCTTAACAAGATGCAACTTCCAATAAGCGAAGTATGATCTACTAAATATTGTTTGAGCATTCAACAATTCAACTCCTGACCTGCACACAATCCGACACCAAGACACATACTAAACACGCTCTGTGCATTAATGTTGATCAAACCCGTAGTACCTTCTTCTGCACTGTGTTCATCATCTACTTGTGCACTGTTGTGCCAGTACTTCTTCAGAACCTCAGCTGCTTCCATCCAATCTAACATACAAGAGTAAGTAACAATACACTAACAATACACTAACAAGTAGACTATAGCAATAAACTAACAGTAACTGAATTTTAGCAATTTACCTTTGGAACGAAGCTTTCTGATTGCCAAGTGCTCCAAGACAGCACTGTTGACTGCACTCATCACTGGCCGTAGGAAATTGCTGATTTGAATATTAACATTCAGTCGTCCTACAATTTCCAAGCCTTTCAAATTATTGTGATGCCGAAAACAATAACCATGAGCAATGGAGCTGGAGACTGACACAATCTTGACCACTGGAATAGGACCAAAACGTGCAGGAATTACATGCTCCTTCAAACTGCTGTTCTGTGATTCAAAAAGAGACTGCACCAGCAACTCTTCGTCTTCAAGTTTAGAAGCCAGTTCAAGAGCTTCAAAGTTCTGCAGTTTGGTTATTCCACAAAAGAATTTCCACACTTGGGCCATGTGGGGCTGTCCAAGGTACTTGTCCCAGATATCCTTCTGCACTGCAATATCCTGCCTTGCTATGTGGACAGCACTGAGCAGCTCTTGGACTGTTAAATGAATAAAGAAGAAGCTTTCCACTGCTGCTACTATGCATTCTAACTTATCCACAGGACGGGCTGTTAGTAAACCACACCCACTCTCACGATCAGAATACCTTGTTGAAAGATCATTCAGTTCAGCTGATGTAAAGATAACTTTCTGCTCCACAACACATGCAAATGCAATTTCACACAGTCGATAGAAATCGTGGTTAGGAGGAAGCTTTAAGAGAGATTCAACGTCTGATAAATTTGAATTCAGAAGTACTTTCTTAAGCACAAAGTCATGATAGGCTTCAGTCAGTGTTGGAGGTAAGTCTTCTTCTGAAAGGTATACACGACAAATAATTGATAATACCATGGGGATGCTGCACAGGCTCTTTATCTGAGGCCGCTTCTCTATCTTTGCCAAAAACTGGGAACAGAGTTGTGGTTTGCCTTCTTCATCAAAATAACGCTGAGCGTAATGCTTAATCTGTGCCATAGTAAACCCAAGTACTTCAATATTAGTGATACCACTAGCTGTAGTAGACTTGTGGAAAAGGTGATATATCTGACTAGTGAGGATAGAGCGAGATGTGAGCACAATATCACATTCGGCAAGACGACACCTTGGAGAGTGTGTTAGAAGGTCAAGGAAGAAAGGAGCCTCACGCAGTTCCTGTAGTAGCTCATCATAGCCGTCCAAAAGGAGAAGAACACCTTTGCCTTCACTTGTCTGCATCTCCCTAGCAAGCTGAACTGCTTCATCCACACTTTCAGTGAACAGCTGCAATATGTGATGGAGTTTAAAAGGCTCACCAAGGCCCTTGAATTTAATTAAGTCTCTCAATTCAACCAACAGCAACAAATCATAATCATATTTGCTCATGTCATTGCCTATATCTTGGCAGAGTTTCTTGGCCAGTGTGCTCTTACCCACACCTGGAGCACCACTGATGACAACAAGCTTCAACCTCTTTACCATGGCTGAAATATCTTCGTATTTAATCTTAACGTTATTGACTACTGTATACACCTTGTCAACTCCTTCTGGTTCAGAAATGGCTTCAACAAACTTCTTGTGTTCATCTTCAAAATCCAGTTTAAAGCGAGACAGGGCCAATTTGACAAACTCCATTGACTGACTTTTACGCCACTTGTCATCTACAACTTTCATCCTTGCATAATAAGCCTGCATTCTCTTGGAGAACTGCTGCAGCTATGAAAGGAGAAATGAAGAACAGTCAAAATGAAACTATATACTATACCTACACCTGTGCCTGACATTACCCACTGTATATCTCTTACTGCCATGCATGACCAGTTTCGTGTAGCCAACCGCTTTCTCCCCTCCACTTTTAATTGATGATGTCATCGGTCAAGGAGAAAGTGGTTAGCTACGCGAAACTAATGCATAAAAACTTGGAGTGAGATGCCATTTTCTAGGGCTTGGTATGAGTAACTGTATTTTTACAGCTATAGCTGAATAGTAATGCAGTAAAATAGAATGCCAATATAAACAGTTCAACCCTTCGTCATCGTCCATACCAGGAGGCAAATGGGGGCAGCACATTCCTCACCCTCACCTCAACCCCCACCACACAATCCTCTTCCCACCTCCCGCCTCCATACTCCTTTGTCCAGCCACTAATTCTCCACATGCTAATTACTGCCTATAATATGCGCACGGAGAACTAGGGGCTGGATGAGAAACCATTCCTCCCACACAGTTTACAGTTAAATTAATAACTAATACTGTATAGCAAGGAAATGGAACTAAAGCCTTTAACCAGTTAGGCTATGGCAACAAATCTAGATACAGTCTTAAGTTGGTTGCCAAATGTACATCATTTATTCCTCCAATACATAACACAGCTGTAAAGGGGAGAGGCAGCTACATACATACTGTAACACAAAGAAATTTATGATGGGAAATTTTTGCTATATATGTGGTACCGTTACATTGCAAAAATATGCGCACGTGACTTCCAGCCAGTTAAAAGAGACAATTTGCCGACCCCAAAGGATGGCTCAACAAATCCCAGACAGACTGATGTAAAGCCAACAAACAGGTGCAAGAGCTCAGCAGTTGTGCAATGTTCAAAGAAGAGTGCATGGCGATGCAAACATAGTCGTGTCATCTCTCGCCTCAGCCACACACGGTACTGCCTTGAGCCCACACTGCCACCTAATGCTCCACTGGAGTATCTATGGTACTGCAAGGTAGCACAACCATGCCTGCTCCATTGGCTGATTCCAGTAAACATTTTGCATGCTGTGCACTGACAAAAATAATTCCACATGAATATCTCTTCTGCACTTCCAAATGGCTCTTCCTCAGAATTTAATACCCATGAATGTTTTGCATTTACAGTATCATGTAAGAATGTGTACAGGACTAGACCTGGGTAGGCCCTTTTTTACAGGTTGGTGCACATTACCTAGAATGAAAATGGACAACACATGAGGCGGAATGCAGGCCCACATCACATAACACCCAATAAGACGGCTTGATAAGAAGGGAGCAATCTTTACAAATTTCAAAACAGAACACTAATCAATTAATGATTCACCTTGAATTACAGAAAATTACTTTGTGGTATGTAAGTAACCTTCATTTGCATGCCATTTCAGATAGCCCCGCTACACCCATGATCCACTTAGAGCTATGGAAGTTTAATGCAAAGTAAAATGTATAATGTACGGAGCTCCATAGCCGATATATACATCGAGGTGCCATTTTTACCGAGGTGCGAAGCACAGAGGCAAATATGAGCACTGAGGTCATACATAGAGTCTATGGATTGACCTACTGTACTACATACGTATAATATATTGGATGGTGAGTGCAGGGCTCACCCTTTTAGGGCTTCGCATATCCCCGCAGCCATTTATGTAGTTGGCACATGCGAATGCTAGTTATTACAAAATGGTCACTGGAAGTAGGGTAAGAGATCGTGGCAGTCATTTCGTGGAGTGGAGACTAGAAAAGGCGGTTCAGCAGGCTGCATGTGACCTGTGAAATAGATAATACATATTTTAAAAAGCAAGTGTGCCTTGCACATGCACATTTGGTGGCTTCATTCCAAGAACAGTCGCAGCTAAAACAGTTCAATGCAGAAATTACCTGAGAAGAAGAGAAAACAGTTGTCTTTGAAGCGCCCAGAAATGCCCAAACTCAACTCCACCCCCTCATTAGTGCTGAAACATTCAGGAAATTGATTTGCCTTCACCAGTGCTGAAACAGTGGAAGAATCCCAGAAAGGCTTTGTCCCTGAAAACACTAAGAAAGCTACTGAATGGTCTCTATGAGTGGCATGTAACAGCACCGCCACCAATGATCAGTGTCCAAATGACATCCTTCTAACTGAAGATTCTGAAGCCCTCAGCAAATGGATATGTTACTTTTTTACAGAAGTACATAAGGCCAATGGTGAACTATATACACCACACACCATCTTGCAGATACTAGCTTGCTGAGACACGTGAGGGAACAGAAGAAACATGCTTTTAACATTATGGGCTGCAAAGCTTTTCCTAAACTTCACCGATTGCTAAACTCACTGTTTAGGAATCTGCACGTTCAAGCAGTGGGAACAGACAGGAAGCAAGCTATAGTGATCAGATTTGTTGAGGAAAAACAGTTTGGGCAAGTGGCGTTATGAGCACTGACACCCAACTGGGGTTACTTAATGTCGTCATTTATTACAATGGGCTTAACCTGGCTTTGAGAGGTGGAGACAAGCACAAGGGGTTGAAGCCCTCACAGATGGTGGTTAAAGTCGTTGAAGATCCTGATGACCCATCCAAAGCAGTAGATTAATTGCTCAGTGTATGGTGAGCATTCAAAGATTCGTCCAGGTAATGTCAAGCAAGTCAATCTTGAAACAAGGTTGTCACACAATTTTCCAAGCCGGCACTGGGAGATACATAATATACAATGTGCAACTTGTGAAGAAATACATTTCAAAGCTTTCTCCAATTGCTTTTTACTGGCGACCAAAGAGACTTACAACTGCTACTTCACCAGACCATGTGCAGTACGACTCTGTACCAAGGCAAAAATGAAGGAAGTCCTTGAAACAGCTGGTCTTAAACTGAAGCAGTAAGCAACCACATTCTTCGGCCACTGGAATCTCATGCCTACATGTAGCAGGAGTGCCAGACAATGGAGATGTATGATCACCTTAGCACAGAGGGTGTACATTCCTACAAGTGCAACACAGTTCAACAAGAAAAGGCTGTTTCGAGTTTGCTGTCTGGCCCAAGCAAACTCTTTGTTGATGCTGTGATACCAGTTCTTTTACAGAAGTCGTCACGACTACAGGAACCAGCTATTGGAAAGGAACCGCCACCAGTAATGAAGCCTCCATCTCATATTGCTGAAATGCAAATGCCATCAGAGTTGCTGCCTTTGACATGCATGCAACAGGATCAGCTGTTGGAACAAAATGCAGAATTAATGCTTCAGAGGTGAAGCCTCAATCTGAAGCCGAGAAACTGAAAGAGATGTTTGCCTTGTCTGGCTGCATTTTCACGTTAAACATGCACTTCAATCGCTAAAAGGAGTGCTGATAAACAACTACTTGGGTTTGTTTTGGCCATTTGACTTGATTTCCCACTGGCTTTTTGCTTTTAGTCTTTGACTTGATGTTTTACTTGCTTTACACATATTTAATGACATGTTATGCATTGTTTCTCTGTTTTTATATTATGAGACCTATTGTGCAATTTCCTGAATTTAGCATGTATTGATTAGTTGCATACTTCG